>CM066333.1:5286096-6012346 GCA_033807585.1 Hydrophis major | reverse complement strand
CCTGACCACTCAACCCACTATCGCACAACCAAGTACATCACTGCCATATATCAGAAACATCCCAGAAACAACCAACAGGCTACAACAATCACACGACATCACCTAGCACAGAAACCAACTAAAGTCCTCCAAAACCTCCAAAGGAAACCAAAAGACCCAGCAAGCACCAGAAGAAAAAAAGGAGTCATCTACAATACCCAGTGTGTAAAGACTGCAACAGCTAGTATGTAGGATAAACAGGCAAAAGGCTAACAAAACGTGTCCATGAACCCCAACCAGCAGTCAGAAGACCTGATGAAAACATCCACAACACATGGACAGATTTCACTCCAGTTTCAACTGGGATTCATTCTTCCCATCAGCCTTCAATCACCCAGATTGCTGTGTTTTATCATTCCCCTCTTTCCAGGGCTGAGACTGGCCCAGGCTCTGTGCCTAAGGCAGGATTAGAATTCATAGTCTCCTGATCCCTTAACCCCTTCAGCAAACTGGCTCTCTTGCCTTGCTGTTATATTATTGACTCCTGTAGATGTTGACATTCTCACAGTGGAAAGAGGAAATTGGCACACTGCTTTCCAGAGTGAGCTTCACAAAGACACCTTTCCAGGACTCCCTTGCCCAGTGAGAAACCGTACAGCATTGATGGCAAAGACTGGGCTTTAGCTTCGTCAGAGAAAGTAAAGAAAACATATTTTGCCTTGGGATCTCTTTGGGAACAGAGAAAAGGAACTTTCGAGGGTTCCTTGGTGCTCTTGAGCTTGGTGGGTTTTTTTTGCAGATGTTTCATGACCCAAACTAAGTAACATCATCAGTGCCAGCACGTGTGTGCTGCTGATAATTGCCAGGATTGGATAATGAAAGGTCTGCAAGAAAACCGCCAAGCTAGAGCACCAAGGGCTTCTCATTTCAAGTCTGAGCTACAAATATTCTCCTTTAATTGAAGTTCTTTTCCTAGCTGTGTGATCCTACACATGTCGTCCATTGCTTGTTTTGTGGTGGTGTGGTGCTACAAAATGGGTTCTTTGGATAGAGGAGAGAAAGTATTACTTAGATTTAAGTAAGTTTCTCTTTCTGCATTCATTTCAGATATTGATATAATCCTGGAAGCTGAAAAGTTTGCGGCACAACTGTTGCCATGGGCTACAAAGCTCGATGAAATTGAAGCTGAGATTAGTACGTTTCTCACAGGTTTTACAGATAAGTAGAGTATGTGAAGGGAAGAGAGGCCACTCTGAAACTGGGGTGGTGGTGGTGGGGTGGTCTCTGGAGGGCAACATGGTGTGGTGTCTATGAGAGGGTTTCCTGCTTGGGCATGGTGTTGGTCTACAAGACCTCCAGGGTCCCTTCCAACTCTCTCATTCTGTATATATATGAGGTGGGGAGCTTTCCAGTTGCGGCAATATGATCAAAATCCTGCCTCTTTGTGGAGACCACCTGCATGTGAAAAAGGGGAGGAGCTTTGAATAGACCTTGCTTAGCAACCCCAATTGGGACCACCAAGCAGAGCGGTCACTCAGCAGAAGAATCACATGACCAGGATGGGCTTATCCTCTCCCTTCCACCGAAGGGAGATTGATGAAGTGAAGTGAAATTCAAGTAAATATCTCCTGAGATTCTGATTTGCTCCTCGTCGGAGTCAGAGTGGAATCCGCGATTGTTAAGTCCTGAGCATGGGCGCAAGGAACAGAGACGAGACATCGAACGGTGACTTCAACTCTTTATTGTGAAATAAGAACAGAGCAAATACTTGGGCAGCAGCAGTTCTTTTATAGAGCTGGCTGCTGTCAAAACCAATGATTTGAGTTTATCGCTTTCACAAGCGTCCAATCAGAGGGGCCCGTTAACAGCCAATCAGACTGGCCAGAAACGACCAATCACAACTCACTATTCACGGGCCAATGAGAAGTGCAGGATTACAAGCCTGCTGCAAAGTAAAGCTATTTAGGGTTGTTACTGCTGCGTTGGCTTAGTCCATAACACCCCTCCCCCCTAGGTTCCGTCTGAGGGGTGGGGTGACGTATTCTCGTAAATAGGCAGGTCGCTTCACCTGTCTGCTTGACCTGTGCTGTTCCACTGGTTTCTGTCCTGGCTCTGGTTCCTGTGGGCTGCTAGCTGGGCTGGATGGTGAAAACGGTCCCGCTGTTCCTTCGAATGGCTCTGGGGTGTTCTCCCTGCTCACGCCAGTGCTGTCTTCCGGGTTCCCTGGATCTGTTTCCATCGCAGTGCTGTCACGCGGCGAGGCCACTCCCTGGCTCGGTTCTCCTTCTGACGGTGAGTATCCCCTGGTTGGTTGTGTAGACTATTGGGTTTCGATTGTTATTTCTTCCTCGGCCTCCTCGATGTTCCTCCCCCCCCAGCTAGAGATTCAGGGGCTGAGATAGGACTAGGTGCTAATCTGGAACGGAGTTGGTATATGTGGCGCTTCCACATCTTACCATCTGCAGTTTGTAGGCGATAGGATTGGGGTCCCGTAAGTTGCGTTATGGTAGCGGGGACCCACAATGGATCGCCCGAGAAGTTTTTCACAAACACGGGGTCACCTTCCTGGAATGCCCAACACTTGCTGCTGGATCCTGGGGGTTGTTCAGGCATGTAGTTTGGGTGGAGGTGATCAAGATGCGAGCAAAGTTTCCGGCCCATCAGGAGTTCAGCTGGGGTTCTGTTCGTGGTACTGTTTGGGTTTATGTGCCGGAGGAGAAGCATCCGGTTTATTTTGTCAATGTCACCGTGGTCCATTTTGTGCAAAGTCTTTTTTACAAATTGAACCATTCGCTCAGCCCTACCATTGGCCGCAGGGTGAACTGGCGATGTTAAGGCGTGGCGGATGCCCTGATCTGCCAGGTACTGTTCGAATGGCAGGGCAGTGAATTGGGGGCCATTATTGGAGACCAGGGCATCCGGCAATCCGTGGGTAGCGAATAGCTTATTCAGTTTTTTCGTGACCGCCTCTGTGGTGGTGCTTTTCATCTTGTGGACTTTTAGCCAGTTTGAATAGGCATCCACTGTTAGGAGGAAAGTGTGTCCTCTTGTGGGTCCCGCAAAATCGATGTGGATACGGGACCAAGGGCATCGAGGCGGTTTCCCACTGATTTGGGGGAGTTTTTGGAGGAGTAGAACGAGTCTCCTGGCATTTGTTGCACTTTGCTACCCAGGTGTCTATCTGTTTGTCTAACCCAGGCCACCATGCGTAACTCCTGGCCAATGCCTTCATCCGCACAATGCCTGGATGTCCATCGTGCAACATTTTTAATACCTTATGTTGCAATTTCTCCAGGATTACAACTCTGTCTCCCCACAAGATGCAGCACTTTTGGGAGAATAGTTCTGTCTGTCGATTCCTGAATGGCTTGAACGTGTCATTGGGTGCACTGACCGGCCAACCCTGTTCCATCCAGCTGAGGACTCGTGCCAAAACAGGGTCCTTTTTTGTTGCTAAGGTGATGTCTCGAGCGGTCAGCGGCGATGATTTGAGGGTTTCGATTTGCAATACAGCTAAGGTTGGAGCTGGGTCCTCTATGACATCTGGTAGTGGAGAGCGGCTCAAAGCATCAGCGTGGGGAATGGTTTTCCCCGGGCGGTGTTGCAATCGGTAATCGTAGGCGGCTAAAAATTCTGACCAACGTGTCATTCTTGGTGATAAGATATGGGGAGTTGGTTTGTTTCCCGCCAAAATACCAAGTAGCGGCTTGTGGTCTGTAATTATGGCAAAGTGTCTCCCATACACATATTCATGGAAATGTTTAATTGCGGATACAATAGCGAGAGCCTCTTTATCAAGTTGACTATAGTTCCTTTCAGTCTTAGACAAGATTCTCGAAAAGAACGCAATAGGTGCCTCATTCCCATTTGGTAGGACATGGCTTAAAATGGCTCCCACTCCAAATGGTGAGGCGTCACAGGTAACCGTCAAGGGTAGAGTCTCGTTGTATTGCATCAATACAGCATCGGAGGTTAAGAGGTCTTTTACTTGTTGGAATGCCCTTTCTTCATGCCTTCCCCAGACCCAGGAAGCCTTTTTGTCGAGAAGTCTATGTAGTGGCTCGGCTACAGTCGCCTTCTGGGGCAAGATGTTATAAAAGTGAATGAGTCCCAGGAAGGCTTGGAGGTCTGTCTTATTCCTAGGTCTCGGGGCATTTTTGATTGCGGTTAGTTTTTTTTCGGTGGAGTGGATTCCCTGTCTGTCGAGAAGGTATCCCAGGAACTCCACTCTCTCTGTACAAAGTTGACACTTGTCCCTTTTTACTTTCAGACCAGTGTCTTTAAATTTCTGAAGAACTTTTCTGAGTTGTTGTACTAATAACTCTTTAGTGGGGGCAGCTATTAGGACGTCGTCAAAATAAGGCACGACGCCTTTTATGCCTTGTAATAGTCTCTCCATCAAACTTTGGAAAATGCCAGGCGCCACGCTTACTCCGAATTGGAGTCTATTGCACTTGAAGGCACCTCTATGTGTAACTATTGTCTGGGCTTCTGCAGTTGTCGCGTCTACAGGTAGTTGCTGGTATGCCTGAGCTAAGTCCAATTTCGCAAATATTTTTCCACCACCCAGGGAATGAAGAAGGTGTTGGACCACCGGTACTGGGTAAGTGCTCTGTTGAAGAGCATGATTTAGGGTGGCCCGGTAATCCCCACAAATTCTTAACGAACCATATGGCTTCATGGGCGTTACTATTGGACGTGGCTGGAATCGACAAATGGAATTCTGTTTCCCTGGTAGTCTTTTAGATTGATTCGTTGAGTGCTGAGGTCCTGGTGGCAGATGGAAGGGATCAGCTGTTTGAAGGATTTCCAGGACACCATCGATAGGGATGATCCCGAATCGACTTCCATCACGCACGGTCGATTCTCAATAGTAACCCTTACGCGGATCTTTCTTGCATCGAACGATGAAGTGTGGCCAATAATAATGGTTTGGTGGGCCTCTTCTCCTCTCGTTGAAGAGGCAAGTGCTCGATTTCTGTAGTAGTAGTGATTGTTCCTTTGGTGGTTCAGGTGGTCCCGATTCTCAGGAGATTTGCCTGTCTCCCGGTGGAAGTTGTTCTCCCTTCGGCTGGGACTGGACTCTCGCTTGCTTCTGCAGACCTTCACAATGTGGCCTCTTTTTCCACAGGTACGGCAGAGTGCGTCGAGGAATTTGCAGTCCGATCACGGGTGGTTTGCCCCGCAACCAGCACAGCACATTGGCGCGGACGTCTCTGGTTCCTTTGCTCTCGTTCCGAGTGGAGCCGGTTGACCTCCTCTTCCTCACTGTCTGAGGATGACTCGAGGTCTTCATGGTGTGTGGTGATAGCGTGCTTCTCAGCGGCGAGCAGGCTATCGTTAGTGAGTGGGCGAAGTGGTGCATTCACTCGGCGCATTGGAGTGGCTGACTTCCTGGTTGCTTCTGCAGCAGTAGCGTCAGCGATGACATCTGCAAGGCTGATGTCTCCTTTTGCCATAAGTTTACTTTGCACATGTGGTGCATCTAATCCCAGAACTATGCGGTCTCTCAGGGCTTCCTCGAGGTTTGCAAAACCACAAAGGCCTCCTCGGTTCTGGAGGTCTGCTACAAAATCCCCAACGCTCTCGTTCTTCCATTGGTTCCTCTGGTAAAACTCGTGTCTTCGTATCAGTGTAGGTACTGTGGGTGCGTAATGGGCCCGGAGGATTGGGGCGAGGTGATCCCAATCCATGGTCTTCACTTCCGCCGGTTTGGCAAATGCTTTAGCCATTTTGAAAACGGCAGGGCCACAATGAATCAGGAACATCGCTCGTTTCTTGCCAGGCGTAGCATCTTTTAAATTGTTGGTCTCTAGGAACATCTGGAAACGATCTATATATGAGTCCCAGTCTTCAGTTGTTAGGTCGAATGGAGCGGGTGGTATGGCGCCGCTGGTCATCTTGCCGTTTGTTGCGTGCGCTCTTCAGCCACGTGCTCTGTCTTGTTCGATGCGTACTCTATCGTCTCCGCATCCCATCCTCGTTGCCAGTGTTAAGTCCTGAGCATGGGCGCAAGGAACGGAGATGGGACATCGAACGGTGACTTCAACTCTCTATTGTGAAATAAGAACAGAGCAAATACTTGAGCAGCAGCAGCTCTTTTATAGAGCTGGCTGCTGTCAAAACAACCAATGATTTGAGTTTACCACTTTCACAAGCGTCCAATCAGAGGAGCCCGTTAACAGCCAATCAGACTGGACAGAAACGACCAATCATGACTCGCTATTCGCGGGCCAATGAGAAGTGCAGGATTACAAGCCTGCTGCAAAGTAAAGCTATTTAGGGTTGTTACTGCTGCGTTGGCTTAGTCCATAACAGCGATAATGCTTGCTTTCGCTCAAGCTAACTTGCTGGAGGGTCCCGATCAGGACCAGAACCACCCTGTAGGGGTGGTGAAAAAGGGGGAAATAGCCTGGAGGATTGAAGGGAGCCGCAACTCCCCTCCCTAACAGGGAAAACCCCTCTCAAAGACACGCTGCATCAGTGGTCTCAAAATGGCCACCACAAAGACGAAGAACACTCTGGGAAAATATGTTTTGTAGTGGAGCAGAGAAGTTGTGAGCAGAGTGTGAACCAGGAAAAAGACATTGTTTTTGAGTTACCCTGGAATTAAAATAAAGTGCTATCTTGGAGGAAAGTGTGTGGAAGCGGCAACCAGAGAAAGTGAGAAGGAAACTGGATTTTATGAAATTCATATTGAATTACTGTATTGGATTAATTTGGAGGAGAAAATTTAAAGGAAAATACTTTAACACAACAAAGGTTTAGAAATTAAACTGGATAACTATTGAACTACTAATGCTAAAAGTGAAAAGAAAAGAAATAACAGCTAATGATTGAAATTCGTGAACTTAATAAAAGAAAGTTAAAGGCAAAAGTTAAATTTAATAAAGAAAGTTAAAGGCAAAAAGACTCAAGAGCGCCACCTGATGGCACAGGAAAATTTTTAGTATGTTTTTAAAAGTGTCTGGTCTTCTCAAGACTTTGGATTTTGGAACTTAAAAGAAAGTAAAACAAACTTTATTATTGTCATAGAACCACCTGGTTACTTGAGAAATAGGTGGGGCCAATTAGAAGACCTGGAGCAAAGGGTCAAGATTATAGATTGTTGAAAATAAATTGGCTGAAATAATATACTGGACTCTGGAATTGAATATCTATTAAAGAAGAAGATTTTAGCTACTAAAGAAGAGGAAAGAAAAAGAGAAAAAAGTAGAAAATATAATGGAGGAACTTTTTGTTGATGTAAAACTGGACTTACAAGATACAAGATTGGGTTTGCAAGACATAAGGGACATGATAAAAATTAAACTTGAAAAGTGTAGTTACGTATTATAGAAATTAGAAATGGTGACTCAGCATACACAAGAACAAAGTAAACCAGAGGGGGAGGAGTTTTACTAAGAAGAAGCCAACTTTGAAGGACAAATGGAACAATTACTTAAACGTGGGGGAAAGGAATTAGAATTAAAAATTTGTGGTCTGATTGGATGGTAAAAGGGAGAATGGTTCAGGAAATGGATAAAGAGAGAGGGAAAAACCAGAAAAAGGAAGTGCAAAAGAAAAATCGAAAAAGGGAGAGAGAAAAGTTCAATATCTGGAATGAGAAATGGAGGGGAATAAGAATAAGAATGGGGAAAAGGGAATTAAGAGAAAGGACCAGAAAATAAAGAGGAGCAGGAAACAAACAAAGATGAAATTACATTGTCCAAAGAGTGAGAGATAATGGTTGAAAAAAAGAGGATAAGGAAGGAGATTCCAGAAGGTAATATATTGTGATGTATAAGAATATATTAAGAATAGTATTTTATAATGTATAGATGATTGATAAGATGTTTGAGAAAATGTAATGCGGAATCTTGTGTGTGTGTGTGTGTGTGTGTGTGTGTGTATCTTTGGTTATTCGGGTTTTCTCCTGCGTAAAATTGGAAGTATCTAGGCAACGTTTCGATGAAGTCTCATTTATCATCTTCTGGCTTGTGTCTTCGGCTTTGTGCTTCTCAGAGTAATGTGAGCTTGCAGCTGCTTCTTCCTTTTAACTGCTAGTGGGGGTGTGACTTGATTGGGTGGGGGCTTGGCTGTGTTCTGATTGGTTGGCGGCTTGGCTATGTTCTGATTGGGGGGGGATGTTCTGTTCAGGTGGGGGCTTGGTTGTGCTCAGGTTAGTCTTAGTTGCTGGAGGATTTGAGCTGGTGAGCTGTGATCTTGCTGTTTGGCTTCGCATTTGTGGTCGTGCCACATCTTCATGGTGGGTGTCAGTTCACTTCATGTATAGGTTTGAGGGGTTTGAAGTGGGTGCTGATGCAGCTGCGGTACGGTTTCTGGTCCGTGGTCGTGTCTCATCTTCTGTGTGGGTGTGAGTCTGCTTTCTACATGGATGTGTGATGGTAGCATCTTGTGTGGCCCTCGTGGGTGTGGATCTGGTGTCATTCTTCATGTTAGGTACTTGTTTGTTAATGAGGGTGGGTTTCCAAATGGCTGGTAGGTGGGAGGTATCATCTCATTTATTCATGCTGTGTGGATGTTTTTCTATCTCTATGGCTTCTCTGATTATTCTGTTGTTGAAGTGTTCGGTTTTGGCGATAGTTCTGGTATTTTTAAAGTCAATCTCATGTCCTGTGTCTTTGAGGTGTTGGACCAGGAAAGAGGTCGGTTCTTCTTTTTGGATTGAGTTTTTCTGTTCTTCAATGCGTGCACTTATTCTTCTGGTGGTTGGTCCGATGTATGTGGTGGGACAGGCGGTGCAAGGGATTTCGTATACTCCTTGGTTTTCTAACTCGATTTTGTCTTTAGGGTTTCTTAGGATGGTGGATATTTTTCTGTTTGTGCAGAATGCTGTTTTAATGTTGTGTTTTTGGAGGATTTTGCTGTAGTGCCTTTTATATATGAAAGGAGGACTTTGCCGTTCTCTTGTTCTCTGTCTTGGATTTTGGTTACCTACCTATCCAAAAAGAAACCCCAACCAAAAATAAATAAATCAAGGAAATTAACTATGTAATTTTTGAATAGAAAGAAAGAAAAAAAACATATCGCTCAATCTAGAGTATATCCTGATCCAAACCACAGATTAATCTGTGCCTTTTTCCTTTTTCTTTCCATGTCATAATCCTGGTTGCCTCAAAGCTAAAATTGAATACAAAGTGAATCATAACTGGGTGGCATTTAAAGGACACCTTTATTCGGTAACTGAGAAGTTACTTCCCCAGCATGAATTCTTACGTTATTGTACAGAAGAAGAAAGTGAATTTATTTCAGATATAAGTGAGGAAGAGGAGGTAAGTAAAATATCGTTCCCAGGTTTGATAGTTGCTAAATGAAATTGCATGATTGCAACTGTCCTTACAATCTTACTCCAGTTTTTCTTTGCTTTACAGTGTTAAAAGGATACAGATTACCAGATTTGAAATAATATTTCACTACTTACTGTTTAGTTTGGATGAAAGAATGGGTCTTGCTGAGAAATAGAAGACTATTGGAGTTAGAAGGTGATGATCTGAGGGTTGGGAGGCATGGATATCTATGGTACAATAAAGTTAAACCGAATGTCAACTTTAAAAATCATTATGTTAGGCGAGATATTTTTACAGCATAGAATAAATGCAAATTCAGGTTCTTCCTGAAAATACTTTTATGGCTTTCAACATAAAAAACATTTTATAAACCGGAAAAGATAAATAAACATGTTGCTAGTATGTGATAAGTAAACATAAATCTACAGTAATATGTGATGTTCTCAAATTTTCATCAGGGAATTGTAAAAAAAACATCTAGAGAAGATAGAAGGATATGCTTGTCAATGATTTCCCAATTGTTAGAAAGATTTAAAGTGAATAAAATATTTTATTATTTTTATGTATTTATGTTCAATAACTAAATTATGTGAGAAATTTAAACAATTAGTAATTAATATCATTTAATTTATTATGTTGAATATATTGTAAAACTGAGTTTGAAATAGGACTTATCTACTGAAGATGAACACATTGCTAATATGTATATATATTTGGTTGAAATAAGAGGCAAAAGAAGAAATGAGAGAATGTATGATAAAATGGGTTGATAAAATCAATTGTTGATTGTGATATGTAAATGGAACAATGGGAAAGGACTGAAATTTGCATTATGCTCTAATCTTAAAAAGAATTTATGTTTCTTGTAAGATGATGCATCATTGGCATTTGTCACCAGATAAACTGTCTAGAACATTTGCTGGCTTGGGAATTCTCGGAGTTGAAGTCCACTTGTCTTAAAGTTGCTAAGGCTGAGAATGGTCTAGAATGTGTGAATGTGCTTCAAATCTTTACTGGCAATATGAACAACATGAAAGGATATTTTATAATATTTGATGCAGTAGTGGGATTCCATATTATTTACTACTGGTTCTGTTGGCGTGGCTTGGTGGGCATGGTGTGGCTTGATGGGCATGGTGTGGCTTGATGGGCATGGCGTAGCTTGGTGGGCATGGCATGGCTTGGTGGGTGTGGCTTGGTGGGCGTGGCAGGGAAAGAAGGATACTGCAAAATCCCCATTCCCTCCCCACTAACCCGCTTTCCAGCTCCGTTTCCTGGGCTGGGCAACCAAAGAAGATCCAACCGATCAGCTGGGACTCAGGGGGCAGAGAATAGATGGGGGTGGGGTCATTCAGAGGAAGTATTGGCTGGTTCTCCAAACTACCCAAAATTTCCACTACAGGTTCTCCAGAACTGGCCAGAACCTGCTGAATACCACCTTTGATTTGGTGGATTGTTTTTCCCACAGAAAACTAAATGTCTATGGGGATTCTCAGTCATCCAGGTCATGGTTGTTCCAAAGGTGCATTTTGAAAGGTACTGGTAACTGACTCTATTTGATTTTCCTTGATGCTGTTTTGCTTCTCATCCAAGAAGTTTCTTCAGTTCAGGAATATGTAAGGCACTGAAGAAGTTTCTTGGATGAGAAACAAAACTTCTTCAGGGAAAAACAAAGACAAAAGGCTTTTTCAAAAGCCTTTTGAAAAAGCACATATGAGAAATACAAAATTGCCTTTATGAAGAATCCTAATTTTAAAAAATTGGGAAATTGATGGTTATATGGAACAAAGGAGAAGATGTTAGACTTCCAGAAGAAGAGAGAGGAACCCGCCCCACTTTACATTGAGGGGGGTTGTGTGGAGACAGTTTTCTCCTTTAAATTCCTGGGAATTGATGCTATGACCTGTGGCTTCCATGTGTTGGACTAGTGGGGAAGTGTGTTCCAGCTTTTTGACTGCATTTTTGTGTTCATCCAGGTGGGTACTTATGCTTCTATTGGTCTGTCCAATGTATGTGGCCGGGCATAATGCACAGGGAACTTTGTATATGCCTTGGTTTTCCAGGTCAATTTTATCTTTGGGGTTTCTAAGGATGGCTGCTATTTTTCTGTCTGTTTTGAAGGCAGTCTTGATGTGATGTCTGTGTAGTATCTTACTGATTTTGTCTGTAGTACCTTTTATGTAGGGCAGGACAGCTGTTCCATAGGTCTGTTCATCTTCTGGGTCTCCATTATGTCTCAGTGTGTTTTTGTGGATCAAGCCAGTGATTTTGCTTTTGTGGAAGCCGTTGGCTGTCAGTATTTTAGTCAGGGTGCATAGTTCAGTCTTTATGTGTTTCTTGTCTGCCAGGCATTTGGTTCTAGCAATTAGTGTTTTAGCCACGGAGTTTATCTGTGCTGGGTGGTGGTGGGATTGGGTGTTGAGGTAGCGGCTGGTGTGTATACGATGTGTCCTAGTGTGCCATCTGGTTTTTTTGGAGATTAGTGCATCTAGGAATGGCAGTTGTTTGTTTCCGTTTCCATGGTGAACTTGATTTTGGGGTGTGTGCTGTTTAGGTGTGTTAGGAAATTGTTTAGGTTTTCTTTTCCATGGGGCCAAATCACGAACGTGTAATCGATGTATCTTAACCATAGTTTGGGTTTGTGGATGGCATTGGCCAGAGCTCTGGATTCGAATTCTTCCACGAACAGGTTTGCAATGACAGGTGACAGTGGTGATCCCATAGGGGGTCCTTCAATTTGTTTGTATCTTTGTCCTTTGTATATGAAATATGTGTTGGTTAAGCAATGTTCTGTTAGTATCTTGACGATGTTTCGGCGAGGTCCCACTCGCCATCCTCAGGCTGGTGCTTTCGGCTTTGTGCCAGTGCAAGTAGTGTGTGATCGGAGCTGCAGTCTCTCTATAAATACTGGTGGTGGGGGCTGGTGTGCTGAGCTGGTTGGCTGCGCTGCTGCCTCTTGATTGGTTGATGGAGTTGATGTTGGTATAATGGGCTGTGTGATGACCTTGTGAGTTTTGTCGTGGAGATTTCCTGGATCTTGTGCTGTAATCTCCTGGGTCGTTTGTTTTGTAGTGATCTTTTTTCCATTAGCCTCCTGTATAGTAATGGCTTGGGTAATGGGTTGTGTGATGACAGCCTCCAGCACTGACCAAAAAATAACCAACATCCTAAGAAACCCCAAAGACAAGATCCAGCTAGAAAACAAGGAGTTTATGAAATACCATGCAACAATTGCCCAGCCACATACATTGGACAAACCAACAGGAGAATAAAGGCACTCATCGCAGAACACAAAAATGCAGTCAGAAGAGAAGAAAATACTCTTCCAGCACCTTAAAGCCACAGAACATGAAATTAATTTTGAAGGAACCAAATAAATTTCCGACACTGAACACTCCAGCAAGAGAATATTCACGGAAGCCATTGAGGGAGAGAAACACCCCCATAACATGAATAGACGGGATAATACCTCCCGCCTACCAGACATCTGGAAGCTAGCCCTCATCAACAAACGAGTCCCAGCCATGAAAGCCAACCCCAGATCTGAAACAACATGGGACACCACCACCAATCCCCCTCATCAGACCCAGGCCCAAGCCCATCCTATAAACAAAGGACAACCACCATCCAGAAAACAGACCATGGCTACCTCGCCAGCTGTCGCACCCCCCAACCCCAAAACCAAACAAGCTGACACACACCAAGAACACAGACCAGGCCCCAAACTCGAAGCCAGACTAAAACCCAGAATGCTACATCACAGCCACCCGCTCAGGATATCACATCAGAAAACTCAGGAAATTACACCACAAGAACTCAAGAAGTTGCAACAGAGCAAATGACCCAGGATATTACAGCACAAGACCAAGGATACCACAGCAATAAGTCTCACAAGGTAAACACACAACCCATTACCCAAGCCATTAGAACATGAGAGGCTAATGGAAAAAAGATCACTACAAAACAAACGACCCAGGAGATTACAGCACAAGATCCAGGATATCTCCACAACAAAACTCACAAGGCCATCACACAGCCCATTATACCAACATCAACTCCATCAACCAATCAAGAGGCAGCAGTGCAGCCAACCAGCCCAGCACACCAGCCCCCACCACCAGTATTTATAGAGAGACAGCAGCTCCAATCACACACTGCTTGCACTGGCACAAAGCTGAAAGCACCAGCCTGAGGATGGCGAGTGGGACCTCACCGAAACGTCGTCAGGATACTCTTAATCTTACATGGCAAAAAAGACCCAAACACACCTAGACCTACATACCTGTACCTGTGAAAATCTACGAAAACATATATATATATATGTATACGTATATACATACACGCACACACACACACACATGCACACACACTTATTTAATTATAACAAAAATGTAAATACTTAATGATAACAAAATAAAATGTTCTGGGATGGAAGTCTCCCCCCACCTGGCACCTTCGAAAGAGACAGAAGAGCGGGTGGTGTGTGTTTCTGTGTGTGTGTGTGTGTGTGTCTGAACTGAGGGGCCTCGGGGCAACTGCCACTGGGAGAAATAGAGGCAGAAAGAGGGCTTTGCTCTCCTTGGTGGGGCAGTGCCCCTTGGCTGCCACTCCAGGGGTTTCTCAGCAGGATTCTGCCTGCAGAAGGACTGCTGTTCTTGGTGATTGATTGGGGGTGGAGGGGAGAGAGAAAGCATCTCTCGCATTACCTGGGGAGGAAAGGAGATGAAACAAAGCTCACTCTTTCACTTTAGACCTACAAAACTCCAAGGAGTTTGTTGAGGTAATTCCCCGTTAGGAGATAGAGTGCATACAGGGAGACGTAGTGAGAGTAGTGAAGAATAATACACACACACAGCACACAGATACACTGTACAGTAAATGTAGGTTTTTACTTCCAATAAATGTTTAAGCAAAGTTCAAGATAAGCAGTCCAAGTCATTCACAGGTAAAACAGTCAGTGTTCAGTTCAGGGATAATCCAAATATCAAAGTCCAGTATCAAAAAACAGTTCCATAACAGACTTACATCAACGATCAGTAACAATCATTAGGAGGAACAGCAACTCTCTCCAACAGAAGGAAACAGAGACTCATTGAGACTCTTTTCTG
Source organism: Hydrophis major (assembly GCA_033807585.1). Lineage (NCBI taxonomy): Eukaryota > Metazoa > Chordata > Lepidosauria > Squamata > Elapidae > Hydrophis > Hydrophis major. Next base: position 5,997,969 of record CM066333.1, on the reverse strand, counting down.
AGACTAAAACAACCTAGGTTTCTGGCTCCATCTTATGGCCATTTGCGGAACCACACCCAATTACAGTTTTAGTATTCTCTTAAAGACATAGTATTAAAATGTCTATCCTAGTTTATATATTTCCAACCCAAATAACTATTAGGTGTATCCCTTTTGGGTAGGACAATATATACAACCTTACATTCTAAGTCCATAATCCTCACAGCAAGCCTTATGTTTTTAGAGCCTTGGGCCTTTGTAAAATGATATTGTTTTCTGACATACAGTATTCTAGCTTAATCATCTTACTTTGCACATTTAAATATCTTAAATCTGCTTGTTTTGTTCTTGTCTTAACAGCAAGATTTGAAACCATCTGTATTGCTGATTGGTTATCTTCATAAACAACAATAGAATCTGTTGCATCAATTCCCATGTCAATTAGTTGTTGCTTATACAAAACTAAATCTGTACATAATAAAGATAAGCATGAGAATTCAGCCTCTATTGTTGACAAACCTAGATGTTTCTGTCTAATAGACCTCCATCCAATCAACAACTTTCCCAATAATACAACAGTCCCAATGTAGATTTTCGTGTATTTATGTCTGTAGCAAAACTTGCATCAGCATGTGCAGTTAAACTCAGTTCATCTTTAGGCTCCAAATACAGTGCATAATGCATTGTTTGTTTCAGATATCTTAACACACATTTAGCAGCTTGCCAGTGCCTTTCAGTCAGCTCAGCATTAAATCTTGCTAATAGTTTAACACTGTATGCTATATCTGGCCTTGACCAATTACTACCAATCAGTCCTTGATTGATAGTTTATAACATAAACTACCAATCAAGGACTGATAAATGTTCTTATCAAAAATAGGACTTTGAACATCACTATGGCTAAACTCCTGGCTTATCAGTGTTTCAGCTGGCTTACAAAGTCCCATTTTGAAACTTTTTACTAATTGGTTAATTAGTAATTGCTTTTGAGATTTTGTATCCTCCCCTAGCTCTATCTATCTTTAAACCAATATATTGTTTGATTTCTTCTAACTGTTTTATCTTAAATTTCTTCTCTAACAGTGAGATTATTTTAGTAGCTTCTTGTTCAGTTTTGGTGATTAATGCTATGTCATCAGTAAGCAATAGCAACAATGAAATTACACCATACACTTTCTCTTTTGAACAAACATGGATCAACCATGCCAGCTACAAAACCTATCTTAGTTAATTCTTTAACTATACATTGGTTCCACTCATATTCTGATTGCTTCAAGCCATAAAGACTCTTTTTCAATTTCCAGCAATCAGTTGTATTATCATTTTGTTATACTTAAAGGTTTCTTTAAATAAATAGTGTGTTGCAATGGTGCATGCAGATATGCCATTTCTACATCTAAATGATTTATAATGTATTTCTCTTTAGCTGCCCACACTAATGCTGCCCTTAATGTAGTAGCCTTCAGACTCAGTGCGAACACCTCATCGTAGCCATGTGCTATCTGATTGAACCCTTGTGCTACTAACCAGGCTTTATGGGTAACAGTCCCGTCCTGTCTTTAGCTTATATATCCATTTACATCCTGTGGCATGTTTACCTGGTGGTAATCTAATATTTTCATATACCTCTTAACTTTTTTAATGATTCCAGTTCCTTATCCATTGCTACCTGTAAGCAGCCTGTTCCTTAGCAGGATACAGTTTCAGTTCACTATAGTTACTTGGAACTGTATTCAGTTGGCATACAACACTAGCCTGATATCTATCAGGTGGTCATGTTACTCGGGTTGAATGTCTTGGTAATGTAGGGCTTACTGGTGGACTCACCTGTGACACCTGATCCTGTTCTTCTATTTCCTCCTGTGCCTGTTCTACTACTTCCTCCTGTGCCTGTTCTTCCTCTTTAATGGCTAGTCATGGTTTACTTATTTCATCTTTAGGGACTATTTGGATGTCAATAATAATATCATTGCTGGATTCCTGTTCCAGTTTATCCCACCCAACGTGCTCAAGAAATTTTGCAATAGCACTACAATAAACATGAGCTGTGCCTTGATCCCAAAATCTAAACGATCTATGGTTGGCCTCGTAACCTACAAAAAATAACTTTCTAGCTCTATTTTGCCCTTTCAGTCTTACTTGTGAGGGAATATGCACCCATGCTGGAGCTCCAAATGTGTGTAGGTAACTTAAATTTGGCTTTCTGCCATGCCAATGAGTGAATGGCAGTTCTCCAATTGTTGTGTTAACTACATTGTTTAAAACATGGTTACTACACATTATGGCTTGACCCCATAGTGTTTCAGGCAAACCTGGGTCAGATAACAGTGCAAGCAATGGCTTGTAATGTTTGCCCTCTTCATTCTATAAACGAGTTATGTTATGGTCTGTAAGGTGCAGAACGTTTATGCTCAACATCAGCCAATTTCAACATAGGTGGAATCTTTTGTTAACAAACTCAGTCCCGTTATCAGTAACTAAAGTAATTACTTTACTTTTCATTTTTCTCTCAGCAAACCTTAGCCAGTTAAAGAAATGTTGGAATGTTTCTGTTTTGTTTTTCATGAGATAGCATAAATTTCAGTTTAGGTACATATAACATAGTTAAATGTTTATTTATACAAGAACAGTATGCAGTACCTTCACCAGAAGCCTTCATCTTCCATCCATTTGCCAATGATACATGTTGTTTACTCGTGGACATTTTTACAAACCTGTCTCTATCTTTAGTAATGCATTGCGATGCTCCACTATCAACAACCCACAAATCATGGTTTACAGTTGAATTGCTAGACATAGCTAAACTAACATTCTTCTTAGCCTTCTGGTGTTTACCAGTATTCTGTTGTTTTCCTCTTACAGAATCTAGCTTTATGTCCCCTAGCCCCACAAGAAAAACATTTCCTAAAAGTATAGGCAGTTGAAGACAAATCCTCTTCTTGTGGTTGTTCCTTCCTCAGTTGGTCCCTATCCAGCCATCTTCTTGCTTCTTCGAACAACCTTCCAGTTATGTCAGTCAATGTCAGTTTATCTCTGAACAGGACTTTCAGTGAAGATACATAATCATCATAACTTTCATCCAATGAGGAAAGAATGATGTAAACAATGCAGCTCTGAAAATATTAGTTCCTTTTCATGTAGCTCCTGAAAAGTTCTTTTCATGAAGCTTAAGTGAGCTAACATATCTCCACCTTTCAGAAGACGTGCTCTAAACAGTTTACGTGTAAGATGTATGTGTGCACCTACACTGTCACGAACATAAATCCTCTTCAAATTCTCCCAACGCCTAGCAGCAGACTCTTCTCCATGAATATGGACTAGCTGCTGGTCACTCAGTGTTAGTCCAATTATACAAAGAGCTCATTCGTTGTTCTGTTTAAAGTCAGCAAGCTTCTTGGCATCGTCCTCATTTTCTGGATCCCAAGCATTTACATCTGGTGGATCTTGAACTACATTCCATAACCCTTCTCTACGCAGGAGTAGACTGCATTTCATAGACTAGGAAACATAGTTTGTTCCATCCAACTGGGTTATCAGTGATGTCTTGTGCCATCTTTACCAGGATAGTAACCACAATTAAACAGTAAACAGCTGTCTGTATACAGTACTATGCATTCACACTAACTCTCAGTTAGCCTGGTATGGCTTGGGCCCATAACCAGTGTTGAGGTAATTCCCCGTTAGGAGAATGAGCGCATACAGGAAGCCATAGTGAGAGTAGTGAAGAAAAATACACAGAGAGAGCTCACAGATACATTGTACAGTAAATGTAGGTTTTTACTTCCAATAAATGTTTAAGCAAAGTTCAAGATAAGCAGTCCAAGTCATTCACAGGTAAAGCAGTCAGTGTTCAGTTCAAATATCATATATTCAGTTCAAATATCAAATAATCCAAATATCAAAGTCCAGTATCAAAAAACAGTTCCGTAACAGACTAACATCAACAATCAGTAACAATCATTAAGTGGAACAGCAACTCTCTCCAACAGAAGGAAACAGAGACTCATTGAGACTCTTTTCTGAGACTAAAACAACCCAGGTTTCTGGCTCCATCTTATGGCCATTTGCGGAACCACACCCAATTACAGTTTTAGTATTCTCTTAAAGACACAGTATTAAAATGTCTATCCTAGTTGATATATTTCCAACCCAAATAACTATTAGGTGACTTACATTCCTAACAGAGTTCTTCGAAATCATCAAATGCTCCTACTTGCAGTTCCCATGCCTCAGGTCCCTGAGATGCATGCTCCCACACACGGCAGCGGCGGCAACAACAGTCCCCTTTCCCAGCACCTGCTGTCAGCTCTCCCCATTAGTTTTCTAGCTTTGAATTACTCCCAGCTCACTTTCTTTCCTCCCCTAAGGTGAACGTATATCATATTGTTCTTGCATAAGAGAAAATGTAAAAATGTTATATGTACCACAACTTAAGTTTAATTTGCTTTCAGTTAGAGTTTTGGTTAAACTAGGTTATGTAACTACCTTTAGGGGAGACAATTGCATAATTGAAAAAGAAGGTAAAAAAGTGACTGCAACTTTAAGAGGTGAATTGTATGTGTTAAATGATCATTCAGAGGTAGCTAACACAGTTTATAATAATGTTAAACCTCATGATAAGTGCATACATTTGTTACACAGACGTTTGGGGCATATACATTTTAAAATGCTTAAACAAACAGTAGAACTATCTAAGGGTATAAAACTTAAACTTGCAGTAAGTATTTGCACTGCAATACTTGTAGTAAAGAAAAAAGCAAGCAAATACCAGCAAATAGAGTTAATGGATTTAAAACAAAGGAGTCTCTAGAGGTTGTATTTGCTGATATTATAGGTCCTAAAAAACCAAGTGTGGGAGGTGCTAGTTATATACTAAGTATAAAGGACCATTATTCCAGATATGGTTTCTGTTATCTAATGAAAAGCAAAACGGAAACATATCAAAATTTCTTTAATTGGCTTAAATTCGCAGAAAGAAAAACTAAAAGGAAGTTAGTAACTCTTGATAATGGTACAGAATTTATAAACAATAAATTCCAAAATAAACTTAGTGTTGAACATAAAAAGTCTGCACCATATAGGCCACAACATAATGCCTTTATAGAAAGATGAGGCCAAACAATTCAAGCAATGGCTCGTACTATGCTGTCAGATTCAGGATTACCTGAAACTTTGTGGGGAGAAGCAATAATGTGTGGTAATCATATATTGAATAATGTTGTTAACTCAACAACAGGTGAATTACCATTCACACGGTGGCATGGCAGAAAATCTGACCTAAGCTACATGCACACATTTGGAGCACCAGCATGGGTGCATATACCTACACAACTGAGAAATAAGGGGCAACATAGTTATTCTTTGTAGGTTATGAATCTAATCACAAATCATACAGATTCTGGGAAAAAGGAACATCTAGAGTTTACTGTAGTGCAAGTGCCAAATTCCTAGAACATGTAGGATGGGAAAAACTGGAACAAGATTCAAGTAAGGAAGTAATTATAGAAACCTACAAAAGACCAAAAGAAAAAATCAGTAATAAGAAGAGTACAATTAAAGAGGAAGTACAGGAAGAGCATATAGGTCCAGAACAGGAAGAAATACCAGAACAGGAAGAAATAGATAATCAGGAACAGGTAGAACATGAAAGTCCACCTGTAAGCCCTGTAATACCTAGAAGTTCTACACATGTAATCAGACCACCTGACAGGTATCAAGCAAGTATAGTTTGCCAAGTTAGTAAAGTTCCAACTACTATTGAAGAACTTAGGATGTATCCTGCAAAGGAACAGGAAAATTGGCATAGAGCAATGGAGAAAGAATTAAATTCATTAAAAGAAATGAAAGTTTATGAAAATGCCAAATTACCTCCAGGTGAAAAGTCCATTGGTTGCAAATGGATATTTAAGTTAAAAACTGGTAAAAATGGGACTGTTACCCATAAGGCTAGGTTGGTAGCTCAAGGATTTAATCAAACTGCATGTGATTATGATGAGGTATTTGCACCAAATTTAAAGGCAATAACCTTGAGAGCAGCTTTAGTGTGGGCAGCTAAGAAGAACTATATCATAAATCACTTAGATGTAGAAACTGCCTATCTGCATGCACCATTGCAGCACACTATATATTTAAGAAAACCAGTAGGTATAAAGGATGATAAAAATAATAATGACTGTTGGAAACTGAATAATAGTCTCTATGGATTGAAACAATCTGGTTATGAATGGAACCAATATATTGTAAAAGAGTTAAACAATATAGGATTTAAAGAAGGTTTAGCTGATCCATGTTTATTTAAAAGAGAGACAAATGGAACTGTATCATTATTATTGTTGCTTACAGATGATATTGCTTTAATTACTAAGACTAATAATGAAGCTACTGAGATAATATCATTATTAAGTAAGAGGATAAAATTAAAGCAGTTAGGAGAAATAAGACAATATCTAGGATTGACAATAAACAAAACCAATAGTGGATATAAGATATCACAAGAAGATAAAATTTACCAATTGCTAAAAATGTATAAAATGGAACTTTGTAAGCTGGCAAAAACTGCAATGTGTCAGGAATTTTGTCATACTGATGCTCAAAGTTCAAAATTTGATAAGACTATTTATCAATCATTAATAGGTAGTTTAACATATATAAGTAATTGGTCAAGGCCAGACATTGCCTATAGTATTAATCAATTGGCAAGATTCAATGCTGAACCCAATGAAAGACACTGGCAAGCGCTAAAGCGTACATTAAGGTATCTTAAAAAGACAATACACTATGCATTGTATTTGGAGCCAAAAGATGATTTGATTTTAAGTGCATATGCTGATGCAAGTTTTGCAACAGATATAAAAACTAGAAAATCAATTTTAGGCATGGCTATACCATTAGGTAAAACACTGATTGGTTGGAGGTCAATTAGACAGCAACATATAAGTATGTCCACAATGGAAGCAGAATTTTCATGTTTATCTTTATTATGTACTGACTTAATTCTGTATAAACAGTTATTGTTAGATATGGGAGTAACTGTTAAAGATGCCATTGTAGTTTATGAGGACAATCAAGCAGCCATACGGTTGGCAACAAATATTGCTGTAAAAACTAGATCTAAGCATACTGACCTTAGATATTTGAATGTAAGACAATCTGTAAAAAATGGTTTAATGAGATTGGAATATTGCATGACTGAAGAAAATATTGCTGATGGATTTACAAAAGCCCAAGGTGCAGTCAAGCACAAAGAAAATTGTGAAAACTATGGGTTGAAATTGTAAATAGATATATATATATATATATTATTATATTACCCAAAAGGGGAGAATGTTAGGGATAACATTGGTTACCTAACTTAGTTTGGGTAAAAAATAATATATAAACTATGTTAGTGAATTTAAGTGTAAGTATCACTTTAACTGCAAAACATGTATTTTGGGTGTGGTTATGAAATCACCATAAGAGGGAGCAAGAGAGCTCACTGTTAGCTGGCTTTTACTGTAGTAGCTGACAATGTTGGATTGATGGTGATAACTGCGTGTTTTCCCTGCTGTTGCTGAAACGAAGAAAAGGGGTTTGATTTTCTTCATATCTCTGACTGCAAAAGAGATATATTGCTGGACTGATTATTTGTAAGTTTACTGATCTATTTTTCAACACTGGACTTTGCAACTGATTAATCCCTGGATGGACTGAACTAGTTTATGACATATGGACTTTTTTGACTATGCTATAACTCTTGCTGGAATAAAAACTATTTAACTGGCACAGTGTATCTGTCTTACTGAGTGTAAACTACAACAACATTTATCTCACATAATTTGCCTGCCTGTTAGACTGCCATTGCACGTTCTGCTAGGGTGTGTATCTCTAACAAAAACTCTCAGTTCTCTCTCCATTTATGATCACCTTGGCTTTGGTTTGAGTATATTGTACCTATCATTTTTCTAAAAATTGTTCCAAATCCCATATCCTGTTGAATTAAAAACAGTCAATTAAGATTGTCAAATGCTTTCTGAACATCCAAGAAGATCAGTGCTGCTTGCTTTTCTGGGTGGGCCTCATAATATTCTAGTACATTTAACACTATTCTTGTATTGTTTTTTATCTGTCTGGAAGGTAGAAAATCATTCTGGTCTGAATGTATAATTTCATTCAATACTATTTTCAACCTTTCAGATATTATTGTAGTAAAGATTTTATAATCCATGTTCAATAGCGAGATTGGCTTATAATTTTTAATTTGTTTGTGAACCATATCTTCTTTGGGGATTAACAAAATATATGCGTTGGTGATGATTTGGGTAATATAGCATGATCCAATACATCATTATACCGATCCAATGTCACCAGCTTGAAACATTCATACAAGTATTTGTAAATTTCTTCAGGAAGTCCACCAGGCCCCAGAGTTTTGTTGTTTTTCTGTTTTTGCACTGCCATACCCTATTCTATAGCTGTTATTTCTTTATTTAACATATCTCTCTGTTCCTCTTATTTCCGGTAGACCATTCTCTTTCAGGTATTGTTCTATATTATAGATGCTTTATAGATAATCAGAGTTGGAAGGCACCTTGTAGGTCATCTAGTCCAACCCCCCGCCCAAGCGGGAGACCCTACACCATTTCTGACAAATGGCAGTCCAATCTCTTCTTGAAAGTCTCAACTGATGGTGCTCCCACAACTTCCGAGGGCAAGCTGTTCCACTGGTTGATTGTTCTCACTGTCAGAAAGTTTCTCCTCGTTTCCAGGTTAAATCTCTCCTTGTTCAGTTTCCATCCATTATTCCTTATCTGACCTATAGGAGCTTTAGAAAATAGCTTGACCCACTCCTCCCTGTGGCAGCCCCTCAAATATTGGAAGACCGCTATCATGTCTCCCCTGGTCCTTCTCTTTACTAGACTAGCCAAGCCCAGTTCCTGCAACTGTTCGTTGTATGTTTTAGCCTCCAGTCTCCCAATCATCCTGGTTGCTCTTCTCTGTACTGTTTCTAGAGTCTCAACATCATGTTTATAATGTGGTGACCAAAACTGGATGCAGTACTCTAGGTGTGGTCTTACTAAGGCTTTATAGAGTGGTATTAGTACTTCCCTTGATCTTGACTGTATCCCACTGTTAATAGAATTTAGGATTGCATTAGCTTTTTTTTAATTAAAGTTTTATTTGGGTTTTCACACACACAAAATACAGATAAAACATCTTTTTTGAAAATAGCATGGTCCTGGGTTGAACTTCTTTATACAGACACAAACTCAATTTCATGCTCATTTTTGTGTTCTATTCCATATCTTATTACTATTCTGCACTTTCTATATAGTTTTTCCCCCTCTTTTAATTTTCTCAATTTTATTTTGATTATCTCATCTCAATTCAAATCATTATATTTATACTTTTGTCTGTTGTGTTTCAATTTCATGTTATCTTTTCTCATTAAACATTTTTTTTCCTGTAGTTATTAATTGGAGTATGACACCTTTATATCTTTTAATTTTATCTATTCAACTCTTATTTAAACTTCGATATATACCTTAAGGTTATGCCATTCAATATAATACATGATACATAACTTCCAATCGAATTCTGCTTGGTACATTCTTATAATACACACTATATTCTTTTAAAAAAAAAGATTGTAAATATATGTAATTAAAACCCTCATTCCATTCCAATTCAGTTCTATCATTAATATTTATTAAAGTCTTAACATCTTTAACATTTCTTATCTATTAAATATCATACTTCCTTAAAGACACATATAAGACACGTATAATCTCCATACTTAATTTTTCCCTTATTTCACTTCACATATGTTTTCTAAATCATTAAATATTCATTTTGTTACATTTATTTATTGACAAGCATATCACTAAGTTATGATAACTATTTTATCAAACATTTTAATCATACATTATTTCATATTTTCTGAAATTATTTCTATTTCTAATATGACAATACTATCTTATGTACCTTTGCAGAATCCCTTTTCAATTAGATTTTCACCCATTATCTCTAAATAGGCCCTGTTTCTCTATATTTTGTTTCTGTCCTTTATAACTTCTTTTCCTTTCTTTCTTCCCTCTCTTCTTCTCCCTCCCCTTTTTACCCCCTTGTCTCTCTACTTCTAATTCTCTCTTCTGCATTTCCCTCTTCTGTTGCTTTCTAATTTTATACTTATTTTTCACTCTATTCTTTTTTTGGGGTTGTTTTTCCCAGTCTTAAATTTTCCGTTCTCTTTCCCCCCTTTCCTTTTTTCCCCCCACCTAAGATTACTTGTTCATTAAAGATGGCTTCTTCTTTGTCCCAATCTTCTTGTTCTGCAGGCATTTCTTGTTGTTTCTCATAGTTCCAAATCTCCATTCCTAAGAATTGAAATATAGAAGCCAAAAGAACATCTCCCTTCTTGTGCATCTTCTTTGTACTTTTTAAGTTCCATTTTCAGTTCTTCTAAAAGTAGAGCCATTTTAAACACTTTTAAACAACCACCCGATTGATTTTAGTCATTCAAATGCAGTAACCAGGAATTCAGAAATCACCAAGTAATCCAAATAGTCCCAAGCTGTTTCTTCTTATTTCTTTTTTCACTTTGTCTTCCTGAGGTTTTACTATTTTGTTGCGAAGTTTCAGTTAAGATGTATCTTTTGGAAGTCTTGTTGAGATTTTACTGTAAGTTCTTTTTAATTCCAGGCAGTCTCCTCCCTTCCAGATCCAGCCCTTTTATTCCTTTTCTCTCCTTTCCTGTTTTCAAAAGCTTTTAATTATCCAGAAATCTTTATTATCCCTTTGACTTTTTATTTTCAGCATCAAATGCCTATTAATGTCAAAGTGGATTTTTTTTCCAATTTCTTGCTTAAATCTCTTAGCTGTCAGTATAGGAAGAGGAAAAAAAAAAACCATAAAAAGATGACCATAAAAAACTGGAAAAAGAATTACAGAAAATGCCACAGAAAAAAGATATTAAATTTAAAATGGACATAACCAAACATAAAATGGATCAAGTAGAGAAAGAAGAACTGACACAAAAAATTAGAAGTGCTAAACAGAACTATTTTGAAGATGCAAATAGGTCAGGTAGATGGTTAGCATATAAACTGAGAAAAGAGAAAGAATCAAGGAAAATATTACAGTTAATAGATGATCAAGGTCAAATCTGCTATAAGGAGAAAAAGGCAATCATGCGAGACTTTTATGGACAATTATATAAACAGGAGGATCTTGATGAGGAACAAATTAAACAGTATTTACAAAATGCTAACCTACCTAAGATACCTGATGAAACTGGAGAAATGTTAGAAAACACTATAACAATGATGGAATTAACCGAAGCACTCAATAGACAGAATAATGGAAAAGCACCAGGTCCAGATGGCCTCCCGGCAGAATATTATAAAACATTAGAAGAACCATTGGGCACTTTACTGCTAGAAGTCATGAATGAAGTTATGTTAAATAAGAAAATACTTAAAACATGGTCAGAAGCTTATATTACACTTATCCCAAAAGAAGGGGCCGATCCATTACAAATTAAGAACTATAGACCTATTTCTTTATTGAATGCAGACTATAAAATCTTTGCTTCAATTTTGGCAGAAAGGCTTAAAAAATACTTAAACAACTTTATTCACCCTGATCAGAATGGATTTTTACCAAAGAGACAAATTAAAGACAATATGAGGGTAATCCTAGACACATTGGAAGATCATGAGGCGCATCCTGAAAAACAAATGACTGATATTCTTAGATGCCCAAAAGGCATTGGATAATGTGAATTGGAGATTTATGTTATTATTATTGGAACAGATGGGCTTTGCTAGAAAATTCATCCAAGCAATAGAAGCCATATATTATAAGCAAACGGCAAAAGTAATGATAGAGGGAGAATTTACAGACTCTATTAATATAAGAAAAGGTACAAGGCAAGGATGCCCATTATCTCCCTTGTTATTTATATTGACCTTGGAAGTGTTAAATAGAAATATTAGAGAGGACATAAATATAAAAGGAATGAAAGTTAAAAAGGAGGAATTTAAATTACAAGCTTTTGCGGATGACTTGGTTTTTATTTTGGAAGACCCTCAAGAGACAGCCTTAAAACTATTGGAAAAGATAGAGATGTATGGTGAGATGGCTGGCTTGAAAATAAATAAAGACAAAACAAAGATTCTGACAAAGAACATGCTATTAAGACAAAGAGAAGAGTTGGCAGATCTATTGAAAATTCAAGTTACGAACAAAATTAAATATTTGGGGATATATTTGACGTCAAGATGTGTTACATTGAAAGAGAATAATTATATTAAACTTAAACAGCGGATAGCAACTGATTTGAAAAAATGGGAAAACTTACAATTGTCATTGATAGGTAGAATTTCAACAATCAAGATGAACATTTTACCCAGAATTCTATATTTGTTCCAAACAATACCAATTAGGCTAGGTAAAGAATATTTTGAAGAATTAAATAAAATTGTGTTGAAGTATATATGGCAAGGTAAGAAAGCGAGAATAAAATTAAAACTCTTAAAAGACGCTAGAACTAGAGGAGGATTTGGCCTTCCTAATTGGGAGTTGTATTACCAAGCTGCAAACTTAATGTGGGCCAAAGAATGGATAACGTTAAGAAAGACTAGATTGTTGACATTAGAAGGACATGATTTATTATTGGGTTGGCATGCTTTTCTATGGTATAAGGGAACTAAATCACAGGACTATTTTAGAAGGCATTACATACGGGAATCATTATGGTTGAATTGGGAGAAAATTAAGAAACAATGTTATTTGAAAATCCCAGTTTGGTTATCAATTTTTGAAGCTTTTTCTTATCCTATAACATATAAGAAGGAACAAACAGTTAGATATGGGGAAATACTGGATGAAAAGGGTGAACTTAAAATGATGCAAAATTTAGAAGAACAAGGTATAAAGATGAATTGGTTTTCATATGCGCAAATACATTCAAGGTATCTTAAAGATTCTAAAACAGAAGGATTCTTTGATAAATTGACTGACTTAGATAGGATTTTGACAGGTACTGATGAAAAAGTGATCAAAAATTATACAGTTATTTGCTGGAAATTAAATTAGAGGAAGAACAAGTTAAAAAAACAATGATTGCTTGGGGGAAGAATTTTGGATCTGGGATTGATTTAGAGAAATGGCAAAAATTGTGGTCTCAAAATTATAAAATGACAATGTCAACAGCATATAAAGAAAATTTGTATAAGATGTTTTTTAGGTGGCACTTTCCCCCGACAAGAATAGCAAGAATGTTCAAGAACAAATCTGAAAAGTGCTGGAAATGTCATCAGATACCTGGCTCATATTACCATATGTGGTGGACTTGTGAGGAAGCCAGGAAATACTGGATTAGAATTCGCATATGGTTGGAAAAAATGATAAAGAAACACATAGATTTGAAACCAGAGATTTTTTTATTGGGAATCTTACCTGATACATATAATAAAAACTTAAAGTATTTGATTGTAAATGTATTAACAGCGGCTAGGATTGTATTTGCTAAAAATTGGAAGAGTGAGAAAATACCATCAGGGGAAGAAATTATTAAGAAAATATTGGATTGTGCTGAAATGAGTAAATTGACATTTGAAATTAGAGAACAAGAAGATAAAGAATTTTATGAAGTTTGGGACCTTTTTTTATCAATGGTTAGATAATAAAATATAATAATAGAATATTTAGAAACTTAGGAAATAATGAATATACATTTTTTTATGTTTTGATAATATGCTTATAAAATTTTATTAAGATAGATTTGGTATGATTTTATGATTTGTTATAAAATAAATTAACTAAATTATAGTTATCTCGCTTAAGTATGTGTTAAGCCTGGGTTCCCCAACCAGGGTTAAGGAGACAAGCTAAACAGAATGTGCAGCGTTAGTCAGATAGGCACACAGATAAATGAGTGAGATAAGCTTGTATGTTTATTAACATACAGTAAAAATAACAGGTACGCTTGTGCTATCAAAATATAGTTTATTCCATTTATAGCATAGTCAAAATAACAGTCCATTAGTCATGTATCATTTAGTCAGTCCATTCAAGGATATTTAGTTAGCAAAGTCCATGTAGAATATCCTATGTCAATTCACTTACAAATCAGTCCTTTGTCTCTGTCCCGTTCGAGTAACGCAGTCTTGAATCCATGCAGTAATTAGGGATCATCAAAGCCAGAGAAAGAGCAAGCTGTCGTCTTGCTTCTTTTAAAGTGCTTTCACAACCACTCCCTTAATTACATTCCCATATTTAAAGTTGCAGACACTTTAACTTATAAACCATGATTACATATTTATTATTTTACTTAAACCAGTTAGGGTAAACAATGTTATCCCTAACAGAAAATTAATAAAATTATAGTCAAATGATCATTTAATAATGATATTAGGATACATAATTGTTGATTGATAATATGAGTTATTATATAACAATTATTATGATGACTATGAAATAGATGCACAAAAAAGAGTGGCAAACCAACCGATGCACTGTCTGTAAATTTATGAAGGAGGGTGATGTTTTATGTTTTATGTGTTTTTGTTTGTTGTTAAAATCAATAAAACTTTTACTAAGAAAAAAAAAAGGAAGAGGAGAAAAAAACCCAAATTCTTTCCCTTTTTTCTCTCCTTCGCTGCTTAGAAATCTTCTTTGGGAACAGTGTTATTATTATTTTTTAATAGTTTAAATTCCAGGGTACCTTATTTGTTGCTTTTGCTATTTGACCTGGTCAACCAAAACTTTCTCTTCTTATCTTCCTCCTGCACATTCTTTTCCAACCAATTTCTTCTTTGTGGTGGCCATTTCTGACCACCACTACAACCGCCTTTGGGAAAGGGAGTAATGGTCAGCTGAGGAGGAGACACGCGGCTCTCCTCAACCCTGCACGCATTCTCCCCCTTCTTCACCACCTCTGCGGGGTGGCTTAGCCCCAAAACCAGCTGGCTTGGGGTGCTCCAGCAGCAAGCATGGATAGAAACCGTGCAGAGTCACGGTTTCAGTCTGTTGCCGAAAAAGCTCAAACCAGAAGTCTCCAGAATTGCATTAGCTTTTTTGGCAGCTGCTGCACACTGCTTGCTCATATTTAGCTGGTTGTCCACTAAGACTCCAAGATCTCTCTCACAGTTATTGCTATTGAGCCTGGTTTCACTCAGTCTATATGTGTACTTTTGGTTTTTCTTGCCTAAGTGTAAGACTTTACTTTTCTCTATATTGAATTTCATTTTATTAGATATGGCCCAGTGTTCTAGTCTGTCAAGATCCATCTGGATCTTGAGCCTATCCTCTTGGGTGTTAGCTATTCCTGCCAGCTTAGTATCAAATTTGGTAGGTTCCTCTTCTATTCCCTCATCTAAGTTGTTAATGAAGATATTGAAGAATACTGGGCCTAAGACAGAACCTTGTGGCACCCCACTGCTTACTTCCCTCCATGTAGACTTAGACCCTTTATTTACCTTTTCCTCTTTGTACAATCCTTCAAAATAATTCTGCACTATTCTTTTTCTTCTCTACCATTTGATATTGTAAATTTCCATTATCATCTCTCAGCTCCTATATCAGCCTTTTCTCCCTTTCTATTTTTAAGTTATGGGCTAACCATCTCCCTGGCTTGTTAGCATGTTCAAAAAAAATCTGTTTCACTATTTTTAAGTCCTTTACGCTTTCTTCCTGATTTATAACATTTAATTTGTGTTTGGCTAAAATCATTTCCCCCTTCACTTTCTCATCCTGTGGTGTTCTTTGTAGTCTAATTTCTAACTTTTTAATTTCCTCCTGTAACCTATTTTGTTTCTGCCATCTTTCTTTATTTCTTTTTGCCATATAGGCTATTGTTATTCCCCTCAAATATGCTTTCGCTGTATCCCATAGTGTCTGTAGTGATGTTTGTTGAGTTGTATTTTTCTTAAAGAATAGTTCCATTTCTTTTTTAATTTTTGATACATATTTCTTTTCTTTTACAATTTGGGAATTCAATGTCCATCTTCTTCTTGTTTTTTTCCTTCCTTTCCAAATTATCTTTAGGGGGTTATGGTCTGCTTATACATTTGTCATAAGCTCTATTGTTTCTAGCTCATTTCCTATTTCTACGTTCATCCATGCCATGTCTAATCTGGACCATGGCTTATGCAGATTCGAATAGAAAGTATGTTCTTTTTTTTCCTGATTTAATCTCCTCCACTGATTCAACAAATTTAATTCATATCATATCATATCATTTGTATCATATCAAAAAAGATGATGGCAGAGTTTTTCTTATTTTTTGTACTGCTAATGTAGTCTTTTTTTTAATCTACCACTGCATTATAATCCCTCACTATACAAATATTTCTCTGTCCAATTTCTAAAAAAAATTTCATGTAATTTACTATAAAATTCACCTTGGATTTCATTTGGGGCATAAATTGTAACTAATAGTATTTGCTTCTGACATATTTCTAATTCAATTATCAAAACTCTTCCATTTGTATCAGCATATTTCTACTGCCTTAATATTTCTACTGCCTTAATTCCTTCTTTAATATATACTGCTATTTCTCTGTTTCTGTTCTGCCAGGGCTGTGAATAATGTTCCTAATTTTGGGTATTCTAAACATTTCCGGTATTGTTCTTTAATGTATACTTCTTGTAGGCATACTATTTCCACTTTTCGTTTTACCAGTCTTGTTAATATTGGTTTTCTTTTGGTTGGTGAATTCAATCCATTAATATTTAACAATATAAGCAAATTGAAGGAGCCCCTATGGGATCACCACTGTCACCCGTCATTGCAAACCTGTTCATGAAAGAATTTGAATCCCGAGCCCTAGCCAATGCCACCCACAAACCCAAACTATGGTTAAGATACATCGATGACACATTGGTTATTTGGCCCCATGGAAAAGAAAATCTAAACAATTTCCTAACACACCCCAAAATCAAATTCACCATGGAAATGGAAACAAACAAACAACTATTATTCCTAGATGTACTAATCTACAAAAATAAAAACAGATGGCACACTAGGACACACCATATACCAGAAGAAAACACACACCAACCGCTACCTCAACGCCTAATCCCACCACCACCCAGCACAGATAAACTCCATGGCCAAAACACTAATTGCCAGAACCAAATGCCTGGCAGACAAGACACACATAAAGACTGAACTATGCACCCTGACTAAAGCAGTAGGCTAGCACCAAATTTAAAACAGAAATGGCTGTGAAAGTCTGACTCACAGACAAACACAATACAGAAGCCTGATGATGGCAGATGAGATTCTGCCAAAATGTTGCTACAACTTTAAAAGCACAACTATAATGACGTGGGAAAATACCCGAACAAAGCTGAATACCATACATACATACATACATACATACATACATACATACATACGTGTGTGCGCACACAAGCGTGCACACATGCAAACATGCACTGATAGGCTGGGCTGGGCACACATGTAAACTTTTAACTCTTGTTTCTAGCCTTATCCTGCTTATCTTTATTGCCCTGCTTAAGTCTTTTCAGAAACTGCCTCTTTGGTTAAGCCTTCTTACATTGTAACTGCTGTTAATGGTTCTTGGCAGTATGCCCAGACTTTCTATAGCCAAAAACCTCTCTGGAGTCCACCCCCTTCCCATTGCTGCTACTTGTATTTCAGGGCTTGACTGTTTTTAAAGGGGAAGGGTTGTTTTAAGCTTTTTACACTGCTTTAGTTATTGCTGGCACTGTCTTTTTGGGTGTACTTCCAATGTGGCTGAATCCCCTCCTACCCACTCCTTCCCAACTCTGTCCCCAATTAAGAGTGGGAGGGGGTAATCACAGGCCTGTTTCTTCCCTGGATCTGTAATCTTCTCTAAATCGAGCAATCTGGCTAGTCTTTGGCTTCTTCGTTTGTTTATTACAAAAAAGGGAAGCTTTGGGAGATCTCCCCTACCAGCAGGTATATTTAAGTGGTGCAAATGGATCTAAGGATTGCTTCTTCTGGATGGAAAAGGGTGCTTTGTCAGTTCACTGGGCATAGGAGTCTCTTGTCTATGGAGATTCTCAGTCACATGGTTGTCCCAAAGATGCATTTTTCAAGAGGCAGCTGGACTTTCTTGGTTCCCAGAAAGTCTAATTGCTCCTTGGAAAAGCACCTTTGGGATTGGAGTCTCTTGAATAGCTTTGGAGTGGCAGAGGCACATGAATGTTCATTGATAGCAAGTGTCAGGGTTCCGACAATTGCCCCAATAAAAGCAGGAATCTCAAACAATTTAGCAAGAAGAACACAGTCATTTATTAGAAGTGCCATTACTGGTTCTACCTAGTTGAAGTCAACCCTAACATTACCCAGTTCACATCCTGCCTCTGACCCTGGTTTCCCCCTCCCCTCCCAAGGTGTCATCAGTCACATTCCCCAATGAAGCAGCTTTGTGGGTCGAAGAAGTCACTCCTCATTGGCCAATGTGGGTTCCATTGTAATGGGCTTCACTGGAATCTATTTTGTCTGAGACTTGCATTCCTTGTTGCAGCTGCTAGGCACAGCATCCTCTCCCTCTCTTTACAGCAACTCAGGAGTGGATCAGGAAGTTGACATTCAGCCTCCATCACTCCTGGAAGGTGACCTGTGCAAGGCAAAAACAATTTGAGTACAGGTGCATCCCTTAAGGCTGTGACTCCCCACCCAGGCTTGTATAGTTCCTTTCATGGAATCTGTCAGACTATATTCATGAACTGGAAAAGAGCATGATAACAAGGTCAGCCAATGAATAGGCATAGCAACTAAGTCAGCCAATGAGGACTGTTTGGAAACTGAAACTAGAAGTACTAGGCATGGCTCTATATTAATCTCTGCAGCTCTGAAGTTATGTTAAGCTCTGAGTCTGTCTATTGAAAATGAAACTGCTTCTCTCCTCTGCTGTGTGTCTTGCTTGCCTGCTGAACTAAAGTGAAACTGATACCTGTTTCTGAGCTCCTGAGTTGCTTTTCTGCTCTGAACCTGTAACATGTCTGCTTCTTTTTGAGTTTGATCCATGTTGGACAAATCCACAGCTGGTATTGTAAAATTTACTTTATATGTTTATAAAGAAGTTAAATGAAGCCACAAGCCATCTATGTTTACTTCCCTGGCACTGAATTTACGCTTCAATACTCTGAACAGAATCTTGTTATGAGGCGATCCACTTGGATGGTGCTACTTTTTACCCAGGATGCCTCTGATATAGGGTAGTCCTTCCACTTGTCTAAGTATTGGAGTTGGCCCCTGTGCACCTAGAGTCGAGGATACACTGCACATCATAATGGGTTTGACCCCTGTTAGGAATGATAGTCACCTAACAGTTGGCAATATATAAACCAGGATAGTTGTTAGGGGTAACATTATTTACCCTAACTGGTTTAGGTAAAATAATAAATATGTAATCATAGTTTATTAGTTAAAGTGTCTGCAACTTTAACTGTAGGACTGTAATTAAGGGAGTGGTTGTGAAAGCACTTTAAAAGAAGCAAGGAACATCAGCTTACTCTCTCTGGCTTTGATGATCCCTAATTACTGCATGGACTCAAGACTGCGTTACTCGAACGGGAGAGATAAACAAAGGACTGATTTGTAAGTGAACTGACATAGGATATTCTACACGGACTTTGCTAACTGAATATCCTTGAATGGACTGACTAAATGATACATGACTAATGGACTGTTATTTTGACTATGCTATAAAATGGAATAAACTATATTTTTGATAGCACAAGCGTATCTGTTATTTTTACTGTATGTTAACAAACATACAAGCTTAGCTCACTCATTTATTTGTGTGCCTATCTGACTAACGCTGCACATTCTGTTTAGCTTGTCTCCTTAACCCTGGTTGGGGAACCCAGGCTTAACATTTAATACTGTTGTATGTTTAAGAGAATACTGTAATTGTGATTGGCTGAGGTTCCTTCAACGGCCATAAGATGGAGCCAGAAACCTGGTTTGTTCTTCTTGCATTTTCCTTGTGTTTTTTGCCTGATCGTCATTCTGTTGGATTGCTGTGAGTCTTGCAACTGTTAGCAAACTCCGTTTACTGAACTTTGTTTATGATACCGGTAAAGAAAAAGACTTCGTTTTTTGATTATCCCTGGACTGATTGTTTTGAATACTAACTGCTTTAACCTTGTATGATTTGGACTGTGTGTTGGACTTTGTTTACCTGTTTACTGGAAGTAAAACCTACATTTTACTATTCAGTGTATCAGTGTGTTGGTTGTGTGTTATTCAACACCACTCTCACTAAGTTTTCCTGAGTGCACTCATTCTCCTAACAGGGAATACCTCAACAACCCCCCATTACCACTGGGTCTGGGTGCTCGTGGGGTGGTGGTCGGAGGGTTTTAAGAGGCTGCTGTGGAATACTAGATGTATTTTCCCCAGCAGCTGGGGTATATTCATTTTAATTATTGCTATTTTCCCTATTAATGATAATTGCAGATTTTCCCATTTTTCCAGAACTAACTTAATTTGCTGTTTCAAATTATAATAATTATCATACTAAGTATTTTATGTTCTTAGTGATCTGAATATGTATTCTTTCCATTAACTCTTTTCTGTTTTTCTGCAACATTTTTCACTAATATCTTAGTTTCTCCCTATTTATTTTCAATCCTGCCACTTCTCCATATTTTTCTATTTTTCCAATTAACTTAGGTCCTTTTTCTAATGGTTCTTCTAGTATAAAAAACAAATCATCTGCGAATGCCTGTAATTTATATTTTACCTTTTTATTTCCATGCCCTTTATATCCCTATCTTGTCTAATGTTTCTGTTTAATACTTCTAATGTCAATACAAATAGCAATGGCGACAAGAGACATTGTTGTCTTGTTCCCTTCTTAATATTAACCTTTTTAGTCATATCTCCCTTTACCATCACCTTTGCAGTTTGTTTATGATATATTGCCTTAATCATCTTGATAAATCTCTCCCCAAAGTTCATTTCTTTTAATTGTGCTAGCATAAATTGCCAGAATAAGTATTCAAAATTATTCTCATATTGTCTTTTATTTGTCTTAGGTAAAAAAACCATTTTGATCTGGATGTATACATTGATTTAAGAATCTTTTTAGCCTTTCTGCTATTATTGAAGCAAATATTTATAGTCCACATTCAATAAAGATATCGGCCTGTAGTTTTTTTATCTGTTGTTAGTCCGAGTCTTCTTTCGGTATGAGAATAATGTATACTTCCACCCATTAATTTGGTACTTTCGCCTCTATCAATAGTTCATTGAATACTTCCAACATTGTGTCACAAAAAAAATTCTGTAAGGTTTTGTATAATTCTGCTGGTAGCCTATTCGGACCTGGTGTTTTGCCATTCTTTTGTTTTTGTATTGCTTCTATTAGTTCCATCATCATTATCCTTTCTTTGTTAGTTTAATCATTTCTGGTATTTTAGGTAATTCTGCTTTTTCTAAGTATTATTTAACTTTTCCTTCTGAAATTATCTCTTGATCATATAGTTTTTCATAATATTTCTGAATTATTTCCTTTTTATCTTCATTTCTATAATGAAGAATTCCTTTGTCATCTATTAGTTGGTTAAACAGTTTTATTGGATTACAATCTGCCCAAATGCTTGTTTCAATATTTATTCCTTGTATATTAGATAGAAAGAACAAAGAACGTTCTTTCTGTGCCAACTCAGAAAGCTCAAATTACCAAGGAGATGCTGATACAGTTCTACAGATAAATTATTGAGTCTGTCATCTGCACCTCTATAACTGTCTGGTTTCATTCTGCAACCTAACAGGACACACACATACTTCAGAGGATAATTAGGACTGCAGAAAAAACAATTACTACTAACCTGCCTTCAATCGAGGACCTGTATACTGCATGAGTCAAAAAGAGGGCTGTGAAAATATTTACAGACTCCTCACATCCCAGACATCAACTGTTTCAACTCCTACCCTCAAAACGACACTATAGAGCACTGCACACCAAAACAACTAGACACAAAGACAGTTTTTTCCTGTCTGCTAAACAAATAATTCCCTCAACACTGTCCAACTATTTAAAAAGTCTGCACTACTATTACTATTAATCTTCTCATCACTCCTTATCAGCCATTCCCTCCCACTTGTGACTGTATGACTGTAACTTTGTTGCTTGTAACCTTATGATTTATATGGACTGTTTCCAAGTATGATTTGATTGCTTATTGTACCCTATGACTATTTTTAAGTGTTGTACCTTATGATTCTTGGCTCTTGATGAATGTATCTTTTGTTTATGTATACAGAGAGTATTTGCAACCAAAACAAATTCCTTGTGTGTCCAATCACACTTGGCCAATAAAGAATTCTATTCTATTCTATTCTATTCTATTCTATTCTATTCTATTCTATTCTATTCTATTCTATTCTTATTCTATTCTATTCTATTCTATTCTTATTCTATTCTATTCTATTCACTGTTTCCTAGTATGATTTGATTGCTTATTGTACCCTATGACTATTATTAAGTGTTGTACCTTACAATTCTTGACTCTTGATGAATGTATCTTTTCTTTTATGTATACTGAGAGCATCTGCACTAAGGCACATTCCTTGTGTGCAATCACACTTGGTCAATAAAAGAATTCTAATTCTAATTGTTTTGCATTTATTGTCTGTTTAATGTAGAGTGCTACTCCTCTTTTGCTTTGTTTTGGAAGGGGGGTATATAGTTTCCCAATTTTAGTATAGTCCTATACTTTGCTATGTTGTTTTTTAATATGAACTGCTTGTAAACAAATTATATTCATTTTTATTTTTTTAATTTGCTAAAAGTCCTTTTTCTTTTTATTGCTGAATTCAGACCATTTATATTAATTGATAACTTTATTTCTTCCTCCATGGCTTTATTTATAATTAGGTTTTGTTGCTCTTGTCACTCGTTTCTCTTGGTTTTGTTCCTTCTCTTATTGCTCTTTCCTCCCGGTTTCTTTCCTCTTCTTTTTGTTGCCTGTCCCTCTCCTCTGCAGCTTCCACTTGACATCTGATTTCTTCTTCCTCTCTGACTCTCTCTCCTTCTTGTGTGCCAAAATAATTATCATAGAATTGTTCTGCTTTTTCTATTGAGTCTAGTCTATGCCTTTGTTCCTGCCATGTCACTAATATTCCCTCTTGTATCAGTTGTCTAAAACTCGCTCCTTTTTTAATTAAGCACTTGTCAAAAACTGATATTCTTTTCTTAAATCTCTAACTCTTCTTGGAATTTTCTTTAGAACTGTTATTTCTTGCCCTTTGTATTTCAAGGGATCATTTCTCACTTTCTGCAGGATTTCTGTTTTTGTGGCTTTCTTCATCTTAATCTCACATGGACCTCTCTAGGCAATTTATTTCTCATCGCATATCAAGTATGTAAATATTTCATCAATATCAGCCAACATTTTTGTCACCTCCAAGGTCTTTGCCAGCACACCTGCCTTTATCTCTTACATTTTGACCTTTTTCTTCCTCCATATTTTGAAATCTCAAATTATAATCTGCCCAATCCATTTCTAACAAGATTATTGTTTTTACTATATTTTATTAGGCCAATGTAAATCTATAATCAAGTTTTCCCACCCTTTTTTCTGTTAAGTCTCTCTCTTCTACTTTTTGCATACATTCCTCATTTTTCACCATCATTTGTTGAAAATTCTCTACTTTTTCTTCTATTTTCCCTGCTTTCTCTTCTACTCTCCCTATTTGTTCTTTCTTTCAAGTTCTCATGGACAGCTTGTATCATTGCTTTTATCTCCGCCTGCATCGAATTGATCTTCTCTTGCTGTAACATAGTGTCCAAAGACCTCTGCCAAGCAGGGCTAGAAGTTGCAGAGGAGGATGCTGAAGATGGTGCAGACACTGTGTTCTTCATTTTAGAATATTTACTTTTTATAATCCACCATAGGTTCAGGTATAGTTCAATTATAATCCAAGGGAGGAATAAAAATATAAGTTTTAATCCAAATCCAAATTTCTTGTTCTTCAGGTTCTTTTTACCTTAATCCAATTTTTTATTGGTAATAGGAGGAAAGAATAAAAAAGAGAAAAAATTTAAAAATTTGTAATCCAGATTGGCCCACCAACCCTCAGTATTCAACCATCAATTGTTATGTTTCCAAAAAGAGAATTCACAGAGCAAATTGAAAAGCACACACACACAAAAACAAAAAGTAATCCAAGAGAAAGGGAGACTTTTGATATTCAGTTGTCAGTTGTCTAGTTTATTTTCATTAAGGTCCAAGAGCTGCACTTTTAAAGCAAAAGGTTTCAGTGTTCTACCCTTTATCTTTATTCAGACAAAACAGGCTTCATATCTTTTCATTCCCATTCAGCCAAGGTCATATATTTTCCCCTTTCTCTTTTCTATCTTCTATTTTTCACTTTAACCTGCAGGTGGCACTGTTGCTCTGCTTTCTCTTTTCTCTTCCTTATGTTATTCCAATATAAGTGATAAATCATTGTATTTTACAGTTAAAAACAAGAGTCTAATCATCAGTTTTTACACTTAGAATTTTTAGTTTTTTCAACAAGTCGACTCACGTTTTCAATACCAATATCCTTTCAGGAAGTCCATAGTTAATAGTTTCCTTTTTCAATTGGCTCGTAAAAAACTTTCTTCAGTGTTTTCAGGGGTGGAGTAGAAAAAAACCCACTTCCACCTCTATCTTTGAGTTTCACTTTCACTCCACTGTTCCCAAAAGGGCTCTTTCTCCCACTGCTTTTAAAGTTTAAATTCAGTTAAAATCCTTATCCAGAATGATCACACCTTATTTCAGACTTCTCTTAAATCTGGCAGCTGTCCCAGCTTTGTAGCAGTTTGCAATGGCCATTTCCCCCTGTTGTTGGCTTTGAAGGCTTTCTCCAGATCAATCAGGGAATTTGCAGATTCCCTGGGATGGATGGAGGGTGCTTTCTTCAATTTTCATCCCTCCAAGACAATTCAGGTCCAGCTGGGCCACCTGACAGCCAGGATATCAGCGGCCCCCCAGGAGTTTCCTGGAATGCTTGATCGTGTTGCCGCGATGTCAGCTCCACCCTCCACGGATCTCCAGGGATTCAGCTTGTTTTGCAAGTAGGGATTTGGGAGTTCTGGCTTTATCCCAGTGCATCATCCAGGACTTTGTGTCAGGAAATTCTACTTCGGCTGCTTTAGGCAATTTATCCCACCAATACTCATCTCTCTCGGCTTCAGCTCCTGAGGCAGGAATCCCTAGCATCTCCATCTCTGTGGTCTGGAGCAGTTGCACTTGGAATCTGGTGGGATTGCTGGTTCCAGGAGATCCCTGCTGGTGTCAGGAGCCGAAACGGCCTCTTTCTGGGTTGCCTGGAGCAGGCTCTTCTCAGAGGGTCCTCCTTCTGTCATCATTGCCCGAGGGTCCCTCCACGCTCCCCAGGAGTCAAAGAACTCAGGGGTTCCAGTAATTTTTTTTTTATTTTTTGAGAGTTGGCTTGATGTTAGGGTTCCGACAATTGCCCCAATAAAAGCAGGAGTCTCAAGCAATTTAGCAGGAAGAATACAGTCATTTATTAGGAGTGCCATTATCGGTACTACCTAGTTGAAGCCAACTCTGACATCACCCAGTTCACATCCTGCCTCTGACCCTGGTTTCTCCCTCCCCTCCCAAGGTGTCATCAGTCACATTCCCCCATGAAGCAGCTTTGTGGATCGCAAAAGTCACTCCCCTGTCAGCCAATGTGGGTTCTTTGGGAATGGCCTTGACTAGAGTCTATTTTGTCTGTGACTTGCATTCCAGAGATGCGAGGCACATCTTCCCCTCAACTTCTACATGGCAACTCAGGAGCGGATCAGGAAGCTTCATGAGTTGACAGTAAGATTTTTTTTTTAAAAAAAGGAGGTAGGGGTGTGGATCCTCCCTCCAATTCATGTTAGTTTTCTGTCATGATAATAAGGCTTAGTAACATGGCTTGGAGTTTATTTGGATATCTGTGGCATGTACTAATTTTATTGTGATCCTGACAAGCTTGGGAGGGCAGAGGCTTGAACCTGGGTCCCTGTCATATGTAGAAATTACATATTCCCTATATACTTTGGTAATTTGTCTCTTTAGCTTGGCATCTTGTAGCCCAAGTTAATAGACTAGAATAGCAGGGTTGGAAGGGACCCTGGATCCTCCAGTCCAATCCCCTGCTCAGGCAGGAAAACCTACACCACCTTCAGACAAACGGTTATCCAATCTCTTCTTTAAAACTTCCGATGTCGGAGCATTTACAACTTCTGGAGGCAAATTGTTTCACTGATTAATTCTCCTTAGTTCTAGGTTGCTTCTTTCCTGGACTAGTTTCCACCCATTGCTTCTTGTCCTGCCGTCAGGTGCTTTGGAGAATAGCTTGATTCCCTCTTCTTTGTGGAAGCCTCTGAGATATTGGGACACTCTTATCATGTCTCCCCTAATCCTCCTTTTCATCAAATTAGTATGCCCACGCCACTTTCTGGAGAGCTTAAATGACCTCTCTGCTAAAGGGTTTCACTTTATGGGCAAGAGTTGGCTGCTGATAGTTATTGTTGCATTTTAACTATTTTAATTCCTCAAGGTGCTCTGGCACCCTGCCTGATTTGTAGCTCCAGATTGCAGGAATTGCTGATGAAAAGGAAGGTATTCTGACAGAATGGTTTAGGTTTCCATGATGGCTGTGGCTATCACTGATCTTCAGTGTGTATTCCCCCATTTCTAAAATAATGATTGGTATTTAGGGAAACTTTTTGTAAGCAAAGCAGCTTTTTGTATTTTTGTACAGGTAGTCCTTGATTTACCATTTTTAGTGACCATTCAAAGTTACAATGGCACTGAAAAAAGTGACTTATGACCATTTTTCACACTTACAACCATTGCAGCATCCCAACAGTTACCTGATAAAATTCAGATGGTTGACAACTGTCTCACATTTATGACGGTGGTAGTCTTTTACAACCTTCTGACAAGCAAAGTCAACTGTTAAGATTCACTTAACAGCCGTGTTATTAACTTAACAACTGCAGTGATTCACTTAACAAACGTGGCAAGAAAAGTAGTGAAATGGGGCAAAATTCATTTAATAAATTTCTCATTTAGCAACACAAATTTTGCTCTCAATTTTGGTTGTAAGTTGAGGAGAGGTGAGGCCAGGAAAGACAAGGAATGGCTGGGAGGGCAGGGGAAGTGAGGGGTTAGGCGAAGCTGGGTGAGGCAAGGCACCCTACAATGGTGAGTGACATTGAGTTGGCCATTTCCACCCAGTCACATGATAACCTTGCCAGGACCGCCCAGCCAGTCATTAGGGCAGAGAACCGGTTGTTAAATTATTTGAATTCCACTACTGACATAAGCCAAATGTTGAAAAGCAAGGACGTTATTCTGGTTAACAGCAGTTCTCTGTCGGGGGGAGTGGGTTGGTCTTCCTTGGGCAGTTAGTGTTCTGTACAGTCATTAGCATACTTGCAAGCACCGTGCTGTGATTGGCCAAAGCGCACGGTGATCTCATTGGCTGAGCGAGCCGCACTGATTGGCCCGTAACGAATCTCCCGCGATTGGTGGAAACTAATCATGGGAGATTCAAAGCGGTGCCATTGGCCACGGCTGCTGTGGCCAGAGAATAAAAGCCGCAGTTTTTCCCTTGCATCCCGAGCCGATCTCGGGACCAAATAAAGAGCTGAAACTGAGTCACTGGCTCCGAGTCTCCTTTCCCACGACGGACACGACACTGGCGATGAAGGTGGGATCCCGAGACTAACCCCCATCAAGTATGTGTCCTGAAGAAGCGAGACCAACAAGATGGCCAGCATCGCACCACCCGCACCCTTTAACCCTGCTATCAAGGACTGGGAATCGTACACAGACCGATTCCTAATGTTCTTTGAAAGTAGCAACTTGAAGGATGCAACCAGGCAAAAGAAAAGAGCCGTCTTTCTAACATACTGCGGGCCCGCAGTGTTCAAGATGGCAAAAGCTCTCGCAAAACCCAAGGACGTGAAGGAGATGGACTGGGCCAACCTCGAGCCGTTGCCCCAAAACCACTATGCCCCCGCTGTGCCCATCCTCATCAGGCGGCACGATTTCTACCGGTGGGACCAGAGATCGGGTGAGAGCATCAGCGACTTTGTGGCTGATCTATGGAGTCTAGGGGGCATGTGCGGGTTTTCGGACATGGACGAGGCTTTGCGGGACTGTGTCGTGCTCAGACACAGAGACCCAGTCCTACAAAGCCGGCTGATGGCAAAAGGCAACATCGCCCTCGCCAACGCCCTCGCTGAAGCCACCGCAGCCGAGGCAACCTGGAAATCGGTGAATCGAATGCGGAGACCGGACACCAGGGAACACACCGCGACCACCGTGACCACCGAGACAGGCCGGGTGACCGAGGCCCACCCAGAAGCAAGCCAACAGGGAAACCACCACCCATCATGGCGACTTCCACTCCACCTCCGACACCACGGACAAGGAAGAAGAAATACATCGGTTCCAGACGGGACAAGATCGGTGCGATCGGCAGAGTTGTAAGTCGGGGACCGCATGTGCCTGATGCGGAGGCAACCACCCTCGATCGGAGTGCCAGTTTTTCAATGCGATTTGCTGACACTGCAATAAGAAAGGTCACATCGCCCGAGTCTGCCGACTGAGAATAGCCTACAGCCCCCGTTGGCGAGATCACAGCAACCGAAGATGAGATGGCACCCCTCCCAGGGCCACAGACCACCAAGCCGAAAATTGCTGGAACCGAGACGGACGGAACTGACAAAGAAGCGAAAACCGACAGAAAGAGGAAACCCACCAGACGGTCGTCATCGGCCACTCATCAACCACAGACACCCGAAAGGTATACGTGGAAGTGGGCTTCGAAGGCGAACCATGCAAAATGGAGGTGGACTCCGGGTCCTACCTCTCCATGGTTGCCTGGCGAGAAATCAGGCATTTGGTGCCGGAAATCTACAAGAGGAGGTTGGAAACCCAGAAACTAATCCTCAGAGACTACCAGGGGAACCGCATCCCAGTATTCAGAATCGGACAGTTTGAAGTGACCTTCAAGGGCCGCACAGCAAAGCTTCCCCTGACAATCGTGGACTGAGACCGCCCCAGCCTTTTGGGCCTACAATGGTTCGCACCACTCGGGATCGAGGTTACGGGCGTCGACCACGTCGCAGATGCCGACTGGGAAGAGCAACTGGCACGGGACTTCCAGGAAGTGTTCGACGGCACCCTAGGCAAGTACCGAGGGCCCCCTATTTCCTTCAGCCTAGACCCCAGCATCCCCCCAATACGCCTAAAACCACGGCGGGTACCTTTTACACTCCGACCCAAAATCGACAAGCAAATTGACAAGTTCATCAAACAAAGGGTCCGACAACCAATTGATCACATCCGGTGGGAGACCCCCATAGTCACCCCAGTCAAGCCTGATGGGTCGGTGAGAATCTGTGGGGACTATAAGACCACCCTAAATTGTGCCTTGCAACAAAGCACCTACCCCGTCCCAGTAGTGCAGCACCTTCTACACTCACTGGGGGGAGGCAAGAAGCTCGACCTGGTGCAAGCCTATTAACAGTTGCCAGTTGACGCAGAAACCGCCGAGGCGCAGACCATAGTCACCCACCGGGAAGCATTTCGCTGTAACAGACTCCAGTTTGGAGTCAGCATGGCTCCGGGAATTTTCCAGAGCCTCATGGAGAGACTCTTGCAAGGAATTAAGGGGGTGGTGCCCTACTTCGACGATATACTGGTGTCAGCAGCCAACCAACAAGAATTAGAGGGTCGTCTAAGGGAGGTACTAACCAAATTCAAAGAGGCTGGCTAAAGGTGAAAAAAGAGAAATGCCAGCTGTACACAGAGCGGGTTGAGTTCCTAGGATACCTCCTAGACCAACACGGCATCCACCCAACCGCGAAAAAAAATCAGAGCCATTAAAGAAGCCCCAACACCACGGAATAAAATGGAACTGCAGGCATTTCTAGGATTGCTTAATTTTTATAATATTTTCCTGCCCCAGAAGGTGACCGTGGTGGAGCCTTTGCATAGGCTTTTGGACAAGGCGGCCACATGGACTTGGGGGAAACGTGAGGAAGCCGCCTTCAGCAAAACCAAGGACCTGCTCACCTCGGATGCCGTCCTAATCCAATACAATGAGACCCTACCACTTGCCGTCACATGCGACGCCTCACCTTTCGGTGTCAGCACCGTCCTCAGCCACATACTCCCCGACGGAAAAGAAGCACCCATCGCCTTCTTTTCGAGGACACTCACCAAACTGGAGAGAAATTACAGTCAACTGGACAAAGAGGCCTTGGCTATCGTCGCTGCAGTGAAGAGGTTCCAAGAGTACCTCTACGGCTGCACGTTCACCATCATCACCGACTACAAGCCGCTGCAGGGAATCCTGGCAGGGAACAGGGCCACCCCGAACATTCTATCTCCTAGAATGACAAGGTGGTCCAAATTCCTTGCCGCTTACAGCTACCGGCTCACACACCAACTGGGGAAGACAATCACCCATGCAGACGCCCTGAGCCGCACGCCGTTACCTTACCTAGACACTGACCCAGCACCCACGATAGCCACCCTCAGCATAGAGACTCTGCCCGATCTCCCCATAACCGAGTCAGACATTGCCCGTGAGACTAATAAAGACAAACGTCTGGCGCGGGTGTTACATTGGGTAGAAAAGGGGTGGCCGGAAAAGGACGATGACGAATCATTCAGGACATTCCTGAACTGGCAAACAGAACTCTCATTACAAAAAGGTTGTGTACTTGGGGGGGTTAGGGTTGTTATTCCAGAAAAGTTACAAGGGAAGGTATTGAAGTTGTTACACGAGGGGCACCCGGGCATAGTTAGAACAAAAGCCCTGGCCAGGAGTTACATCTGGTGGCCAGGGATGGATAAGCAAATCAAGACTTGGGTGGCAACATGCAAACATTGCCAAGAAACCAGACCGAGCCCTCCCGCAACACCAATCCTGGAATGGGAAAACCCCAGGGGACCATGGTCCAGGATTCACATAGATTTTGCCGGGCCCACGAAAGGACATATATTCCTTATCACGGTAGATGCTTACTCCAACTGGTTGGAGGTAAGCAACATGAAAACCCCCACCACGGAGCCATGACCAAGGAACTCAGCAAGCTGTTCGCAACCCACGGCCTCCCAGATGTCATCGTGTCAGATAACGGGCCCCAATTTACCTCGCTGGAATTAGAAAAATTCCTAGCAGAATGGGGCATATGACATGCACTGACAGCACTGGCACATCCAGCGGCGAACGGGAGGGCGGAACAGATGGTTCAATTCACAAAAAAAAAACCATCCAAAAAATTGAACACGGGGAAATCCAAGAAAAAATAAACAAAATGCTTTTTATACAATACATAACCCCAAACACGACTACCAACAAAAGCCCAGCAGAACTATTAATGGGGAGGAAATTAAGGTCCCCACTCGACAGATTGCACCCCACATACAACCCAGAAAACCCCCCAAACTTCTCAAGCAAAAACCGAACATTTTCCCCAGGTGACGCAGTCTACGCAAAGAACCTTACCGGAGATCCACTTTGGGTACCGGCAACTATAACCCATCTGACAGGTCCCCACTTGTACCGGCTGCAAACAACCGACGGACGAGCATGGAAAAGCCACATCAATCAAATAAGATCGAGAACAACCACCGGAAACACAACCAACACGCAAACAGATACAGACAGCCCCCATAACACAAACCAAGAGGGGAGGGAATACTCCAGGAACCAAAAACCAATAGAAAGAAACCAGCTATACTCACCGGCAAGCAGCCAGCTTGAAGCCTCACCAGGGAGAAGCAGCCAGGCCAGCTCAACCAGCCCAGAAAGACCAGGCAGGAGCGGCAACAACCGCAGCTCAACCAGCCCGGTTAGACTGGGAGGGAGCTGCGATGAAAGGCCCGGCGGGGCCTTCCAGGCGGTTCCATCAACGAGGCAGAAAGCAACACAGAATCCGACTGAACCTACCAGGAGCCAAGCAACAACTAACCTGCGCAGGTCAAGTAGGCAAGTACGAAGTCCCGCCTACTTATGGGACTACGTTACGTAGGACCATACCAAGAGGGGAGGGGTGTTCTGTACAGTCATTAGCATACTTGCAAGCGCTGCGCTGTGATTGGCCAAAGCGCACGGCGATCTCATTGGCCGAGTGAGCTGCACTGATTGGCCCATAACAAATCCCCCGCGATTGGTGGAAACTAATCGCAGGAGATTCAAAGTGGTGCCATTGGCCGCGGCCGCCGCAGCCAGAGAATAAAAGTCGCAGTTTTTCCCTTGCATCCCAAGCCAATCTCAGGACCAAATAAAGAGCTGAAACTGAGTCACTGGCTCCGAGTCTCCTTTCCCGCAATGGACATGAGCTCCGAGTCTCATTTCCCACGACGAACACGACAGTTAGACTATGGTGGGCAGGGAGCACTGGCATTAGCTTCAGGCTTCCCTTCCTCCTGGGAGGTAAAGGTTAGTAGATTAGTCTGCTGTATTGTGTTCACTGTAGCTACTTACTGTTGACCTTAAATAAGCGCAACAGGAAGAAACCAACTCATTTGAGCTGTGGTGCTGGGACAGCAAAGGTGACTAACAAGCAAATACTAGAATAAATAACACCAGACATGTCACTAAAAGCATGTCCTGCATTTGCATCAGATTGTGTTCGTCATGGAAGCACTGAAGATGGTTGCTGATTTTATGGGGACAAACTAAGGCCAGACCGAAGCATGAGGGAAGACTTACAAGCTTAGGAGGAGATGAGACCAGGATTCAACGAATGGTGGAAAAAAGCAGCTGCCTGTTCATCTTTCACCATGTATAGGTGTAAATGTGGAATGGCCCATAAATTAGGTTTGATCGTGGCTTCCACAGCCCTGCTAGTCCACCCAAATGCCTCCTTGGTTCTTCCTGGGTGTTCCATTGTTTCAGGAACCTGAACTCTTTGTGATTGTACCATATGGACTGCATTGCTGCTGCTGCTATATATTCCTCCACTGATGCTTCTGGGGAGGCTCTGATTCTGAATGTCCTTCAGGTGAGAATCTCTCGATCATTCACTGTAGATGATGTCTGGATTTTTTCTTTCAGCTGTTCTTAGAAGAAACACTTCAAAAAAAGAATGGCCCTTACTATATTGGATTGTACCGTGAGATCCATACACGGGTATGGACATGGTATCAAAGTGGAAATCGAGTTCAAGTATTGTAAGTGTCTAATTCACATTTGTTTTTTATAGCCTGAAATGTCTTTGAATCTGAAAGAGGTGGCAGAAAATGCAATGTGTATGATCATAACTCAATATTCAGTATGTAACTTGAGGACCCAAGCATACAATAATGGTGTTTGGATGATGTTGTCACCAGAACTGTGTCATTATTTGGGAATCAATACAGATTGCTATAGATGGATTGGGATATCAAATCTCTCACACTCTCTGCATGTGTGTGTATGTGTGTGTATGTGTATATATATATATATATATATATATATATATATATATATATATATATATATATATATATATATTCAGAAGAAAAGGAGATTGCTCTTCGGGAAAAAGTTTTTATTTTTGTTCAGAATTTTCGGATTTGTTATCTCAAGTCCGTCTTCAGTGAACAGTTAGGTGGAGATGTGTCAGGGAAGGAGCTTTGGTCGTTGTTTCTGTCGTTGGTGTCAGCGTTCTATAGATTGGCAGCGCGGGCATCAATCGCGTGATTGGCTTGTCAGTTGTTTTGGGTGCGAGCTGGGTTGTTTTTTGATGTTGTTCATCCAATTATCACGTAAACTTTGATAGTTGGGGTCAATGTCTTTGTGGCGATTAATGCAATTGGTGCCAGTATGCCATGCTTCAATAAATTCGCGTGCATAACGTGTTTTGCCTGTGCCAATTATTTTGGTTGCATCCCAGTTGAAGCAATGATTGTGCTCTATACTGTGTGTTGCTATTTGAGATAGTGGGTCTCTTCTTTTAACTGCTAATGTGTGTTCATGTATTCTTTCGTGGAGTTGTTTTCCAGTTTGGCCAATGTATTTTTGGGGGCATGTTTTGCATGGTATTTCATATATAACGTTTTTCATTGAGGTGATTGGTAATTTGTCTTTACCTGATATGAGTGTTTTTCTTAATGAAGTTGTTGGTTTATGTGCTATATTGATGTTAAATGGTTGTAAGTGTCTTGATATGATTTCTGATACACCATGTATATATGGAAGTGAGTACCATTTAGGTGGGTTTTGTGGGTTTTTGTTGTTTGTGTCTGTTTGTTTATGTGGTTTGTGTCTTAGGCAGTTTTTGATGAAGCTTTTTGGGTATCCATTGGTTATGAAGAGGTTGTATAGAAAGTTTAGTTCTTCTTTTCGTGTTTTTTTATCTTGGCAATAAGTGTAGGCTCGTTTGAAGAGTGTTGAGATGCAGCTTCTTTTGTGTGTGGTAGGGTGGTTGCTTCTGTAGTGGAGTATAATGTCAGCATTTGTTTTCTTTCTGTATACGCTTGTTTGTAATTTGCCATTTTCAAGAAGTTTTAAGTTGACATCTAGAAATGATAGTTGAGTATTATTCATTTCTTCTCGTGTAAATTGTATATCCGGGTGTATTGAGTTGATTGCTTTGTGTAGTTGTTCTAATTCAGTGCGTTTGACAATGACAAATGTGTCATCCACATATCGAAGCCATAGTTTTGGTTTGAGATTTGTAAAAACGGATTTTTCTAGATCTTGTAACACTATTTCAGCTATGAAACCTGAAATAGGAGAGCCCATTGGTGTGCCTTTTTTCTGGAGGTAGAATTTATTGTTAAATTGACAGTAGTTGGTTAGGCAAAGGGTGATTAGCTCCATTACTCTGTCAGTGGGGATATTGATGGGTTTTTCTTCTAATTGTTGTTTAATTATATTTTTGGCATGTTCAAGAGGGATCGATGGAAAAAGTGATATAACATCAAAGGATACCATGCATTCATCTGGTTTTATTTGTATTTCTTTGATTCGTTCAAGAAAGGTGTATGCATTTGTAATACTGTGTTCTGAGTTTGCAATTAAATGTTTGAGGTGTTGGAGAAGCCATTTGGCTAAGTTGTAAGTGGGGGTTCCGATGAGTGAAATTACCATGCGAAGTGGAATATTCGGTTTGTGTATTTTTGGAAGTCCATATGCTCTGGCAATGGAAGGGCTGGTTATTAGGATGAATTTGCTGTCTTCATTTGAAATGAATTTTTCTTTAGAAAGTCGTTTGATTGTTGAAATTATTGTATTGTTTTGTTTCTTTGTGGGATCATTTTGTAATTCTGTGTATGTTGTGGTGTCTTCTAATAATGTAGTTGCTTTGGTGATATAGTCATCTTTATTCATGATGACTG
The DNA here is from genome assembly GCA_033807585.1 of Hydrophis major. Classification (NCBI taxonomy): domain Eukaryota; kingdom Metazoa; phylum Chordata; class Lepidosauria; order Squamata; family Elapidae; genus Hydrophis; species Hydrophis major. Next base: position 5,962,659 of record CM066333.1, on the reverse strand, counting down.
TAGCTCCTCCTTTGTCTGCAGGGAGGATGACTATAGATTTGTCTTTTCTTAAGGATTGTAGTCCAAGGTTTTCTTTTTTTGTTAAAATGTGATCTGGGTTCTTTGATCTTAGTAAACCTGTAACTGTGTTTCTGATTGTTGATCTGGTGTTATCAGTTATTTCTGGTCTGGAGAGGATTGCTTCCAGGTCAGCCATGAAATCAATGAATTGTGCATCTTTGGTGTTGAATTTTAGTCCATGGGAGAGTAAATTGAGTTCTGTTGTTGTTAATTGTCTTGTTGATAGATTTACAGCTTTTTGATTTGTTTGTGGAGGTGTTGTATTTGAAGTAAGTTTTTGTAATTTGGTTTCAAGTGATGCGCGTTTGGTTTGGCTGCTATTTGATGCTGAAGATTTGATTTTGTCATTAAGTTGTGAAAAAAGTTCTGGATAGAGTTTTTTCTCACATATTGTTTTTAATTGATCGGCTTCGGCTTTAAATCGATGAAGCCGGTTTTGTGCATCTTGAATTAAGACGCGCAGCATGCGGCGGCCGTTCTGAGCGGCTATTTTGTATCCGAACGGCGATTTGACAGGTGGATTGGATTTTACTGACCTTGGCAATACGTTTGTGTCTCTGCATCGGTGTAGAAACCATAGCTGTTGACGTGTAGCGGCTTCTCTTCGGGCAAGTTTTTCCCATTTTCGGGCTTGTCGGAGCGTATCACGCTCTTGGGTATTTCGTATAATTGTGAAGGTTTGCATCCCGAGATATAAGTTCAGAAGAAAAGGAGATTGCTCTTCGGGAAAAAGTTTTTATTTTTGTTCAGAATTTTCGGATTTGTTATCTCAAGTCCGTCTTCAGTGAACAGTTAGGTGGAGATGTGTCAGGGAAGGAGCTTTGGTCGTTGTTTCTGTCGTTGGTGTCAGCGTTCTATAGATTGGCAGCGCGGGCATCAATCGCGTGATTGGCTTGTCAGTTGTTTTGGGTGCGAGCTGGGTTGTTTTTTGATGTTGTTCATCCAATTATCACGTAAACTTTGATAGTTGGGGTCAATGTCTTTGTGGCGATTAATGCAATTGGTGCCAGTATGCCATGCTTCAATAAATTCGCGTGCATAACGTGTTTTGCCTGTGCCAATTATTTTGGTTGCATCCCAGTTGAAGCAATGATTGTGCTCTATACTGTGTGTTGCTATTTGAGATAGTGGGTCTCTTCTTTTAACTGCTAATGTGTGTTCATGTATTCTTTCGTGGAGTTGTTTTCCAGTTTGGCCAATGTATTTTTGGGGGCATGTTTTGCATGGTATTTCATATATAACGTTTTTCATTGAGGTGATTGGTAATTTGTCTTTACCTGATATGAGTGTTTTTCTTAATGAAGTTGTTGGTTTATGTGCTATATTGATGTTAAATGGTTGTAAGTGTCTTGATATGATTTCTGATACACCATGTATATATGGAAGTGAGTACCATTTAGGTGGGTTTTGTGGGTTTTTGTTGTTTGTGTCTGTTTGTTTATGTGGTTTGTGTCTTAGGCAGTTTTTGATGAAGCTTTTTGGGTATCCATTGGTTATGAAGAGGTTGTATAGAAAGTTTAGTTCTTCTTTTCGTGTTTTTTTATCTTGGCAATAAGTGTAGGCTCGTTTGAAGAGTGTTGAGATGCAGCTTCTTTTGTGTGTGGTAGGGTGGTTGCTTCTGTAGTGGAGTATAATGTCAGCATTTGTTTTCTTTCTGTATACGCTTGTTTGTAATTTGCCATTTTCAAGAAGTTTTAAGTTGACATCTAGAAATGATAGTTGAGTATTATTCATTTCTTCTCGTGTAAATTGTATATCCGGGTGTATTGAGTTGATTGCTTTGTGTAGTTGTTCTAATTCGGGAAAAACTTGCCCGAAGAGAAGCCGCTACACGTCAACAGCTATGGTTTCTACACCGATGCAGAGACACAAACGTATTGCCAAGGTCAGTAAAATCCAATCCACCTGTCAAATCGCCGTTCGGATACAAAATAGCCGCTCAGAACGGCCGCCGCATGCTGCGCGTCTTAATTCAAGATGCACAAAACCGGCTTCATCGGTTTAAAGCCGAAGCCGATCAATTAAAAACAATATGTGAGAAAAAACTCTATCCAGAACTTTTTTCACAACTTAATGACAAAATCAAATCTTCAGCATCAAATAGCAGCCAAACCAAACGCGCATCACTTGAAACCAAATTACAAAAACTTACTTCAAATACAACACCTCCACAAACAAATCAAAAAGCTGTAAATCTATCAACAAGACAATTAACAACAACAGAACTCAATTTACTCTCCCATGGACTAAAATTCAACACCAAAGATGCACAATTCATTGATTTCATGGCTGACCTGGAAGCAATCCTCTCCAGACCAGAAATAACTGATAACACCAGATCAACAATCAGAAACACAGTTACAGGTTTACTAAGATCAAAGAACCCAGATCACATTTTAACAAAAAAAGAAAACCTTGGACTACAATCCTTAAGAAAAGACAAATCTATAGTCATCCTCCCTGCAGACAAAGGAGGAGCTACAGTCATCATGAATAAAGATGACTATATCACCAAAGCAACTACATTATTAGAAGACACCACAACATACACAGAATTACAAAATGATCCCACAAAGAAACAAAACAATACAATAATTTCAACAATCAAACGACTTTCTAAAGAAAAATTCATTTCAAATGAAGACAGCAAATTCATCCTAATAACCAGCCCTTCCATTGCCAGAGCATATGGACTTCCAAAAATACACAAACCGAACATTCCACTTCGCATGGTAATTTCACTCATCGGAACCCCCACTTACAACTTAGCCAAATGGCTTCTCCAACACCTCAAACATTTAATTGCAAACTCAGAACACAGTATTACAAATGCATACACCTTTCTTGAACGAATCAAAGAAATACAAATAAAACCAGATGAATGCATGGTATCCTTTGATGTTATATCACTTTTTCCATCGATCCCTCTTGAACATGCCAAAAATATAATTAAACAACAATTAGAAGAAAAACCCATCAATATCCCCACTGACAGAGTAATGGAGCTAATCACCCTTTGCCTAACCAACTACTGTCAATTTAACAATAAATTCTACCTCCAGAAAAAAGGCACACCAATGGGCTCTCCTATTTCAGGTTTCATAGCTGAAATAGTGTTACAAGATCTAGAAAAATCCGTTTTTACAAATCTCAAACCAAAACTATGGCTTCGATATGTGGATGACACATTTGTCATTGTCAAACGCACTGAATTAGAACAACTACACAAAGCAATCAACTCAATACACCCGGATATACAATTTACACGAGAAGAAATGAATAATACTCAACTATCATTTCTAGATGTCAACTTAAAACTTCTTGAAAATGGCAAATTACAAACAAGCGTATACAGAAAGAAAACAAATGCTGACATTATACTCCACTACAGAAGCAACCACCCTACCACACACAAAAGAAGCTGCATCTCAACACTCTTCAAACGAGCCTACACTTATTGCCAAGATAAAAAAACACGAAAAGAAGAACTAAACTTTCTATACAACCTCTTCATAACCAATGGATACCCAAAAAGCTTCATCAAAAACTGCCTAAGACACAAACCACATAAACAAACAGACACAAACAACAAAAACCCACAAAACCCACCTAAATGGTACTCACTTCCATATATACATGGTGTATCAGAAATCATATCAAGACACTTACAACCATTTAACATCAATATAGCACATAAACCAACAACTTCATTAAGAAAAACACTCATATCAGGTAAAGACAAATTACCAATCACCTCAATGAAAAACGTTATATATGAAATACCATGCAAAACATGCCCCCAAAAATACATTGGCCAAACTGGAAAACAACTCCACGAAAGAATACATGAACACACATTAGCAGTTAAAAGAAGAGACCCACTATCTCAAATAGCAACACACAGTATAGAGCACAATCATTGCTTCAACTGGGATGCAACCAAAATAATTGGCACAGGCAAAACACGTTATGCACGCGAATTTATTGAAGCATGGCATACTGGCACCAATTGCATTAATCGCCACAAAGACATTGACCCCAACTATCAAAGTTTACGTGATAATTGGATGAACAACATCAAAAAACAACCCAGCTCGCACCCAAAACAACTGACAAGCCAATCACGCGATTGATGCCCGCGCTGCCAATCTATAGAACGCTGACACCAACGACAGAAACAACGACCAAAGCTCCTTCCCTGACACATCTCCAACTAACTGTTCACTGAAGACGGACTTGAGATAACAAATCCGAAAATTCTGAACAAAAATAAAAACTTTTTCCCGAAGAGCAATCTCCTTTTCTTCTGAACTTATATCTCGGGATGCAAACCTTCACAATTATATATATATATATATATATATATATATATATATGTATGTATGTATATGTGTATGTACAAGTATATGTATATTGTGTGTGTGTCTATATATTATCTATCATCTGTGTTCTGTCCTCACTATACTTTAGTCTGTGTGCTGCTCAACATGCAGCTAAACTCACCTATCCTCCAATATAACAGATTGTGTGCGAAGATCTGAATTGTTTATTGAAAGAACAGGATATGGTGAAACTGGAGAAAATACAGATACATACAATGAGAATCAAATACAAGATAGACAGTATTAAGTTACTGCTGAAAATAAAAAGCAATAAATACAAGCAATTGAGATCTCACCAGCGATGCTGTGTGTGTGGGATGTAAGTTTGTCCTTGGATTAAGATGGAGGTTTCCCTGTGCTTCTCCAAATGCTAAAAGAAATAGAGTCTGGCTTCCCAGCGTGCAGTTGGTTTGAGAGTGCAGGCTGATGGGTAAATGGTTGGGATCAATTTCAAGCAATATACCTGGGGCATATTTGTCTCTCTGGTCACTAGATGGAGCTAGAAATCAATAACAGTATATAAAGGTCATATGTTGTGGCATGACAATCTGTCTTGGACAGAGACAGAGGGAGAAAATAGTTTATAAGCTGCCCAGAATCACCTCAAGATGAAATGGGAGGCAAATAAATAAAACCAACAAATATAAATATTCATGTGATGGAATTACCAGCAGGTCACACAATAGACACACAGAGCAGTTACAAGTTATCTTGATATTCCTCAATCCCATGGGGACCACAAGGAGGGGAGGAAAACAGCAACATCCAAGTACCACAAAGAGCCAGCTCAAGGGGATGGACAAGATCCATGCCATCAACACGTATGACCTAAGAATCCTCAGATGGTCTGCCAGTATAATGAGCTGGCCAAGGAAGAACATAAAAGTGGTTTGGCTCTAAGTTTCTGTTTCCAAGTGTTTGTCCTCCATAAGTAGTGTGAACCCCATCCAGCAATACTCACAAGTCCAAAAGCAGCCAAGTGATGGACCTGCTCATTGGATAGCATTGTCTCCCATTCAGAAGACAGCTCTGGACCTGGTTGGCCATCTCAAATGAAGGAAGCCATCTTGCTTGGCTTCATCCTCCATATGTTTATCCCATCAGAATCCCAACAATCTCCAGGTATGAGGTTTCCACAGCATGATCTCCTTGGCTTGGGATGGAGATGTAAAGTTTACTTATCTTTAGCATTGTGTTGGCCCTAGAGATGACACAACAAATAGAGTTCAATTCTTTATCTGTTTGCACCCAATAGACAGAATCTTGCCAAGCTAAAGCTACAACCTTCTAACCTACTAGATTTCATCTGAGATTCTAAGCTGTAGCTACCCTGAACCTCATCCCCGCTTCTTCATCTAAGACTACTCAGCCTCTTAATACGGGCCTCTTCCTGGGGAAACTCTGTATAGCCAAATCTCTCTCTCTCACACACACACACATATACACAGACAATCCTGCAGGTGCATATTCCATCACACATTGGAATGACACTGAGCTCTGAACTGATGGAGGATTTTCCCCAATGCTTTCCTGCAAGGAGATAATAATGAGGAAAGGATCAAACTCTACAGTGCCCTACAAATGAGTACCTACCCACTCCTCCCTCTATCACCCCCAACTAAAATCACCAGCAAAGAGGAGAATAGAACCATTCCAGAATTCTCCCCAAGCCTCAATTCCTGAAGAAACCAGGGAGGTGCCAAAGTCCATTTTTTAAAAACAGCTGCCTTGAAATATGTAATCTTTTGCCATGGCCTGTTCAAAAGGATGGAAGGGCAGAAGTCACCAACATTTTGGTGAATCCCACCTCTGTTTCTCTTCCAGATCAACTACAAACCAACATTTGGAGTTATTAGAAACTCCCATTGAAGTGAGGGAAGAAGTTGAATGGACGGATCATTTATTTCTTACTCCAAAGTCTATAAATGATGGGCATTTTATCTGGAGGACTGACAACAGTTGTTTCTTCTTTTCTCTTCTCTTCTTTTCAGTTATTGGGAGGCTGGATATCCCCAAACTGCTTCATCAAGTAGATGTGTAGTAATTAAGAATTCATGTACTAATCCAAAGAAATGTTGGAACAATGTGCAATGTTTGACGTATGGAAGAGGCATTTGCAAGCAGGATCCTGTTGACAAATGGATGACCTAATTCTTTGCTGCATGTTGCACAACATTGTATTTGATAAACTCAGTGAGAAAAAATGTCGATTTTGGTGAAGCTGTGTCTTAAAAACAGTTGCCCCTGTCAGCCAGGAAAGAACTCTGGGCTTTGACATTAACATCCTTCTCCATCCTACCTTTTGGGAGATTAAAGACACTTTTATTTAGCAAATACAAAAGAATGAAAAAAGAGCCTTTCTTTTCTGTAATCATTCTATTTAGTTAAGTGCTGGGTCAACTTTATTCTTTGTAAGCTGCCCAGAGTCACTGAAAGTGATGGACGGGCATATAACTCTTTAAAATAAATAAACAAGTACAACTACATATTGGAGCATTGAAAGCCCCCCTAAACTCCACCCACCATCACCCCAGGATTTGGCATTCAAGAGGTTTGCTGTCGCGTTGAGCGACCGGCCCGGCAGACCTTCTTCTTCTAGTCCGTTAAGTTTTGGCGGGACCCTCGCGAGGGTGGACCAGAATTTAGGCACCAAGAAAAGACACCAGACATTTAGATGCTTGAAGTGAGGAAGCACATCGCGCCTGGGGCAGATGGAGTGGTCCCGGCCCCGATTGCTCTGCTACAACCTCCTTTATTGTGTTCTTTAGGTAGGGAGGGGTTAGGAGTACAAAGAACAAAGAAATAAGCAGTTTATGCCATATAAGAATATCTACAGAACAAGGGAATGCATAGCTCATATATCATGACTATATATCACTGACATGTCTCAAGGATTTTTCAAGCTAGCCGGGCGTTATCTATGGCATGATTAGCTAAAGTTGTCGTGTCCTTGCAAGATAAGTTTTCCTGTATGTCAGGGCATTTTTGTGGTTCTGATTTCCGTGTACGTGTCTTTTAAAAGAACACTAATGGCAACATTTTATAATACATTCACAATTCCTCCTTTTCTTTAAATTTTGGCACAAAGTGGTCCAGGAGAGAGTCCTGTTCCTCTAGAGTGGCGCCGCAGGAGGACAACAAGCTCTTCAGCTCAAAGTGCTCCCGCGGTCCGGTCTCGTCCAAGGTGGGAATGTCACACACCGAACCACCATCACATAAGTACCTTTTTGGAGGAGTTTCTTCATCTGACTCGGTGTCTGAGGACCATCCGAGTAGCGGTTGCTTAGCAGGATCTGTTGATGCAAGGGCAGAGGCTAACAAATTTATAGATTTTTGGGTATTACTAACTTCAGTATCTAGCACGTTCAAGCGATTTTTTAAGAAGCGAAGCACTTGGCCAAATATACAAGGGCCAATGGTACAAATTAATACAAACAAAATAAGTGGCCCTATTAATGCAGAAAGTAAGGTAGTCAACCATGGGGAAAAATTAAACATGCCTTGAAACCAGGAATTGTGTTGTTGTCTCTCGTTTTCACGGTCTTTGAGGCGTTTTCTTAACTCTGCCATAGAGTCTTTTACAATACCTGAATGGTCTGCATAAAAGCAACATTCTTCTTTTAAGGCTACACACAACCCCCCTTTGTTTAGAAAGAGCAAATCCAGACCTCTTCTGTTTTGTAAAGCTACTTCTGCAAGAGAAGATAGTGAAGCCTGTAAGGCAGAAATGGAAGTTTCAATGCATTTTAAATCTTCATCTATTTGCAAGCTGGAAGTGGCTAATTGTTGATGCCCTACAGCTAGAGCAGTCACTCCTGTGGCAGCTCCTGCTGCGCCTAACCCGAGGAGTACTGATAATGTTAATGCAGTGGCTATTTCTCTTTTTTGGTGGAGAGGGAATTGAGGAGGTTCTAACATTGTAATCAGTTCAGGGCCTGGGTAATAAGAAATCTTTGGAAGTAATTGGACTTATATGCAAAGAGCGTTTTCTGACAATAGAACATCCCCATGTACACAGGCAGTGGCGCCCGTGGAGCAAGCCCAAATAGAATTATTACCAGGAATAAAAAAATAGCCAGTTAGACGGTCTGTGAGGTTACCTCCTGATGTAGTATATAGAGCGCCCATGGCTCCGTGTGTGTCTGGTGATTTTTGTAAGGCTGAATTTCTGTTTTTTGGGAGATATACATCACAGTGATACCTGGAAGAAGCATTGTAACAATATTGAGAATAATTGGTAGGTATATTACCAATGCAACAACCTGTGCCTATTATATCTGTGATAGTGATGGAGGAGGTATTCCATCGGCAGAGTGTATCGTTTGTGGAATTGGAGATTGCTTCCCCCGATGCCACTGCTTCATAAAAGGGAGGTGAATCAGAAATACAAAGCCAACATTCATTGGTTTTAGCCGAATCATTAAGGGTTGCCTTGAGTAAAGAAAGGGAAGAGTTCACTAATTGAAAAAGTGGGTTTTGGGCAGAATCCTGTTTCTGTAGAAAAGTTGATTTAAGATTAAGATTGGGACCCATATCGTATTTTTTCAGTTGAATAGAAAGGCGTACCGTGAAGATGTTGCCCTCATCCTTTTCCCCATCCCACTGGCGACCCCCCCATGTGAATCCAGACATCCATTTGGCCCGTGGTAGTGCCTTTCCGACCTCAGTAAAGGTAAGGATAAGAGGGTTTAACCTTTGGCCACAACACGGCCATGGATTGCATGGTATTTGTTCTCTAGTTCTAGTAATATGTAAATAGTCATTTTTGGTAGGTGGGGTCCACCAGATGTGACCCGTAGAAACACAGTCCCATTTTTTACAGTATCTATCCACAACCCCTCCGCATGCCGCACGTGAAGATCCAGTAGAATGAGATGGACAAAAATACAATCCGTAGTTGTCTGCAGGGGCAGGAGAGCAGAAGCCTTGTTTGTCCCATACATCAGCTTGTAGTTTCTTGTCACTGAATTTGATGACTCCTGTACCCATTTCGGCAAAATCCATGTACAATGGCGGGAACCAGGGCCACCTGGTGTAATTGGTGGTGGAGTTCAGCACTTGTCCTTGAAAATCAAGGATAGTCCAGGTGTAAGTCTGCGGTTGGTGCTGGTTGGAGGATGCTGGAACGGATCGGCAGAGGCGAAGTCCCCTGGGACGTAGTAGGCGTCGGTACCAGGTAAGCATTGGTCTGGAGGCGGAGGCATATCCTGTGACCATTTCTTTGGAGGAGAGGTTAAAGTTCGGAAAGACAGGAAAGGACAAGAGAAGCAGGAAAATCAGAATGATGTTAGGAGAAGCATTAAATTGTGAAGAGACAGGAGAGGTCCAGGGAAGCAAAAAGATCACAGGGAGCATCTTTGGGAGGCTTGCCATGATAGGGCCTGACACAGCGACCAGGAACCCAGAGCACCCAGTCAGGAAGTTGTACGGCAGCATAACCTCTTCCCCAGGTGATAAGTTGTGCAGGTCCTTTCCACTCTGGATCTGGAAGTTGTCTGAAATAGACAAGGGGACGGGAAGAGGGGGCTGTTGGCTTAGAAAAGTGATGGGATGCTGCAGTGCAGGGAGGGGTCCCAGTAAGATTAAGAAAGTTAAGAGTATATAGAGTGATATTTAAGAGATTTTGTAACGTCGGGAGGTTCGGGGGGCCTAATGCCTTTTTCCCCATCTGCCGGTCAAGGGCTTGTTTCAAGGTCTGATTAGTCCTTTCTACAATAGCCTGTCCTTGAATATTAAAAGGTATACCAAATGTGTGCGTGATGGTCCACTTACAACAGAACTCTGCAAAGGGAGAACTGGTATAAGCAGGTCCATTGTCTGTTTTGAGATTTTGTGGACATCCCAGCGTTACGAAAGTCCGAAGACAATGATTGATTACATTTTTTGTTGCTTCTCCCCTTTGCAAAGTTGCCATGATAAACCCAGAGTAAGTGTCTACAGACACATGAATGTACTTCCAGGGTGCAAAGGAAGAATGGTGGGTGACATCCATTTGCCACGTGTCACAAGCTTTAGTACCCCTAGGGTTAACACCTTCGGGAATGCCCTTGGCTTGTAAACTGCAGGTTGGGCATTGTTGGATTATTGCAGTGGCCTCTTGGTTTGTGATGCCAAATTGTCGAACCAAGGCCTTTCTATTTTGGTGGAAATAGTCATGACTTTCCCCAGCCAAAATTGGTTGAGAGCATGGGGAAGCAGTCATAACTTTGCAGGCCTCATCGGCCATTTGGTTTCCTTCAGAAAGGAATCCGGGCAGTTGTTGGTGACTTCTAATATGGACAACAAATAAAGGTGTCTTTCTTTCTTTGAGCAAGGCCTGAAGCTGTAAAAAGAGTGTCATTAGAGAAGGAGGGGTCATAGGAGAAATATATGCATCAAACATATGTACAACCATTTGAGTCACATACAAACTATCAGAGATAACATTTAAAGATTCATTAGAAAAGAGGGAGAGAGCCAAGATAAAGGCAGCCAATTCAGACTGCTGTGCGGATGGCTGGGGAGTGGTCAAACATTTATGCCACTGGCCATCCCTGTACTATGCGCATGCTCCAATGGTCTTGGATCCATCTGTAAACACAGTAAATGTTTCCTTTAATGGCTGCTGAACAAGAGGAGAGGTTAGCACAAATGGAACGGTCCTGAGTACCTGTAAACGGGGATCTGGAGGGAGGTGGCATGATACTTGACCGCACCACTCTTCCAGAGTGTCCTGTAAAATGGTCGATGCTTGTAGGAGGGGTTCCCATTGGGTAATCTTAAAGGGAACATACAATGTAAATATATCCAACCCCATCATGGCCTTAGCCTTTTTCCTTCCTTTTTCAATAAGAGAAGCCATTTGCATTGCTCTTGTGAATATTGAAGTTCTAGGAGTGTGTGGGAGATGTAACCATTCTAAAATGTGCAGGCGTTTGGTATGGGAGAGTTGAACTACAATTGTGGTTAAAAGGTGGTGTGTGGAAAGGATGGCAAGGGAGGGCGGTGTATTTGCAAGAGCGCGGTCCACCCACTGGGTGGCCAGGGCTTTGTTTACTTGTTGCAAGGCTTGCAAATGTTCCTCAGATAGGATGACTTTGTCTGCTGGGTTCTTCAAGCCTACAAGTGCTTGGAACAGAGGCGATAACATGTGTGTTGTTAGGGCAAGATATGGTCGAGCCCAGTTAATGACCCCCAAACACTGTTGTAGTTGGACCAAGTTGGTGGGTTGAGGGAGTGTGAGTGTGGGGATATGGGGAGATGCTGTGGACATCAGAACTTTGTGGCCTAGATATTGCATTGGGTATTGGGTTTGAATTTTTTCAGGGGCTACGTGCAGTCCTGCTTGTGCTAATATGTTTAGTAGCAAAGAAAAGGTTTTTTGAATTGTTCCTTTTGGGCCATTTGCTGCAATTAAAATATCATCCATGTAATGATACACAAGAAAATCAGGAAATTGAGATCGATAGGGGCATAAAGCCCTGTCTACAAAAAATTGACACATTGTGGGTGAGTTTAACATACCTTGAGGCAAGACTTTCCATTGGTATCGCGAGGTAGGTTTAGAATTATTAAGTTCAGGAATAGTGAAAGCAAAAAGCATTCTATCCTTTTGTGCCAATGGTATGGAAAAGAAGCAATCTTTTAAGTCTATGATGACCAGGTCAAACCCTTCAGGAATAAGATTAGGATTGGGCAGGCCACATTGTAACGGCCCCATGGGTTGAAGTATGGAATTGATAGCCCTGAGATCCTGCAGGAGACGCCACTTACCGGATTTTTTTCTTGATAACAAACACTGGGGTGTTGTAGGGACTAGTAGATGTTTCAATATGACCCTCATCCAACTGCTGCTGAACAAGAAGGTGTAAGGCCTGCAATTTCTCTTTAGTGAGTGGCCATTGATCAACCCATACCGGAATGGGTGTTTTTAGGGAAAGATCAAGAGGAGCAATGTATGTTTGCGTAGCCATGAGTGTGATTATGGCAGTTGGATAGAAGCATGAAATTGAGAAAGCAAGTCACGACCCCACAAATTGCAATGCAAGGGTAAAATGTAGGGTTTCAGATAAGCAGTGATGTTAGAATGCTTAGTGACAGCAGAAAGCCAGTGAGAGCTGACCTTAGCGGCCTGTGCTCCGCCCACGCCCTGCACCGAGGATGCTTCCGCAAGGGACCAAGAGGAGGGCCATTCGGCGGAGCGGATGACGGAAACGTCAGCGCCGGTATCAATCAGACCCTCGAAAAGACGACCATTAAGCGTGACAGTAAGAGTAGGTTTTGAAGCCTGCACTGGTTGCTGCAAAGCAAATAAGGACGGAGCGTCAGAAGGGGGCAGAAGTATAAGAGTAGCGATGATCGTCCCCTTTTTTAGAGAAAAGCATCTATCCCCTATTCCGGTCAAAGAAAGCTGTTTTAAGTCTGATGAATCATACAGATAGGGAGCAGCGACCACGCCCTCAATTGTGAGCGAGGAGTTAGGAATGAGCAAAACAGGGTTAGAGGGAGGAAGGGGTTTAAGAAATGTGATGACAAGGGGAAGAGAAAACACAGCGCCAGGGTCATCATACACAAGATCTTCGGCCAATTCTACCGGGAAGGTGGTGGCGGAAAACTCAGCCTTTGTGGCGGGGTTAGCTGAAAATCCCTCAATTAGTTTCCCGGAGATTGGGGAAGAGGAGGAGGATTGCTGCGGCATCGGGGGCAGATAGTTTTAGGTTTGGACGGAGGAGGCGGCCCTTTTGCTTGGCCACAAGGCGCACCTCCCCCCCGGCATTCGACACTGGTTTTTAAAGTGTCCAGGTTTTCCACAATTAAAGCAATTGCCATTGTGCGCTACGGGAAAAGCATCAGGAGCACAATTACCAGAGGGGGAGGCAGTAACAGAGGAAGGTAAAGAGGTAGTGATAGCAGCGGCAAGAGCATTCATTTTATGAGAAGTTGTGCCCACAATTCTACAAAGTTGCAAAAATTCAGCCAGGGTTGCTCCTGGTTTGTTGGCCACGGGTTGAAGGATTTTTTGGCAATCATGATTAGCGTTGGAAAAGGCAAGTTTCATAAGCAATTCTTGTTTGGCTGTGGAATTATCTATTTGCCTATCCAAGGCTGTTTGCAGGCGGCTGATGAAAGAAGCATATGGCTCATTTGGCTCCTGCATGATTTTTAAGAAAGTTTGGGTAGACTGAGAATCCGAATCATCCACCCGCTTAAGAGCATTCATGGCACACATGTGAATTATGGCAAAACTGCGACGGGGGAATTTTGTTGTTGGACTAGCGTCGCGGATTGCCCTTTCCCCAATAGTTGATCTGCAGTGACTCCTGCGGGTAAGCCTCTTCGAATTTCTGCTTCTACCCCTTTTTCATATTCAGATTGCCAAACAATATTGAGCTGGAGTCATGAGCATTGAAAAAAGCATTTTCCAGTCATATAATAACATAACAGTGTTAGTAGTAACTAAGGAATCAAGTATCCCCCTCGTGAAAGGAGAATGTAGACCGTAGGTGGTTACAGCGTCCTTAATCTGTTTCAAAACTTTAAATTCAATGTTGTTATACACGTTTCCTCCCGCCGCCCCTGGGACAATGGTCATAGGAAAAGCCGAAGGGCTTTCAATTTCCAGAGAAAGAGGAGAGGAAAAGAGTTCAGTAATAGTGCCTCTGAGAGGTTGATGTGGAGAGAAATCGGACACAGGGGCTGAAGGGGAGGGGGAGGTGTCAGGGTAGGGAGGAAGAGGTAGAGAAGTGGAGTCAAGATGGGCAGCGAGAGGGGCGGTAGTTTTGGGATCGGAAGTGGAAGAAGAGGATGGTTCTAGAGACGAAGAGGGAGGATAGAGGGTGTTGATGGCTGCCATAACAGCCTTCCAGGAAGTCAGAATATCCACGGGAGCCCGTGGGGTATCATGAAGATATTTTCCTATCCGCTCCCAAGTGGAGGATTTGAGCGTTCCTCCAGAGGGATAGACAGGACAATATTTTTCTATGTAAAGTAAAAGATTAGTCAGGGATTTTTTAGAGATAGAGAAAATTGTAGTGCCATTAGATTTTTGACAAGAATTAGCCTTCTTCACAAGTACGTAAAGTTCGTCCCTATGTACTGACGAAACTTTGGAAAGTGGGGAGCCCATTACTTACGATTGTACAAAGCCTTTGCCAGGTGCGTAGTAATAGGAGTGAAGGCAGTGTTCCTCTAGACAGAGGCAACACCGTGAGACTAGAAGACTGAAGGACGAAGGATCCCGGACGAGCCCCCAGCTGTCGCGTTGAGCGACCGGCCCGGCAGACCTTCTTCTAGTCCGTTAAGTTTTGGCGGGACCCTTGCAAGGGTGGACCAGAATTTAGGCACCAAGAAAAGACACCAGACATTTAGATGCTTGAAGTGAGGAAGCACATCGCACCTGGGGCAGATGGAGTGGTCCCGGCCCCGATTGCTCTGCTACAACCTCCTTTATTGTGTTCTTTAGGTAGGGAGGGGTTAGGAGTACAAAGAACAAAGAAATAAGCAGTTTATGCCATATAAGAATATCTACAGAACAAGGGAATGCATAGCTCATATATCATGACTATATATCACTGACATGTCTCAAGGATTTTTCAAGCTAGCCGGGCGTTATCTATGGCGTGATTAGCTAAAGTTGTCGTGTCCTTGCAAGATAAGTTTTCCTGTATGTCAGGGCATTTTTGTGGTTCTGATTTCCGTGTACGTGTCTTTTAAAAGAACACTAATGGCAACATTTTATAATACATTCACAGTTTGGCTTATTTGATTAATTTATTTATTGATCACATCTCTACTCTGCTGACTTCAAACATATCCTCGGCCTACATAGAATACAACAGAAGGTTTCACAACAACCATGGTTCTTTAATGCATGAAACCACATGAGAGGCTCAACAAGAACAATAAAAGCATCACTACACCAAAAAAAAAGAAAAAAGAAAAAAGAAAGAAAAAGAAAAGAAAAAGCTGTAAAACAGAGGCATCATGAAGTCAGAAGTCTCTCCTGAACAGCTTCATCTCCAACAATTCAGAAATGTTCGCCAAGAACAGCACCGTCTCACTTTAGTTCCCCAGACCTGTTGAACCTGGCCACTAGGTAGGACCATCCTACTTGGTCTGATTGGTCTGACTGGTCATGGCCAGCCAATGGGGTCCTGCTGGGCCCCCAATCCTAAAGGGCTTTATAAGTCAAAACCAAGCCTTGGAATCCCATCAGCAGCCGATATATCCCCCTCCCTTCCCCACCTATTAGCTCTGCATAACGGACACCCTGCAGCTTGAGAAGAGCCCAAGAAAGGCTGAGCCGTTCTTTATCATCCTGTCTCACTTGGCTTAATTTCAGGAAATAGGCTGTTGGGTCAAGAAATCTGGCACATATTTATGGAGGAAGATTTCGAGACTGGCAGCAGTTAAACTGGCTTAGGGGTGGGGATTCTACTGGTTGAGACTGGTTCTATAGAACTGGTTGTTATGATTCTGTGCAGTTCAGAGAACTGGCAAAACGAGCCACTGTCTGGCCCCACCCCTCCCTGCCCAATCACTCCTCATCTCGCCCACCATTGCTGCCTGCCTTCTGCTGTGGCCATGATCTCCCTGGGTGAGTAAGCCTGCAAGCAAGCCCCAGTCAAGTCAACTCCTGGCCCGCCTAGGCCACTGCCACAGGCCCCAGTCGAGTCGATTCCCGGGCTGGCCTAGACTGCTGCGCTGTCCTCCCCACTGTCCCCAGGCTTGCCTGGCTTGCTTCATGGCAAGCCTAGGGACCGTTCACGTGGCACTCACAACCTAGCTAACTAGCTATTGCCCCCCCACCATCCCCAGCCTCCAGCACTGTTTCCTGAATCCTGCCCCTTCCTGGAGCTTCTCACTGTTCCCAGTGCTTTCTGCACTTACCGAATCTTGCCACTTGCCTCTGAATGCCAGCTGAGTAGCCGCATGACCACGCTGGCTGGGAGAAGTTTTTCTTTTCCCCCTGGCCAGTAAAAAGCTGCATGGCCATGACTGCATTGTTTGCCTTCACCCCCTGGTGGGAAAAAGCCACATGGCCATGACCATGCTGGCTGGGAGAAGTTCTCCCCCTGGCTAGGAAGAAGGACTAGACTTCCTGTCTCCGTTTCTCTGGAGTTTTTTCTCTCTCTCTTTTGCTTGTATTTTGCTTCTGTGGAGCCTGAAATTGACATATGTGCAGCCATTTCACTTGGAAACCTGACAGCTTGACTCTCTTAAAAGGGAAGGGTTGTTTTAAGATTCTTACACTGCTGTTGGGAGGAAATACTCCCGTTGGAGTTAGCACTTTGAAGAAATAATTGTATAACGAAGCAGAGCTGCCAAAAAGAAGCTTTTAATGACAAGGAACCAAGATGAATGAAATTCAGCAAGTCTTCTTGGCTAGCTAGAAAGATTGACATTCAAATGTGAGTTTACATACCCTTTCTGAGTTTTGGTCTAAAATTGGTTTTTGATGAAGTTTTATTCTGTCCTTGGTGGCATTTAATCCTGTGTTTATGGATGGGATAATTTTCCCTGTTCAGCTTTGTTTGGAAGGAAAAAGATTAATCTCTGTTCCTAAAAAGAAACTGGGTTGAGAAAGCTGGCTAGTTCCTGTATCTATTTGTTCTGATAATTGGTTTAACAAGCAACAGCTACTATTGTGATTTAATTATTTGTATTGTGTTTGAATTTTTTCCTGCCCCCTGGTTTCTTTTTCTATTTGGGGAGGGGGGTCTTCCTTCACTGCTTTAGTGGTATGTGGCACTGTCCTTTTGGGGTGTACTTCCAAGAGGCAGGATGCAAGCTTGGCACTAATTTTTTTTTTTTTTTTTTAAAAAGAATTTTTATTAATTTTCTACAAACAAACAAAACAAACAAAACATAAAAACATCAAATCTTATATATACATCCAGTGTGTCAGTTGGTTCATCATTTTTGTGCATTCATTCTGTAGTCTCAATTACAATTATGTTACATAACAACTCATATTGTCAATCCAAACTTATATATCCTAATATCACTAAAAAAAAAGAAATTTTTGACTATATTTTTAATCATTTATGCTTAATGAGCTAACAATACTTTAAACCAGCTTACTCTATAACAAATCATCTAGTCATATCAAATCAATCCTAAAAAATCCTTTATAAATATAATATCAAATAACAAAATAGTGACAAAATAAAGATATTCCTTACTATCTAGCATTCTAAATATTCTATTATCGTATTTTATCATCTAGCCATTTATAAAAAAGATCCCAAATTTCGTAAAATTGTTTATCCTCTTGCTCTCTGATTTCAAATGTCAATCTGCTCATCTCAGCACATTCCAATATTTTCTTAATAATTTCTTCCTGTAATGGTATTTTCTCATTCTTCCAATTTTTAGCAAATACAATCCTGGCCGCTGTTAATACATTTACAATCAGGTATTTCAAATCTTTACTATATATATCAGGTAAAATTCCCAATAAGAAGATCTCTGGTTTCAAATCTATATGTTTCTTTGTCATTTTTTCCAACCACATGCGAATTATAGTCCAATATTTTCTAGCATCCTCACAAGTCCACCACATATGGTAATACGAGCCGGGTATCTGATGACATTTCCAGCATTTTTCAGATTTGTTCTTAAACATTCTTGCTATTCTTGTCGGAGGAAAGTGCCACCTGTAAAACATCTTATACAAGTTTTCTTTATATGCTGTTGACATTGTCATTTTATAATTTTGAGACCACAATTTCTGCCATTTCTCCAAATCAATCCCATATCCAAAATTCTTCCCCCAAACAATCATAGTTTCTTTGACTTGTTCTTCCTCTAATTTCATTCCCAGTAAATAACCATATAATTTTTTAATCACCTTCTCATCAGTACCCATCAAGATCTTATCTAAATCAGTCTGTTTATCATAAAATCCCTCCGTTTTAGAATCTTCATCATACCTTGAGTGTATTTGTGCATATGAAAACCAATTCATCCTTATACCTTGTTCTTCTAAGTTTTGGATCGATTTAAGTTCACCCTTTTCATCCAAAAGTTCCCCATATCTAACTGTTTGTTCCTTCTTGTAAATTATAGGATAGGAAAATGCTTCAATGGTCGATAACCAAACTGGGATTTTCAAATAACATTGTCTTTTTATCTTCTCCCAATTTAACCACAAAGACTCCCGTACATAATGTCTTCTAAAATAACCCTGTGTTTTAGTTCCCTTATACCATAAAAAAGCATGCCAACCCAACAGCAAATCATGCCCTTCTAATGTCAACAACCTATGTTTCCTTAATGTTATCCATTCTTTGACCCACATCAAACTTGCAGCTTGATAATACAATTCCCAATTAGGCAGACCAAAACCTCCTCTAATTCTAGCATCTTGCAAAAGCTTTAGCTTTATTCTCGCTTTTTTACCTTGCCATATAAACTTCAACATAATTTTATTTAAATCTTCAAAATAGTCTTTTCCAAGCCTTATTGGTATTGTTTGAAACAAAAATAAAATTCTAGGTAAGATATTCATCTTAATTGTTGAAATTCTCCCTATTAATGACAATTGCAAGTTTTCCCACTTCTTCAAATCTGTAGTTATCTGTTGTTTAAGTTTAATATAATTATTCTCCTTTAATGTGCTACATCTTGTTGTCAAATATATCCCCAAATACTTAACCTTATTTGTAACTTGAATTTTCAAAAGATCTGCCAATTCTTCTCTCTGTCTCAATAACATATTCTTTGTCAAAATCTTTGTTTTATCTTTATTTATTTTCAAACCAGCCACCTCTCCATATGACTCTATCCTTTCCAGTAACTTTGGAGCTGTTTCAATCGGATCTTCCAAAATAAAAGCTAAATCATCAGCAAAAGCTTGTAGCTTAAATTCTTCCTTCTTAATTTTCATTCCTTTTATGCTTTTATCATCCCTAATATTTCTATTCAAGACTTCCAAGGTCAACACAAATAACAAAGGAGATAGGGGGCATCCTTGTCTTGTGCCTTTTCTTATATTAATAAAATCTGTAAGTTCCCCCTCCATCATTACCCTTGCTGTCTGTTTATTGTATATAGCTTCTATTGCTTGAATAAATTTTTTAGCAAAACCCATCTGCTCCAATAATAATAACATAAATCTCCAGTTCACGTTGTCAAATGCTTTTTGAGCATCTAGGAATATCAAAGCCATTTGCTTTTCAGGATGAGCCTCATAATATTCCAAAGTGTCCAAGATTACTCTCATATTGTCTCTAATTTGTCTCTTTGGCAGAAATCCATTTTGATCTGAGTGAATAAAATTATTTAAATATTTTTTAAGTCTTTCTGCTAAGATTGAAGCAAAGATTTTATAGTCTGCATTCAATAAAGAAATAGGTCTATAATTCTTAATTTGCAATGGGTCAGTCTCTTCCTTTGGTATAAGTGTAATATAAGCCTCTGACCATGTTTTAGGTATCATCTTTTTTAACATAACTTCATTCATAACTTCTAACAATGGGATGCTCAATAATTCTTGAAATGTTTTATAAAATTCTACTGGAAGCCCATCTGGGCCCGGAGCTTTCCCATTATTTTGTCTCTTAAATGCTTCATTTAGTTCCATCATTGTTATATTGCTTTCTAGCATTTCTTCAATCTCTTTAGGTATCTTTGGTAGATTAGCTTCCTGTAAATACTGTTTGACTTTTCCTTCATCAATATTTTCTTGTTTATATAATTGCCCATAAAAATCTCGGATAATTTCTTTTTTCTCCTTATTCCCATAACAAACTTGGCCTTGTTCATCTATTAACTTCAATATTTTTCTTGATTCCTTCTCTTTTCTCAATTTATATGCTAGCCATCTACCTGGTTTATTTGCATCTTCAAAATAATTCTGTTTAGAGTTTCTAATTTTCTGTGCCAATTCTTCTTTCTCTATTAAATCCATTTTATGTTTAATTACATCCAGCTTCAATTTAATATCCTTTTTCTGTGGCATTTTCTTTAATTCTTTTTCAAGAGTTTTATACTCATTTTCCAAGGCCTTAGAAGCTTGCCGTTTCCTAATATTCTTTTTTCTTGTATAATCTATTATCAAACCTCTAGCATATGCCTTCATAGTGTCCCACACATTTTGCGTTGAAGTATCCTCTTTTTTATTTTCTCTAAAGAAAAAAGCCAATTCCTTCTCCATCCATTGTGTAAAATCTTTCTCCTTTAAAATAGTATTATTTAATGTCCATCTCGATCTTTTTTTTTGTCCCTTCCATTTAATTGTCATTGGGCTATGATCTGCCCAGGTACTTGTTTCAATGCTTGTTTCTTTAATATTAGATATTAGTTCTGTTGAGATCCAAATCATATCTAATCTGGACCATGATAAATGTCTATTTGAATAAAAAGTATATTGTTTAGCTTTAACGTTTCTTTCTCTCCAAATATCTTTTAAAGTTAATTCATCTGTCATTTTAAAAAAGGACCTTGGGAGAGTCTTTCTATTTTGCTTTGTTGTTGTTGCTATATAGTCCAGTTTATTGTCCACAATTCCATTAAAATCTCCCATCATAATTATATTAACATAGTCCAGTCCAATTATTTTCATGTGCAGTTTTTTATAAAACTCTCCTTGTTTATCATTCGGAGCATAAATTGCAATCAAGAGTATTTTTATATTATTATCCATTATTTCTACCATTAATACTCTTCCATCTTCATCCGAGTAAATCAATTTTGCTGGAATAGCCTCTTTAATATATAAAACCACACCTCTTTTCTTACATTGAGTCAAAGAGGTAAATGTTTTCCCTAATTTTGGCTGTAATAACAATTGTTCATGTTGTTTTTTAATGTGAACTTCTTGTAAACAAATTATATCAAATTTTAATTTCTCTAATTTATGAAAAGTTTTCCTTCTTTTAACAGCTGAATTAAGTCCGTTTATATTCATTGTAATCAGTTTTTTTTCCTCCATGGTTATGCTTTATATTTAGGTCTAACAGCTCTCGTGGATCTCACTTCACGCTGTTCTTTACTATCAATCTGTCCTTTCTCTTTTTCAGTCTCCAGTTGTTCATCTTGAAACTCAATTAATGAAGCCTCTTTCTCTGCTTCCTCTCTTCTTCCTCCGAAAAATTCTGCATGAAAAAGTTCTGCTTTCTCAATTGAGTCAATTCTATGTCTCTGCTCTTGCCACGTAAACATTAATCCTTCTGGAATCAGCCATCTATAATTCACTTCGTTTTCCAATAGTATTTTGGTCAGAAATTGATATTCTCTTCTCATCTCTCTCACTCTTCTAGGTATTTGTTTCAAGACCACAACCTCTTTACCCTTGTATTTCAGTGTTTTCTCTCTTGCTACTTGTAATATTTGCGTTTTAATGGATTTTTTGATAAATCTAATATGAACTTCCCTGGGTAATTTATTTCTCATCGCATATCTTGTATAGACTCGGTATATCTCATCTATTCCATCCATCATCTTTTCCTCTGTAATTTCCAAAGCATCTGCCAAAATTTCTATCATTACCGCTGCCAAATTTTCTCCTTTTTCCTCCTCTATATTTTGAAATCTGAGGTAAAATTCTGACCTTTCCATCTCCCACCTCAGCATCCCACCTTTTTCTTGTTCGACCGCTGTTAATCTGCTGTCAATATTTTCAATCTTCTTCTCTCTTTGTTTTCCTTCTTCCTCAATTTTTTGGAATTTCTCCTCATACTTAACCATCATTTGTTTAATATTTTCCACTTTTTCATCAGTCTTCTCCATTCTTTGTTCAATATTTTCTGTTCTTTGTTCAATAATATCTGATTTTGTCTTAAGTTCTTGAATTCCTTGCATAATCATCTGTAACTGTAAAGTTATTTTTTCTTGTTCCTTATCTTGCTTCAACATTGTCTGAATTAAACGTTGTCCTCCAGCTGGTGGGGAAGCAGAGGTAGAAGCAGCAATGCCAGATGGTATTGGTTTCTTGCTCATTTCAATGTTTGCAAAACTTCAAATTCTTCTTAACTTTTAACCCAACTGGTAGGGCAGCCAATTATAATCCAAAATGGAGAACTCCAATAGTAAAAAACACGAAACCAAAGAAGAAACAGAAAAAAAGGAAGAAGACAGATCTTCGGGTTCTTCTAGACCCTAATCCAATTACGAGATAATCCACCATAAAAAAGGAAAAAATAAAAAGGAAAAAACAAACAAATCCAAAAATAATAATATTGATTAAAAGCAAAAGAAAAAGGAAAAAGCAAAAAGGGAGAGAAGAAAAACAAAAAACAAAAAATTCCTTCAGGTTCTTCACACCTTAATCCAATTAAGAAATCTCAATAATCCAAAAAATAATCCAAAAGAGAAAGAAGAAAAAAAATCAAAAAAAAAATCAACCACAACAACAGAATAATCCAAAAATATAAATATGAAAAGCAAAAAAGTCCCAATAAAAAGGAGAAAAAAAATAAAGAAAAAAAGGGAAAAAACTCTGAGGCTTTCCCTTTAAAATAAAAGGCAAAAATAAAAATATTACTAAAAATTAAGATTTAAAAAAAAAAGCTAACAAATGGGGTCCATATAAGAAAACACACTGCACTTTGTTATTTATCCAAGGCTCTTGTTATGACTCTCTTCTCCAGCAACTTCAAAGCCAAACCTCAAGTGTTGATAACAGTCCAGGAAAGCACCTGCAATAATATTTTGCTGTGCTCTCCCTCTATCTTATCACATTAAAAAGTCCTTGAGATGAGGTCTTTTTGCAATTCTCTCCAATTCAGATAGAATACTTTCAAGCCTCTAGTTGGCAGTGTTACAAAGTTTCTTAATGCTCTTACTCAGCCCCAACCGGAAAAAAGGATTAATATATACAAAAAAAAGAAAAAAATGACCAAAGGAAGCCTCTATCCTAAAAAAAATAAAAAAGTCAAAGGGAGCCTAAAAGTATATATATAAGAAAATTCAGTCCGGTTACCTAAATCAGTAAAATCTTTCCCAAAGAATATAGAAAAAAAAAGAAAAAAAAAAACACCCCAAGCCTCAATTTGACAACACTTTAAAAACGCCGCTCAAACAATTTCAGTCAAAAAAAAAAATCCCACAGCTTCCTCCTCTCTTCAGAATGAACTTTCCAATCTCAGCGAATTTTCAACACAAAAGAGTTTTTCTCACCCAACCGACACACTTCAATCCAATCACTTTCTTTTCGGAGCTGTCCCGACTTCAGCAGCTATGGAGGCTGCCTCTCCGCCGCCAGCAAAAGGGCTTCTTCCGAATCTAACCAGAGACTTTGCGATGTCTCTGGGATCCTGGAACAGTGCCCTTCACAATCACCGTCTCTCCGGGACGATTTAGGTCCGTTAGGACCGACCAGGGGCGAAAATATCAGCTGCGATCTCAGAGCCCCGAGATCGCAGCTGTAACGCTGGCACGAAGCTCCGCCTTCTCCAGCTTGGCACTAATTTTTTTTACTGCCTTTCTGAGGGGCATGTGACCTTTCCTTAAATCTGGATGATTTCTTAGGATATCTTGTGTTCTGCTTCACCTTTCTTCTTTCTCAAAAGATGAAAGAGTACAAACTCACACAAACACAGGCAGGCAAGCTGGCTCGGACTTCACAGAGTTAATTCTTTGGAACTGATAATATCCTTGACATTCCAACGCGCTCTGCCTGCCAAGTCCGAACTGATAACAAGTAAAAAGCTACTCCCAGAAAATTACAAGGCAGATCACAAAAATCATTCACAAAGAAAACCTGAAGCAAGATTAAACTTTGTCCCGTACAAAGTTCCAGCTGACCACACACCCACTTTTATCCCCTGTGGGGTGTGGCTCAATGACTCAGCTCATTCTCTGACCCTCCCACACCTCCTACGTTGCTGCTCACGTTTCTCCCTACAACGCTGCTTAGGATCAAGCCAACATTCTTCCTCTTGACTCCCTGTCAGGGGCTCCTCCGATATGCCTTCCTCCTGATTAATCTCAGGCTGTTCCTCTCGGTTGTCTGATGAAACCTGAGGCATTATCAGGGAGGAAGGCATTGCCAGAGAGGAAGGTCCTGGGGAGGAAAGCATTCCCAATTCCTCCTCCTCATCTTCCGAGTCCTCTTCCTTTGACAGCACAGGTTTGGGAATCGGAGCCACAACATCTTGTGAGGTGAGTGAACCAGCTGGTATCTTTAAATGGTGCAAATGGATCTAAAGATTGCTTCTGGCTGTGCTCTTTCTGGAGTGCTTAAACGATCTCTCTGCTAAAGGGTTTCACTTTATGAGCAAGAGTTGGTTGCTGATAGTTATCATTGCATTTTAACATTTTAATTCTTCAATGTGCTCTGGCACCTTGCCTGATTTGTAACTCCAGCTTGCAGGTATTTTTAATCTAATGATTGGTATTTAGGACAGCTTTTTGCAAGCAAGGAGCTTTTTCTATTTTTGTACTGGTAATCCTTGACTTACAACAGTTAATTTAGTGACCATTCAAAGTTACAATGGCACTGAAAAAGTGACATGACCATTTTTCACACTTATGACCTTTGCAGCTTCCTCACTGTCGTGAGAGGCCAGGCGAGAAGAAGCGCCCCTTGACATGAGTGATGTTGAGTTGGCCATGCCCTCCCTGTCACATGACCACCAAGCCACACCCACCAACCAAGCCACACCCACAGAATCTGTTGTTAAAAAATTTAAATCCCACCCCTGACACAATGGCAAGAAAAGTTTAATGTCTTTTTTACTACCTGTTAACCTGAAATGGGTGTAATAGATTCCTACTATAGAGGTAGTCCTTGACTTATACCACAACTGAGTCCAAAGCTTCTCTTGCTAAGCAAGACAACTGATAACTGAGTTTTGCTCCATTTTATGACTATAATTGTTAAGTGAATCACTGCAGTTAAGTTAGTAACACAGATGTTAGGTGAATCTGGCTTCCCCATTGACTTCTTGCCAAAAAGATCACAGAAGGTGATCACAGGACCCTGGAACATTGCAACTGTCATAAATACTTGCCAGTTTCCAAGTGTCTGAATTTTGATCACATGACCGTGGGGATGTTGCAATGAACATAAGTGTGAAAGATGGTCATAAGTCAATTTTTTCAGTGTTGTTCTAATTTTGAATGGTCACTAAATGAATGGTTGTAAGTCAAGGACTACCTGTAGTCTGTGTCAATTTATTCCTACTGTGTTCTGTAAAACTTGTTGTTTAGCTAGTATATGTGTGGAGATCAGGGAGCAGCTAGCAAATATTGTAGCTTTTCTGCCTATATCTTTACCTCTGTAGGCCTGGTTTTAAGATTGTAATCATATAAAGTGAATAATTCAAAATTAATTTTTGTAAAGTTTTTTATTTTTAACATCAAACATAAACATAAAACAACAAATAAAACCTTCTTTCAGTGTGTTGGTTGGTACATATATCTTGTGCACAATATCTATAGTCTTTTCCTCTTAGATTTACATTCATATTGCATTAATTAACTTTCCATGTCATATATTATTATTACACCATCATTAGACTTTAATTTCAAATCCATATTATCCTTTAGAGCAAATCTCAATTGTTACTAATTTTTATTCATGTTATAATTTATTCCAAGATTATCAGTTGCAACGGATCATTGCTATTGTATTGTACTTCGATTTCCTACTTTTCTGTCTTATCATTGATAGAATAAATCCTATATCTTTTCTTCTTGCTGTCTAATTGCTAATGTTAATCTACTCATTCTGCACATTCCATTGTTTTCTTAATCACTTCCTCCTCCTTTGGAATTTTCTCATTTTTCCAATTTTGAGCAAATACAATTCTAGCTGCAGTTAAAACATTAATAATCAAGTATGTCAATTCTCTATTGTAACCTTCAGGTAAGATTCCCAATAAAAATGTCTCTGGATTTAAATCTATATGCTGTTTTGCATTTTTTCCAGCCATGTGTGTATTTTAGTCCAATATCTTTTAGCTTCCAGGGGCATGAGAACGTGAGTGCAAACTCTGTGGGGGGCCTTGTGTTAAATTGTCGGTGAAGCAACAGGCCTCCCAACGAATTCCCCAGGAGACCATCAGAGTAACGGTGGTCGTGGAGGATATTGCGCGCCAGCTAAGGGCCTGCCCAAAATTCCCGAGTGAATGGTCTGGAAGCACAAGTATCCAATGGATGGAAAGAGACCTGCTTGGCCAAGCAACCCTTCCTGACCCGCTCATTGATTGGCCGTTAACTGCAGCCAGTGGGTCTCGAGCCACAATCTTAGAATGGAGAGCAGCAGTGGGACCTATAGGACCTATGGGAGATCACAATGAGCTGGCTGAATGGCAGTACCAAACAGCAGTGCGCAGCCAAACTTTCAAGGATCTACCTGACCAGCTGGAACAGTTTGTCATCTGACATGAAGGCAGAGGCCAGCGAAGGAGGCAAATTCCCACCCAGAGAGATCATGAAACATTAGATTCCAGCCTGTCAACTTTCGGTTTAACTCAGTTGTTGGGAGTATATTCTCTTCCCAGGGCGATCTACCACTGTGGGAGATCTTCCACCATTATACCGTTCACCCCCAAAGTGGAATGGAGAGGGGTGAGTAGAATGGGGAGTCCACAAAGAATCTATCAATGAACAAACCCTCCCACCACACCTTATCTACCTCCAAGTGACCAAATCCCTCTGGGGTGGGCATTTTATCCAGGCAGAGGGATGGGTTCAAGAACAAGCTCAAATGAGGCCAGCTCAAGCTGGAGCCCCATCTTCCCTCCCACCTCCCCCACTGCAACCAGCTCTGCGTGCAAATGCCCCAACAACTTTTAAAACCATGTTTGATGGGACTGCAAGTAAACTTGCCTTTTTCCTGAATAGAGCATGGTCTTACATTGACACACATGGAAATGAATTCCATGATGAGGCAGAACTAGTCCAATTCCTTGGAGACAATTTGGAGGAGGCATCTGAATGGTTCACCCAGCTCAATGCTGAAGGCGCTCCTGAACTAAACAATGTGGATGACTTCCTAAGAGAGTTCCGATAACATTTTGAGGATTCTTCCTGAGCACAAGAAGCAGAAGCTGAAATGAAAAGCATCCGGCAGAAGGATAGACCCGCCAAGAAATTGGTGCTTGAGTTCACACGCCTGGCCACTAATCTCAGGCATTGGTCTCAAAGAATACTTGTGCACTATTTCCAAGAAAGCCTGGATGAAGAGTTGTTAAAAATCTGCCTGTGCTGTGGGCTGCCTGAGGATAGAATCTATGAGTGATAGCCATAACAATGGACAACATTCTCAGACTGCACCAGAAGAGCAATGCTGAGAGACGACCCAAAAGACAATTCACGTGATGCTCAGTTTCACGCCAAGGGGAAGGACGTTAAACAGCAGCCCCCCCCCAACCTCCATGAAATGTTTCCATTGTGGGCAGCAAGGGCATCAAGCATTGGAATGCTTAGCACCAGTACCAGTACCTGAAGGGAGAGCACTCGCTCCCCCTAAATGGAAAAAGGCAATGAGAAAGCCTCCTGAAAAAAGCAAATTTGTGTGCCAAGCCACACAACAAGCAACAGGGGAGGGAACTCTGGCAGCAGGAGTACCCATCATGCAAGATGCAGACAGTGAAGAAGATGACCCAATAATAAGTGGAGCCACTCTACCTTTTAAAATTGAAGGGACATTGACTGTTACTCACACAGGAGTAGAAGGGCCTATAGACATTATCATTGACACCAGCAGTTTGCAGTGCCTTCTCAGTCCCAAGACTGTGTGGGTGGCAGAGGAGGTTAAAATGTGCGTTGTATGATTGTGTTTAACCTAATTTCAATCTTTGTGTATTTTAGGTCATTGCAGGGGTTTCTTTTCAAATGAGGGAGGGAAGCATGTCAAGCCCGAAATTAACATATGTGTAGCCATTTTAGTTAGGCTTATATTCTTTTTCTTACTTTCTCTTTGGCAGTCATGGGGCAAGCAGTTTCAGGCTTGCCACATTCCTAAGGGGAAAGGAGTGGAGATAGAGTTGTTTAGGCTAGGTGATTCTTCTTCCCATGGGAAAATGAGCTGTCCGTGCTTAGGCCCCTTGAGGTGGAGATTTATGACCTCAAACAATGTTGAATTACTTCTATTGGAGAATGTGACTTTTGGAGGTTGTTTCTAACTTCTAGTATTGTGGGGGTAATTCCAGTTTGTGTCAGATCCGGAATTACCACAGACTTTGCCAATTTGATGCTTTCCTAAATAAAAGAAATTGTCTTGGAAGATGGACTTTGTTCTTTTCTTTTTAAATGGATTTCATCACTTGGTAACCTGACATTCCCCTCAGCACCTGTGAAGATTTTATCTAGTAAGTTTTATTCAGTAAGTTTTTTATAAAACCATTCTATCTTACTATCTTTATCATATCTGGAATATATTTTCACATATGAATATCAATTCATATTTATCCCTTGTTCATCTAATTCTTGCTTTGTTTTGAGTTCACCCTTTTCATTTAAAATTTCACTATATTTAACTATGTGTTCCATTTTAAAAACAATTGGATACGCAAATGCCTCTATTGTTGATAACCAGACTGGTATTTTCATATAATGTTGTTTCCTTATTTTCTCCCATGTTGACAATAAAGCATTTTGAATGTAATGTCTCCTAAAATACCCATGTACTTTGCTTTCCTTGTATCATAAAAATGCATGCCACCCCAATTGTAAATCATGAGCAGTGTTAACAATCTAATATTTTTCAAAACAATCCATTCTTTTATCCACATCAGTGTTACTGCCTGGTAATATAATTCCCAATTGGGTAGTCCAAAACCTCCTCTCATTCTAGCATCCTATAACAGTTTAAGTTTAATTCTTGTCTTCTTTCCCTGCCATATATATTTCAACATTATTTTGTTTAAATCCTCAAAGTATTCTTTCCCTAATTTAATTGGAATCGTCTGAAACAAATACAATATTCTTGGTAGTATATTCATTTTGACTGTAGATATTCTCCCTATTAGAGATAATTGTAGATTTTTCCAGGTCTGTTGCAATCTGCTGTTTTAGTTTATAATAATTGTTTCCCTTTAGTGTTCCACATCTTGCTGTCAGCTATATTCCCAAATATTTCACTTTGTTTGTGATCTGGATGTGCAATCTATCTGTCAGTTCTTTCCTTTGCTTTTCCATCATATTCTTGACTAAAATCTTAGTTTTATCTTTATTTATTTTTAATCCTGCTGCCTGTCCATATTCTTCAATCTTTTCTATCAGTTTAGATGCTGTTTCCAATTGTTCTTCCAATATAAAGACCAGATCATCTGCAAATGTCTGTATAAAAAAGCCTTGCAGGGTCCCAAAGACCCATTTCTGGTGGAGTTTGGGGGAGAGAAAGAAAGACTTTTGCTGCTTTCCTTACGTGCAGCCAAAAGCAGCAGCAGAAGAAAGAAGCAGAAAGAAGCATTGCTTTGGGGGTGACATTTCTCTGTGGACCACCAACATTTTCTCATGGACTAACAGTGGTCCCCGGCCCACTGGTTGGTGACCACTGATATAGGGTATTCTGTTGCGAGCAGAGGAATGTAGTACTCTTCTCATGAAATATTTCTGGATTTGCTCGATTGTATTAATGTCTGATATGCAGCGTGGATTCCAGATTGATGGAATTTGAGTATTGGTCTAACAAAAGTTTTGTATGCTCTAGTTAGCAATTCAGTCTTTCCAGAGGAGAAACTTTGTAAGATTAGATTTACAACTCTTAATACCTTTTTGGCAATGCTGTTACAGTGCACTCTGGTGCTTAGGTCATTTGATATGAGTACTACGAGGCCCTTGACAGTGTGAGGATCATCAATGAGATCATATCTGCCTAATTCGTATTTGGTGTACTGATATTTTTTAGCAATGTGTAGGACATAGCATTTGTTAGTCAAGATTTGGAGTTTCCAATTGTTTGACCATTCAGACACATAATCAAGGTCACTTTGAAGGACAGAAGCATTGTCGGTGGTGTTGAATAGTTTTACATCATCTGCGAAGAGAATGCAGTTGCTTATAAGGTGATTGCAAAGGTCATTTATATAGAGTATAAAGCGTATGGGTCCTAGAACACTGCCTTGGGGGACACCGCTGTTAACCGGAGCAGGGTTTGATATAGTGCTCCCTATTTTTTACTATTTGTTGCCTGTTTGACAGGAACACAATAATCCACTTATGAAGGGATCTGGAAATGCTGTAAGAGTTCAGTTTTAACAGTAGTTTGTCATGTGCTACAGAATCAAAGGCTTTGCAGAAATCTATGTAAATTGTGTCTATAGCTTTACCAACCATAACCATAACTATATATATAATAGCTCTTTACCAACAGTGTGCTGCAAAAGTCAAAGATAATAATAATGAAAAAGTTTCTTTCAACATATTCATAACAAGAAAAAAGTCAAGGAAACAGTAGGTCCATTAAGATAGATTGGTAGCTGGCTGGCAAACCATACTCAATGAGTCGTCATAATGGTACTACATTCACCTGGAAAGAAGTAAGTAGTGGGGTACCACAAGGCTCCTCAGTCTTAGGCCCAGTACTCTTCAATATCTTCATTAATGACTTAGATGAGGAAATAGAAGAGAAACTCATCCAATTTTCAGATCATACTAAACTGGCAGGAATAGCTAACTCCCCAGAGACAAACTCAGGATCCAAAAAGATCTTGACAGACTTGAAAAATGGGCCCTATCCAACAAAATGAATTTCAACGTGGAGAAAAGCAAAGTTTTCCATTTAGGCAGGAAAAATCAAAGCTATAAGTACAGATTAGGGGAGACCAGGCTCAAAAACAGTAACTGTGAGAGGGACCTTGGAGTACTACTTGATGACCACTTGCTGTGAAATTAGAGTTTTCATCATGTCTTCTGTCATTCCCAGTAAATAATTGCCAGTTTTCTTTTCTTTTTTTTTGTTCAAATTGTCCAGTCCAGTTTGTGTCCAGATAATATTTCCAGCAATCTATTGGAACACAGGTTGGCCCAGTTATTCTCAGTCTTCATATATATTCTTCACTAATCAGATTATTAACTTGTCCATACGTGATGTTATCCAGAAAAGTGAAATTCCTAGATACTTGTAGGCTTCATCTTGAGAGCTCCTGATGGATTCTTTGACCATTTGGCATCTCAATTCTGCTACCGGTCATGAGTTTAGCCTGCCTTATTGCTACTGAAGCACATTGCTCTCGGCCTGTGATGGCGAATCTATGGCACATATGCCAGAGGTGGGCATGCACGCCATCGCCAGCTGCTCTTCTGGTTTTTGGCTGCTAACGTGCGCTGGCCAGGTGGACCATGGGTGCCAGAGTGCTAGAAAATGGCTCGAAAAACAGCCAAAAAACAGGCCATTTTTCAGGCCATTTTTGGGCTGCTTTCAGGCCTTTTTCAGGCTGTTTTTGGACCATTTATGGCTGTTTTCAGGTTGTTTTTTGGACCAAAAATGACTTGAAAATGGCCCAGAAATGGCCCCCAAATGGCCTGAAAAATGGCAAAAAATGTCCCCAAAACAGGCATGTGTGCGCCAGCCAGCTGGTCTTCGGGTTTCTGGTGCTCCAGTGCATATGCATGCACATACATGCACTCACATTCTGGTTTGGGCACTTGGTACCAAAAAGATTTGCCATTGCTGCTCTAGGCAAAACTCTATTGCAATATCTGCACCACCAACACGTGTTTGTCAGTGATGGGATTTGGAGTTCTGATTTTTCCATAAAGATTCAGGTCATCCACATAAAGCAATAAAACGGGTGGGGGGGGTTGGGGGGGGTTTGGGGGGGTGAGGACATTGTGTAATGGAGACTGCCATCTGGTGGACAAATATTTAAGCTGAAAAAGGGAAAGTTCCTATTTCTCTATGAATTGGATCTGATACAATGAAAAGGAAATATTGAAACAATATAACAAGTACCCTAAAAAGTGAAAAGTGAGTTAGAACAAAAAAAAAAAAATGGATTGTTGGACTGATTGGTGATTTTGCTATAAACCCAGTTCAGGAATGGTTGTTAATCCAGAAAATTTGAAGAAGAAAAAAGGAAAAGATTGTTGATTGGTGGATTTTAATGACTATAAGATATAAGAGTAACAATGATATCTCTGTGGGACCTAAAAACGGAACTTAAAAATTTGAAAGAACTACTACATGCAAGAGGTGAATCACTTGCCTCTGAGTTAAAAGCTATGGGAATGGCAATTGAAGAATATGAAGAAACCTCAGAAAAGGAGGAGTTAGTTCAAGAAGAAGCCATCTTAAATGGACAATCAACACAAAGAACACCACAAAGAAGAGGAAAAAGAAGAGGAGTTAAAAATAGGAGATTTTAAAAAGTAACTAAAATGGGGAATATTTATAAAAATTGGAAAGACAGAAGGAAACAGCAGAAAAGTAAAAGGGGGAAGGAAAATATATATAGAGAGAGGAATATAAATCAGAGGGAGAAAAGATTTGGAAAAACAAAAGCGAAGAGAGGTAATGAACAGGAACAGGAAAGAAAGAAATATGGGAATTGTAAAATAAAGGAAAAATTTCTTTACCTAGAATACTTTGGGACAATAGTTAATGAATTAAGAAAGGGGATTCCGCATTGATATGAGGGGTAATAATAATGTACTTTGCAATTACAAATTATAGAATATAGTCTATTGACAGGAGGGAGGAGCACTGATATCTTTTTAGAAGATGAATTCATTTTCTTATTTTTATTGTTACAAGAAAGGTTAATGTTTATTGAATATATTGAAATTATTGAAATGAATAGTGAGGTTTAAAAATGAGATTAATATCAGTGACCAAGCAAAGTGGATTAATTGTTTCTTTCTTTTTTCTTTTCTTTTTATTTTTTTGATACCATAACTAAAATTTTGTGGAAGTAAAGGGAGAAAATACATTGTGGAATCTGACTGAAAAGTACAATGTAAAGTAGTTTATTTTTCTAGGGATTGATTATTACTATAACTAAGTAAAATAGATGTTTAACTGGGAATTACAGAAGAGGGAATTAAGGCATACTTAAACCACTGAGGTGACACCCCCAAACTAGTAAAAGGGGAGGGAAAATTTATGTTTTGTTTTATGTGAAAAACTTGTATTAATCTAGACTTTATGAAAAGAATATGCGATGGAATTGCAAATTTGACAAGATAAAAAAGAATTAAAAGGGAATAAGTATGAAGATATGGAAACTATTAGTGATTTAAATGAAAAAAGAGTACTTTGGAAAAGGCAACACTTAAAAGAAACATTAAGGCTTAAGAAATACATTTGAAATAAATTGAAATGAATTGAGAAGATGTTTAGAATGAGAGTAATATTAATGAATAGGATTAACTTGTCTGTTCCTTTTCTTATATAAAAGTTGAGAGGTAAAATGAGAAAAGAGTACTTTGGAAAAGGCCATGCTTAAAAGAAATGTTAATGTTTAAGAAATATATTTGAAATAAATTGAAATGAATTGAGAAGATGCTTAGGATGAAAGTGATATCACTTAACAGAATTAATGTGTTTGTTTCTTTTCTTATGTAAAAGTTGAAATGGAGAAGTAATAATAGAATTAAGTTAAAATGGACAAGACAGAATGTTGAATGTAAACATGAATACATAATTACTGCCATATTTGCATGTAAAAGTGGTGACTCGGAATTATGTTGTACATTGAAAAGCTTTTTTTAATGTTGTTATGTTGATAAAACTTGTTTTTTGTTTTTTTGTTTTTTAAAAAAACCAGTCCCAGGCCATGTATGGTTTTAAATATGACAATTAGCATCTTGAATTGGACCAGGAAGCAAATTGGCAAAAAATACAGCCCCTGCAAGAGATGTGCAAATCTAGACTTGTTAAAAACCATGTGGGCCAATGTATTTTGAACCAATTGAAGCTTCTGGATATCTTTCAAGGGAAGTAATCAGGATGGAGGCTGTCTATGCTGTGGGTGTCAGTGAACAGAGCTTGCTGGTCCAGGAAAGGATGTGACTGTCAACTCATTATTTCTCTGGTCTTTTAGAGTTGCCAACAGAAAGGGAGTGGAGAGTAATGTAGCAACTTGCAAAACGGAAACTGCATTCCATAAATGTTTTCAAAGATAGTTCCAGGCGACTGAAATTTCTGGCATGCAAAATTCTAACTGGAGAGTATGATTGATGATTCTTGGCTATGGATGTGTCCCAATGGAGAATATGAATTATGATACATCCAGGGGATGGGGGAAAACAAGGGTCAAGGGTGACAATAACTGATGTGTCTCAGAGTTGGCTATACCCAGAACCTGTAGTTGTTTAAAGGCTTCAGGTTTCTATATGCTCTGAGGGAATCTCTCCAGCGAACCCTGAATAATAAGGGCTGGACAAGCCTCATTTATTTATTCCGGGTTTTCATTCTGTACCACTAATTTAGTAAACTGAAAAAATATTCCAATAAATCCTTCTTTAATCTTTCTGCCAAAATTGCAGCAAAATGTTTTAGTCATTGTTTAGTAATGAAATTGGTCTATCATTCTTTATCCTTGTAACATCTTGGCCCCCCTTCAGCCACTAAAGGGTATAAAGAATGATATATTACAGGGGGGAAAGAAACTAATATTGCATAGGGTTCTTGGCTGTGGTTGTGTCAATCTCAATAATTTTTTTCAGGTGGTGTAAGATATATTTTGTCAAGATGTTAAGGACAAGTAGGAAGCTGGCAGAGAAAAATAACCAGCAAAATTTGGTTGACACAGTGCATTTATTGATGCCAATGCAGCTCAGTTGGGAGATCTTATAATCAGATTCCACCATCTTGAATTAGCTACTGCATCCATATGCGTTTTGGCGCCAACTTACAGCAAAAGTATCTTAGCTCAGAACAAGGAGCATCATGCCAACATTTCTTATGTGAGCAGGGAGGTGCGGAAACAATACAGGTTTCTCTCCTTCCACCATCAGGCTGACCTCTAGTCCAGAATCTGGAAAAAAAGCAGTACATAACTAGTTCTAGATAGAAATAGATCTGGAGAAGTAGATCTAGAGATATAAATGTAGAGATGTAGGTCTAGATCTAGATCCGGGTCTAGATTTGTCCGTTTGGAATAGAAAACTAGTTACTGGCATATTTACAGCAGGGTGTTGTGAGGGTGGGGAGTGGATCTGATAAAAGAGAATCTTTGTAGCTCAGGGTTGAAATGGTGCCCTCTGAGCTTGATTATTTTTCTTGAAGACATTTCATTACCCAACTAGCTAACATCATCGGGACTAGTGCCAGCACTGATGGTGTTACCTCATTTGGGTAACAAAATGCCTGCAAGGAAGTAACCAAGCTCAGAGGGCACCCCTCCGAAGAAGATCTGTTCCCAGGAAGCATGTGGTCTGCTGCATCCTCTGGAAACCATTTCAGGATAAGGGCCACTGTATCACTGGCTTTTATGACCAATCTTCCCCCAGGCAGGGATGTATCAGCATCCGTTTAGTGTTGGATTTATCTACCCAATCGGCTTTGCAAAGGATTAGCTCGGGAAACAATCCAGTTATTTCTGGACAATGCTTGTAGATGCAAAGGGCCAGCCACTCATGTTCTTTTGGACCAAGGCTAGACTTTCCTGGGTTAGGGCCATGGCTGATTGATTCGTGCTTCTGTCAGAAGACTCCCTGAATTTCTAGGGATCTGACACCCCCCCCTCTTTCAGCCCCATAATGATTTCTTTGTCTCCAGCAAGAGCCTGTGTGCTAGAGTGGTGAAGGTGCTGGCCTTGAAACCAGGAGATAGTGAGTTCTAATCCTGTCTTAGGCAAGAAAGCCGGTTGGGTGATTTTGGGCCAGTCACTCTCTTCTAACACAGGCCATCTCACAGCGTTGTTGTGGGAAA
This sequence comes from Hydrophis major, assembly GCA_033807585.1. Lineage (NCBI taxonomy): Eukaryota > Metazoa > Chordata > Lepidosauria > Squamata > Elapidae > Hydrophis > Hydrophis major. The sequence goes on along the minus strand of CM066333.1, from coordinate 5,926,467 downwards.
AGTAGGGAGCAGTATTAGGTATGTCTGCTGCCTTGAGTTATTTATACAAGTGACTTCTGGCTGTATTTCCGTCGCAAACAGAGCAAGCTCTGCAATCGTCCGCAACTTCACTTCGAGCTTTCCTTGTCGGAGGATCCCAATTAGGACTAGAACTACCCTGGAGGGGTGGTGAAGAAAGAGGACCACCTGACAGATCCCTCTTCCCTGGCAAGGAAAAATCCCTCTGAAGATGAGCTATAGTGGCAGTCAAAATGGCTGCCATGAAGATGGGAGGCAACCTGAAAATCTAAGACTGTGCTGGAGCAAAGAGTTAGTGAATGGTTGTGTGAACTGAGTGAAAATACTTCTGAACTACAAAAGGTAACCCCGATAGAAAATAACAGGAAAGAGATCTCACAAAGAATGGGACTGGCAATGATTTTTAAGTTAGAGAAAAATGTGGAAAATGCAAAGAATTTAATCTTTAAAATTTAAATGGAAGCGAAATAATTCAAAGGGAAATCTTTTACAAAAAAGAATATAAAATTGGAATTGGTGATTGCACAGGATTTGGCTTTGGATAGGTATTATTTTGCTAATATTTGAAAATGGCAAATTTGATGAAAGTTTAAAGAAACTGGGGAAAAAGTTGGAAAGTGAAAACTGGTATAAGAGCACTATCTGCTGTCAAAAAAAAAAAAAAAAAAATCCTGCAGATACCTTAAACTTTTTGACCTACTTAAAGAGGAATTTAAGGAAAATAAAAGGAACTGTATTACAGCCAGACCCCAGAGCATTGGAAAATTAAACTTAAAATGGTGGAGGAATATATGAAGATACTACCTATAAAGTATTAGCACACTCAGAAACCCTCGCACCCGATTGGTCCAGACCAGCGAAGACCTGATTGGTCAACAGGTCAGCTGTGATTGGAGCGCTAGGAATCTACCGCGATTGGCTGTGCCGATCGCGGGAGATTCAAAGTGCTGTCATTGGCTGCCGAACCGCGAGCCAGCATTATATGAAGGGCTGCCGCGGCTCGCATCTCCAAACCTTTACCTAAGCCTAATAAAGAGCTGAACTCACAGAATGGTCTTGTGTCTCTGTCAAACCGATCCGCCTCCGATCTAACACTGGCGACGAGGATGGGATCGTAAGACAAAGAGACCACCCAGCACGTGGCGAGGTGGCACGTGGCAACCAGCAACATGGCTGGAATCAACTCACCACCCGCTCCCTTCAACCCTGCTACTGAGGACTGGGAATCCTATACCGATAGGTTCCAAATGTTCCTCAAGAGTAGCAACCTCAAGGACGCCAACGGCCACAAGAAACGAGCCGTGTTCCTCACGCACTGCGGGCCCGCAGTCTTCAAAATGGCCAAAGCCTTGGCCAAACCGGTGGATGTCAAGACGATGGAGTGGGACGATCTCGAGCCCCTGCTGCGGAGCCACTACGCCCCCATCGTGCCCATCCTCTTCCGGCGGCATGAGTTCTACCGGCGGGATCAACGCGAGGGTGAAGGGCTGGCCAACTTCATAGTGGCACTATGGGACCTGGGGGGTCTATGCGAGTTCACCGACCTGGACGAGGCCCTGCGAGATCGTGTCGTCTTGGGACTCCGAGACCCCGTCCTCCAGAGCCGCATCATGGCAAAGGGAGACATCTCCCTCGCCGATGCCCTCACCGAAGCTGCTGCAGCGGAAGCGGCCAAGAAATCGGCAGCCCGGATGTGACAATCGAGCATCATGCCATGAGCGGTGACCGGAGAGGCCACATCGACCCCCGAGAGGAGGCCCGTGACAAACCACACAACCACACACCATGGCGACATCGACTCCTTCTCAGAAACCAAAGACGAGGAGGAGGAGATCCACCATCTCCAATCAGCGCGGGAGCGGCAGGAACCACGAGGTTGTAAGTCGAGGTTCCAGTGTGCCGGCTGCGGCGGCGATCACCCCTGAGCGGACTGTCGTTTTCTCGAAGCCATTTGCAGTCATTGCGAGAAATGGGGGCACATCGCCAAAGTGTGCCGGAATAAGAAGCACTACAGCCTGTGGCGATGAGATGCCAGCCCCCGACGGAGAGACAGCACCCCCACCAGGACCCGAGATCAGCAGATGGAGAACCGCTGGAGCCGGGAAGGTCGGAACAGGCGACTCCTGGAGACGAGACAGAGAGAGGAAACGCACCAGACTGTCGTCATCGGCCATTTCTCCACCAGTGACACCAGAAAGGTATACGTGACGGTCGGGATAGAAGACCAGCAATGCGACATGGAGGTGGACTCAGGGTCTTTCCTCTCAATGGTCTCCTGGCGCACACTCAAGCACCTGGTCCCCACCATCCGCTGCCAAGAACTGGAAGACCAAACACTAACCCTCAAAGACTATCAGGGAAACCGAATCCCTGTAGTCGGTAGAGGCCATTTTAAAGTCACCTTCAAGGGCCACACAGAAGTGCTTCCCCTGACGATCATCGATCAAGATCAGCCGAGCCTGTTGGGAATACAGTGGTTCGCACTCCTGGGCATCGAGGTAACCAGCATATACCACATCGCAGAGGCAGACTGGGAAGCAGCACTCGTGAGGGACTTCCGGGAAGTCTTCGATGACCAGTTAGGCAAGTACCGGGGGTCCCCTATTGCATTTAACATAGACCCAAGCATCGCCCCAATCCGCCTTAAGCCCAGGCGAGTGCCATTTGCACTCAAGCCCAAGATCGATGAGCAACTCGATAAGCTCATCGTGCAAGGGGTGTTGGAACCAATCGATCATGCCCGGTGGGAGACCCCAGTTGTCACCCCCATCAAGCCAGATGGGTCAGTGAGAATTTGTGGTGACTACAAGGCCACCCTAAACCATGCACTCCAACAAAGTGCATATCCCGTCCCAGTAGTCCAGCATCTTCTCACTCACTGGGGGGAAGCCGGATCTTCACAAAGCTCGACCTGGCGCAAGCCTACCAGCAACTGCCGGTCGATGCAACAACAGCAGAAGCCCAAACCATCGTAACGCACCGAGGGGCTTTCCACTGCAACCGGCTCCAGTTTGGAGTCAGTGTGGCACCTGGAGTCTTCCAAAGCCTTATGGAAAGACTCCTCCAGGGAATAGAAGGGGTGGTGCCCTACTTTGATGACGTCTTGGTGGCCGCGGAAAATGAGAAACAACTAGAAGCCAGGTTGAGGGAGGTACTGCAGAAATTCAGAGATTCGGGACTTAAAGTAAAGAAAGGGAAGTGCCAGCTACGGGCCGAAAGGGTCGAATTTCTTGGGTACCTCCTAGACAAACATGGGATTCACCCCACAGAAAAGAAACTGAGAGCCATAAGGGAAGCACCGCGGCCAAAAAACAAAACGGAATTACAGGCTTTTTTGGGACTGTTAAACTTTTACAATGTCTTCCTACCTCAAAAAGCGACCGTGGCGGAACCACTACATAGGCTGTTAGATAAAACAGCCACCTGGACCTGGGGAGCGCGGGAGGAGAGCGCTTTCAACAACACAAAGAACCTGCTAACATCCGACACGGTACTAATCCAGTACAGCGAGACTCTGCCATTGACGGTAACTTGCGACGCATCACCCTTTGGAATCGGCGCCATCCTCAGCCACCAGCTACCAGATGGGAGGGAAGCACCCATTGCTTTCTCATCAAGGACACTTTCAAAGCCAGAGCGGAACTACAGCCAGCTCGACAAGGAGGCCCTAGCAGTCGTCGCCGGCATCAAGAAATTCCACGAATACCTTTACGGTAGGACTTTTACAATCATCATGGATTACAAGCCGCTGCTAGGAATCCTGGCGGGGAACAGGGCCACACCAAACATTCTATCGCCAAGAATGATGAGGTGGTCTGAATTCCTAGCAGCATACAGTTACCAGCTGATACACCGCCCCGGCAAGGACATTGCCCATGCAGACGCCCTAAGCTGGTCACCCTTACTGGACTGGGAAGACGACCCAGCACCCACAACAGAGGTACTCCAAATAGAGACAATATCCAACCCACTCGTGACCACGCCAGACATTGCCAGAGAAACAAATAAAGACAAACGGCTGGCGCGAGTCTTGAGCTGGGTGGGAAAAGGGTGGCCGGAAGGGGACATAGACAAACTATTCAGACCCTTCCGGAACAGACAAACCGAATTCTTTATCGAAAAGGGCTGCATACTTTGGGGGGACAGAGTGATAATTCCTGAAAAATTACAGGAAAAGGTATTGGGAATGTTGCATGAGGGGCACCCGGGGATAGTTAAGATGAAAAGCCTGGCCAGAAGCTACACATGGTAGCCAGGAATGGACAAACAGATTGAAACCTGGGTTGCCAAATGCAAACAATGCCAAGTGTCCAGAGCCAATCCACCCACCGCCCCAACCCAAGAATGGGAAAAACCAACAGGTCCGTGGTCCAGAATTCATATAGACTTTGCGGGGCCAACCAAGGGACACATGTACCTTATCACAGTTGATGCTTACTCCAACTGGCTGGAGGTAAGCACTATGAAGTCAACCACGACGGAAGCGGTGATAAGGAAACTGAGCAAACTCTTTGCTACGCACGGCCTGCCAGATGTAATAGTGTCAGACAACGGGCCCCAGTTCACCGCACTAGCGTTTGAACAATTTCTGGCAGGCCAAAGGATACGCCATGTATTAACTGCACCGGGAAACCCGGCGGCGAACGAGCGGGCGGAACGCATGGTCCAAAACACCAAGAAAGCTATCCAGAAAATAGAAACAGCCAATATACAGGACAAAATTAATAAAATGCTCCTCATTCAACACATTACACCTAGCGCAACCACAAATAAAAGCCCGGGGGACTAATGATGGGCTAGAAACTGCGCTCAACACTAGACAGAATGCACCCAACATATAACCCAGACAAACCCCCAAGTTCCTCCAGCAAACACAGAACATTCAACATAGGGGACCCAGTATACACAAAAAATCTCACAGGAGAACCACTCTGGGTACCAGCTACAATCACCCAGATAACCGGGCCCCTATCATACCGATTAGAAACTAGCGAAGGAAAAAACTGGAAACGGCACATAAACCAACTTAGGTCAAGACTAGCCACACCCGAACAAGAAACTAGAAGGGGGGGGGAACCGATAAGCGAGAGAGAAAGAACCGAAGAAAACCAACTAACGCAAACAGAACACCCCCCACCAAGAATAAATAAACCAATAAACCAACGCTACTCACCCGAAGACGCAGGACCGATGGAGCACGAAACCCCGGGGTCTTCACCTGAAAGGAGCAGCCAAACCAGCTCACCCGGCCAGGAAAAGCCCAGCGGGAGCAGAAGCGGCAGCTCAACCAGCCCAGGAGAACCAGGAGGGAGCCACCAAGAAAGGCCCAGCTCAACGTTCCAGGCGGTTCCATTCCAAGGAACCGGAGCGACCGAGGAGGCATCTGAACCAGTCGACGACCACACCAGAACTGAACCGCGCAGGTCAAGGAGGCAGGGAAAAAGCTCCGCCTACCTATGCGACTACATCACTACGCACCACAGGACGAAACCAAGAGGGGAGGGGTGTACAGTATTAGCATACTCAGAAACCCTCGTACCCAATTGGTCCGGACCAGCGAAGACCTGATTGGTCAACAGGTCAGCCGTGATTGGAGCGCTAGGAATCTACCGCGATTGGCTGTGCTGATTGCGGGAGATTCAAAGTGCTGTCATTGGCTGCCGAGCCGTGAGCCAGCACTATATGAAAGGCTGCCGCGGCTCGCATCCCCAGACCTTTACCTAAACCTAATAAAAAGCTGAACTCACAGAATGGTCTCGCGTCTCTGTCGAACTGATCCGCCTCAGATCTAACACTACCCCTGGATTTTTGAAAAGGAGTAGACTGATTAAATATGGGCTGTAAAGACTTAAAGATATTGGATTTATAGATTGAAAACATATGCTGGTTTAAATAAAGACTGCAGGGCAATTGGATAACTGGACACAAAAATAAAACAAATAAAATAAAAATGAGTGAAATATGCAAAGAAATAGTGTACAAACTTCAAGTTATAAAAGAAATGATGAACAGAAGTTTGAACTTATTGGATAAAATACAGAGCATGGCAGAAAAAGGGAGCAACAAATAAAGCAAATGGATAAAAAAATCAAATTTAAAATGTTATTGATTGATGTAATAAATCAAGGGGAGAATATTCTCAGGGTAAAGCAACAGGGAAGGAATGAGCAAAATGATAGAAAATGGAAGGCTAGGAAGCTAGGAAGAGAATAATTAATATACTGTAGTAAGGAAAGTAAGAGACGATGGTTGAAGAAGGATAAGGATTCCAGATGAATGGGTGTTTTATCAGTTAAGATATATAAGTATCAACTTTGATAAATCTGAAATTAATATTTTATTATAGAATTGTTAAAGATATATAAAATATCAATTAGAATAAAAATAAGGGCTAAATATAATTGGCATAAATATGAAAATGATTTTATTAATATGATTATTATTTAAGATTTATAATTATTTATGGAATATACACATAATATGGTGATAGAATTAGAATATATAATTTGTTAAATTAAAATAATATGTAAATTATGATTTGTGTAATGTAATGAGACTAGAAAGGGATTTTGTTTTAAAAATATAATGATGGCACAATTAACATTAAAAAGGGGATAAATACTGGATAATATAAACTAAGATGAATTTATGAATGATTAATTGAATGATATAATTTGATAATTTTTGCAAATATGACTGCTACAAGAATAAAGTAACATATGAGAATATTAAATGATAAAATTGGTAATATGTAATAATATTAAATCAGATAAGAAAGTTAATAGCAGCAATATGCAATTATGGTCATGTTTGTTTTAAAATGTTAAAAGACCTGGAACCACACTGTGCACCCAAAGATGTATTTAAAGAAACAAAAAATAAAAAATGTATTGAGTTATTTATAAAAGTAATACAGGTGGCATAAAAATCAAATAAACAAACTTGGATTCTCTTCCTCAACCGCCCTGATTCTGAAATGACCCTTGGGTGCCTCCAACTCTGTTGATTGATGTAGTTTGTCAGCCTTCCTGCCTTTGTGTGACCATCTGTGGCTGTTCATTTGAGACTACACTTTGCCTTTGCCGATGACCCTGACCATCATAGTTAGCAGCTCTCCCGGTATGTAAATTCCTGTTGCTTGGTTTGGGGATATCCCTCAAGCTGAGCTCCACTTTACACTCGCTTATCATCATGTGTAAATCGAACAACTGCTCTGCCACGACAGAGGCAAGTCTTGGGGGGAGGGTGGCAGGCATGAAATCCTGATGCACAACTTAGAATTTGTTTGAAAACTTACGTTTCTGTTGGTATCTCTCCATTAATCCATGTTACTTCATCAGAATCACTGGAATTCTTTATAAGTCCCATCCAATAGTCTCTTTTGTTTTTAGTTACCATTTCATTTATAAGGCCCTTGAGGAGGGAAAATTAGAGATGGATGGATGGATGGATGGATGGATGGATGGATGGATGGATAGATAGATAGATAAGATAAGATACAAACTCCTTCCCTCTCTCCTTTCTTCTCCCTTTCTCTCCCTTTCTCCTCCCTCCTTCCCTCCCACCCATATTTTCTTTGGTTCTGCACAGTATGCAGTACAGCTTCCCCTTTTCTGTGCACTCCAGGAGGAAGGATCTGGTTCTACTCATCCATCCTTTCAAAATAAAATTTCCTCTAATTCAAGCAGTTTGTCTCTCGTTTCTGCTTCCCAGCAAATTCCACGTCTTTTTTTTCCTCTTGGCTCCTAACCAGGCCTGATCAAGGATGCCCCCTGCCCACTTTCTCTCTTGCCCTTATCACTCTGCCTGCCAACACAGAGAAGCAGCCCCAGAAACATTCAGCATCTATTCTTCCCTTCTGCCTAGTCTCACTTGCTCTCCTTCTCTTGTCTTAGGAATCCAGGCAGCTTCCTAGTTGCACCCATTTCTAACCCCAGGCAAGTTATTTTCATTTTGGAAAAGTAATTGAGTCTTTTTCATAAAACACCCATTTTAGGAAAACGATGACATATATGTCTATACTCACTTGTTCTTCACCCAGATTACAAGTAACCAAATCTGCAGTATGCCTTGCTAAACAGTCATAGCGAGAAGCATCCCAACTTTTTCGGAAGTTAGAAAAGAAATAGAGATTTTTTTCAAAAGCTAGGAAGCCTGGAATCACTTGAACAAGAATTTCTTTGAACCCATAGAGATAAAAACAAAACAAAAACCCAATATTAGTTGGTTCAAAAATCTTACAAGCATATTCTAATTTTAAACTTAATTCACCATTCAAAGTTAATTGTATACTTCTGCTGGAGTACAGTGCTCTTCCTAAAATTTCAAGAAGTATTTTTCAGGAACCACAGTTTTCTGTAATTTTTTATTTATTAAATTTATTTGATATCCATCTTGGGACTCAAGGTGACTCTGAATGGCTATCCTGTTCATTGTCCTTCCATGAGGCACTGTTCAATTATTTTACTTTTTAAAATTAGTTTAAATAATAATAAAAGAAAAACTGCAGCACCTCCTGAACACCTTCGGCATTGACAACATGCTCATTGGTCAATTGCAAAAGCAACTTGACTCAGAACAGCTTACATACTGCACTGATCTCTTTTGCACCATCAAATAAGCCCATCTGCCTAGCCCAAGTCCTTGGGAAGGACTCAATAAAACTGCCAGATCTAGTCTGAACATCCAACTGTGTAATAAAACAATAATAATATGTTTTTCTTCTCCTGAACTCCTTCAGGTTTAATATATATTTGTAAATGCTACCTCTGTTTCATTCCATTTTTCAACAAAATGTTTAAATTTAGGGGTTACTTTTATGGAAAGAAACTTAGGATGTCTGTCACATGATAATGGGATCTTTATCAACTTCAATAATGTCTCAGAATAAAAATTAAAACCAATACAGGTAGTCCTTGACTTATAGCAGTTCATTTAGTGACTCTTTGAAGTCACAACAGCACTGAAAAAGTGACATGACCTTTTTTCACACTTATGATCATTGCAGCATCCCCCAAATCATATGATTTACATTCGGAGGCTTGACAACTGGTTCATATTTTGACATACATATTTTGTAGTGCCTCCGAATCATGTGATCATTTTTTGCAATCTTCTGTCAAGCAAAGTCAATGGGGAAGCCAGATTCGCTTAACAACCATGTTACTAGCAGTGATGCACTCAACAAATGTGGCAAGAAAAGTTGAAAAATGGGACAAAGCTCACTTAACAAATTTCTCATTTAGAATAGAATGGAATGGAATGGAATGGAATAGAATAGAATAGAATAGAATAGAATAGAATAGAATAGAATAGAATAGAATAGAATAGAATTCTTTATTGGCCAAGTGTGACTGGACACACAATGAATTTGTCTTGGTGCAAATGCTCTCAGTGTTCATAAAAGAAAAGATACATTCATCAAGAGTCAAGAATCATCAGGTACAACACTTAATGATAGTCATAGGGTACAATAATCAATCAAATCATACTAGGAAACAGTGAATAGAATAGAATAGAATAGAATAAGAATAGAATAGAATAGAATAGAATAAGAATAGAATAGAATAGAATAAAAGAATAGAATAGAATAGAATAGAATAGAATAGAATAGAATAGAATAGAATAGAATAGAATAGAATAGAATAGAATAGAATAGAATAGAATTCTTTATTGGCCAAGTGTGATTGGACACACAAGGAATTTGTCTTGGTGCAAATGCTCTCAGTTTACATAAAAAGAAAAGATACATTCGTCAAGAGTCAAGAATCATCAGGTACAACACTTAATAATAGTCATAGGTACAATAAGCAATCAAATCATACTAGGACCAGTCAATAATAATTGTAAGGATACAAGCAACAAGTTACAGTCATACAGTCATGAGTGGGAGGAGATGGGTGAAAGGAAGGATGGGAAGATTAATAGTAATAGTAATGCAGACTTAGTAAATAATTTGATAGCGTTGAGGGAATTATTTGTTTAGCAGAGTGAAAAACAGTTTTTTGGGGGAAAATTGTTCGTGTGTCTAGTTGTTCTGGTATGCAGTGCATTGTTTTGAGGGTAGGAGTTGAAACAGTTTATTTCCAGGATGTGAGGGGTCTGTAAATATTTTCACAGCCCTCTTGACTCATGCAGTATTCAGTGGAAGGCAGGTTGGTAGCAATCAGGTTTTTTTTTTTTCCAGTCCTAATTACTCTCTGAAGTCTGTGTCTGTCTTGTTGGGTTGCAAAACCAAACCAGACGTTATTAGAGGTGCAGATGACAAACTCAATAATTCCTCTCTAGAACTGTATCACCAGCTCCTTAGGCAGTTTGAGCTTTCTGAGTTGGTGCAGAAAGAACATTCTTTGTTGTGCTTTTTTGATGATATTTTTGATGTTAGGTGTCCATTTTAGGTCTTGAGATTTAATAGAACCTAGAAATTTGAAGATCTCTAATGTTGATACTGTGTTGTCTAGTATTGTAAGAGGTGGTAATATGGAAGGATTTCTCCTAAAGTCTACCACCATTTCTTTGGTTTGAGTGTGTTCAGTTCCAGATTATTCCAGTCACACCACGAGCCAAGTTATTCAACTCCCATCTGTATGTGGATTCATTGTTGTCTTGAATGAGACCAATCATTGTTGAATCATCTTCAAACTTCAGTAGTTTAACAGATGGATCGTTTGAGATGCAGTCATTGGTATATAGGGAAGAGAAGTTAGAGACAAACAACCTACTCTCTAATAAACAATATGACTTCAGAAAAAAAACTATCCTGTAATCTGCAACTTTACAAAAAGACATGGACTACACAACTCGACCAGGGCAAAGCAATAGACGCAATTTCGATAGACTTCTGAAAAAGCCTTTGATTCAGTGATACACGACAAACTACTCCTAAAACTAAAATCTTATGGTATTTCTGACAACTGCATAACTGGATAGAAGCATTCCTGTCAAACAGACAAGAAATGGTCAAAATTGGGAGCGTCCTATCAAATTCTGTACCTGTCAACAGTGGTGTCCCCCAAGGCAGTGTTCTAGGCCCAATTCTCTTTATACTCTACATAAATGACCTCTGTGATCATATTAAGAGCAACTGCATTCTCTTCACTGATGATGTAAAGCTATTCAACACCACAGACAATACTGCTACCCTTCAAAAAGACCTCGTCTATGTATTAGAATGGTCAAACAAATGGCAACTTCAAATAAATGCTCTATCTTACATATTGGCAAAAAAAATCAGAAAATAAAATACAAGCTGAATAATCAAGACCTTGTTGAGGATCCAAACTCTGCCAAAGACCTTGGAGTACTCATCTCTAATGATCTAAGTGCTAGAGTCCACTGTAACTACATAGCCAAAAAGGCATTAAGAGTTGTTAACCTAATCCTGCATAGCTTTTTCTCTGGTAATATCACACTATTAACTAGAGCATACAAAACATTTGCTAGACGAATACTTGAATACAGCTCATCAGTCTGGAACCCGCATTATGTATCTGATATTAATACAGTTGAGAAAGTCCAGAAATATTTCACAAGAAGTTCTCCACTCCTTTACTCGTTGCAGAATACCTTATGCCACCAGACTTGAAATTTTAGACCTAGACAATCTAGAACTATGCTGCCTTTGGTCTGATCTAAGTATAGTACCTAAAATTAATATATTGCAATGTCCTACCTGTCAATGAATACTTCAGCTTCAACCATAACAATACAAGAGCACACAATAGATACAAACTGAAGGTAAACCACGCCAAACTTGATTGCAGGAAATACGACTTCAGCAACAGAGTGGTCAATGCCTGGAATCCTCTACCTGACTCTGTGGTTTCTTCCCCAAACCCCCAAAACTTTAACCTTAAACTGTCTACTATTGACTTCACCCCTTTCCTAAGAGGTCTGTAGGGAGCGTGCATGAGCACACCAACGTGCCTACTGTCCCTGTCCTATTGTTTCTTTTTTTCTTATATGTATCCATTTCTTTCATAACCATGCTTACACTTATACCTGTTATCTTATAATCGCTTGACAAAATAAAATAAATAAATAAAAATAAAGTGGAGAAAGTACACAGCTTTTGGGGAGGACCTTGTGCTAATTGTACAGGTATCAGATGTGATTCTGCCTAGCTTCACCTGCTGCTTCCTGTCTGTTAGGAAGTTTACAATCCACTTACAAGTATTTTTAGGTACCGCTTAGTTGGCTTAGTTTAGTTAGAAGACTGTCTGGAATGATGGTATTGAATACTGAATTAAAGTCTTTGTAGAGGACTCTTGTGTAGGTCTTTGGAGATTCAAGGTGTTGTAGGATGTAGTGCAGTGCCATATTAACAGTCAAGGACTACCTGTATGTATTATTGCAATCTCAATAGAAGGGTTACTATGTGGCATTCTTTAATGTTACTATCTTATTAATAATATCCCACAAGTTTAGACTATATCTGTGCAAAAGGAACTTTGGGTATAGAGACAAAACTTACTAGCCATTTGGAAGCAACATATATCAAACTTTGGTTAGATGTTTGAAATTAAAGATTATAGACCACTTTGAGATTCCAGAAATGCTTCAGGAAAGGGAATTTCCAATTACTTATTCTACAGGATTGCAAACTTGATTAACTTACTCAGTTCTTTTTCTAGCTCTTCATTCTTTAAGGTCCAGTTCAACAGCTCTAATGTAAAGTGATGAACCGCAGCAAGAACTTCCAGGTCTAAAATTATGCAGCAAGTCAAGTCAAGAGATGTGAAGTAAAAATCTACAATAAGTATCAAATCATGCCCAATTCTTTTAGATTTGGGGAGGTTAAGGAGACTATGAGAGAAGATGATGAAATCCTGGAAGATTCTGAATGAACGACAGTTAACGTACATGAGACCTGCCAAGTCCTCGTGAATAATTATCTCTATAACATTTGAGGATGATCTGTTCAACAGGCAGATTGGGGTGGGAGCCAACTTCAGAAAACGTTGGATTTAGTATATTAACAGCTCATACAACAGAGGGACCATGTTTACATGAATTCTTGCCTGAGGGGCCATGTGCAACAGGATGTTGCCTCACTAAGAAGTCTCTCAACTGGATATAACCTAGTTGCGCCTTCTCCAGTACCTGATCTTAAAGGCTGTCCTGTTGTATTGCTATCAAACAGCTGTTTCTGAATGACTGTCTCCTTGCTTACCAGTTTTTCCTTCTAAACTTGCATCATATTCCACAGCAAATTGTCGAATTGAAGCCACTGCTTTTAGAAGATGTAAATCCTTAGACGATTCAATATAGTCTATAAAAGGGAAAGGAGAAGAAGCAGGGTGTTTAGTTCCAATCCCAATAGTTATAATTGTATATACTATTATTTTTGATTATTATTATTATCTCTGACAACCTGATAGTCAACACCTCACGGTATGCCCTGCAGAATAGGTTGGCTCTCGACATGTCCACCATCTTCCCTCCGTTGGGCTTTTTCCAGGAGTATAAAGAAAGAAAGAAAACCTCTTGAAAAGAACAATTCTGTGGACTTGCCCCATTATTACAAGTAGCTCTCAACTTACAGTTAAGACAATGAATCAGTGGAACAACTTGTCTCCAGAAATGCTCCAACACTGGAAGTTGCTAAGAGGAGATTGGACAACTATTTGTCTGAAATGGTAGAGGATTTCCTGACTGGGAGGGGATGGGGTTGGACTAGAAGACCTCCAAGCTCCCTCCCTTCCAACTCACTTGTTCTGTTATATACTTTCTGTTACGACCACAACTCAGCCCCAAATTTCTGTTGCTAAGTGAAACATTTGTTAAGTGAGTTTTGCCCCATTTCACAACCTTTCTTACCACAATTATTAAGTGAATCACTGTAGTTGTTAAGTTAGTAACACGGTTGTTAAGTGGCTTCTCCATTGACTTTGTCAGAAGGTTACAAAAGGTAATCACATGACCCCAGGACACAGCAACCCTCGTGAATATGAGCCAGTTGCCAAGCATTTTGATCACGTGACCATGACGAGGCTGCAACGGTCATAAGTGTGAAAAGGTGTAACTTCCAATGAACAGTCACGAAGTGAACTGTTGTAAGTCGAGGACAACCTGCATTTTACCTAATATATTTTTATCCAATATTCAGGGGAGTTTACAGTTCTTGAAAAGTCAATTGATGGAACATAAGAATAAAAGTAGTGCAATTAAACCCCAGTGCCAAAGATGCTTTTTTCAAAAGGCAAATGGACTTTCTTGGCGTTTTCTTTGAAAACATTTATGCTTAACATCATTAACACTTTCAGCTCTCAAAATAGGTTCACCAGCATTGCAGACTCTGTGCTTCTTCCCCCAGTTTTCAAGCCACATCCATATTCTTTCCATCCAATGTCCCTTCAGATGTATTCAGTAGTTAGGTGGAACCAATAAGGAGACTGCCACACTCCTTTGCCAGCCAGCAGCTGGTCCATTCGGTCTGTTCCATGGCTTCCTGCCCTGCATGCAGGTGTTGTATGGGGACCGAAAGATATGATATGATTTTGGAAGACTTTCTTTTTCTATGTTTGCTTCCATCTTCAGTGTCTTTACAGCAGCCACTATAATACGGCTTCTTGAAGTCTCCTCTAACAGCTCTCTGAAATTCCTTGCTAAGTTCCTTCTGGAGAGTTGCATGATCCTTGGCTTGGGCTTCCCTTCTTGGCAAATTCCCACCCATTTGGTTTTGCTTTCTTTTGTTTCTTGCTCTTTGTCAGTCTCTTTTCATATTCAGCTTAACTTGACACCTACAGCTGAGCTCTCTATGGAAATTCTCAGTCTGCCAGGTGTATGGCCTGATCCCATCTGATCTTGGAAGCTAAGCAGCATCAGGCCTGGTTAGTGCTTGGATGGGAGAAAGTTCTTCCAAAGATGTGTTTTCCAAAAGGCCACTGGACTTGGTTTTTCTTTGCAAATGTTTTTCTTCTCCTTCTCTTCTTCAGAACTGAGGAAGCTCCTTGCTCTTCTGGTGGTGTCAACCCTCATTTTTAACGCTGTTGTCATGTGTCTTTGATATTGTCTCATGTACAATATGGAATCCCATGACATCCTCTCCGATTGACTCTGTGCCAATTCTCATATGGTCTCATTTCTGATTTTATCTCTTCTGGTCGCTTCACCAGGTTTTCTCAAACATCACATTTCCATGGTGACTAACTTTTGTTTTTGTTTTATTATAAGCGTACATGTGTGGCACTGGTAATACTAGTGACAAAAATTGCTCTGTCATACACATTGGCAAATAAATAAATCAGAGCACCAAATACAAGTTAGGCAAAAGCGATCTCGTAGACAACCCTCACTCTGTCAAGGACCTAGGAGTACTTATCTCAAATGATCTAAGCCCCAGAGCTCACTGTAAAAGCATTGCCAAAAAAGCTTTAAGAATTGTTAACCTTATTTTGTGAAGCTTCTTCTCCAGCAACATTAAATTGTTCACTAGGGCATGCAAAACCTTTGCCAGAACAATTCTTGAATACAGCTCGTCCGCCTGGAACCTGCACTGTATGTTGGATATTAACACAATTGAGTGGGTTCAGAGGTATTTCTCAAGAAAAGTACTCCACTCCTCCACTCACAATAGAATTCACTATGTTTCCAGGCTCAAAATTTTGGGCCTGGACAATCTGGAACTGCGCCGCCTGCGCAGTTGTCTGCTATAACATCTTGCCTATCAACAACTTATTCAGCTTCAATCACAATACACAGGCAAACAACAAATGCAAACTCAAGGTAAACCTTCCAAACTCGACTGCAGAAAATAGGACTTCAGCAACAGAGTGGTCAAGTGGACTCCGTTGTTACAGCCTCAACCCCTGACAGCTTCAACCTCAAATAAAATAAATAGATAAATAAATAAAACATAGGGTGGGGATGAATCTGTGTGATATGAGATGCTTCTTTATGCCCATCACGACTGCCTTATGCTCTTATGTTGTGGTATTATTGGTCACCTCAGTTGAGATGCCTTTCAAAAGAGAAAGTGTGTTGTTCTAGTTGGTACAAATGTCAGAGGATTTGAGATGTTGATTTACAAAGAAGCTGAAAAGAACTTACTAAATTGTCACTAAAACTATTTTTCCCTAAACAAGCAAAGCAGAGTCAATAAAGTTTTCCTGAATGTGAATGAGAGAAACTGAATTGCCCCCTGGCCTAATTCATTGAAATCTATGGGTGGTAACAATACAGGAGAACATTTGCAGCTCACGGTTGAAATGAAAGGTCCTTGGTGCTGTCTGAGCTTAGTTGTTTCCTTGCAGATATTTCATGACCTAACTAGGTAACATCATCAGCACTAGTAAGAAGTGAGGTTTGCTCTCAGTTTATACTCAAGCCATTAGAATACAGAGCCTTTGGGGTATGGGGAGAAAAACCAGTGCTCCTGTTGAAGCAAATTCAATAGGATCTTCAAAGAAAGCCTTTCTCAATCTCTTGTAAGAAGACAACTTACGAGAGAAGAAGGCGGAGCCTCCTCGCTGACAGACCGTAGATCTCTCTGCAGCTAAGGTCCGTGCTCTTTCATTGGAGAGCCCCAATCATTACGATTAGGGGCTGAAGCTGCCTTGGAGGGGTGGCGGAGTAAGGGGAAGCCACGAGCCAGGTTGAGGGGAGCCGCATCTTCTCCCCTGGGCTTGGTCTTTTTTCCCCCGAAGACAACTGCAGCAATGGTTTAAAATGGCCACCCCAAAGAAGAGGACTCAGCTGGATTAAGATTTGTGCAGGAGGGAAGAAAGAGGTGGATAACATCTGAACTGGGACAACTGGGCAATGCAGCTAAACAAAAGTACCCTAGGATTAAGGTAACATGGAATTTTTAAGAAAAGAAAAGTGAGCAGCGAAATTACAAAGGGACAGAATATATATATATATATATATATATATATATATATATATATATATATATATATATATATATATATATATATATATATATATATATTTGACAGCTAAGCGGGGCTATGAACCAGGAAAGGAAGAAGCTGGAACTAAAGATTTAACTAAATTGGACTAAAATATTTTGGGAATAAACAGGCATAAAATAAAGCTGGACTTAAGATTGTAAAAAAATAATAATAATAATAAAGTTTACAAATTGGGGACTGGACTGTGCTGGAATATTGAGGTTCGAAAAACCCTAAATAAAAAAATAGGGGGAAAAGGTGAAGACTTTGTATACTGGAGAGTGCCACCTTTTGACAAAAACTTGAGCTTAAACAAACGGGAAAGCATCCTGTTTCTGAATGAACTTGTGTGGATATAACAAAGAAATATTGAAATAAAGAATATTAGAAAGTGAAAGCAGAACCAGAATAAAGAAAAAAGCAAGGAAAGACTAACTGTGGGATTGATTGATGTTTTTGGTATAGACCCTGGGCTGGAATAACTGAGAACTTTAGAAAACTGAAAGAAGAAAGAAGGAAAATAAAAGTGGGGGGTTTTTTTATGGACTTTAATGATCATAAAATATAAGAGTGTGTAATGATGATATCTCTTTGGGAATTAAAAATGGAACTTAAAAATATGAGAAAATTACTACAGGAAAGAGGCGAATCACTTTAGAAAAAATGGAAATGGCGATTGAAGAACAAGAAGAAAGAGCTTCAGAGGAGGAGGAGTCGACTCAAGGAGAAGACATTTTAAATAGACGATTAACACAAAGAACACTACAAAGAAGTGGGGAAAGAAGGAAGGTTAAAAAGTTGAGATTTAAGAAGGCAATCAAATACATGTGAAGTCAGGAAAGGCAGAAGGACCCAGCAGAAAAGGGGAAAGGAAGATATTAAGAAAGAGAGGGATATAAATTGGAATGAGAAAAGATATGGGGGAGGAGAAGCAGGGGGAGGAGAAGCAGTAAGAAACAGGGGCATGAAATAAAGAAATACGGAAATAGTAAAATGTTGAAAAGAAATTGTTTTTTCCAGAGATAATGGTTGATGAATTAAAAAGGGATTCTGCAGGGTGACAAGGGGTAATAAGAATATTTCTGCAATTAAAAATATTTAGAAAATAGGGTAATATAGATACTGATAAGTCTTATTAAAAATCAAGGGGGGAAAATATGCTGCGGAATCCAAGTGAAAAGATGTAATGATTATTATTGTAACTTCTAAAAATTATGGTTTATTGGAAATTAAAATGAGGAATAAAAGTATATTTTAATCATTGAGATGTCACACTCAAAACGGTAAAAGGGGGGAAACCTATACTTTTTTTTTTTAGTGTTAAAATTTGTATTAATCTAGAATTTATAAAAAGAATGTGTAATTAAAAGGGAATATGACAGACTAAAGAACCAACTAAATTAATAAGTTAATTAAAAGCAAGGAAAGACATTGGTAACTTTTTTTTAATTATCATTATTATTATTATTTGGTAAATTTTATTTGAGTTTTCACAAAGAAATACAAATAAAACATCTTTTTTGAAAGCAGTGTGATCCCGGGTTACATTTCTTCACACAGACACAAATTCAATTTCATGCTCATTTTTATGTTCAATTCTATATCTTATTACTGTTTTACATTTTCTACATAGCTTCTCCCCTCTTTTAATTTTCTTAATTTTATTTTAATTATCTCATCTCGATTCAAATCCTTGTATTTATATTTTTTGTCTGTCCTGTTTCAATTTCATATTAACTTTTCTCATTAAACAAAGTTTCTCCTGTAGTTGCTGATTGGAGTATGATACCTTTATATATTTTAATTTTATCCATTTAACTCTTATTTAAGCTTCAATATATACCTTAAAGTTTAACATTCAATATAATACATAACTTCAATTCGGATTCTGCTTGGTACATTCTTAAAATACACACTATATTCTTAAAAAGAAAAAAAAGGATTATAAATATATGTAGTTAAAACAACACATTCCATTCCAGTTCAATTCTATCATTAATATTAATATTCATTAAAATATTAACTTCTTTAACATTACTTTTCAATTAAATATCATACTTCTATGGGAACAGTTATAAGTTTTCCATAATTAACTTTCCCTCCCTTCACTTATATTTTATAAAACATGAACTAATTAAAATGTTCTCGTCCCTTCCTAATTCAATTCTCTCATTTATTTTATTTCATTTATTTTATTAACAAACATTTCACAAGATTACGATAGCTATTTTATCCCTCATTTTAATCATACATTGTTTCCAATTTTCTAAAATTATTTCTAATACTAATGTAACAATATAATCTTATGTGCCTTTACAGAATCCCTTTTTTAGTTAAATTTTCACCCATTATCTCTAAATAGGCCATGTTTCTCTATATCTTGTTTCTGTCCTTTATAACTTCTTTTCCTTTCCTTCTTCTCTCTCTTCTTCTCTCTCTCCTTTTTACCCCCTTGTCTCTCTACCTCTATTTCTCTCTTCTGTATTCCCCTCTTCTGTTGCTTTCCAATATTATACTTATTTTTCGAACTATTTTTCTTTTCTTTGGTTGTTTTTTTAAGTCTTAAATTCTCCATTCTCTTCCCCCCCCCTTTCCTTTACTTGTTCATTAAATATGGCTTCTTCTTTGTCCCAGTCTTCTTGTTTTGCAGACGTTTCTTGTTGTTTCTCATAGTTCCAAATCTCCATTTCTAAGAATTGAAAAACGAAGCCGAAAAAGCCTCTCCCTTCTTGTGCATCTTCTTTGTACTTTTTAAGTTCCATTTTCAATTCATCCAGAAGTAGTGCCATTATATAAATTTTTAAACAACCACCCGATTAATTTTAGTCATTCAAATGCAATGACCAAGAGTCCAATGATCACCAATTAATCCCAATACACACAAGCTGTTTCTTTTTGCTTTTTTTCACTTTCTCTTCCTGGGATTCTACAATTTAGTTACCAAGTTTCAGTTATCTTTTAGAAGTCTTGTTAAAGTTTTACTGTAGATTCCTTTTAATTCCAGGCAATCTCCTCCCTTTTTCCAGGTCCTGCCCTTTTATTCTCTTTCTCTCCTTCCCTGTTTATAAAAAACTTTTTAATGTCCAGAAATCTTTATTATCTCCTTGATTTTATTTTCAGCTTAATTGCCTGTTGATGTCGAAGCGGATTTTTTTCCCAATTTCTTATTTAAGTCTCTTGGTTGTCAATATAGGGAAAGGGAGAGAAGAAGAAAAAACCCAAATCCTTTCCCTTTTCACTTTCCTTCACTGCTTCCAAATCTTCTTTGGGAACGATGTTACTTTTTTTTTAGTTTAAATTCCAGGGTACCTTAGTTGTTGCTTTTGCAATTTAACCTGGTCAGCCAGAACTTTCACTTCTTATCTTCCTCCTGCACATTCTTTTCTGGTCGAGATCTTCTTTGAGGTGGCCATTTCTGACCATCACTGCAACCACTTTCAGGAAAGTGAGTAATGGCCAGCTGAGGAGGAGAGATGTGGCTCTCCTCAACCCCGTTGGCAGTCTCCCCCCAATTCACCACCTCTACAGGGTGGCTTAGCCCCGAAACCAGCCGGCTTGGGGCGCTTCGGCGGCGAGCCCAGACTGAAACTGCGCATAAGTGCAGATTTCTGTCTGTCGCCGAAGAGGCTCAAAACCGGAAGCCTCTTTTTTATTATTATTATTATTAACATTATTATTATTAGGCAAATGCATATTGTTTATTTTTAAAATAAATATTAAAGGATTATATTTGAAATAATTGAAATGAAACAAAAAGATGTTTCGACTGAGATTAATGAAAGAGGCTAGAATTAATGTGTTTGTTTCTCTCCTTCCAAAATTTGGAATGGAAAAGGTAATAATAGAATTAAGTATGCATATATGAATGTATAATTGTTGTCATATTTGTATGTAAAGGTGATGACCCGGAAATATGTTGTCCACTAAAAAGAGATTTTTGTTTTTAATGTGAAAAACTGAATAAAGTTTGTTTAAAAAAAAAAAAGAAGAAGAAGACAACTTACAAAGATAGGACATCACCACAGCAAGAGTGAAGAAGAGGAAAACTAATAACACAGTTCTTTTTTTGCCTTCATCTGAATCCAGGTAGTCACCGAATCGTTGAAAAAAATTCTTTGGTGCTGAAAGAAGACAAAATGGGTAGTTTAATCAATTGTGAGGCTGACCCTTCCTTTCCCCTGACCGCTGCTCTTTCCTGGAAGGTGGTCTTATGAATTCCAGGCAAAGGACGCCCACCATTCACATTGGCAGCCTGGAAGGGAAGACTTTTTTTTAACACAAGTCAGGTTAGAAGGAGGGAGGGAGGGAGGGAGGAGCTGCTCCAGATGACTTCAAAAGAAGGTGCTCCTTAAAAGAGGTCTCCTGTTGACTGGACTCCCTTTTGTTTACTCGTAGCCAGTCTCCAACAGCACTCATTTCAGTTCCTCTGTCTCTATGTGTAAATGCCCCTCCCCCTTCCTAAACCTTAGCAGATTTAACAGATAATCAGAGTTGGAAGGGACCTTGTAAGTCATCTAGTCCAACCCCTGCCCCCCAAGCGGGAGATCCCACACCATTTCTGACAAATGGCAGTCCAATCTCTTCTTGAAAGTCTCAAGTGATGAAGCTCCCACAACTTCCAAAGGCAACTTCTGTTCCATGGGTTGATTGTTCTCACGTCAGAAAGTTTCTCCTTATTTCCAGGTTGAATCTCTCCTAGTTCAGTTTCCATCCATTGTTCCTTGTCTGGCCTTCAGGTGCCTTGGAGAATAGTTTGACCCCCTCCTCCTCTCTGTGGCAGCCCCTCAAATATTGGAAGATGCTCTCCTGTCCCCCCTGGTCCTTCTCTTCACTAGACTAGCCAGGCAGAGTTCCTGCAACCGTTCATTGTATGTTTTAGCCTCCAGTCCCCTAATCATCCTGGTTGCTCTTTTCTGTACTTTTTCTAGAGCCTCAACATTTTTTTTATAATGTGGTGACCAAAACTGGATGCAGGACTCCAGGTATGGCCTTACTAAGGCTTTACAGAGTGGTATTAGTACCTCACTTGATCTTGATTGTACCCCTCTGTTAATACAACTTAGGATTGCATTAGCTTTTTTGGCTCCTGCTGCACACAGTTGACTCCTATTTAGCTGGTTGTCCACTAAGACTCCAAGATCCCCCACACAGTTACTGCTGTTGAGCCTGGTTTCACCCAATCTGTATGTGTACTTTTGGTTTTTCCTGCCTAAGTGTAGGACTTTACTTTTCTCTACATTGAATTTCATTTTGTTAGTATCTTTCCTTTTCTCTTTTTGTCCCACTTATTTGCAAGGGAGGAGGAAGAGGAGAAAGAAGAAAGAATTTTAAGGAGAGGTTAGGGAAAAGGAGGCAGCATCTGCAACACTTTGTAGAAAGTGGTAGGAAATAAGAAGAACATAGGCAACCTACCTGGAGGGGGCGGAGGTGCTTTGGGTACCATTTTGTCTTCCTAGTCCAAATGATCATTCATCCTGTATTGGAGTTTTCAGAACATGACACAGGTTAATTTAAGAAAACAAGTATATTCAAATATGCAATATACTTCTTCCCCTGAAGTTTACCTTTTATGTCATTAAAAAGCCAGAACTGAAGAATCTACAGCTCTGCATGGACCACCCAACCCATATGCAGCTGGGTTCTCACTCTGCAAAGTGTCTTAACTGGCCTTGTAGTGATCCTTGGACTAGTTTACTCTGGCTGATTACTGACCATAGAGCCTTTCCTGCAAAACCGTAACTTTCCCTCCCGTCATCTAGCATGTGAAAAAGAGAACGGCTGCTAGGACCTCCTTGATCCAAATGGGAGAAAATATTTAGGATCCTTAGACCACTGCAAGGAAATTGAACCCTGAAACCATCGTGGAAATCCGCGGAATGATTTTCAAATGGTGTGAGCATTAATGAAACAGATCTGAATTGTTTTCACAATTGGTCTACGATCTCCCCACCCATCTTGCAAGTTATGTCATGAACCTACATGACATCTGCATCCACCCAGACATCCAATCAATGTGGCAACTTTTAGATGTGCTTACGGGTTCAATAATAAGGGAAGGAGATGACACAGAGGACATCCTTGTTGCTACCTGAGGATTGAAATTAAACTACCACTTATACAGTGCAATGACCAAGTGGAGCTCAGTTATTGTATCATATTACATCACAATAACTTAGCCAACCAATAATCAGTCAGCACAGCAGCCACATGTGAAGAGGAGTGCCCAGGGATGAAGTCAACCAGTTCGACTTCACCCTACCTCATCTGTATCTTCCCGACTCAGCTCAGAACTTCTCTCAGCCTTCCATTGAGTGGATTATCTTCCTGTCGCCCTTGGATTCTTTGTTATGTATGGAATCCAGCAGCAGGAAGAAGTGTTGCTATGAATTTCCCTAGAGGTGGAAATTCAGAAAATACAGTGGTGGGGGATGACTACAACGTAAGAAGTAACCCAATGGAACATGAATGAATGACATTTGAAGAATGAGCTTCTGAGAATTGTCCATATGTTGACTTTGACCGCACCAGTCTACCGTTGCTTGGATGCACTTGCAGAAGTATTGTCTGCATCAATGTCTGCTTTTCTTCTTGATAGCTTTCTGGACTCTGACTTGACCTCTAACGAAAGCAAATTCTGCTGTTTGAATGGTTAATGGTTTTGATTTCATTGGATTCTTCATCAAAATCTGGATTACTTTACAAAAGATATACAGTATATATGAACCTGAAAGAAAACAAAACCCTGCATCTGCATCATAGCATTTTTTAATTTGCCGGGGAAGAAATGTGTAATTAGCACTAGCAAAACCTATATACCGCTTCACAGTGCTTTATAGCTTTCTCTAAGCATCAGCCTCTTGCCCCCAACAATCTGGGTCCTCATTTTACCAACCTCAGAAAGATAGAAGACTGAGTCAGCCTTGAGCCTGGTGAGATATGAACTGCTAAATTGCAGGCAGCCGACTAGTCAGCAGAAGTAACCTGCAGTACTGTATTCTTTTTTTTTTTTTTTAATAAAGTTTTATTTGGGTTTTCACACATACAAAATTCAAGTAAAACATCTTTTTTGAAAATAGCATGGTCCTGGGTTGAACTTCTTTATACAGACACAAAACTCAATTTCATGCTCCTTTTTGTGTTCTATTCCGTATCTTATACTATTCTACATTTTTTATATAGTTTTTCCCCTCTTTTAATTTTCTCAATTTTATTTTGATTATCTCATCTCAATTCAAATCATTATATTTCTACTTTTGTCTGTTCTGTTTCAATTTCATGTTATCTTTTCTCATTAAACAAATTTTCTCCTGTAGTTACTAATTGGAGTAAGACACCTTTATACCTTTTAATTACATCCATTCAACTCTTATTTAAACTTCAATATATACCTTAAGGTTATGTCCTTCAATATAATACATAATACATAACTTCCAATCGAATTCTGCTTGGTACATTCTTATAATACACACTATATTCTTTTTAAAAAAGATTATAAATATGTGTAATTATAAACCCTCATTCCATTCCAATTCAGTTCTATCATTAATAATCATTAAAACCTAACATCTTTAACGCTTCTTTTCAATTAAATATCATACTTCCTTAAAGACACATATAATCTCCATAATTAATTTTTCCCTTCTCTTCACATATGTTTTGTAAATTGTTAAATATTCTTTTTGTTACATTTATTTATTGACAAGCATTCCACTGAATTACGATAGCTATTTTATCAAACATTTTAATCATACATTGTTTCATATTTTCTAAAATTATTTCTGTTTCTAATATAACCGTACTATCTTATGTACCTTTGCAGAATCCCTTTTAGAAAGGAGGAGCATTGGTGCTGGGAAACTATTTTATATGCTGGTTGGACAATGTGACATTGTTTTGGAAAAATGAGAACCTTTTAGTTATAGTGACGTAGAAGCCGAGGAAATTTTCAGTACTGGGTTCCACCTAGTTAGTGCCAAGTTGTGTAATTAAAATTCTTTGAGGAATTACAATGTCTCTGAGTTCATTTTATGATGATTGCATAACTTGGAACCTGACACCAGTGCTGAAGCATTCTGACCCCGAACAACCCTTCATAATCGAAGTAGACACCAGCAACGTGGCAGTGCAAGCAGTGTTACTCCAAAGAAACAACCAAGGAAGCCTACAGACTTGCGCCTTTACCTCCCGTAAGCTCACGGACACAAGAGGCGATGGGTTGCATGGGAAAAAGAAGCTTTCACAGTGAGATGGGCACTGCAAAGCTGGCGTCACCTGCTGGAAGGGGGGCAGAGGCTGTTCAAAGTCTGGACTGACCATAAAAACCTGGAGGCCATTAGGACCCCACAAAAACTATCACCCAAACAAGTCCACTGAGCTCAATAGTTCAACTGATTCAACCGCGCTAAAACACATCCCAGGGAAGAGGAACTTTCTGGCTGACGCCCTCTCCCACATGTCCCAGTACAAATGCGAACAGGTGGAGGTCATAGGCGCCATTGTCCCTTCTACCCAAATAACTGCCCAAGTGACCACCAGACACCAATGCCGCAAACAGCAAAACCAAACTGCTAGTGATCTAACCATGAAACTCAAGGGCAAACTGCTAGCAGACCACTGGTTCCAGGACAATCAACACATCTTGACAAAAAGGGATGACCTTGCATGGAAGGGGACAAAACTCTATGTCCAAGAATTCCTACGTACCCTAGTCCTCCAGAGGAGCCACAACACCAAACTGGCAGGCCACTTCAGATTCTTAAAGACTTTACAGTTAGCATGGAACCAATTCTGGTGGCCTGGCATAAAGAAAGACATTGACAATAGCAGAGCCAATGAGGCCATGGGAAGAGATCGCAATGGACTGTATAGTAGAGTTGCCAAAAAAGTGGGGGGGGGGAATACAGTAATCTGGACTGCAAACAGGTGCACTTCATACCCTGCAGCGGGCTACCCTCAGCATACCAGTTAGCCAAGTTGTCCCTGAAGCACATCTACCACCTGCATAGAGTATGACGAAGAATTATCTCAAACAGAGGGGGTCTAGTTCATGGCAAAATTCTGGAGGAAGTTCCTGCAGTCTATTGGGTCATCCCAGTGCCTTTCATCTGAGTACCAATGAGTGTGTGTGTGGGGGGGGGGGACAGAGAGACTCAACGCCATGGTAAAGCAATACCTGAGATGCTATGTGAATTATCAGCAGTCTAATTGGGCAAATATCCTGCCTTTCACGGAGGTCACGAACGATAATGCTGTTCACAGTATAGCACGGGACTAACCCCCTTCAGGGTAATGAGTGGTATTGACCAATGCCTGAGTATCCAAGGGATCACCTCTCATCAGTCATCTTGACCAATCGCTGATGACAACGCTGAAAGCAACTTGGGAGAATGCTAAAAAAGTACTAGCTAAAGCGGCACAGACTTATAAGAAACAGGCAGGCATAACACCAAGCCCCACAATGGCCATTTCAGTTGGGAGAGAAGGTCTACTTCTCCACAAAATATCGGAGGCTGAAAGTTCCTAGCAAGAAACTGGGGTGAAAGTTTATGGGACCATTCTCCATAATAAAGATTATCAAGCCAGTCACAATGCAATTGAAATTGCCCCAATTGCTAGGGGAGATACACCCGGTATTCCATAGTATCCTCTTAAAATCTGTGGTTGGGTTGATCCTGAGGCCCCTACCTCGTGAGTCCACAGACCCTGTGGTCATAGGAGGCCAAACCCATTATGAGGTGCAGCGAATCCTCGATTCAAGGTGGCACAGGACACAACTCCAATTCTTAATGAAGTGGAAGGGCTACTCCTTATCAGAGTCATCTTGGGTAAAGAATGGGGACATCCAAGCTGATCGCCTTATAGCAAGATTCCATGCAGAGAATCCAAACAAGCACGGGGGGGGGGGGCGCAACCCAAAATTCTATACCTGCATTCAATTTGTTTTTTGCTTTGTACAGGTCACCATCAAGAAGTGAGGGGAGCTGAATGTCAACTTGTAAAACATTCCTATGCCTGTTTTCAAATTGCCATAAACAAGGAAGTGGGAAAATCTGAAGGAGCAGTATGGCACTTTAAAACCAGAAGTACATTTCACCCTTACCTTAAAAAGATTGTAGCTAGGCTACCGGATGTTCTGCCCATGAAAATCCTTCATTGGAGAATGTGATTGATGTCACCCAGGGGTGAGGGGGGAAACAGGCTCACGGGTGACTGTAAATTACATATTCCAGAGTTGGCTTCATTGTTGCTCCTGATAAATTTTTTGAATTTTTTTGAAGCTTGGCTCGAGACTGATTTAATTAGGGCAGTTTCTACAGTATATTCCAATCTATCTTCAGCAATGTGTAATGACCCCCACCTAATGACAGAAGTATGGTGAAAAATCATACAGATAACATTAGTACTATTATTGTGTCCTCATTTACAATTACTGAATTGTAATCATATAATCATGCATATAATCATTGCATCTTCTATTACCTCTCTCAGATCTGAAGAGATTTCAGGCTATAAGAAACAAACTTGACTTAGACACTTACGTCCTAAGTGGTTTTTCATCAGTAATTTGCCATCTCCAACTGTTCCTACTGTAAAACAATCCAATCCAGTAATAACCATGTTTCTGTTGAATTGCTTTTTCTAAGAACATCTGAAAGAAAAAAATCCAGACATCATTTACATTGAATTATGGAAAGATTCTAAAAGATGTTCAGAATCAGAGCCTCCCAAAAGCATTAGTGGAGGAATATGTAGGAGGAGGAGCAATGCAGTCCATAAAGTACAATCACAAAGAGTTCAGGTTCCTGAAACAATGGAACATCCAGGAGGAACCAAGGAGGCATTTGGGTGAACTAGTAGGGGCATGGAAGCCTTGATCAAACCTAGTCTTTGGGTTATTCCACATTTACCCCTAACCATGGTTAGAAATGAATAGGAAGCCGCTTTGTTCTACCTTTCATTGACCCCTTGTCTCACCTCCTCCTAAGCTCAAAAGTCTTTCTTCATCCCTTGCTCTGGTCTTAGTTTGTCCCCATAAAATCAGCAACCATCTTCAGTGCTTCCACAATGAACACCATCTGATGCAAGTGCAGGTCACCCCACAGTGGAGGTGAAACAATCTCTTGGCCCCCTCAGGCTGGTGGTGAGGGCATATCTGCTCACCTTCTTTCCTCCTTCTGAGCAGCTGCTCACTGCCCCTGTTTTGGGGCTTCCAGGAAGGCGGAGCTCTGCCAGACTACTGGTCAACACTGGCAGCTCTCCACACCTCCGCAACCACTGTATAGTAGCCGTGGTTGAGGCTTTCTTCTTTCAAAACTCAGCACCACTGTGGGCTTTCCAAAGAGCCACACTTGCTGAAAAACCTATGTTCTCCCTCAAAGCTGGTCAATCCCCCAGTTCAACAAATTACTCTGAGCTACCATTGTTCTGTCCTTAATTAACATACTCGAGATCCCCGCGCTTTGATTGGCCAAAGCGCGGGGCTCTCCGATTGGTCAGGCGAGCCACGCCGATTGGCTCGCTAGGAATCTCCCGCGATTGGTCCATTCGGATCGCGGGAGATTCAAAGTGGTGCCATTGGCCGCGGCCGCCGCGGTGAAAGGAATAAAAGCCGCAGGCTTTTTTCCTTTCGCCAGTTCGGTTCCAACTTACGAATAAAGAGCTTGCACTAAAGTCACCGACTCCTGGCATCATTTCGCGGACACAACACTGGCGACGAAGGTGGGATCCAGACCCTGAACCGAACCATGTGTCCGACGGAAGCCAAACGAACCACCGCGATGGCGAAAATCGCACCACCCGCACCCTTCAACCCCGCCACCGAGGACTGGGAATCGTTCTCCGACCGATTCCGCATGTACCTCGAGTGCAGCGGCTTGAAGGACGCCACCGGCCCCATGAAGCGCGCCGTCTTCCTGACCCACTGCAGGACCGAGGTCTTCAAGATGGCCAAGGCGCTCGCCAAACCCGCCGATGCGACCGCGATGGACTGGGACGTCCTCGAACCCATACTTCGGCGGCACTATGCTCCAGAGGTACCCATCCTGATCCGGCGCAACGAGTTCTACCAGCGGGACCAGAGGTCGGGGGAGAGTTTCAGCGACTTCGTCGCCGAGCTGCGGCGTCTAGGGGGGCTTTGCGAATTCGACAATCTAAACGATGCCCTGCGAGACCGGATCGTGCTTGGTTTGTGGGACCCCGTCCTCCAGAGCCGGCTGATGGCCAAGGGAAACATCAGCCTAGCAGACACCCTCACCGCAGCCGCAGCCGCCGAAGCAACCCAAACATCCGCTGACCGCATGCACAGACCGAACACTGGGGACCGCAGCGGAAACAACAACCCGGCGAGGTCGACCGAGCCCCAACCCGAGACGACCACCCACCAGGGCGACTTCCACTCGACATCGGGCACTTCCGATGACGAGGAGGACATCCATTGCCTCCAGACAGGCCTCAACCCACGAAGCCGGCGAGGTCATAAGTTGAGGACCAACTGTGCCGGTTGCGGCGGCGACCACCCCAGGTCGGAATGCCGGTTTTTCGAATCGATCTGCCGGCATTGCGACAAGAAGGGACACATCGCCCGTGTCTGCCGCCTGAAGAAAAATCGCAGCCCGGCACGATGGGACCAGAACGACCGGAGGAGAGAAAGCACACCACCCCGGACCAGAGATCGCCCCTCGGACAACTGATGGGACCGGAACGGACGATCCTCACGAGGCGGTGACAACCGGTGGAGAGAGGAGACCCACCAGACGGTTACCATCGGCCACGCCATTACCAACAATGCCCGGAAGGTCCACGTGGAGGTAGGCATCGAGGACCAGCCATGCAAAATGGAGGTGGACTCCGGGTCCTACCTCTCCATGATTGCATGGCATGAAATAAAGTGCTTGGTGCCTACCCTCCAAAGGAGGAACGTAGACAGCCAGAGACTCATTGTAAAAGACTACCAGGGAAACCGCATCCCGGTAGTCGGAACCAAACACTTCAACATCACTTATAAGGGGCACACTGAAAGACTTCCCCTGACAATCGTCGACCGCGACCGCCCAAGCCTACTGGGACTGCAATGGTTCGCCCCGCTCGACATCGCACTCACGGGAGTCGACCACGTCACCGACGACAGCTGGGAGCAGCAACTGGCCCAGGAGTTCCAAGAGGTCTTCGACGGAAACCTAGGCAAGTACCGAGGGCCCCTTATATCTTTCGACCTAGACCCTAACGTCCCCCCAAAACGCCTGAAACCAAGGCGGGTGCCATTCGCACTGAAACCCAAGATAGACGAGCAAATTGACAAGCTCGTCAAACAAGGGGTTCTACAGCCCATAGACCACGCCTGGTGGGAGACCCCCATAGTCACCGTGATCAAGCCCGATGGGTCGGTGAGGATCTGTGGGGACTATAAGGCCACCCTAAATGGCGCGCTGCAACAAAGCGCCTACCCCATCCCAGTAGTGCAACACCTGCTGCACTCACTGGGAGGGGGCAAGGTTTTCGCCAAGCTCGATCTCGCCCAGGCATACCAACAGTTGCCGGTCGACGAGCAAACGGCAGAAGCGCAGACCATAGTCACCCACCGGGGGGCATTCAAATGCAACCGACTCCAATTCGGAGTCAGCGTGGCACCGGGCATATTCCAAAGCCTAATGGAGAGACTATTGCAAGGCATCAAGGGGGTGGTACCTTACTTCGACGACGACCTAGTGTCGGCAGCCAACCAAGCCGAACTAGAGGGTCGACTAAGGGAGGTCCTAACCAAATTTAAAGAGACCGGACTAAAAGTCAAGAGGGAGAAATGCCAGCTATGCACGGAACGAGTAGAATTCCTAGGCTACCTCCTAGACCGTCACGGCATTCACCCCACAAACAAAAAAATCAAGGCCATCAAAGAAGCCCCCACACCCAAGTCAAAGACGGAACTACAGGCGTTCTTGGGGTTACTGAACTTTTACAATGTTTTCCTACCCCAAAAGGCGACGGCGGCGGAGCCCTTGCATAGGCTCCTGGACAAGGCAGCGACCGGCATCATTTCGCGGACACAACAACCATGATCCAGGGAGAGGCAGGCTCTGCCACACCATTCCACAGTTATGCCCAAAAGCCCTATGGAAGGTTGCAGGGAGCTGCCAAGCTTTGAGAGGACAGGTGGAACTTGGGAAGACCCTGAACAACCCCATGCTGAAAATGAGTTCTCTGCAGCTCTGTTCAACACCCATGTAGAGTTGCTGGGTTTTGGCAGCTTTCCTGCTTTAATCCCCTTAGTCAAGCTAAGGGCCCAAGCCTCCACCTCACCCAAGACCCATCTGAGCCTTCTTAAGCTTGAACGCCTGGGGACAGCTTTCAATCAGATGTCTTGCTATCCAGAGATTATCCAGAGGCAGGAGAGAGATCAGCAATGGGCACAGCCAGTTTTAGGCTAGTGTCCTTTTCTGCCAGATCAAGGCCAGGCTAAAAGCCGATGGATATAACAACCAAACTCCGTCAATGACAAAGGCATTCCATCAGAAGAGAGAGAAGGGAGGTTGCTTACCTCCTCCTCATCATCTTGAATATCAACTATTTCAGCTTTAGATTCGTTGCACATTTTTACTGTATCATAATAATTGAAATATTTTGAATTAAATAAATAAATGTGGCTGTTAAAGGCCAGCCAGTTGGGATTCAGTTTGTAATGAAGGTAGGCTGGGAGACGTGAAAAAGGAAAGAAGAAAGAAAAATTAGAAGGAGCAGAGTTAGGCAAATGCTTTCATCCATTTAAAAAAAAATATCCATTTTAAGAAAAAAAAGCATATAGGAAAATAGTGGGGGAGATAGGCATGGGGCAGAGGTGGAAAAAAATAAAGTAAAACAAAAGGGAAACATTCTTCTGAGAGGAAAATTGCAAGACTTGTAAATCTCATCGAATATCTATACTATACCTTAAGATTGAACTTTGGTGCTCTCTGAGTTTGGTCATTTTCTTGCAAAATGTTATTATTATCCATCTAGGTCACACAAAGAAATACAGAACCATCCAGCCGCAAAAACAGGGACTTTTACGCAAATAATTTGTTAGCATGTAATTGGATACTTGTTGATATCCGGGATGGATGGGGTATGGATGGGAACAAGGGAACCAAATGCCTTGGGCCCCAAAACCCCGGGTCCATCTTTGCTTCTGCTGTAATTTTAATAAAGTGAACTTCTGGCTAATCATGAGCCCAAGAGTCTTTCTTTCCTAACTGACCAAGTTGGGATAGCTGACATTCTGCCTAAGACAATACTTAAAAAACAGCGGGGTGCAATGCCTTAATCTGCAGGACTGGTGGATGGTGCCTAGAAAATTGCAAAAACAAAAATGCAACCAATCCTGCCCCGGAGAAAGCTATCCCTCTATCCGGATTCTTATTCATCTCAATCTGTGAGAAATTTACCAATCTCTGCTTGAAGTTCTTTGATCTTTTCAGCCCATGGAAGCAACTCTCTTGATGCCTTCTCAGCTTCCAGGATAATTTCAGTATCTGAAACACATGTAGCAAGAGCACCTCTTCAGATCTGAAGCTGCCTCCTGGTCTATTGAGAGCCCACTTCCTTCCATGCATGAAATAGTCCTCTGACGGTGTCTGTCGGTCTCTGCAACTCGGAAGTGTTTTTCTTCCCTCTTCCCGGGAAGGACCCCATTACAAGGTCTCTGGAGGCAAATCTCACCAAACCTTAGAGAATCACGGCAAGACTGGTCTTTCAGAACCCTGACCTAAATCTTGTGCCTTGCAGACTGCCATC
Source organism: Hydrophis major (assembly GCA_033807585.1). Lineage (NCBI taxonomy): Eukaryota > Metazoa > Chordata > Lepidosauria > Squamata > Elapidae > Hydrophis > Hydrophis major. Next base: position 5,893,792 of record CM066333.1, on the reverse strand, counting down.
GGGTTGGTGGAGAGGCTGGAAGTTAGCAATGAATGAATGGATCTCCTCCCCTGATCACCCTTGGCTTGGGCTTCATCCTGTTGGCTCCCTCATGCTTTGATTAGATTTAACAATCAATTTATTTATTGTCTGGAAAGAGCTGGACTTTTTAATAGCTCCCGATTCTTCTGCAGAACCAGTTTGGAGGTGACCTAGAGAAGAATTCAAGGCCAGCAGCAGATGGATGCGAATGCTCCTTCCATTCCAATGTAACCCAACAATCTAGCTAGAGGAAGGAAAATTGGTTCAGAGTGAAATTCTTTACTTACCATTAAGGTAATAAAAATCAGGATTCTGTGAAACCATATAGCGCCTTATTTGTGCGACTGCATACCGAAGTGGATCCCGTTTTGCCCTTTCAACAGCACCTGAAGGGGAGGTTTAATTACCATATAATAAGTTGGACTGAGAGCCATTTGGTGTTGTGGTCAAGACACAGAGAGACTATGAAATCTTTTCCCACCTTGGTCACGAAACCATTTGGGTGACCTTGGGCCAGTCACTTTGACTCAGCCCTAGGTAGGAGGCAATGGCAAAGCCCTTCTATAAACCTTGCCTCTGAAGGTCAAGTCTGCATTCTTTTACAGTAGTAGAAGCCTGACAGAATGGAGAAGTGACCAATTGTTTTTTCCTAGAAGGGCCGAGGAAGATTGGGGAATGGGTTTATTAATTAGAAACCACTTCCATTTGGACTTTGTTGGGAAGGTAGACCACTGTAGAGATTGAACTTATTATATTTAATTAGACAACAATTGATAAGAGATGGCATTAAGAAACAAACATGGATATTTGATCCAGGAAAAATTACTCTTAACTTTGGGGATGAGGCTGTGGCAAATTTTCCACAAGTTGATTAAAATAATAGTTAACACGATGTTGTGAAACTTTGTATTATCTTCAATTCGATTCACAGTCTGGGACTGGTAAAATAGTTCAAATCCTAACCACAGACCAAAGAGCTGTTAATGTGATGTCTGAGTATATAGACAGTTCCAAGTAGTTGGTTTGTTTCAAAGTTAGGATATTCAGGTCTAATAATTTCAAATTTTCCATGTATCAAGGCAGCCCTTTGGGTATTGCTCTGAGGGTTCCTATTACTCTTGGTACGGTCATTGATTTGGTCCTCCATAGCTGCTGTACTTCAATTTGCAAATATTTTGCAATATTTTGTTATTTTTTCTTGCTCCTTCTCTTCAATTTGTGCATCACCTGGTATTCCAATTTCAATGAACCAAACTTTTCTTTTCCAAAATAGTGATGTCAGGCATATTGTGGGCCAAATGTCTGTCTGTTTGGATCTGAAAGTCCCTCAGGATCTTGACTTGCTCAGTTTCAAGAACTTTATTTATTTTTTATTTATTTAATTTATTTGATTTGTCAGTTGCTTACAAGATAATAGGTATAAGTAAAAACATAGTTATGAATACATGGATATAAGAAAAATAAAAAAAAATAAAAGAATCAATAGGACAGGGACGGTAGGCACGATTGGTGCACTTATGCACACCCCCTACAGACCTCTTAGGAAAGGGGTGAGGTCAACAGTAGACAGTCTAAAGTTAAAGTTTTTGGGGTTTGGGGAAGAAACCACCGAGTCAGGTAGAGTATTCCAGACATTAACCACTCTGTTGCTGAAGTCGTATTTCCTGCAATCAAGTTTGGTGTGATTAAGCTTGAGTTTGTATCTATTGTTTGCTCTTGTGTTGTTATGGTTGAAGCTGAAATATTCATTGATAGGTAGGACATTGCAATGTATGCTTTTATATACTATACTTAGATCGGACCGCAGTTCTAGATTTTCTAGGTCTAGAATTTCAAGTCTGGTGGCATAAGGTATTCTACAACGAGTAGAGGAGTGGAGAACTCTTCTTGTAAAATATTTCTGGACTTTCTCAACTGTGTTAATATCAGATACGTAATGTGGGCTCCAGACTGATGATCTGTATTCAAGTATTGGTCTAGCAAATGTTTTGTATGCTCTAGTTAGTAGTGTGATATTGCCAGAGAAAAAGCTACATAGGATTAGGTTAACAACTCTTAATGCCTTTTTGGCTGTGTAGTTACAGTGGGCTCTAGCACTTAGATCATTAGAGATGAGTATTCCAAGGTCCTTGATAGAGTTTGGATCCTCAACAAGGTCTTGACTATTCAGCTTGTATTTTATTTTCTGATTTTTTTTGCCAATATGTAAGACAAAGCATTTATTTGTTGAGATTTGAAGTTGCCATTTGTTTGACCATTCTGATACATAGTCAAAGTTTTCTTGAAGGGTAGCAGTATTGTCTGTGGTGTTGAATAGCTTTACATCATCAGCGAAGAGAATGCAGTTGCTCTTAATATGATCACAGAAGTCACTTATGTAGAGTATGAAAAGAGTTGGTCCTAGAACACTGCCTTGGGGGACACCATTGTTGACAGGTACAGAATTTGATAACATCAACTTTGTCAAACTTGGTGTTCCCAGACATTTTTGCTTCATTCAAACCCAAATGTCTGGCAAAGCTTCCAATATATGAGATAATAAAGGAGAATATTTGTAACTGAGGGTTGGCATGTCGTGTCCTGGGTACTCTCTGAGCTTGTTTATTTGCAGAGATTTCATTACCCAAACTAGGTAGCATCATCACTGTTAACAGCACTGTACCGCGTTATAGCAAATTGCACTCCTTACCAGCACTGATGATGTTACCCATTTTGGGAAATAAAAATCTCTACAAGAAAACAAGCAAGCTCAGGGTGCACCAATGTATGATTTTGGCAATTTGATTATGACATTGTGGAAAAGCAGTCTGAGATTTTTGCTGCAGCCACTGATGAGGCAATCCACTCTTTCATCTTTCTCATTGCATAAGCAACATTTGCTCTTGTTTTGTTGACATGTTGAATTTTTGCTTTCATGGAATTATTCTTCAAGGCTTGTTCTTGGATAGCCAAAATGAAGCCTTTAGTTTCTTTCTTCAGTACCTCGATCTCAACCAGCTCCACGTGACCTTTCCTTCAATGTCTACCTTTCCTTCTGGTATTGGCTGTGCATAGGATTCTTTTTCCAGTTAGAAACTCGATGCTCAGTTGTTTTCTTTCCATGTTCTGCTTTTAGTCTTGGATCCAAAAGTCCCACAGGATCTTGACCTATTCATTTTCAAGAACTTTGTTAATTTGGTTTTCCCAGTAATTTTTGATGCACTTGAACCCCAACTTTTGCCAAAGCTTCCAATCTTTGAATGGCTTTGGCCACTTGATCATGATGTTATAGATAATTGGTCAGTCTTGAGGTCAATCTTGTGAGGTAGATTTACAACAGTTCATTTAGTGACCTTTCCAAGTTACAACAGCATGGAAAAAAGAGATTTAGGACTGTTATGTCTGGAAGGATGGGTCCAAGAATGGAGATGAGACTCAGAAAGTAACTACAGCTCTTTATTAGTGACTTCTGATCTGAGCCAACAAACCCTAGCCGCAGCAGCCCCTTTTATAGAGCTGGCTGTGGCTAAACAGCCAATGACAGTGGTTTGAGCTTGCCGCACTTGGTTTGCCCAATTGCGGCAGCCCGTTTACTAGTCAATCAGATCCATCCGGAGCGACCAATCACAACCCGCTGTTAGCGGACCAATCCGCTTTGCAGGCTTTCAAGCCTGCTAGTCCGGAACAAGGACCATTTTTCAGATTTACAGCCATGCAGTATCCCCATGATCATGTGACCAAACTTCAGGCACTTGGCAACTGATTTTTATGACGGTCACAGTGTCCAGAGGTCATCTCCTTCTGTGACTGTCAATGGGGGAAGCCAGATTCAATTAACAAGCCATGTTACTAACTTAACAACTGCATGGATTCGCTTAACAACTGTGGCAAGAAAGGTCGTAAAGTGGGATGAAACTCACTGAACAACTGCCTTGATTAGCAAAAGACATTTTGGGCTCAATTGTGGTCATAACTTGAGGCTACCTGCAATTCTACTTTACTGCAAGGTTACATTAACAGTATTTAAAGTCCACCTCTTCCCCCCTTGCCTTTACAGACCACGAAACTAGGGACGGCCTCTTGTGAGATGTTTCCCACGCCCCTATGGCAGCTGAAGGCTAACCTGGCTTTTTGCCAACCACTGTCTGGCTTTGGATTCTCCCTCTGTCTCCCAGGCTCATTCCCAAGTACCATTACAGACCCTCAGAACTGATTAATTAGTTGGATAAAATTACTTACATAAGCTGATATACCAAAGGGTGTACAAAAACAGACAGAAGACCATGAGAACGCCAAGGGTTGCCAAATTGTAGCTTTGGAGACATTGTTCTAGTTTGTTTGGAGGGCCTGTGTTTTGGAAAGGAAGCCTTGATTAGAAATGGTCTTCAGAGGTAACAATAAGAATCACACAATCTTCATGATGCATTTTCACATGCTGTGGGACCCTAATCTACAACTGCTCCAGAGCTGGGCCCTCAACAATCAAGCCTGTTCATTAAGAAGCCTTTATGAAATGCTCACCTTTGGAGAGATGTTCAACCTGCCCTTCACTCTATTGATGGGCCATCTGCTAAAATAAAGCCAGGTCATGGCACATGCTTCGAAGTAAATCAGGAAGCCTGTAAATGTGGTGTCTGTCTGGCAAGAACAAAGAATGCTTATCCACAGGAGATAAGCATGTGTAAATCTTGTTACAATGCTGGCTAATTGGAAAGCTGATAAAAGTAACACTTGAGTTAGCCAACTTGCATACCTCAGCTAAAAGTTAGGCCTGCAGCAAATCAAATGTGTATTAGATAATTCCTAGGGCATTCATTTGTTCTGTCTTGAATTTGCATACTCGAAATCCCCGCGCCTTGATTGGCTAAGGCGCGGGGATTTCTGATTGGCCAGGCGAGCCGTGCTGATTGGCCCGATTGAAGTCTCCCACGATTGGCTCAACCCAAGAGCGGGAGACTTGAATGGCTGCCATTGGCCGCGGCCGCCGCAGCGAAAAGGATAAAAGCCGCGGGCTTTTTCCTTTTCGCCGGTTCGGTTCCCCACAGTTTAATAAAGAGCTTGAATGATAGTCACCGACTCTGAGCGTCTTTTTGCGGACATGACACTGGCGACGAGGATGGGATACCGACCCTGAACCGAACCCCGTGTCCAACAAAGAGCTAGTTCCAGCGCAGAGATGGCGAAGATCGCACCGCCCGCCCCCTTCAACCCCGCCGCCGAGGACTGGGAATCGTACTCAGACCGGTTCCGTATGTACCTTGAATGCGCCGGAATGAAGGACGCCCCGGGCCCGCTAAAACGCGCCGTCTTCCTTACTCATTGCGGACCAGAGGTCTTCCAGATGGCCAAAGCATTGGCCAAGCCAGCAGACGCAACCGCCATGGACTGGGACATCCTCGAACCTATACTGCGGCGCCATTATGCCCCCGAGGTCCCCATCCTGATACGGCGCAACGAGTTTTACCGCCGAAATCAGAAACCAGACGAAAAATTGAGCGACTTCGTCGCAGAGCTACGGCGCCTAGGAGGACTCTGCGAGTTTGAAGGTCTGAACAGCCTCATAAGAGACCGATTCGTACTCGGCTTATGGGACCCTACACTCCAGAGCCGGCTTATGGCCAAGGGCGACATCAGCCTAGCTGATGCCCTCACCGCAGCCGCAGCCGCAGAAGCGACCCGCACGTCTGCTGACAGCATGCGAAGATCTGACGCGAAGGGCGGAAACAACAACCCGGCAAGGTCGGCCGACCTGAGAAGCGAATCAACCGCACACTACGGAGAATTCCAGTCAACCTCCAGCACGTCGGAAGACGAGGAGGACATACATCGCGTGCAGACGGGACGCAGCGACCAACGGAGTCGAAGAGGTCGGAGGTCGAGGACCAACTGCGCTGGGTGCGGCGGCGACCACCCCAGGTCAGAATGCCGATTTTTTGACTCTATCTGTAGGCATTGTGAACGACGGGGTCACATCGCTCGAGTTTGCCGCCAAAAGAAGACCCACAGCCCGCCCAAATGGGAACAACATGACCGGAAGAAGGAAAGTCCCCCGCCCAGGACCAGAGTGCACCAACCGGACGGTCGGTGGGACCGTGCTCAACGATCTTCAAGAGGCGGCGACGGTCGGCGAAAGGAAGAGACTCACTAGACGGTGACCATCGGCCACGCCATCTCCGATGGTGCCAGAAAAGTACACGTAGAAGTCCATATTGAAGGCCAGCCATGCAAGATGGAAGTGGACTCCGGGTCCTACCTCTCCATGATTGCATGGCGCGAGATTAAAAGACTAGTGCCCACCCTCCATAAGAGGAACGTTCCTGCCCAGAAAATCATCATAAAAGACTACCAAGGGAATCGCGTCCCGGTAGTGGGCACCAAGAACTTTAAGATAACTTACAAGGGCCGCACCGAACAACTGCCACTCACTATCGTCGATCGCGACCACCCAAGCCTACTGGGCTTACAATGGTTCGCCCCGCTTGACATCGCGCTGACAGGAGTCAACCACGTCGCCGATGACGGTTGGGAACAACGGCTAGCCCAGGAGTTCCAGGAGGTCTTCGATGGAGGCTTGGGCAAGTACCAGGGGCCCCTTATCTCATTTGACCTAGACCCAAGGGTTCCCCCCAAGCGGCTAAAACCTAGGAGGGTACCATTCACCCTGAAGCCTAAAATTGACGAGCAGATCGACAAGCTCGTCAAACAAGGGGTGTTGCAACCGATAGACCATGCCCGATGGGAGACCCCTATAGTGACCCCAGTCAAGCCAGACGGGTCCGTGAGAATTTGCGGGGACTATAAGGCCACCCTAAATGGCGCGTTGCAACAAAGCGCCTACCCAGTCCCAATCGTGCAACATTTGCTGCACTCACTGGGAGGGGGCAAGGTCTTTGCCAAGCTCGATCTCGCCCAGGCATATCAGCAGCTGCCAGTAGATGAGAAAACAGCGGAAGCCCAGACCATCGTGACCCATCGGGGGGCTTTCAAGTGTAACCGACTCCAATTCGGAGTCAGCGTGGCACCAGGCATCTTTCAGAGCCTGATGGAACGTTTGTTACAGGGCATCAAGGGGGTGGTGCCCTATTTCGATGACGTATTAGTGGCGGCGCCAAACGAAGCCGAATTAGAAAACCGACTCAGACAGGTCTTAACAAAATTTAAAGTGACGGGACTTAAAGTTAAACGAGAAAAATGCCAACTATGCACAGAGCGAGTGGAATTCTTGGGCTACCTTCTAGACCGGCATGGCATTCACCCTACAATTAAAAAAGTGAAAGCCATCAAGGAAGCCCCCACCCCAAAGTCTAAAACAGAACTACAAGCGTTCCTAGGCTTGCTGAATTTTTATAATGTTTTCCTACCCCAAAAGGCTACGGCGGCGGAGCCTTTACATAGACTCCTGGATAAGGCGGCAACCTGGACTTGGGGGAGACGAGAGCAAGCCGCCTTTCAAAAAACCAAAGACCTCCTCACCTCCGACACCGTCCTGATTCAATTCAGTGAAACCTTACCCTTAGTTGTCACTTGCGACGCATCACCTTTCGGCGTTGGCGCTGTCCTCAGCCATACCCTCCCCGACCAAAGAGAAGCACCCATCGCTTTTTTCTCCAGGACTCTGACTAAACCGGAGCGGAACTATAGCCAGTTGGACAAAGAAGCTTTGGCTATAGTTGCCGCCGTTAAGCGATTCCACGAATACCTGTATGGCCGCCCGTTCACCATTGTGACAGATCATAAGCCATTGCTGGGCATCCTCGCTGGAAACCGAGCCACCCCGAACATTTTATCACCCCGGATGACAAGGTGGTCCGAGTTCCTGGCAGCCTACAGCTACGAACTGTTACACAAGCCAGGTAAGAAAATTTCGCACGCGGACGCTTTAAGCCGCTCGCCTTTACCTGACTCTGATCCTGACCCAGCACCAACGACAAACACCCTTAGTATCGAAAACCTACCCATTACCGCGTCAGACATTGCCAGAGAAACCATTAAGGATAGGCATCTGGCGCGAATCCTGCACTGGCTAGAAAAAGGTTGGCCGGAAAGGGACAATGACGAAACTTTTAAAACATTCAGACACCGCCAGACTGAACTCTCACTGCTTAAAGGATGTATTTTGTGGGGTGACAGGGTGGTCATCCCGGACAGATTGCAAGGGAGGGTCTTAGAGATGCTACATGAAGGTCATCCTGGCATCGTCAGGACTAAAGCCCTGGCCAGGAGTTACGCATGGTGGCCAGGGATGGACAAACAAATAGAGGCATGGGTCGCCAAATGCCAACGGTGCCAGGAGACCAGACCCAGCCCACCCGCAGCACCCATCCGGGACTGGGAAACACCAAGGGGGCCCTGGTCCAGAATCCATTTAGACTTTGCCGGTCCCACAAATGGGCATACTTTTCTAATCACAGTTGACGCTTACTCCAATTGGTTGGAGGTAAGCGACATGAAATCCACTACCACAGAGGCCGTCATTAAAGAACTGTGTAAACTGTTTTCCACGCACGGCCTCCCAGACGTCGTCGTCTCAGACAACGGGCCCCAGTTTACTTCCCTCGATTTTGAGAGGTTCTTGGTGGAGAGGGGTATCCGCCACGCATTAACAGCACCGGCGCATCCGGCGGCGAACGGTAGGGCGGAACGGATGGTACAGTTTACAAAAAAGACCCTCCGGAAAATGGACCACGGGGAGATCAACGACAAAATCAATAAACTCCTCTTCATACAACACATCACCCCCAACACCACGACCAACAAAAGCCCAGCCGAACTACTAATGGGCAGGAAGCTGAGGTCCCCACTCGACAGGTTACACCTGACATATAACCCGGAGCGGCCCCCAGACTCCAGTTCCAAATACCGGACATTTGCCCCAGGTGACTTAGTCTACGCAAAAAACCTGACGGGGGACCCCCTATGGATCCCAGCCGTCATAACTCAAATTACTGGTCCACGATCGTACCGGCTCCAAACCACCGATGGGCGAGCCTGGAAACGACACATCGACCAGCTCAGGTCGCGAACGGCAACAGACCTCAACCCCCAAGACACGAACCAAGGGGGGAGGGAATACCCGAATAAACAAGCGCAGGAAAAAATAATCCAAAAATACTCACCGGAACGCAGCCATCGCGAGCCCCCTCCGGAGAAGAACCACCTGGCCAGCTCGACCGACTCGGAGAAGCCAAGCGGGAGCGGCAAAACCCGTAGCTCAACCGACCCGGTAGGCCCAGGCGGGAGCCACGGAGAACGAACCGGCCCGATCATCCAGCCGGTTCACACAGAAGGAGGAGCAGCCAAAAAGATGACCGCTCCGGCCGAGATCCAGCTTGCAACTGAGTTGCGCAGGTCAACTAGGACTCGACGGACCCCCGCCTACCTGCGTGACTACGCAACGTGATGGACCATGCCAAGAGGGGAGGGGTGTTCTGTCTTGAATTTGCATACTCGAAATCCCCGCGCCTTGATTGGCTAAGGCGCGGGGATTTCTGATTGGCCAGGCGAGCCGCGCTGATTGGCCCGATTGAAGTCTCCCGCGATTGGCTCAACCCAAGAGCGGGAGACTTGAATCGCTGCCATTGGCCGTGGCCGCCGCAGCGAAAAGGATAAAAGCCGCGGGCTTTTTCCTTTTCGCCGGTTCGGTTCCCCACAGTTTAATAAAGAGCTTGAATGATAGTCACCGACTCAGAGCGTCTTTTTGCAGACACGACACATTAGCCAAGACTTGGGAATAGGGACAGCTAGAGACCAATAGAAAAAATTGTAGAATTATTTCTAAAAGGTTTATTAGGTGATATTTCTTATTCTTTCACTTTGTCCCACCTTCTCTTTCAGTGAAAATGTACAAAACTTACTCAATCCTTTGTTTTTAGCTCTTGGCATTTTGACCAGGAGCCCTCTTCCTTGGAGTACTCCAATAAAAAGCAAGCAGAAAACTTGCGCCTTGTGTCTGGTGTCTGGCATCGAGCTCCAGGTGCAGACCTGAATTGGGGACAACAATCTGGGGGCTCATTCTGGGATTCCACACCTGGATTCAATTGGAAGACACCAAAGACTACCAGAGGAGGGGCCCTGGATGGGTAAGACAGTGGCTGAAAGATGTGTGTTTCTGCATTGCCAGCTGCCCTCAGGGCTCATGAGTCTTTTGACAGTGATTGAGTACCCTGAAAAGCAAGGGGTGATGCAGAGATCCAAGTGTCTCACTGACCCATAGAGCAGATTGATTGGATGCAATGAGCCATTGTCTAAATGAACGTCCAGCCTCAGAGGAGCAGGAACAACCACCAGTGGAGGAAAAAAAAGAGGTAAAATGTGGAGGAAAGGTAAGAACTGCACAGGAGACATCCCAGGGGATAAGAGGAATCCACCTGAATTTTGGCTTTGAAATGGGAAATTCTGGCGAGTTGTATTTTGCCTAATTTTGAGATATTAGGAGGATTAGATATAGGGATCAAAGACAGCCTTTTCTCATTATTGATGTCTGTCTGGCCTCAAATTACCCTGAACATTCCAGGTGATTTTTAGCTGTTTCAGGGACCTCATAATGTGCAACTTATTGAGCTTATTAACTTATTGAGACAGATGATGCTGTTAATATGGCTCTGCATTACATCCTACAATACTTTGAATCTCCAAATATCTATGCAAGGGTCCTCTTTGTAGACTTCAGTTCAGCATTCAATACCATCGTTCCAGACACTCTTCTAAGTAAATTAAACCAACTAGTGGTACCTGAACACACTTGTAAGTGGATCATAGCTTCCTAACAGACAGGAAGCAGCAGGTGAAGCTAGGCAGAAACACATCCAATACTTGTACAATCAGCATAGCCCTCCCCCCCAAGGCTGTGTGCTATCTCCACTTCTCTTCTCCCGATATACCAATGACTGCATCTCAAATGATCCATCTGTTAAAATACTGAAGTTTGCTGATGACACAACAGTGATTGGTCTCATTCGAGATAATGATGAATCTGCATACAGACGGGAGGTTATACAACTTGCCTCATGGTGTAACTGGAACAATCTGGAACTGAACACACTCAAAACCGTAGAAATAGTGGTAAATTTTAGAAGAAACCGTCCTAGACTACCACCTCTTACAATACTGGACAACACAGTATCAACAGTAGAGACCTTCAGATTTCTAGGTTCTACTATATCACATGCCCTAAAATGGACACCTAACATCAAAAACATCATCAAAAAAGCACAACAAAGAATGTTCTTTCTGTGCCAACTCAGAAAGCTCAAACTGCCCAAGGAGCTGCTGATACAGTTTTATAGAGGAATTACTGAGTCTATCATCTGCACCTCAGTAACTGTCTGGTTTGGTTCTGCAACCCAACAGAACAGACACAGACTTCAGAGGATAATTAGGACTGCAGAAAAAAACAATTACTACCCACCTGCCTTCAATCGAGGACCTGCATACTGCACGAGTCAACAAGAGGGCTGTGAAAATATGTACAGACCGCTCACATCCCGGACATGAACTGTTTCAACTCCTTCCCTCAAAACGACGCTATTGAACACTGCACACCAGAACAACTAGACACAAGAACAGTTTTTTCCCGAAAGCCATCACTCTGCTAAACAAATAATTCCCTCAACACTGTTCAACTATTTACAAAGTGTACATTACTATTACTGTTAATCTTTTCACCACTCCTTATCACCCATCCCCTCCCACTTGACTGTTTCCTAGTATGATTTGATTGTTGATTGTACCCTATGACTATCATTAAGTGTTGTATGTTATGATTCTTGATTCTTAATGAATGTACCTTTTCTTTATGTATACTGAGAGTATTTACACCAAGACAAATTCCTTGTGTGTCCAATCACACTTGGCCAATAAAGAATTCTATTCTATTCTATTCTATTCTATTCTATTCTATTCTATTCTATTCTACTCTACTCTATTCTATTCTAACTAAAAGCAAAATTGCAGAACAAAAGAGACAAACAGAGATACAATATTTGAGTTTATTTGTGAAACTTGTTGATAGTCCACTTCTCTTAGAAGAGTGTGGAGGTAGTGTACATGTGTGTGTATGTTGTGCTGTTTCCAACACTTGGGAGAGGAGCAAGACCCTCTCATAGCAATAAACAAAAAGTCCTTATTTTTATTATTAAGAAAAAGGATTTGGAAAAATGGAGCTCATTGGTTTGTGAAAGCTCCCTAAAATAATGATAATAATGATTGGTTTGCCTGGAGAAAGTATGAAAGGAGATATTTGTGGATTTTTTTACGCAAGCAGTTTGAACGGAGGGTAAATGTGTAAGTATGCTGATGTGTAAATGCCTGTGTGCGTTGACTACCTCTCCTAAACTATGAAAGGGATTAATTGTTGTGTCTTCGGAAATGATGCCAGGAGTCGGTGACTTTGTATCAAGCTCTTTTATTGATATGGGAACCGAACTGGCGCCATAGGAAAACTTCGCGGCTTTTATTCCTTTAGCCGCGGCGGCCGCGGCCAATGGCACCACTTTGAATCTCCCGCGATTCGAATAGACCAATCGCGGGAGATTCCTAGCGAGCCAATCGGCGCGGCTCGCCTAGCCAATCAGAGTGCCCCGCGCTTTGGCCAATCAAAGCGCGGGGATCTCAAGAATGTTAATGAGGGGACAGAACATCCCTCCCCTCTTGGTTTAGTCCTTACGTTGCATAGTCCCGTAGGTAGGCGGGGCTCCGTCTTAGCCTACTGGACCTGTGCAGCTCAGTCGTAGGTTGGATCCCGGCCGGTTCGGTCGGGGTCTCTGCTTCTCTGGATGCCATCGTGGGAACCGGCTGGTCGGTCGGGCCGGGCCGCTCTCCGTAGCTCCCTCCTGGGCTTACCCGGGTCGGTTGAGCTGTGGGTTTCGCCGCTCCTGCTCGGTCTCCCCGGGTCAGTCGAGCTGGCCTGGCTGTCTCTTCCTGGCGAGGGGTCGTGCTGGCTGCTTTCCGGTAAGTATGGTTGGTTTATTCTTCTTTGGTTTTGGTCCCCTGGGTATTCCCTCCCCCCTTGGTTTGTGTTGTGGGGGTTGGTTTTGCCTGCTTGTGCGTCGGTGGTCTCTTCGGTGGTCGTCCTCGATCTTAATTGGTCAATGTGGCGTTTCCATGCTCGTACATCTGTTGTTTGTAGCCGGTACGAGTGTGGGCCTGTTATTTGTGTGATGACGGCCGGTACCCATAGCGGGTCTCCCGTCAGGTTTTTTGCGTACACGGGGTCGCCTGGTGCGAAGGTTCGGTGTTTGCTGGTTGAGTCTGGGGGCTTCTCTGGGTTATACGTGGGGTGTAATCTGTCGAGTGGGGACCTTAATTTCCTCCCCATTAACAGTTCGGCTGGGCTCTTATTCATTGTGGTATTTGGGGTTATGTGTTGGGTGAAGAGTAATTTATTTATTTTATCCTGGATCTCCCCGTGGTCTATTTTCCGGATGGTTTTCTTTGTGAATTGCACCATCCGTTCCGCCCTACCGTTCGCCGCCGGATGCACTGGGGTTGTCAGCGCATGTCGGATGCCCCTTTCCGCTAGGAATTTTTCGAATTCTAGCGAGGTGAATTGGGGCCCGTTGTCGGAAACGATGACATCTGGGAGGCCGTGCGTTGCAAAGAGTTTGCCGAGTTCCTTGATCACGGCCTCCGTGGTTGTTGTTCTCATGTTGCTTACCTCCAGCCAGTTGGAGTAAGCGTCTACTGTTATCAGGAAGGTGTGTCCTTTTGTGGGCCCGGCGAAGTCTATGTGGATCCTAGACCAAGGTCCCCTTGGGGTTTCCCACTCTAGGACGGGTACTGTGGGTGGGCTTGGCCTAGTTTCCTGGCATCGTTGGCACCTTGCTACCCATGTCTCAATCTGTTTGTCCATCCCTGGCCACCAAGCGTAACTTCTGGCCAGGGCTTTAGTCCTAACAATGCCCGGGTGCCCCTCGTGTAATAGTTCCAGAACCTTCCCTTGTAGTTTCTCTGGAATGACCACCCTATCCCCCCATAGTATGCACCCTTTTAATAACGAGAGTTCCGTTTGCCAGTTCTGGAATGTCTTGACGGACTCGTCGTTGTTCCTTTCCGGCCACCCTTTCTCTACCCAATGCAACACCCGTGCCAGACGTTTGTCTTTATTAGTTTCTCGGGCAATGTCTGACGCGGTTATGGGTAGGTTGGGTAGAGTCTCTATTCTGAGGGTGGTCGTCGTGGGTGCTGGGTCGGTGTCAGGTTCCGGTAGCGGCGAGCGGCTTAAGGCGTCTGCATGGGAGATCGTCTTACCCGGTCTGTGTATGAGTCCGTAGTTGTAGGCCGCCAGGAACTCGGACCACCTTGTCATTCGGGGAGACAGAATGTTCGGGGTGGCCCGGTTTCCTGCAAGGATTCCCAGCAGCGGCTTGTGGTCGGTTATGATGGTAAATGTCCGGGCCGTAGAGATACTCGTGGAATCTTTTTACTGCAGCAACGATAGCCAGAGCCTCTTTGTCCAGCTGGCTGTAGTTCCGCTCCGGTTTGGTGAGGGTCCTTGAAAAGAACGCGATGGGTGCTTCTTTTCCGTCGGGGAGGGTATGGCTGAGGACAGCGCCTACGCCGAAGGGTGATGCGTCGCATGTGACGGCCAGAGGTAGGGTCTCATTGTACTGTATAAGGACGGCATCCGAAGTGAGGAGGTCCTTTGTTCTCTGGAAGGCGGCTTGCTCACGTTTCCCCCAAGTCCAGGTCACCGCCTTGTCCAGGAGCCTATGCAAAGGCTCCACCGCCGTCGCCTTTTGGGGCAGGAAAACATTGTAAAAGTTAAGTAGCCCCAGGAATGTCTGTAGCTCCGTCTTCGACTTGGGTGTGGGGGCTTCTTTGATGGCCTTGATTTTTGGTTTGTGGGGTGAATGCCGTGACGGTCTAGGAGATATCCTAGGAATTCAACCCGTTCCGTGTATAATTGGCATTTCTCCCTCTTTACCTTGAGCCCGGTCTCTTTGAATTTGGTTGGGACTTCCCTTAGGTGACCCTCAAGTTCGGCTTGGTTGGTTGCCGACACTAAGACGTCATCGAAGTAAGGTACCACCCCCTTGATGCCTTGTAATAGCCTTTCCATTAGGCTTTGGAATATTCCAGGTGCCACGCTGACTCCGAATTGGAGCCGGTTGCATTTAAATGCTCCCCGGTGGGTGACTATGGTTTGCGCTTCTGCCGTTTCCTCGTCGACTGGCAACTGTTGGTATGCCTGGGCGAGGTCGAGTTTGGTGAAAACCTTGCCCCCTCCCAGTGAATGCAGTAGGTGTTGCACTACTGGGACGGGGTAGGCGCTTTGTTGCAGCGCGCCATTTAGGGTGGCCTTATAGTCCCCACAGATCCTCACCGACCCATCGGGCTTGATCGGGGTGACTATGGGGGTCTCCCACTGGGCGTGGTCTATTGGTTGTAGGACCCCTTGGTTGACAAGCTTGTCAATTTGCTCGTCTATCTTGGGTTTAAGTGCGAATGGCACCCGCCTTGGTTTCAGGCATTTTGGGGGGACGTTTGGGTCTAGACTGAATGATATAAGGGGCCCTCGGTACTTGCCTAGGTTTCCGTCAAAGACCTCTTGGAATTCCCGGGCTTGTTGCTCCCAGCTGTCGTCGGTGACGTGGTTGATTCCTGTGACTGCGATGCCGAGCGGGGCGAACCATTGCAGTCCCAGTAGGCTTGGGCGGTCGCGATCGACAATTGTCAGGGGAAGCCTTTCGGTGCGCCCTTTGTATGTTACGTTGAACTGTCCGGTTCTGACTACCGGGATGCGGTTTCCCTGGTAGTCTTTTACGATTAGTCTCTGGCTGTCTAGGCCTTTCCTTTGGATGGTAGGCACCAAGCGCTTTATTTCTTGCCATGCTATCATGGAGAGGTAGGACCCGGAGTCCACCTCCATTTTGCATGGCTCGCCTTCGATGCCTACCTGCACGTAGACCTTCCGGGCGTCATTGGTTGTGGCGTAGCCGATGGTGACCGTCTGATGGGTCTCCTCTCTTCGCCGGGTCTCGCCGCCTCGTAGGGATTGTCCGTTCCGGTCCCATCTGTTGTCAGAGGGGCAATCTCTGGTCCGGGGTGGTGTGTTCTCTCGCCTCCATTCGCTCTGGTCCCATCGTGGCGGGCTGCGATTCTTTTTGAGGCGGCAGACGTGGGCGATGTTTCCCTTCTTGTCACAATGCTGGCAGATCGACTCGAAAAACCGGCATTCGGACCTGGGGTGGTCGCCTCCGCAACCGGCACAGTTGGTCCTCAACTTACGATCCCGCCGGTTCCGTGGGTCGCGGCCTGCCTGGAGGTGATGAATTTCCTCCTCCTTGTCGGAAGTGCCCGATGCTGAGTGGAAATCGCCCTGGTGGGTGGTCATCTCGGGTTGGGCCTCGGCCGACCTTGCAGGGTGGTTGTTCCCACTGCGGTCCCCAGCGTTCGGTCGGCGCATGCGGTCAGCGGATGTTCGGGTCGCTTCGGCGGCTGCGGCTTTGGTGAGGGTATCTGCAAGGTTGATGTTGCACTTGGCCATCAGCCGACTCTGGAGGATGGGGTCCCACAGGCCGAGCACGATTCGGTCTCGCAGGGCGTCGTTCAGGTTGTCGAATTCGCACAGCCCCCCTAGGCGCCGTAGTTCGGCGATGAAGTTGCTGAAACTCTCACCCGACCATTGGTCCCGACGGTAGAACTCATGGCGTCGGATTAGGATGGGCACCTCTGGAGCGTAGTGCCGCCGAAGTATTGGCTCGAGGACGTCCCAGTCCATCGCGGTCACGTCGGTGGGTTTGGCAAGTGCCTTGGCCATCTTAAATACCTTGGTCCCGCAGTGGGTCAGGAAGATGGCTCGCTTCATGTGGCCGGTGGCATCCTTCAGGTCGCTGCACTCGAGGAACATGCGGAATCTGTCAGAGTACGATTCCCAGTCCTCGCTGGCGGGATTGAAGGGTGTGGGGGGTGCGATTTTCGCCATTGTAGAGATTCGTCCGGCTTCCGTCGGACACATGCTTCGGTTCAGGATCTGGATCCCACCTTCGTCGCCAGTGTTGTGTCTTCGGAAATGATGCCAGGAGTCGGTGACTTTGTATCAAGCTCTTTTATTGATGTGGGGACTGAACTGGCGCTATAGGAAAACTTCGCGGCTTTTATTCCTTTAGCCGCCGCGGCCGTGGCCAATGGCACCGCTTTGAATCTCCCGCGATTCGAATAGACCAATCGCGGGAGATTCCTAGCGAGCCAATCGGCGCGGCTCGCCTAGCCAATCAGAGTGCCCCGCGCTTTGGCCAATCAAAGCGCGGGGATCTCAAGAATGCTAATGAGGGGACAGAACATTAATTATTTTGATTCCCTTTCTTATAAAGAAACCCAGTGCTCCTCCATTTATACTGGAGAACTCTGGGACTGGTCTGCCACCCTCTACTTACTCATGGAATGGAACAGCCCAGACATGGAGATCCCAGAAAAAGGGGGGAGGCTTAGGAATAATATAATCAAACAGTGAATGACTCCCCTGACATCCAATCTCGATCAAAACTGAAACCGGAGATGCAGGCTCCACTTAGAGAAAATATAGTGGTAAGAGGAGGAGATTGATTCTGTCAAGTGCTAGCTTGCACACCATTTACTATTTCAGGCCTTTGTAACTGGAAGCAACAGAATCCCAGTTACAGGGAGGACCCAGAGAAAATGCACTCTCTGTTCTTATCTATTATAAGGACACATAACCCCACAAGGGCAGGCATTCAGATATTGATGGATGTCCTTTTAACACCAGCGGAACGGAGACTGGTGAGGGTGAAAATGGAGCAGCAGTTTAAAAAGAACATGAGAATTACAACCGCTGGCAATGTCCCCTCAGAATGGGATCTGGATGAAGACTGGGACAATAAGAGATTGCTAAATTATCAATCTTTACTCTTGTATGGAATCCAAAATGGATTAAGAATCATGCAAAAGTATATGAATAAGGCAAAAGAAAGAGGAAAAGTCGTGGAGATTTTCTTGAAAGAATTTACCAGGTTTTCAGGCAATACACTGATTTAGATCCTGAAGCCTCAGACAATCAGAAAATGATAAACATGATATTTTATAGGGCAGTCAGCAGAAGAGATAAGTAGAAAGTTACAGAAAGTAGAAGGAGGTCGAGGGAAAGGCATTTCAGAATTAGTTGAGATAGGTTATGTTGGAAATTTCAATTCCCCCCACTTCTAGGAAAACAGTCCCCACCCTTTGTCAAGTAGGGCTATTAAAATAGCTGGAGCCAGCTTACTTTTCACAACAAAAGGAAGGAGAAAATTGCAGGCATGAGATAGAGGAAAAAACCCTACAAATTATAAGATCCTTTCCCATAGAAATCAAATAGAAGCTAAAAAAAAACTTGTGAAAAGCAAATCAAAAGGCATAACAGGAAACTCAGGATATTGCAACCTAATGCAACAAACAGCTACTATAAAATAATTACCAAGATCCCAGAAAGAGATCCCAATATCAAAAGACAGGAACTCATCACACACACACACAAAAAAAAGACTTCGAAGGTTCACACTTACAAAAATCAAAGGATCTGAAGGGGTATAAAAAAAGGTTTCTCTACTCACAAGATTCGATTAATCCTAGGAACGCTGTGAGATTTCTTACCTGCCTTCCTATTAATAAACTGATTCTGACTGACCAAATCATTTTGCATTTCTCCCAGTCGGGAAATTTGAATCTACAAAGGAAAGAACTTTGCCTACACAAAAGGGCAAGGTTTCTTTTTCCTTTCCTCAATTGGCAACTCTGGTGGTTTCCTGGCCAACCTAGCCACCAGACGGGGTCCGGAGATCAAAACCCAGCCAGCACGGACCTTCTTTGTCCGGGGAGGGCATCCTCAGACTCTGCCCAGGAGGCATTGGGTAGCAAAGGGACTCCTTGAGATTTGAACTCCACAGCTGCTTGAAAGCAGGTGAGTACCTCTTTAAATTTAAAATCCTATAACTGTGGGGAGTGGAAGACAGAGTGAAATACTGTGTGTGTGTGTGTGTGTGTGTGTGCATGTGGGCTTTGCCTGCGGAAAACAGCTGGATCCCACCTCCTCCGTTGACCTCTAGCTGCACCCCAACCTGCTGCTAGTTCGAAAAGTGCAGTGACCGGCAGGATTGGGAAAGCAAGGGGGGGTCACGGAGTGTGAGACCTTCTGTAAGACGCAAGGATAAGCCAAGTAGGATATGAAGTGAGAAGTGGCTAATACAAGAAAAGAAATAACTCGGGGAATTCCAGTGTCTCCCAGAGCAAACACAGGGATTTCTACAGACTTCTGAAATTAGTTAGTTAGATAGTTAGGAATTTGTGAAGTTGTGAAGTTACGAAGTTGTAGGAGGGGCCCGTACTCATCTGCGTTGGGGGCAGCAGGTCCTCCCAGATTCCCATTTTTTAGAGGGATCTGAAAACTGGTGGCAGAGAATTCTCTAAGAAAAGAGGCACATCCATACTCTGTAAGGGAACCAGAGTCCTCTTCAGACCTTTTTTTCTGAAAACTGACGTGTAACCCGGCTGCAAACAAAGTGTCACACCCCACATCAGAAGGGGAAACATGGAAAGTTGCAACTCGAAGGTAGTAGATACCCCTTTAGAAAATTTGCTTGAGGCATGGGACGAAAAACAGATGCCAGTCCTGGCAGGAAGGAGGAAGGAGGAAAGCAAAGAAGATATGTAGAAAATGGGCTTTGCTAAGGGATGATACTGGGAGGCAGATTTGGCCTGACAGCGATACTTTTGATTTTAAAATTTTAAAAGCGCTTAGACCCCGAATCAAGCCCAGCCAAATACCCTACTGGTATTGCTGGGCTGAACTAGCCAGAACTAAAGACCTAACTATAGGGAAAGATCAAGCTAAGGAAGAAACCCATTTCTTGGAAGGGAAAACTGAGACAAAAATAATAGCTCCCTACTGAGCAAACCAGTAATGAGAGGAGGAAGGGGCAGATATAATTATCTGGACACATGCTCCCTTCTCTGCCTCAAATCTTGTTATTTGGACGAAAGACGCACCAACATTCAGGGCAGAGCCTCGAGCAGCGATCCAAACCCTGAAATCAATAATAGACAGCCACAAACCATCCTGGGAAGACATGAATCAATTACTGCATGTTTTCCTAACTCAGGATGAACTATTGAAACTATTTGAGAAAACAACACAAATAGCCAACAAACCTACTATCCCAGGATAGGCTGCCCAGCCAAGAGTTGCATGGTCAACTCAGTGCCCTCATTGGGATTACAATAATGCCAGTCACTGGGAGGACTACAAAAGGGCAAAAGCTAATCTAATGGAAGCCCTAGAGGAAATAGGAAAAAAGCCCCTCAATTGGTCAGAATTTCAAAAGACAACCCAAAGGGAAAAGGAAAATCCTGACGCTTTCTGGGTTCGTCTCTTAGAGGCAGCTGTGACATATGCCCACCCAGACCCAAGCTGCCAAAAGAACCAGAGAATTTTAGCCTCAGCCTCTGTAGACCAGGCTACTGGTGATATCGGGGATCATTTCCATCGTATTGTATGTAACTGGCCCACCTTGGAAATAGCAGAATTGTGCAGGATTACAAACTTTGTCTATGACCAAAGGGATAAATTAAAAGAGGAAGAAAAGGATAGGAGAAGGAAGATAGAGAGACATGAAGAGCTAAAAGTATTTGCTTCCTCAACATACAGGAGTTCTATAGCCACACATTCCATCTTCTCCTCAAGTGGCTGGTCCATATCTCTGAATTATTCTTTTTAGAGGCCAGTCATTGTTGATCTGTGGTCTGCTTCCACATGAACAGGTACACCCAGTCTGTCACATTGTATGGACAGTAGGAAAAACAATACACATGATCCATACCAACAGCTAGGCAATTGCACATAGGCAAACTTTCCACATATCCAATATAAGCCATCTGTAACATGCCAGTTAAGAATTTATTACCACATCTATCCATAACCCACTCAGTCTAGGTGCACTTTCAAATGGGTTACTAGGTTGTGTCAGGTTAATTCCAGATTGAAAGCTTTCATTAAGCAAAGAAAAGACCCTTGCTTGTAATGTATGGTTTTTCACATTAATCATTGCATTATATGCTTCTATTAGTTCGACCCATAAATCGCCAAAGTGTGAAAAATAAGCAGAGCGTCAGAAGGATTGAGTAAGGAAGCAAAAGGCAATACGTATGCAAAATTAATTTATTTCCAGTAGAAAGGAAGGTACAGCCGAGCCATTTCGCCTTTAGTTTTGGTAGACATGCAATGTCTATGTGTTGGAAAAGAACATTATTTTCTTTTGCTGAAAGACACCCATTGGAGACCTGGTCTTGGACATGGAGGCAGAAAGCTGAACTCTTCAATCTTGCATTTCTATAATTCTGTTGGATAGCAAAGGGCTTAGCCTGTTGTACCAGTTCAGTTACAGCTTGCTGAAAGGGGCTGCATTTTATATCTGCCACTTTTTATCTGGCTTCTTCTCACAAATAAAGGGTTTAGATATTGCACATTCAATATTTGTCCAACACCTTGGTGGTGCCAAGCAACTGGATAACATAATGGTACATTCATGTGTACTGTGATTAGTTATGGTGGTCGGAGACCAAAAGCTGGAAATCAAACAGAATACAATTAATCAAGACAGTTGGTCAGCAGTGGGAGAGCAATGTAGACTGTAGGGATGTTGGTGGGAGGGTCAAAAAATAATATTGTGACCACAATCACATGATCAAAGGCTTCTTCTTTTTACATGTGTGTGATGTCCCTAAAGAGGATAATTAATTGTGCAGTCATGGCTACTATCTTGACCTTTTGACCATTTTAGGAACCCCTTTGTCCCTGGCAAAGGAACACGTGTCACGTTCTTGGCCTAGCCCTGATTATTCTGGGGTCTACATTTTGTATTTCCTTCCACAAAATGATAAGAAATCAGGAAATTGAATCTGGGCTCTAGGGATCACAACACTTAAGCAATTTACTCCAGAATTCTTGTCCCAAAGGTAATTTTCCAAAAGGCAACTGGACTTTCTTGGTTTTTTTGTTCCTTGAAAAAGTTTTGCTTCTCATGCAAGAAGTTTCTTCAGTTCTATTCTGAAGAAGCTTCTTGGATGAGAAGTGAAAAGTTTTCAAAATTAAAAATGAAGAAAGTACAGTTACCTTTTGGAAAAGCACCTTTGGGACAACCATGACCTGGATGACTGAGAATATCCATTGTAGTGATGGTATTCTACCGGTTTGGCCCCCTTCAGTTGAACTGGTAGCTCCAAGGATCATCTGTGAGAAAACTGATTTGCTCCAACAATCAGCTGCTGGGCCCACCTGCCCACCCCGGCTCTATACTGACCTTTGTTTTCTGGTTTTGAAGCTCAGCTGTTTTGCGCGGCACAGGGGATGGCCGCACGTCAGCTGTTGAAGACACAGGGAGTGCAGGATTGCAGGAGAAGGTTAATGGCAAACCCTCTGCACGTGCAAAGCACACCCACCAAGCCACGCCCACAGAACTGGTGATAAAAAAAAAAAATCGAAACCCACCACTGATCCATAGACACTCCCAAAGGCCTTGGTTTGCTGTTCATGATCTATACCAGTGGTGGCTAACCTTTTGGGGCTCCTGTGCCAAAAACTGTGCACGCACTTGCACGCTCATGCTCGTGTGCCAGCACCCAGAAGGCAGCGCAACCCCTCCCCCACATCCCCTATGCATGCACATGCAATGCCCCCAACTCCCCCAACCCCCTGCTGCCTCCTTACCTGCCCTGCGCCTCACAGCTGATTTTTCGGCTGGTTTGAGGCCTTTTTCAGCCTCCCAAAGTTTTGAGGAAGGCTTCTGCAGGCTTCTACAAGCTTTGTAGGCCAAAATGTAGCCCCGTTTCATCACTTCCTGTTTTTATGAAAATGCTGAAAGTGAAGAAACGGGGTTAGATTTTGGCCTACAAAGCTTGTAGAAGCCTGCAGAAGCCTTCGTGAAGCCTTTGGGAGGGCAAAAGGGGCCTCAAACTAGCCAAAAAACAGCTGTGAGGCATGCACACATGCACAGTGAGGTAAGTTTGCCAGCAGCTCACATGCTGGCACAAATGACTCTGTATGCCACATGTGGCATGCATGCCATAGGTTCGCCATCATGGATCTATACCATTGAAACAGTGTCCAGTTCTGATCAGTGACACCGACCATTAAAAAGGGTTCTTGGTGCTCTCACTGAATTATGTTTCATCTATATTCTCCTTTCTCAATTTTAGATGGTCCTCTTGTGGCAATCCTATTATGTTTTTGGCTTTTTTTTTTTTTTTTTTAGCAATTTTCAATCTTTAGATCTCAAGATGAACCTAATACAGGTAGTCCTCGACTTATGACCACAACTGAGCCCCAAATCTATGTTTCTAAGTGAGAGATTTGTTAAGTAAGTTTTGCCCCATTTTGCAACTTTTCTTGTCACAGTTGTTAAGTGAATCCTTGCAGTTGTTAAGTTAGTAACAGGGTTGTTAAGTGAATCTGGCTTCCCCATTGACTTGGCTTGTCAGAAGGTCTCAAAAGGGGATCACGTGGCCCCAGGACAATGCAACCATCAAAAATGAGTCAGGTTCCAAGCTTCTGAATTTTGACCCTGCAACAGTCATGCACGTGAAAAATGATCATAACTCACCTTTTTTCAGTGCCATTGTAGCGTCAAATGATCATTAAATGAATTGTTGTTAAGTTGAGGATTACCTGTTTTAGAGTTCTTTTTATCTATTACAGCAGACTTTTCTACAGCCACCAAACTCAATCTGTTCACCTTTCCTATAGATTATTAATTAAAAAGAAGCCTGAAAAATATTTTGATCTCCTCATACACAGATCTGCATATTTTATCTGTATGTATGCCTTTTCCCTCCAGGTTGTGTTGCTTGTGTGAAGGAATGTGTCTGTGTTGGTCTAATCAAGGCAGGTGCAACCTCGAGAGACATGTCATTGGCTTCTTTTTTCACACCTAATCTGATCCTGTCCTATTCAGTTTGAAGAGAGAGAGAGCTTGATAAATACATGGATGGAGGGGTTGAGTCCCAATACCTTTTATGGAATTTATTTCCAACACTGCTTTAGGCTGGAAAAATAAAAAGTAACTGTGCCATTTGGAGAGAAAAGATTGGGTGAGAATTAGTAGATAAAGCTGTTCTACTTAATACAAAGTTTAAACATATGTCTTTGGGATATATGGAAAAAAATGAATATAAAGTTAAAAACAGGATTGGTTGGATTCCACAATGAAAATTTGATAATTATTGAAAGTTACATAGGTGATGCATGAAAGGTACTAAATCAAGAGATTTGCTTTATTTTTGGCAATATGAAGAATGACCATCTGAAAAGGGCAAGTACAGGAAGTTGAAGAAATGAGAATAGAAATGGAAATATAAAAAGATGCTGTAAGAGAAAGAACTAGACATCTTTGAAAAAGTATTAAAGTCGTAGGGAAAGAAGACCTGGAAGCTGCTTGGAATAACGAGGGAAAAATACATTGCAGCAGACAGTTACTGACAGAACTGGTTGCACTTATGGGACAAATGAAAAAAGAATGCTCGGAAGAATGATGAAGTGAAAGAAGCTGTGGATAAAGGAAACATGCATATACAAGAATGACTGCAGCCAAAAACAGGGATGAAAGAAAGCTGCGCACATAGGAAAAAACCATAAGAGAGAGGCTGGCGGGCCAGCAGGAGGAGTCAAGTGAGGAATCAGTTTAAAGTCTCGATGTAGTCATAAGAGAACAAGGTCCAATCCACCCTCCCAAAAGCTGTTGAAACTTATCTAACTTTACCCAGGTGCAAACCATTAGTTGAGAAGATTCCTGTGCATTGCTTTGGGCAATAAATCAATACATTTGAACCCTTCATGTTTGAATCTGGTTCTTTCACCAGACAAAAAACATAGTTTGCCAAGAAAGTAATCAAGGAAAGGAAAGAATGATTTTAAAAGGCAGAGAAAGTGTCAGTGGCGGAAGTTGAAAAAATGCTGAAAGAAAGATTAAGAAAATAATGGTTGGATGAAGTGGGTGAGATCCTGAAAGAGATAAATTACTATTTTAAAGGCATGGTTATCTTTCTATTTCTTTCCTCTGCTTTGCTTGGTGTTGAATTTATTTGATAATTTCATCCTTTTGTCACATGGCAACTTTAATCCAATGTCTCCTTTGGGATAGTATCAGATCTAGGATCTGCAAATTGTGCATTCCTGATAAGGATTAATGTGCATAAATAAGAGTTTTGAACAAAGTATAAGTAGGACTTTCTATATGGGTTAACTTACAAAACTTTTGGTGGACTTTCATCAACCCATACCCAGGTGGTTCCATTTTCGTAATACCCGATCCAATAGTCAGAAGGATGATTTGAGATTTCTCTTATTAGGAATGCCTAAAAACAACAACCACAAATACATTTAAAATACTTTTAGGAATCCCCTTCTGGGTTCATTATTGCTCATTGAACAATAATGATAATAATAATCTACATATAGATAAAAATGCCAAATCCAGTCTAAACATTTGGCTGACTATACGACCAACCATAATAATGACAATGAATCATGCCCTTCATCCATGCAGCAATATTGACAGACTCTACTTCCCAAGGAAAACAGGTGGGCGTGGCATTGTGCAAGTACAGGTAATCCTCGACTTAACAACAGTTCATTTAGTGACAGTTTGATGTTACAGTTGAAAAAAGCAACGTGATCATTTTTCATACATACGACCATTGCAACATCCCCATGGTCATGTGATAAAAATTCAGACACTTGGCAACCAACTCATATTTATGATGATTGCAGTGTCCCGGGGTCATGTAATCACCTTTTGTAACATTATTTTTACAAATATTTCAAGGCAGCAAACATAAGCAACACACCTTCCTTCTCCTATTATTCTACAACAACAAACCTGTGAGGTAACTTGGGCAGAAAGAAGAATTGACCCAGAGTCACCTAATTGGCTTTCGTGGCTAAAGCAGGACAAGAACTGTCCCTGGCTATCTAACCTACTGCCTTAACCACTAGGCCCCAAATTCCTCCCATTTGTCCCAAGACAGAAAATTTGAGGGACAAGCTACACATGAAGAAGAAGCTGGTGCAGATCTTTGAAGCAATCCCATTCCTAGACATACAACATTGATCTTTCAGAATATAATCAGTCTGCCTGCTACTATTTTGAGCCATTATCTATCTCTCCGAGATACTTACTTGCTCATTATAACTTCCAATACAAACCAAGGTGGATTTCTTAGTCTCGCAATATGTTCTTGCTGTGGTCCAGTCGCTCGCAACAGTGCTGAACAAGTAAAGGGCCCCTTCAAAGGGCACCCAGTTTTTTTTTAGCAGAATAGTAATGACATCTTTCAGCCAGTGAAGAAATGTCCCGGAGAGAATTGCAGGAAGAAAGCAAGAGAGAAAGACACAGCATTTAGTAGAAGATAAGGTGAAGGTCAATTATATAGCTGTACTACATATTGAAACTGGTACATGTAGTCCTTGACTTACAACCACAACGGAGCCCAAAACTGATGTTGTTATGTGAGATCTTTGTGAAGTGAATTTTGTCCCATTTTTACGACCTTTCCTGCCATAGTTGTTAAGTGAATCACTGCAGTTGACAAGTTGGTTACGTGGTTGTTAAATGGACCTGGCTTCTCCACTGACTGTCAGAAGGTTGCAAAAGATGATCACATGACCATGGGGCACAGCAACAATCATAAATATGAACCAGTTGGCAAGCATCTGAACTTGATCACATGTTCATGGGGATGATGCAAAGGTGGTAGCTGTGAAAAAGGGCCACAAGTTACATTATTCAGTGCCATTGTAACTTTGAATGGTCACTGAATAAACTGTTGTAAGACAAGGACTACCTGTAATTGAAATTTCACATCCCTGTTTCATTCGTTTTCTTCCCTTCCCTGAAAAGGAACACAAAGACATCTATGTTACTAGATCCCGATTAAAAACACAACTTTGACCACAGTGAAGTATTCAGTGAAGCGCTTTTAGAAAGCCCACAAGCAAACCATGGGGCAATTGTGCCCTCCTCACACATGGTCCTGAGAATTCAGAAGCACACTGTTTCCATCCAGAGAATTGGATGGCACTACCCGAGGTGCGATCAAATGTGCAGGATTCAAAGAGGTGTGGAAGAATCTTGCTGGCTCACCTCTTGGGCATCTTGCCTCTGAGCTTACAGCTGTCAGGGCTCTGGTTGTTACCCCCATTTAAATCATGAGTCTCAAGCTGGATTTTCAAAACTTAAAGAAGATTTATTAGGAGTAAACATGCTGGCGCTGCCTGGGTGTAGCCGACTCTGAGACACATCATTCCTTGTCACCCTTGACCCTGGTTTTCTCCCACCCTCTGGGTGTATCGTAATCCATATTCTCCAATGGGACACCTCCATAGCCAAGAGCCATCAATCCTGCTTTCCAGTTAGAATTTTGCATGGCAGAAACTTCGGTCACCTAGTGACTATCTTTGAAAACATTTATGGAATGCAAGTGCCCACTGCTCCCGCCTCTCCCTTTCTGTTGGCAACTCTAAACATACCATAGAAATATTTTATGAGTTGACATTAGCATCAATTCTTTTTCTCTCCCTGTAAGTCTCCCACAAAGCCCAGAAGACTTTGAGAAAGGAATCTGAGACTGGGAGATACTTAAGTTCCTCATAAGAAATGGTACCCATAGGAGGAGGAAGAGTGATGGTGGAGGGGCAGGGGCTGAAACCGTGGAGAAATACTGAGGACAACTGACAGACAACTAGACTGGAGGAAAGAAAGAAATTACAGATAGTCCTTGACTTACGACCACAATGAAGCCCTGTTAATAAGTGAGACTGTTGTCAAGCAATTTTCCCTTCATCTTACAACCTTTCTTGCCACAGCTATTAAGTGAATCACTGCCATTATTAAGTTAGCAACACAGTTGATAAATGAATCCGGCTTCCCCACTGACTTTTGGCTTGTCAGAAAATTGTAAAAAGGGTTCGCATGACTCCTTGACGCTACAGCTGTCATAAATATGAGGTCAGTTGCCAACCGTCTGAATTTTGATTATCTGACCATGGGGATGCTGCCACAGTCGTAAGTGTGAAAAACGGCCATAAGTCACTTTTGCATTGCCATTGTAACTGCGGTCATTAAAGAAACAGTTGCAAGTCAAGGGGTATCTGTAGTTTTGAAACACTTCTGAATTATATCCAAGGAAATTCTTCATGAACATGTCCCTGAAGTCATGGGAAAAGCTCAACTCATGGAAATCCGGATTTGCCGTATTTTATTTCAGTTACTGAACTATTGTTCCATTGTATGGATTCATTAACCACTGCCACCTCTTTGCAATGGAGCAAAAAGTGGGTTGCAAATTTTAGTGTAAATCAGGAACTAAAAATGTTACTGCTTGGTTGTCTTGAACTTCAGCAGGGTGAACAGATGGGCAACCTCTCTACGTTCAAGAGCTGAGGCAGATTTTCAACAGATACAGTCTCAGGCTAGCTTCCCTCAAACCCTGGATGTTTAGCATTGAACTCTCAGACTTACCAATTGCACCTTCCAGTTCAATGATTTTTATTGTCCATTTTGTCAATTCTTCTGCTAACCTCTGAGCACCAGAAAATATTTCATATTCTAAAAAGGTTTGCAAAATTCAGGTCAGGCAGATCTCAACTAGCAAAACTTTTCCATAAAGCTTGTTACACTCTACAGTAGAGGTACAGAGTTGGATGGAGCCACTGTCAGAGCTTTGATACAGTGCTATTTCTCAATTGTGATTAAGATTTATCAATGCTATAATATTTAGATAACTTAAATCAATGACGATAAAAAAGAAACATCATTTCAGTATTAATTGTGGTTTAAAATGGCAATGTTAATGAGCATAAGATTATTTAGCTTTGTCATCGAAAATGGAAGACAGCATCAAAGTATTTGTTGTATGATAAAGATTTCAGTCTTTGGCTGATTACTTAGCATTAAGGTCTCCGCTCTAAAAATCATTTAATATTTTTTGTCCATGTTAAAAAAAGAAAGATACTAACTACTAAACTGCATTAATTACTACTAACTACTAAACTGCATTATAAAATACATTTGACAAAAAATAAAATATAAAGAAGGGAAGAAAAACTGGAGGACAGGCTATTTGGTTTCTGATTTGCTCCTTTTTGTATTTCTGCCAATTTACAGTGTTTATTAAAAAAAAAAATTGAACCCCCTCAGAAGCCAGACTGTAAATGTCTTTGTCAGGTTGCATGTTACATTCTATGTACAGAAAGCATTCTTGCTTAAATTTGGCTACACCCTGTGGAGAATAGGTACTATTACTTCTGCCATTCCATTCTCTCTCTCTCTCTCTCTCTCTCTCCCTCCCCCCCTCTCCATCCATCTGTGACTGCATCCATCCATCCATCCATCCATCCTCCCTCCCTCCATCATCATCGTCTGTCTGTCTATCTGATTTAGAAACTGCCTGTCTCCTTCACAGGGAGATACTGATAAGAATATCTTGCTTACCGCTTCCATTTTTGAGAGATGGATCCCGGCTAATAATAAAGTTCTTAATAGCCTTAATTGCTGCATTCATGGATGTCGATCTGTTTAGTTCCCAAAGATCTGGTTGTTGTTGTTTTTTTTTAAAAAAAAAAGAAGATAAGCATAATATTCCAATGAATTATATTTCTGTATGTTTCTACCTACCCACCATCCTACCCTAATAGCACTTGGATACTTTGGAGCCATCACGATCATGACCCACATATGCCTGGATCCTGGAGTGTTTTTCATGCCACATTTATGCCACAAAGAAGCCTGTGTTTCCCAAAGACATGCTGCATTAGCATCTTTGCTGTCAAAGGACCGAGGTTTTGTAGTCCAACCCTCTGCTCAAACAGGAGACCCTCTATCATTCCAGACAAGTGGCTGTTAAAAGCCTCCAGTATTGGAGCTCCCACAACTTCTCGTGGCAAGCTGTTCCACTGGTTAATGGTTTCTCACTTTCGGGAAATTTCTGCTTAGTTCTAGGTTGCTTGATTACTTTCCATCCATTGCTTCTTCTGCCTTCAGATGCTTTGGAGAATAGCTTGATTCCCTCTTCTTTGTGGCAACCTTTTCAATATTATAAGACTGCTATTAGTGCTCCTGCTAAGGGATTCCAATGCTATGAGTACTCAATAATTTGAGTCTTCTATCCCACAATGACAAGTGACGACCATGTTGGGCAGAATCTGTCAAGCCATCTCCAGAACTGCTTCTAGCAGGACACAAAAGTGCTTCTACGTGCCCTGATCCCAGGGGTGGGATTCAAAAATTTTAACAACCGGTTCTGTGGGTGTGGCTTAGGTGGTGGGTGTGGCTTGGTGATCATGTGACTGGGTGGGACATGGCTTGGTGATCATATTATTGGCTGGATGTGGCCAACTCAATATCATTCACATCGAGGCATGCATCTCCTCGCCTGGCCTCTCATGACTATGGGGATGCTGCAACAGTCATAAGTGTGGAAAACTGACATAAGTCAGTTTTTTCAGTGCCATTGTAACTTTGAATGGTCACTCCATATAAGCAAAGAACCAGCAAAGGAGGGGGAAAAACTCCAGAAACTTTCCTGAGACAAGAAGTCTAGTCCTGCCAAGAATGTAGTAAGGATTAATGGAGAGGCAGTTTCTGTAAGCAACACCAGAATGTTTCCTTCCTGCCTTCCTTACAGGATTAGGCCAGTAATTTCTTCTAACAACTGGTTCTCCGAACTGCTTAGAATGTTAACAACCGGTTCTAGCGAATACATGTGAACTGGTAGAATCCCACCCCTGCCTGATCCCATCAAGTGTTTTCTGCAAGCCCACTAGAGAATCTGTTGGAATTGGCATCCCATTTGCCCCACTGGGTTGCCAACAGAACTGAGTTCATATTTTACTTTGGAGGGAAGAAGGTGATGCATACCCCAGTAGCAAACCCCACTCCCACCCCATCAAACACCCCTTGATGTCACACCCAGTTCCAGAACCCAACTGAACTTTGACCAGTGTTTTCAGGGGGAAAAAAGAGGAAAAAAAGAAAGAAATCTTTGCTTCCACTTAGCTATAAAGAAAACTCCTAGAGAGAAGATATCTTCCCATCAAGGAAGGAAATCTACTACATCAAATGGGACTCTCAAGACAAAGGAAGTTGCCATTCAAGAGGGAATACAGTGACACCTCATTTGGTTAGGCTTATTGTGGAAAGAGAGGGTCTCTTATTCACAAATCCTGTATCAGGTTCCAAGTAATGATTAAATACAAAAGTACATGTGGGACATTTACATTGTCTCTTTGTCTGATGCTGTATTTAAGCCAATGAACTCATGGTACCATCATGCAAAGAGCATCAACATGGAGTCCCTTGTATCAAGGTCAACTAATTTGAAGTTCCAATTACAAACTCTTAAAAAAGCAAACCTTTCCACAGGGTAACTAATTTCCATGTTCTACCGTATTATGTTAAGAGAAGTTAACTTACACAAAATGATCATCGCAACCGTGGCCAGAAACAGGAGCAGGCACAACAAACTTGCAAGATATAAACCAGAGCTGGTCAGGTCATGCCAAAAATTAGCAAATATCCCTTGAAGGACACAAGAAGAAAAAAAGGAAAAGTCTATTTTAACCACCATCCCAAGAAGAAAGATCTTAGTTGTTTGCCTTGTGCTGGTATTTGAAAAATGTCCAGCTAAAATCCTCTCTCACCTCCAAATCCCACTGTTCATCTAGCAGGTTGTCCTAAATAATCATCTCTCCCCATTTCATCCCAGCCACGGTCACTTTGGAAATAGATGGGTTGAGAGAATGGCTGCCTCCAATATCATCCTGTGAGTTAACATAGCCAGAAGACAGGACGAAGAAGAAGAACTGGGCTGCTGTTTCTTTAAAGACCAGCTAGAACTGGATTGTGAATTCTTCCTTTTTTGCCTCCAGAAATAGTAGGTGGCCACTCCATTTCCTTTCCTTTTCAAGCCTCTCCTGGTCACTCTCTGCCCCTCTGCCCTTCTGGGTTCCCAAAAGGAAAGGAGAAGGACAAAGAAAGGCAGGATTTTCCCTTCACCTCTGGGGAAGATGGATGGTGAAGGGACAGGTCCCAGGGGAACTGACCTATTCTTCCCATTCTGTCTGGAATAGGAAAGGGGGCACATGGCCCAGGAGGCTATAATCTGCACCTCACCAGGGAATGAAGGGAAGGAGATATACATTTATGTTGATGAGGTACATGTGCCCATACTCCAGATGTACAGGGAGCAGAAACTGGCCTTTGTTAACTTCAATTACATTCATTTTAAAGCAAAATCATTGCATCCAAGTCTCAGGAAAGCTATGTCTCAGCAGCAGAGGGAAAGGCTGAGCAGACAACCTTGGTATTCATCAGCCAGTGCAAAGGAAACTGTTTGAGACCACTTTTTTTGGTCCCGAGTCTTCCAAATACACCAACAACAGCCAAAGCTCCAACAATTCATTGGGTCCACAACCTCTGGTGATCACAGAAAAAGAAGTGCAAGATCTATTTCACAGACAAAAGACAGGAAAAGCACCAGGGACAGACAAGATAACTCTTTCTTGCTAAAAAGTCTGTGATGGCCCCCATCTTTACCCGAATCTTCAATAAATCACTAGAGATGTGCTATGTTACTTCTTGCTTCAAACACTCTACTATCATCGCAGTGCCAAAGAAGTCCTCCATCAAGGAACTGAATGACTACAGACCAGTTGCTCTAACATCTGTAGTTATGAAAACCTTTGAAAGGCTAGTGCTGTCCCACCAGAAAACCAACATGGATCTGCTGTTAGACTCCATGCAATTTGCATTCTGAGCAAATAGATCAACAAATAATGCTGTTAATATGGCTCTGCACTACATCCTACAACACCTTGAATCTCCAAATACCTACGCCAGGGTACTCTTTATAGACTTTAGTTCAGCATTCAATGCTATCATCCCAGACATTCTTCTAACTAAACAAAACCAGCTAGCAGTACCTGAACACACGTAAGTGGATCATAAGCTTCCTAACAGACAGGAAGCAGCAGGTAAAGCTAGGCAGAATCACATCTGATACCTGTACAATTTGCACACACACACACCCCAAGGCTGTGTGGTTTCTCCACTTCTCTTCTCCCTGTATACCAATGACTGCATCTCAAAGAATCTATCTGTTAAAATACTGAAGTTTGCAGATGATACAACAGTGATTGGTCTCATTCGAGACAACGACAAATCCGCATACGGATGGGAGGTTGTACAACTTGCCTCATGATGTGACCAGAACAATCTGGAACTGAACATACTCAAAACTGTACAAAAGGTGGTAGACTTTAGAAGAAACCCTCCCATACTATACCTCTTACAATACTAGACAACACAGTATCAACTTATAGACCTAAAATGGACACCCAACATCAAAACATCATTAAAAAAGCACAACAAAGAATGTTCTTTTTGCACCAAGTCAGAAAGCTCAGACTGGCCAAGGAGCTGCTGACCCAGTTCTACAGATGAATGATTGAGTCTGTCATCTGCACCTCTATAACTGTCTGGTTTGGCTCTGCAACCCAACAAGACAGACACAGATTTCAGAGAGTAATTAGGACTGCAGAAAAAACAATTACTACCAACCTGCCTTCCATTGAGGACCTGTATACTGCACTAGTCAAAAAGAGGGCAGTGAAAATATTTATAGACCTCTCACAACCAGGACATAAACTGTTTCAACTCCGACCCTCAAAACGACCAGAACAACTAGTCACAAGAATAGTTTTTTCATGAACGCCATCACTCTGCTAAACAAATAATTCCCTCAACAGTGTCCAACTATTTACAAAGTCTGCACTACTATTACTGTTAAATCTTCTCATCACTCCTCATCACCCATCTCCTCCCACTTGTGACTGTATGATTGTAACCTTGTTGTTTATATCCTAAAGTTTTTTATTGACTGTTTCCTAGTATGATTTGATTGCTTATTGTACACTATGACTATTATTAAGTATTGTACTTTATCATTCTTGACTCTTGATGAATGTATCTTTTCTTTATGTACACTGAGAACATATGCACCAAGACAAATTCCTTGTGTGTCCAATCACACTTGGCCAATAAAGAATTCTATTCTGTTCTGTTCTGATCTGTTTGATTCAATTCGATTCGATTGAGACCAAAGACTGAGGCTGGAATGTTCTTTTTAAGAGTATGAAACCAGGAGATGGTAACATCCAACCTTAGCTTGCTGTCTCTTTTATTGCTTACTGAATCTTCAATATTTTTGTCTACTTCAGCCTCTTCTTGATTCCTGTAATCTCCCCTTTTATATGTCCTACTCTTTTGTATAATTGTATACATACAACATACATCTACCTGTATTTTGCTGCGCTCGTCTGACATTGGATCTGGAAGCCACATTGGATCTGGAAGCCACGTTGGATCTGGAAGCTACATTGGATCTGGAAGCCACGTTGGATCTGGAAGCCATGTTGGATCTGGAACTCTCTGTCGCTCAATCCAGTCCTTAAATAACAGTATGTATTGAGAAGGAACAAAGGATCGATTCAGATCAAAAGTGATCTGACTGAATTCCCATTCCATTCATTCAAAGCATCGAATTAGGTGGTTTTGGAAGAGCCTGGAGAAGTTTGAAGTCAATATTTGGTTACTTCATCGACTTTTCTTTATTCACATAGATTTAAATAAATGCCTGACTCTCAGTGGCTCTAGTTGCTTTGCACTATTAAAACAACGATAAAAATGAAAGCATAAAGAGACATGTTCCCAGAAAAAGAAGAACTATGTTAAACAAAAGCAAATCCTAATGGGGCTCACCCAACCCAAGGGAGAACAACCAAGCTTTCATTGCCTTCCAACTGATCATCAAGATGGGGACCATCTGAAACTGGAGGATGCCAGGTGCCCTGACAGAGCTATGGACACTTCCGGGGTTCACCTGGGTGACCCTACGTAAATGAGGGGACCTGAAGTGCAACCCCTCTGCCAAATCTTACGAAATAGGGGGACATTGTTGGAGCTGGGCAGCCACAGAAATTGCCAGGCTCCCTGCCCTCAAAAGCTTGATAGGTGATTGAATGACATCCAGAAGCCAACCAGCAATCATTGCAGCTCATGGAAGAGTGGTGCCACTTGCTTTTCACTGATGGTGCGGCTGCATTTGGACCACTTACAAAAAAGATTTGTTAGAGCAGTCCCATATAGAGAGCACTGCAATAATCCCTTCTCGAGGGGACCATGGCATGAGTGACTGTTCGGGGGTCGGGTGTTTGATCCAGGAACAGGCACAATTGGCATCCTGGATAAATCTGTGAAAAGACCCTTCTACCCACAGCTGTTGCCTGTTCTTTGGGTAACAGCTGTGAGCCTAAGATGACCCCAATCCCTCATTGCAAAGTGGCCTCAAATGGGGAAGCACAGCCCCATCCAAAACCAGAGATGGAGACTCCCAAGGCCAGAGAGCCCAAATATCCCCAATCCTGTTGGGATTGAGCTGGATCTGTTCCCCCCCGTCCACACATGCCCAGCCTCCTGACTATTAGACGTGACATCAGGAGCATCATTTCCAAAATGCAAGATTGGGAACATCCCACATCCTAAGGATTTTGCACTGGGAACTGATAGATGGCTTTCCTATAAAGATTCTGTTCCATACTAGCAGGCTTGTAGGCCTGCATTCCTATTGGTCCAGAAAAGCCGGGCCGTGATTGGACAAAACTAAGCGTTCTGATTGGTCCTTATTCGGCTGCCGCAATTGGGTAAAACCAAGCACGGGAAGCTCAAATGCATGTCATAGGCTGCCTTGCCGCAGCCAGCTCTATAAAAGGAGCTGCCTTGGCTGGGAGTCTTGTCTCAGTATCTGGTTTCCTTAATAAAGAGCTGTTGTCACTACTTCGAGTCTCATCTCTCCTTGGGATCCACCGCCCAGATTTAACACTGGCGACAAGGATGGGATATTGAGATAACAGAGCTGACTAGCACATGGCAGATAGCGCATGGACGACCTGCAAGATGGCCAGCAGTGCCGTGCCACCCGCACCATTCAATCCAGCCAGCGAGGACTGGGAGTCCTACATTGATCGTTTCCAAATGTTCTTGGAATCAAACAACCTGAAGGACGCCACCGGCAGCAAGAAGCGAGTGGTTTTTCTAACATACTGCGGACCCGCCGTTTTTAAAATGGCCAAGGCACTCGTGAAGCCAATAGATGTCAAGACCATGGATTGGGATTCCCTAGCTCCCATCCTCCAGAACCACTACACCCCAGCGGTGCCAATTCTCATCCATCGGCATGATTTTTACCAGAGGGATCAGCGCGAGGGCGAGAGCGTTGGAGAGTTCGTAGCCGACCTGAGGGACCTAAGGGACTTGCGCAGATTCACCAATCTAGACAAGGCCATGCGTGACCGAGTCGTCCTCGGCCTGAAAGACCCAATTCTCCAAAGCAGATTGATGGCTAAAGGGGACATCTCCCTCGCCGATGCCGTAGCCGAAGCCACCGCAGCCGAGGCCACTTGGTAAGTCAGCAGCGCAAATGCGGCATTCAAACGGAAACGACCGCCAACCCACCAGCAAGATGGCAACTGCAGTAGACAAACACGCAGCATCCACCCACCACGGTGACATCGAATCCCCTTCTGACAGCAAAGAGGAAAAAATTCACAGACT
The DNA here is from genome assembly GCA_033807585.1 of Hydrophis major. Lineage (NCBI taxonomy): Eukaryota > Metazoa > Chordata > Lepidosauria > Squamata > Elapidae > Hydrophis > Hydrophis major. The sequence continues at coordinate 5,857,142 of CM066333.1, read as the reverse complement.
TCAGTCGGAACCCGAGCGATGAGACCAGCACGGTCGTAAGTCGAGTTACCAATGTGCCGGCTGTGGAGGAAATCACCCATGTTCTGAATGCAAGTTCCTGGACGCTGTTTGCCATTTTTGCGAAATACAAGGGCATATTGCCAAAGTATGCCATAACAAATGAAATTCCAGCTCCTGATGACGGGGAAACAGCCCAAGAAGAAGAGATGGCACTCCCACCATAAACCAGGACCACCATAATGACAGCCGATGGAAGCAGGACAGCCGAACCAGGAAGTTCCTCGAGGTACCTAGAAGAGAAGAAACGCACCAAACAGTCACCATCAGCCACGCTTCATCAATAGACGCACGAAAGATACGTGTAGAGGTCAACATCGAGAATCAGCCTTGCACCATGGAGGTAGACTCCGGTTCCTCCCTCTCTATGGTCTCCTGGAGGACCATCAAAAGTCTAATTCCCAGCATCCGCTGCCAAGAGCTAAGCGACCAGAAGCTAATATTAAGAGACTATCAAGGTAATCACATTCCGGTCATTGGCACTGGACATTTTCAAGTTTCGTTCAGAAACCACTCCATCATCCTACCACTTACAATCGTCGATAAAGACAGACCCAGCCTACTCGGGTTGCTGTGGTTCGCACCGTTGGGGATCGAGATGGCAGGCATCAACCACACAGAAGACGAAAACTGACATCGCTCCCATCCGTCTCAAGCCGTGCCGAGTGCCTTTTGCACTCAAGCCTAAAGTAGACGAACAATTAGAAAAACTAATAGCACAAGGCGTGTTAGAACCCATCGACCATGCCCGTTGGGAGACCCCAATTGTCACTCCCATCAAACCCGATGGCTCCCTGAGAATTTGTGGTGATTACAAGGCCATCCTCAACCACGCATTGCAGCAGAGCGCCTACCCGGTGCTGTTAGTCCAACATCTCCTGCACTCACTTGGGGGTGGCAAGATCTTTGCAAAACTCAACCTGGCTCAAGCTTATCAACAACTGCCAGTCAATGCTGAAACCGCTGAAGCCCCAAAATAGTGACACATAGAGGGGCGTTCAAATGTAACCGGCTCCAGTTTGGGGTCAGCATTGCACCGGGCATTTTTCAAAGTCTAATGGAGAGATTGCTGCAGGGAATTAAAGGAATCATGCCCTATTTCGACGGCGTTCTGGTAGCAGCCCCTACCAAAAAACAATTGGAAAACAACTGAGGGCGGTCCTACAGAAATTCAAAGACGCTGGCCTCAAGGTGAAAAAGGAAAAATGTCAATTATGCACTGAAAGGGTTGAATTTCTTGGCTACCTCCTTGACAAATAAGGAATTTACCCCACAGATAAAAAATTGAAAGCCATCAAAAACGCCCCCAGACCAAAGAACAAAATGGACCTCCAAGCCTTCCTCGGACTCATTAAATTCTATAACATTTTTCTACCCCAGAAAGCGACTGTCGTAGAACCTCTGCATAGACTCCTTGATAAAAAGGCTTCCTGGATATGGGGACGGCGAGAAGAGTAAGCTTTTCACCAGATAAAAAAACCTTTTGATTTCAGATGCAGTCCTCATGCAATACAATGAAATGCTACCTCTGACTGTTACTTGCGACGCATCACCTTTCGGGGTTGGCGCCATCCTGAGCCACATTTTATCAAATGGAACAGAAGCCCCCGTTGCATTCTTTTCCAGAACATTGTCCAAACCAGAGAGGAACTATAGCCAGCTGGACAAAGAAGCCCTCGCCATCGTGTCAGCAGTAAAGAGATTCCACGAATACATTTATGGTAGGACATTTTCCATTATTACAGACCATAAGCCCCTACTTGGCATATTGGCGGGTAACAAGCCCACCCCACACATCTTGTCACCTTGCACGCTGATGCCTTAAGCCGCTCCCCCTTGCCAGACCTGCAAGAAAACCCAGCACCCACATTACCAGTCTTGCAAATTGAAACAATCCCCATGCCACCAGTAACCGCGCAAGACATCGCCCACAAAACTAGGAAGGACAGACGCTTGGCACGAGTTCTCAGCTGGGTGGAGAGAGGATGGCCAGAAACCGAGCCAAACGAACTTTTTAAACCATTTAAAAACCGACAAACTGAACTCTATTCGCAAAGAAGTTGCATGTTGTGGGGAGACCAGAGTAATACCAGAGACACTACAGAAAAAAGTTTTAGACTTGCTGCATGACGGGCACCCTGGTATTGTGCGCATGAAAGACCTGGCCAGGAGCTACGCTTGGTGGCCAGGCATGGACAAGCAAATTGAAACCTGGGTTGCTGCTTGTAACACATGCCAAGAGACTCGCTCGGCTCCCTCTAAGGCCCCACCATTAGAATGGGAAACACCCAGAGGCCCTTGGTCACGCATCCATATTGACTTCGCAAGGCCAACCAAGGGGCACACCTTCTTAATCACTGTTGATGCTTATTCAAATTGGCTCGAGGTGAGCACAATGAAGACAACCACCACGGAAGCTGTCATCAAGAAATTAAATAAACTTTTCGCAACACATGGTCTGCCAGATGTCATCGTTTCTGACAATGGGCCACAATTTACCGCCTTGGCTTTTGAACAATACTTGGCAGAATGCGGCATCCAACACGCATTGACATCGCCAGCTCACCCGGCGGCGAATGGTAGAGCTGAACACATGGTTCAATTTACAAAAAAAACTCTGCACAAAATGGAACATGGCAACATCCACGAGAAGATCACCAGGATGCTTCTTCTACAACATATCACACCAAATACCACCACCAACAAGAGCCCAGCAGAGCTATTAATGGGCAGAAGACTCAGGTCACCTCTAGACCAGCTGCACCCTGCTTACACCCCAGAAAAACCCCTTGGTTCCAGCAGCAAGCACCGCGCCTTCAAGGTAGGAGACACTGTATTTGCCAAAAACTTTACAGGGGACCCACTTTGGATCCCTGCAAAAATCACCCAAGTCTCAGGCCCCTGCTCCTACCGGCTCGAGACCATCGATGGGAGGTCGTGGAAACTTCATATTGACCAGCTAAGATCCAGTCTGGCTGCCTTCCCCCTCATAGACTCTAACCAAGAAATCAGGGGGGGGGGGGGACCTCAAGTTCAGAAAATGAACGAACATCTGTACAAGTAGAACACCCCACACAGACATTAAACAAAAACCAACAATACTTACCAGCCAGAAGGGAGTCGTGGCAGACGGGCACTTCGCCTGGAAGCAGCAGCCGGACAAGCTCCACCAGCCCAGAGAGCACAGGCAGGAGCAGCAGAGCAAACGACTCAACCAACCCGGAATCACCAGGCAGGAGTCACAGCCAGAGGACCGGCTCACCCTTCCAGGCATTTCCATCTTGCAGCTCAAGAGCAACGCAGAGCCCGTCCAAACCCGATAGCGAACAGAGACATTGTGAACTGCGCAAGTCTAGTAGGCAGGTACGAAGACCCGCCTACTTGCGTGATTACGTTACCCCGCCTCTTGGACAGAACCAAGAGAGGAGGGGTGTTCCAAACTAGCAGGCTTGTAGTCCTGCATTCCTATTGGTTCGGAAAAGCCAGGCCGTGATTGGACAAAACTAAGCGTTCTGATTGGTTCTTATTCGGCTGCCGCGATTGGGTAAAATCAAGCACGGCAAGTTCAAATGCATGTCATAGGCTGCCTAGCCGCAGCCAGCTCTATAAAAGGAGTTGTCTCGGCTGGGAGTCTTGTCTCAGTATGTGGTTTCCTTAATAAAGAGCTGTTGTCACTACTTTGAGTCTCATCTCTCCTTGGGACCCACCGCCCAGACTCAACAGATTCCATGTCGATGCTGAATGGGATGAGGGTGAGGAGACTGTCCAGGACCCCACATATGAGGGGCTGCAAAGATCCAAACTCTTCCCTGTCGACATTGGCAGGAAGCACCACAGAGAAAGGAAGAAAACCACCAAAATATGGTGCTCCCCACTCCGAATCCCTGAAGCCTGTCCAGAAGATGAGCATAGATACCAGGATTAAAACCCACTGAAACATCCAGTAGCACAATGATGGATGCACCACCAATCCTATCCCTGCCAAAGGTCATTGACAAGCACAAACAACGCCATTGTAGTATGATGTCCCACGTTGAAGTAGAATGAGATGGATCCAGATCACCTCCTTCCTTCAGAACTGTTGTTCAATCACCTTCTCAACAACCTGCCTAAAAAGGAAAAGATTGGAGACTGGGTGAAGATTGATAAAAAGGATTGGTGGGCTCAGCAATGGCCTCGCATGGAGAAGGACCATCCTCTCTCTCAAAGATATTAACACCACTTTCTGACTTTGCAGATTGTGAGGCACTATTTCCTCTTTTATCCTTCTCCGTATCTCAGGATCCGCGGGACTGACATATCCTACAATTCTTCTCAGCCTCTTACATGTTCTTGTCTTTCTCTGACTGAAATACACTTTCCCCATGCTTGTTTGTTAATAGAAAATGTTGCTGAAGCAGCACAAAATACGCCATTCCCAATAGCAGCTAAATCTGCCAACGAGCAAGCCAGCCAGCCTTGGGTTGCTCTGTGATTGAGGGGCAGACTATCTCTAAATTAGATATATAAAGAAATAAAAATAAATGAGCAAGAGAAACCAATGCTCGATGGGTCTCATCCATCTTAGGATTCTTGCTTGAATAATTGGGAAGCTTATATTCAAAACTTACACTCTATATAAAAAGTGGGTATATCTGTGCTGAGAAATTGAAACTTTTTTTCCATTTTTGTTTGCATCTCTGAGATTCAAAAAAGAGCCTGCTTTTTCCTAGTAAGAGCAGTGTTTATATCTCCTTATTTTATTGTAGGATTGCTATGGAAGGACGACCTGGCCTTATTAACTCCTTGCTCCCATCCCTCAGGGCCATTGTCAGGGCAACTCAGCTGCCAATCAAGGAGCAGGGACCAATCAAAGAACTGTTGCTAGGCTGGATGCGAGAAGGAGAGAAGACAAAATGGCTGCCTGAAACTCTGCTGCCACAGGCCTCATGAGGAAGAAGCCGAATAAACAGAGCTAAACCTCAGGAATTGAAATGAAAATAGAAACTAAAAGATAGACTGCCCTGATGAGGAGAGGCTCTGGAAAGGAGCCAGCAGCTGAAAGACATGAGGGGAGAGAGACATCTTTGTCCTTCCCTCAGACAGGCGTAAGGAAAAAGTTATCTCAGCGGTTTTCCTCAGATGTAGCAAAGATGTGGGAGAAGAGAAGGGGGGGGAGTCAGGAAGTCCAGACAGAAGCAAACAAGGGGAAAATATGGAATAAAAGTAAGACTTGGATAGAACAGGAATAGAAAGCAAGAATTTAAAAAGACAAAACTTCAAACTCTATGGAAAAATGATGCAGCAGAAATAACTAGGGACTAAGACCGCAAATAGAGAGAGGCCAGCAAATAAAGAAATATACTGGAGATATAGAGAAAATAGAGTGAAATTAAAATATGCTATATTTTAAAATATAGCATAGATAGAACCCATGGAAAATAGTTATATTTTATTAAGATTCATTTCTACACCAGTCTTTAACTTCCTTTCTTTAATTTTTAAGCTTTCCTTTTTTGGGTAAATAAAAGACTTAACATCCACTAAGGGGAGACACAAAATCCCAGTCATCCAAATTTCCATGTCTTTATTGTCTCCTTCGAGTAACATAAATGCAGACACAGGCATCATGAGGGCAAAAAAATAAAATAAAAAATGAATCCAATCAACAATTTTGTCATATATATAAAAGGCAGAAAAGTATCATAGAGATACTTTTAGGAGCAGACCATGCTCATATGGATAGATTAAAGATGAAAAGTTAGAATAAGCATGTCAGCAAGATTTAATACAGGAGATGTCTATTATTTCTGAATCCCCCCAAAGAAACAAATCCTAGCAAAATACAGATATCTCCCCAAATTGATCAGTACTTGGACAATTTAGTTCTCAGTCGTATCAGTCTCTCATTTCATGCAGCTTTCAAAATCATATGATGCAGGAAATATTTTATTATACAACTTGGATGGCTATCTGTTTCAGCAAGTGACTCTGGGCAGTGAACAATCTTAAATTAAAAGTAAATTTCCATCATAAGTACAAAAATTAAAGTAGCACAGCAGCTAAGGAGAATGTTCAGACAACCCATACCAAAGGCCAGCAGAATCTGGGGGAAGGATGTTTTTTAGGAAAGATGTTCTGAAAGAAAACTTTTAGTGACTCTGTAAATGTCATTAGTAACTCCACAATTATTCTGACTCTGTAAACTGCTTAGAGAGGGCTGTAAAAGCACTGGATAGCGGTATATAATCTAAATGCTATTGCTATTGCTTACTCAGAAAACTTGCTGTCACTTGAGAAGAGGAGATCCACCTCACACTTGAAAATACAACGTGGGCTTTCCTCCTAGCCAGGAACTCTGAGGACACCACTATTCCTTTAAAAGTTAATGTGAATCCACACGAATCCAAGCTCAATAACAAACGGGTGCATAAGAAACACTCTCTGGGTTGCAAGACCCATGGGTGGTCCCAGATGTGAGAATGCTCAGGGAATGGGCTCCCCAAATATCCTGAGTTTGGCAGGAGAAAGGGAAGAGCTTCAAAGTCCTCCTCCTCAGTTCTGCAAAATATTTCTTCCGCCTCCTGCTGAACCCTCCCTTCTCCTTCCCCCATTCAGAATGCAACTGCAGATCGGTGGCACCCCACAGGAAGAAGGTGCCTTTTAGCTACATAGAAATTGTTATGAACTAATAAAACACTTAAATAAAGTTTATCAAACCTTTAGAAAATAGCAGGGTTCTAGTCCTGCACTTCTGATTGGCCGATAAATAATGATATCGGATTGGTCTGTTCAGGAGAATCTGATTGGCTGTAAACGAGCCACTCTCATTGGTTAAGGGGGTTAACATGCCACGTTTCTTATTGGTTACTAGATCAGCAGCTTGCCTATAAAAGGGCTGCTGCTGCCCTAGGTTTTTGTTCTGTTCACAATGATTAATAAAGAGATGAAGTTCACTGTTCACCATCTCATCTCCGTTCCTTGTGCACAGAACTTAACACTGGCGACAAGGATGGGATGTGGAGACATCAGTGCTGACTGAACACTACAGAGCACTAAACAGAGCACGTGGCTGAAGGCGCATCAACGGCGGAAACCATGACCGGCGGCACCATACCACCCGCTCCATTCGACCCGGCACAAGAAGACTGAGACTCATACATGGACTGGTTCCAGATGTTTCTGGAGACCAACAACTTGAAGGATGCCACTACTGGGAAAAAGCAAGTGGTATTCCTAACTCACTGCGGACGTGCCATTTTTAAGATGGCTAAGGCACTGGTGAAACCAGCTGAGGTGAAATCCATGGACTGGGACATCCTCGAGCCCCTCCTATGGGCCCTCTATGCACCTACCGTACCAACGCTTGTCCAAAGACATGAATTTTACCAGAGAGACCAGCGGAAAGGAGAAAGCATTGCAGATTTCATCGCGGATCTCCGGACCCTGGGAGGCCTCTGCGGGTTCACTGACCTCGAAAAAGCTCTAAGAGACCGAATAGTTCTGGGACTAGATGCGCCACATGTGCAAAGTAAGCTGATGGCGAAAGGTGACATCAGCCTTGCAGATACCATCGCTGACGCTACTGCAGCAGAAGCAACCAGGAAGTCGGCTGCCCGAATGCACCACACCAACACCCCGCTCTGCCAACTCGCCGGCGAAACCCCACCTCGCCTTGAGGGACATGCAATGGCAACCCACCACGAGGACCTTGAATCGTCATCAGAAAGTGATGAGGAAGAGGTCAACTGGCTCCGGTCTGAACGAGACCAACACCACCAGCGTAACCAGAGACTGCAGTATCAATGCGCAGGTTGTGGGGCAAACCATCCGTGATCAGACTGCAAATTCCTCATCCATATTTCCTCTGCCATATTTGTGGGAAGAGAAGCCACATCGGAAAGGTCTGTAGAAGCAAGCAAGGATCCAGCCCACTTGAGAGGGGGACCAACTACCGCCAGACCACAGAGAATAGCCCTGTGAGTTGGGAACATTTGAACCACCAATGGAACAACCACTCCTACAGAAATAAACCACTAACCCATTCAACGAAACGAGAAGAGGCACATCAAACCATCACGATTGGTCACGCCTCATCATTAGATGCAAAGAAGATCCGAGTGAAGGTCGCCATCAAAAACCAGCCCTGCGTGATGGAAGTCGATTCAGGATTGTCCCTCTCGATGGTTTCCTGGAAGACCCTTAAACAATTAATCCCTGCCGTCTGGTGGCAAGACCTCAGAATCCAAAGAATCATTCTCAAGGACTATCAAGGAAACCAAATTCCGGTCGTTGGATCCAGCCTAGTCCAGGTCTCATTCAAAAATCGTACTGCATCCTTACCATTGACCGTCATCGACCGTGATCGGCCTAGCTTGTTAGGCCTTCAATGGTTTGCTCCACTTGGGATTGAGGTAGCCGGCATTCACCAAACCAGCAGCGACAACTGGGAGGAGGCCCTCGTCCAGGAATTCCAGGACGTCTTTGCAGACAAACTAGGCAAGTACAAGGGGACCCCAATATCATTTAACCTTAACCCTGAAGTAGCCCCCATCCACCTTAAGCCTCGTCGAGTCCCTTTTGCCCTTAAACCAAAGATTGACGAGCAGCTTCATAAATTAATAGCCCAGGGTGTTTTAGAACCAACTGACCACGCTCCTTGGGAAACCCCAATCGTAACATCCATCAAACCGGATGGATCGTTAAGGATTTGTGGGGACTACCGTGCCACCCTGAATCACGCCCTTCAACAGAACGCTTACCCGGTGCCGGTGGTACAACACCTTCTCCATTCCCTGGGGGGCGGAAAAGTCTTCGCTAAATTGGATTTAGCACAGGCGTACCAACAACTGCCTGTAGATAAAAAAACAGCAGAGGCACAAACGATCGTTACGCACCGAGGCGCAACCGACTCCAATTCGGAGTTAGCGTGGCCCCAGGGATTTTTCAGAGCTTGATGGAGAGACTATTACAGGGAATAAAAGGGGTTGTACCGTACTTTGATGATGTTTTAATTGCTGCCCCAAATAGAGAAATACTAAAGAAGCGTCTTAGACTGCTTCTCCAGAAATTTAAAGACTCTGGCCTTAAAGTTAAAAAAAATAAATGTTAACTGTGTACAGATAAAGTAGAATTCCTGGGGTACCTAATCAATAAACAAGGCATTCACCCCACCAATAGCAAGTTAAGAGCAATCAAGAATGCCCCAAGACCCAGAAATAAGACTGATCTCCAAGCTTTCCTGGGGCTTATTAATTTTTACAACATCTTCCTGCTCCACAAAGCGATCGTAGCCGAGCCCCTACATCGGCTCCTCAACAAAAAAGCAACCTGGGTTTGGGGGCACTGAGAGGAGCAAGCATTCTGACAAGTGAAAAACCTATTAACTTCAGATGCTGTTTTGATGCAGTATAACGAGACTTTGCCTTTAACAATCACATGTGACGCATCGCCATTTGGAGTGGGAACCATTTTGAGCCATGTGTTACCAAACGGTAGTGAAGCCCCTATTGCCTATTTTTCAAGGACTTCATCAAAGGCTGAACGTAACTATAGTCAAATCGATAAAGAGGCTCTTGCTGTTGTATCTGCTGTAAAACGGTTTCATGAATATGTATTTGGATGAGTTTTTACTATTGTTACCAACCACAAACCTTTGCTGGGGATTATAGCGGGAGACAAGCCAACCCCCTATATATTATCGCCTAGAATGACTCGCTGGTCGGAGTTTTTGGCTGCGTACAATTATAAGCTGCAACACCGCCCAGGGAAAGCCATTCCCCACACTGACGCGTTGAGCCGTGCACCACTTCCAGAAACCGTCAACGACCCAGCTCCAACCCTTACAACGCTCCAGATTGAAACACTACATTCACCGCTGCTAACAGCTAGAGATATCGCGATCGAAACAAAACACGATCCTATCTTAATGCGAGTTCTTAGCTGGGTCGAACAAGGATGGCCAGTAGATCAAACCCCTGATGACTTCATCCCCTTCAAGAACCGGCAAACAGAACTTTTTTCACAAAAAGCCTGCATCCTATGGGGGGATAGAGTCATCGTCCCAGAACGGTTACAACGAGCGGTATTAAAGACACTGCATGAGGGCCACCCCGGCATCGTGCGTATGAAAGCGCTCGCACGAAGCTACGCGTGGTGGCCGGGCATCGACAAACAGATCAAAGCCTGGGTAAAGACTTGTTATAAGTGCCAGGAAGTTAGCAATGCCCCACCGAAAGCAACTCCGACAGAATGGGAAACACCTTGGGGACCGTGATCCCACATCCATATTGACTTTACAGGACCTACTAAGGGACATACATTCCTATTAACAGTGGATGCCTATTCAAACTGGCTCGAGATCCACGAAATGAAGAGTACCACAACTGAGTCCGTCATCCGGAAGTTGAACAGATTATTCACGATGCATGGACTGCCAGACATTCTGGTATCCGGCAACGGACCCCAATTTACTGCGCTCCCTTTTGAACAATACTTAGCGGACCGCGGTATTTGCCATGCACTAACTTCGCCAGTGCACCCTGTGGCTAACGGAAGAGCCGAGCGCATGGTACAGTTTGTTAAAAAAAACCCTCCACAAAATGGACTATGGGGACATTGAAGATAAGATAAACAGAATACTCCTTCTCCAACACATCACTCCGCACAGCGTCACCAACAAGACTCCAGCTGAACTATTGATGGGGCGCAAACTCCGCTCCCACCTCGACCGGCTTCACCCATCTTACGAGCCAGAGAAACCCTGCAGATCTAGCAGAAAATGCCGCGAGTTCAAGATAGGCGACTTAGTTTTCGCCAGAAACCTTTCTGGCAAATCATTGTGGATCGAGGCAACTGTAATTCAAACCACTGGACCCAGGTCATACCGAGTGAAAACCTGCAACGGAAAAATATGGGCACGCCATATAGATCAGCTTCGCTCGAAGCTACAACCCAGTTTCCGCGACTCTGGTAACTCCCAAACCGAGGGGGGAGGGGATGACGAAGAAACTGAATTCGAGATGGCGGAAAGCAGGAACGAAAGAAGGGCGTAACAAATGAAGAAGGATCAAGGAAGGGCGTGGCCTCGCCACAGAGGAACACCTCAACAGAGGCAAGCCCGCAAGGGCCAGAGGACAATGACGAGAACATTGGCAGCACCAAGTCTTCCAATGCGGAACCACCAGCACCCGACTTGCCCGAAAACGTCCCGCCAAAACAGGGTTACAGACAAGAACCGGTGGAACAGCGTAAATGCAATAGACAGTCAAAACAACCTTCCTACCTCAGAGATTATGTCACCGCACCCCCCAAATGGAACCCGGGGGGAAGGGGTGTTATGAACTAATAAAACACTTAAATAAAGTTTATCAAACCTTTAGAAAATAGCAGGATTCTAGTCCTGCACTTCTGATTGGCCGATAAATAGTGATATCGGATTGGTCCGTTCAGGAGAATCTGACTGGCTGTTAACGAGCCACTCTCATTGGTTAAGGGGGTTAACACTCCACATTTCTTATTGGTTACTAGATCAGCAGCTTGCCTATAAAAGGGCTGCTGCTTCCCTAGGTTTTTGCTCTGTTCACAATGATTAATAAAGAGTTGAAGTTCACTGTTCACCATCTCGTCTCCGTTTCTTGCGCCCATTGGCAGAACTTAACAGAAATCGTTCTGTCTCAGACACATCCTGTCTCTGATGCACAAAATGGGATGAGGTAAACCAACAAGAATCCAGTGTAGATTAGCAGTGTGCAAAGATAAGAAAGAAATGCATGGGCACTGCAAATCAGGCAATGGCCCCAAGGTCTCTGCTTGTAGTGTGGAAAGGGAACTTCACAAGGACAGTGGTGACACCCAAGCAGGAAAAGCCCGAGGGGAACATCAGGCCAGCCATAAAAAGAAACTTGCATAGGAAAAGGAATCAAATAAAAGGTATTAAAGAAGCCCCTTAGACAAAAGCCTAAATAATTAAGAAAACTAAGGAAACAAGAAAAGAAAACACTTACAAACACAAGACATGCCAAATCAGCTAAACAAACAGACAAAAGACACAAAATATATTGCAAAGGAGACAGATAGGAGATTGCCACAAGAAAACATTAGGAAATGGATAATCCAATCAAACCACCTTGCAAAGTTTGCCTTCTGCACCCCACGGAGTTTACCCTCCAGCGGAAATGAAGACAACCCCTGTTTTAAATCCTAAAACATTAAGAAATACAAACACAAGCACAAATACACAAAATGAGAAAAAGGTATATAAATCAGGGGGCTTATCATACAAAGCTAGCTAGCCCAGGAACGCAGACTTCTTGCTATCTCTCGCCTTCCTGAAAAATAAAAAGACTCAGCTTTCAAGCAGTTGTCTGAATCCTTGCACTGGAGTTCTCCCAGCAGGAAAATCAAACCCTCAGAAGAAAGGCATTTTTAAAGCCTTTCAACAATTGGCGACCATGAAGGTTTTCCAGACAACCCTGCCACCGGACCGGGCCCACGGATCCAAACCCAGCCGGCATGGACCTTCTTTGTCCAGGGACAACATCCACAGACCCAGCCCATAAGGCATAAGAGTAATAAAGGGAGTTCTTGGGCTTTTCTGCTCAACAGCTGCTTGAAAGCAGGTGAGTACCGCTTCAAATTTATAATCTTACTAGGGAGGGGAGTGGAAGCGTGAGTGTACCAGGTGTGTGATTGTGGATTTTCTCTGCGGAAACAGTGGGACCTCACCTACTCTGTGATTGCCAGCCACACCTCAGCCAGCTGCTAGCTCCAAAACGAGCCGTGACCAGCTGGATTTGGGAATGCAAGGGGTGATCACAGAGTGTGAGTCCTTCTGAAGGACGTAAGAAAAACCGAGTGGGCTGAGAAAGGAACTGGTGTTGGGAAATAAATAGAAAGCAGAATAAATAGTCCCAGTGAATCCCGCAAGTAAAGCCCTGTGCATTTAGAAGGGGCCCGTATGGGCTGCTGGCAAACAAAATTGGAAATAGTTTGCCTTACAAAGCAGAGCAGGTCCTTCCAGATCACCACTTTTAAGGGAGATCTGAAAACTGACGGCGGAGTGTAGGAAGGGGCCCGTACCGGCTGCTAGGGGGCAGACGGTCCTCCAAGATCCCTGATTTTTAGGGGGGGGTCTTAAAACTGATGGCGGAGTTTCCCTATGAGAAAGGGAAACCGGAGTCCTTTCCAGACCTTTTTTGTCTGAAAACTGACGGCGGTAGCCCGGCTAAACCAAAGTAATCCCCACATCAGGTAGGGAATATGGGAAGTTGTAGCTCGAGGGCAATGGAAGAGACCCCCTTGGATAAATTACTTGAGGCTTGGGATGAAAGGCGAGTGCCTGTCCTGACTGGAATGAATAAAAAAGAAGTGAAAAGAATTTGCAAAAAGTGGGCTTTATTGCAAGATGACACGGGTAGACAAATTTGGCCTGATAGCGGTACTTTAGATTATAAAACCCTGAAAGCACTTAAAACATGCATTAAGCCCAGCCAAATACCCTATTGATACTGCTGGGCTGAAATTGTTAGGACCAAAGACCTGACCAAGAAAAAAAATAAAATAAGGAAAAGCTTGAAACCCATTTCAGGGAAGGGAATACCGAGGCACGGATTATGGCTCTCCTTTTAAGCAAGCCAGTGCCAGGCAGAAATAGGGGACAACTAGAATGTGTTTTTACCCACACCCCCTCCTCTGCCTCTGACCTAGTCATCTGGAAAAAGGATACCCCAGCTTTCAGGGCTGATCCTCAAACAATTATTAAAACCCTGAGATCTATCATAGACAGCCATAATCCATACTGGGGTGACATGACTCAGCTGTTACAAGTCTTTCTAACGAAAGACAAACTATTAAAACTGTTTGAAAAAAAAAAAAAAACAGACCAAATAGCCAAACCACCAACTATCCCTGGTCAGGCAGCCCCAGCCCGCATCGCATGGCCAGTACATCGCCCTGACTGGGACTATAATGATACCAATCAATGGGACGAATACACTAGAGCAAAAGATAATTTACTAGAAGCTCTAGAGGAAATAAGAAAAAAAACAAACCTTTAAACTAGTCTGAATTTCAAAAAAAAAAACCACACACACACACACAAAGGGAAAAGGAAAACTCTGATGCCTTTTGGGTCCGCCTATCAGAAGCAGCTACTGCATATGCCCACCTAGACCTTAGTTGCCTGAAGGACCAAAGGATTTTAGCTTCAGCCTTCGTGGATCAGTCCACCTTAGATATTAAAGAACATTTCCACCACTTTGTCTCTAACTGACCAACCTTAGACATAGCAGAGTTTCGCAGGATTGCTAACTTTGTCTATGATCAAAGAGACAAGCTGAAAGAGGAAGAGAAAGATAGAAAGAGACGAATAGAAAACAGGAAGACTTAAACATGTTTGCTGTAATGAAACATAATGCCAGACAAATGCCAGGTAAAACCCCCTATAATTCAAATAAAAAGCTTGAATTCGACCTCCCATGCCCTGGATGCCCTTAACAGAGAATTGAGGGAGGTCAGAAGCCACCTTGGAGAATAGGGCAGCAATAGACTTCCTTCTCTTGAAGTATAATTATGGCTGCGAAACATTCCAAGGGATGTGTTGCTTCAATCTGGATGAAACCTCAGAACTCGTAGGGAGGGACATCCACCACCTGAAAGAGCTATTTCAGAATATTGGTCAGGAGCAATCATTCCTGGACTTTTCATGGCTCTTCTCATGGATGCCAGATTTCCATTGGCTCAAAATCCTTATCACAACCACAATCAACATTTGTGTCTTTGGAGCACTCATGTGTTGCCTCTGTCAGTGCATACCACCCTGCCCCAGCTGCCTAAAGGCCTGTATTCCCTCTAAAAGGAGAAAATTAAAAAAGGGAGAGGCAGTCATGATGATACAGATGGATCATGAATACCAAGTATACCCAGACATTCAATCAGAAACCACCCCTTAGAGAGAGAGGAAAAAAAGGGAGGATTGTGGAAAGGGAACTTCACGAGGACAGTGGTGACACCCAAGCAGGAAAAGCCCGAGGGGAACATCAGGCCAGCCATAAAACAAACTTGCATAGGAAAAGGAATCAAATAAAAGGTATTAAAGAAGCCCCTTAGACAAAAGCCCAAATAATTAAGAAAACTAAGGAAACAAGAAAAGAAAACACTTACAAACACAAGACATGCCAAATCAGCTAAACAAACAGACAAAAGACACAAAATATATTGCAAAGGAGACAGACAGGAGATTGCCACAAGAAAACATTAGAAAATTGATAATCCAATCAAACCACCTTGCAAAGTTTGCCTTCTGCACCCCACGGAGTTTACCCTCTGGCGGAAATGAAGACAACCCCTGACAGGATTTAAAAGATTAAGAAATACAAACACAAGCACAAATACACAAAATGAGAAAAAGGTATATAAATCAGGGGGCTTATCATACAAAGCGAGCTAGCCCAGGAACGCAGACTTCTTGCTATCTCTCCCCTTCCTGAAAAATAAAAAGACTCAGCTTTCAAGCAGTTGTCTGAATCCTTGCACTGGAGTTCTCCCAGCAGAAAAATCGAACCCTCAGAAGAAAGGCATTTTGACAGCCTTTCAACAGTAGCACATGCTTGTTAAGCCTGTGTTCCCCAACCAGGGTTAAGGAGACAAGCTAAACAGAATGTGCAGCGTTAGTCAGATAGGCATACAGACAAATGTGTGAGATAAGTTTGTATGTTAGTTAACATACAGTAAAAATAACAGATACGCTTGTGTTATCAAAAATATAGTTTATTCCATTTAGAATTATAGCATAGTCAAAATAACAGTCCATTAGTCATGTATCGTTTTAGTCAGTCCATTCAAGGATATTCAGTTAGCAAAGTCCGTGTAGAATATCCAATGTCAGTTCACTTACAATAAATCAGTCCTCTCACAGTTGATAAATCAACAGTCCTTTCTCTCTCCCGTTCCAGTAGGGGAAAAAACGCAGTCTTCAGTCTATCCAGTAATTAGGGATCATAAAGCCAGAGAGAGCAAGCTGCCATGCCTTGCTTCTTTCATGGTGCTTTAACAACCACTCCCTTAATTACAGTCTTACAGTTAAAGTTACAGACACTTTAACGAACAAACCATGACAACATATTTATTATTTTACCTAAACCAGTTAGGGTAAACAATGTTATCCCTAACATTCTCCCCTTTTAGGTAATAATAATACTATAACTATTTACATCTTTAAATCATATTTGTTACAACTCTCTTTAAACTTAATTACTCTTTGAGCTTTCGTAAATTGGTCTGCAATGTTTTCTTCCATCATGCAGTATTCCAATTTAATTAGCCCATTCTTTACAGATTCTCTAACATTTAAGTATCTTAAATCAGTATGCTTTGATCTAGATTTTATAGCAATATTAGTAGCTAACTTTATGGCTGCTTGGTTGTCCTCGTACACAATAATGGAATCTTTTACAGTTATACCCATGTCTAATAATAACTGTTTGTACAAAATTAAGTCAGTGCATAGTAATGACAGACACGAAAATTCCACTTCCATTGTGGACAAGCTGATATGCTGTTATCTGATTGACCTCCACCCTATTAGTGTCTTACCAAATAATATAGCCATCCCAGATGTTGATTTTCTAGTGTTTATGTCAGTTGCAAAACTTGCATCTGCATAGGCACTAAGACTCAAATCACCCTTTGGTTCTATATACAATGCATGGTTCATTGTTCCTTTAAGATATCTTAAAATTCTTTTTAATGATTGCCAATGACATTGATGTGGATCTGAATTAAAACGTGCCAGCTGATTAACACTATAAGCTATATCTGGCCTTGGCCAATTGCTTATATATGATAAGCTACCAATCAAAGATTGATATATAGACTTATCAAATTTGGGACTTTGATCATCAGTTTGGCAAACTTCCTGACTCATTGGAGTCTTTGCTGGTTTACAAAGTTCCATTTTATACGTTTTAATTAATTGGCAAATTTTATCTTCTTGAGATATCTTAAATCCATTTTTTTTTTGTTAATTGTCAATCCTAGATACTTTTTAATCTCACCTAAATGCTTTAATTTTATCTTTTTAGCTAATAATGATATAATCTCATTAGCTTCATTATTAGTCTTATTTATCAAAGCAATATCATCTGTAAATAATAACAATAATGACACCGTTCCATTATTTTCTCTTTTAAACACACATGGACCTGCAAAACCAGATTTAAATCCTATGTTGTTTAATTCTTTCACAATATATTGGTTCCACTCAAAGCCAGATTGTTTCAACCCATAAAGACTCTTTTTGAGTTTCCAACAATCATTACTATTTACTTTATTGTCTTTTATAATAACTGGCTTTTTCAAATATATAGTGTGCTGCAATGGTGCATACAAATAAGCAGTTTCTACATCTAAATGGTTAATGACATAGTTTTTCTTAGCTGCCCACACTAAAGCTGCTCTCAAAGATGTTGCTTTAAGACTTGGTGCGAAAACTTCATCGTAATCAGATGCAGTTTGTGTTAAGTTTTGAGCATGGGTGAGAAAGAATGGAGACAAGCCTCTGAACGGTGAACTTCAGCTCTTTATTTACATCGTGACTTCTCAAACTTAACAGCAGTAAAACCCGCCTTATATAGGCAAACCTTGTAACTTTTAACCAATAACGAGCTAGGAACGCTAGCTCTTATAACCAATAGGAACTCTCTGTTAAGGGCCAATCAGATTCCCCAGAATGGGCCAATCTGGTCCGGCCGCTTAACAGCCAATCAGAAGTGCAGGGCCAGAACCCTGCACTTACTCCAAGCTCACACTTTATTAATCTTTATGCATACACAACACCCCTTCCCCCTGGCTTCTTATTTGCAGGGCGCAGTTACATAGTCCCTTAGGTAGGACGGTTGTCTTATTAGTCTCTTTGATTTCCATTGTATCAGCTGGCTGCAATCATGCTGAGGTAGATCGTTGTTTGGCAGTGGGGCTGTTTCTGGTTCAGAGTTCACTTCTATGTCGTTGCCCACATTCTCTGCAATTCCCTGAGGTGCAAACGTTTCTCCCTCCGACTCCGCTTCCTGAGTTTCTATTAAACAGTCATTTCCTTCGAACGGGTTTCCTAGGAATTCATCTTCTTCCGTAACTCCCCCCCCTTCAGTTTGGTCATAGGGGAGTTGCGGACTGGCCACTGGAAGCCGCGATCGTAATTGATCGATATGCTGTTTCCAAAGTTTATCGTCAAGGCATTGTACAAGGTAGGATCTGGGGCCGGTTACACATACTACTGTCGCTTCCACCCACAACGGGTCACCCAGTAGGTTTTTAGCATAAACCAGTTCTCCTACCTGGAAGGTACGACAGTGGCCGCTGGATCCTAGTGGTTTCTCCGGTTCGTAAGCTGGGTGCAACCAGTCGAGGTGGGAGCGGAGCTTTCTTCCCATTAGCAGTTCAGTGGGAGTTTTGTTGGTGACGCTATGTGGGGTGATGTGTTGCAAGAAGAGGATTTGATTGACCTTGTTGTCAATGTTGTCGTAGTCTATCATTTGCAAGGTTTTCTTCACAAATTGGTCGGGGCGTAGTGGTCCCGTAGGATAGGTTCGAGGTCGTCCCAATCAATGGCCTTCACTTCTCGGGGTTTGGCTAGTGCTTTAGCCATCTTCAATACGGTTGGACCGCAATGCGTTAGGAACACCGCCCGTTTCTTCCCAGCTGTGGCGTCCTTTAAGTTGTTCGTCTCTAGGAACATTTGGAAACGATCCATGTAAGACTCCCAGTCTTCCTGTGTTGGATCGAACGGAGCAGGTGGTACGATGCCGCCAGACATGGTTCCATTGTTGGCGTCATCTGTCACATGCTCGGTGTTTTTCGAAGTTTCGTTGGTTCAGCTTTCTCCATATCCCATCCTCGTCACCAGTGTTAAGTTTTAAGCATGGGCGAGAAAGAATGGAGACAAGCCTCTGAACAGTGAACTTCAGCTCTTTATTTACATCGTGACTTCTCAAACTTAACAGCAGTAAAACCCGCCTTATATAGACAAACCTTGTAACTTTTAACCAATAATGAGCTAGGAACGCTAGCTCTTATAACCAATAGGAACTCTCTGTTAAGGGCCAATCGGATTCCCCGGAATGGGCCAATCCGGTCTGGCCGCTTAACAGCCAATCAGAAGTGCAGGGCCAGAACCCTGCACTTACTCCAAGCTCACACTTTATTAATCTTTATGCATACACAACAGTTTGTTTTAAATTCTTGAGCTACCAACCTAGCTTTATAGGAAACAGTCCCATCATTTCCAGTTTTTACTTTAAATATCCATTTGCACCCAATGGATTTTTCTCCTGGAGGTAATTTAGCATCTTCATATACTTTCATTACCTTTAATTAATTTAGTTCTTTTTCCATTGCCTTTTGCCAATTCTGATCCTTAGCAGGATACATCCTAAGTTCATCTACACAAGTTGGAACTTTAGTTACTTGGCAAACTATACTTGCTTGATACCTATCAGGTGGTCTAGTTACACGTGTAGTACATCTAGGTATTACAGGACTTACAGGTGGACTTTCATTTATTAACTCTTCTTGATTATCTAACTCTTCCTGATCAACTGTTTCCTCTTGTTCTGGTCCTATTTGCTCTTCGTGGACTTCTTTTATTGGACTCTTCTTATAACTAGTCTGATCTTTTTGCCTTTCATAGGGTTCAATAATTACTTCGTTATTTAAATCTTGCTCTAATCTATTCCATCCTACATGTTCTAGGAATTTAGCACTAGCACTGGTGTAAACTCTAGATGTACCTGGTTCCCAGAATCTATAAGATCTATGATTAGATTCATATCCTATAAAAAATAATCTTTTAGCTCTATGCTGTCCTTTGTGTCTGAATTGTGAAGGGATATGCACCCATGCTGGTGCTCCAAATGTGTGCATGTAACTTAAATCAGGTTTTGTACCATGCCACAGTGTGAATGGTAATTCACCTGTTGTTGAATTAACAACATTATTTAATATATGATTACCACACATTATTGCTTCTCCCCATAAATTGTCAGGTAATCCTGAATCAGACAACATAGTACGTGCCATTGATTGTAGTGTTTGGCCTCGTCTCTCTATAAAGGCATTATGTTGTGGCCTATATGGTGCAGACTTTTTATGTTGAATACCTAACATTCTAAGTCTATTCTGGAATTTATTATTTGTAAATTCCGCACCATTATCTGTTATAAGAGTTACTAATTTCTTTTTAGTTTTTCTTTCTGCAAATTTAATCCAATTAAAGAGATTTTGATACGTTTCAGTTTTGCTTTTCATTAAATAGCAAAACCCATATCTAGAATAATGGTCCATTATACTTAATATGTATCGAGCTCCTCCTACACTTGGTTTTTTCGGACCTATTAAATCAGCAAATACTACCTCTAAAGGCTCTTTGGTAGTAAATCCATCAACTCTATTTGCCGGTATGACCTTGCTTTTGCTTTGATTACAAGCAAAACATTGCAAATACTTATTACAAGGTTTCAAACTTATTCCTTTAGATAGTTGAACAGTTCTCTTAAGTATTTTAAAATTTAAATGCCCTAGCCATCAGTGTAACAAGTGAATACATTCATCATGAGGTTTCTTATTATCATAAACCGTGTTAGCCACCTCTAAACCATTATCATTTAAAACATATAATTCAGCTCTTAAAGATGCAGTAATTTTCTTATCTTCTTTTTCAATTATGCAGTTATCTCCCCTAAAGGTAACTACATATCCTAGTTTAACCAAAATTCTAACTGAAATTAAATTAAACTTAAGTTGTGGTACATATAACATTTTTACATTCTTTTTTATGAAAGAACAATATGCTATACCTTGACCTTTAGCTTTCAGTTTCCAGCCATTGGCTAACGATATCTGCTGTGTACTCTGGGACATTTTAATAAAATTTTTGTTATCATTGTGGTATCATATACCACTGTCAACCACCCATAAATTATTTTTTACAGCTCCGTTAATATACATGGCTAACTCTAAATTTTTCTTTTTCTTTTGGTTACTTTTAGTATTCTGGCCAGCATTCTGGCACTTTGCTTTTTTACAAAATCTTGCCAAATGTCCTCTTCCTCCACAATTAAAACACTTTTTAATTGTGTATGCAGTAGGAGATTCAATATCTTCTTTTTGAGGTTGCTCCCTCCTTAACTGATCTCTTTCAAGTCTTCTTCTTGCCTCTTCAATCAATCTGCCAGTTATATCAGTTAAAGTTAAACTTTCCTTAGGCAAAATTTCAAGGGAAGTGATGTAGTTATCATAACTTTTGTCTAGTGAAGATAGAATTATGTAGACTTGGTGTAGTCCAGAGAAAATAAGCTCTTTCTCGTGCAGTTCTTGAAAAATGCTTTTTATAGTTTTCAAACGACTAAGCATATCACCATTCGTTTGGAGATGCATCCTGAAAAGCTTCCGTGTTAGATTTATGTGATCACCAACGTTATCTCGGACATAAATCCTCTTCAGCTTCTCCCAACACCCAACAGCCGTTTGCTCTCCACGGATATGAACAAGTTGCTGGTCAGATAGTGTTAGTCCTATTATGCAAAGAGTTTGTTCATTCTTTTGCTTAAAGTCTTCTATCTTTTGTCTATCTTTCTTAATCTCTGGATCCCATTCCTCTACGTTTGGTGGATTTTCAATTATGTTCCACAGACCTTCTCTTCGTAGAAGTAGACTACATTTCATAGACCATGAAACATAGTTTGTTCCATCCAACTTGGATATAAGGGACAAACTTTGCAGATTGACTTGTGCCGTGTTTTCTTATATGGATATAAAACTATAATTAATAAAACACAGCTGTCTGTTTACTGTAACGTGTAACAACACAAACTCTCACTTTTTACATAAATCTGTTTTATCCTAGTTAAACTGACTTTGCAGCCTCTGGGCCCATAACCAGTGTTAAGCCTGTGTTCCCCAACCAGGGTTAAGGAGACAAGCTAAACAGAATGTGCAGTGTTAGTCAGATAGGCATACAGATAAATGTGTGAGATAAGTTTGTATGTTAGTTAACATACAGTAAAAATAACAGATACGCTTGTGTTATCAAAAATGTAGTTTATTCCATTTAGAATTATAGCATAGTCAAAATAACAGTCCATTAGTCATGTATCGTTTTAGTCAGTCCATTCAAGGATATTCAATTAGCAAAGTCCATGCAGAATATCCAATGTCAGTTCAATTACAATAAATCAGTCCTCTCACAGTTGATAAATCAACAGTCCGTTCTCTCTCCCGTTCCAGTAGGGGGAAAAAACACAGTCTTCAGTCTATCCAGTAATTAGGGATCATAAAGCCAGAGAGAGAGAGCAAGCTGCCGTGCCTTGCTTCTTTTATGGTGCTTTTACAACCACTCCCTTAATTACAGTCTTACAGTTAAAGTTACAGACACTTTAACTAACAAACCATGATAACATATTTATTATTTTACCTAAACCAGTTAGGGTAAACAATGTTATCCCTAACAATGCTGACTCTTTGCTCCCTCCTTCCTGCTTTGTTTCGCTCTCCCCTTTTGTGCAGCCATCTGCTGCAGCTCCTCTTGAACACCCACAAAAGGAAGGCCCATCTCTGGGCTGCACGAACCTCTCAGAAGAGGGAAATAGAGGTGGGGGAGGGATGGAGAGGAAGAGAGAAAGAGAGAGAGGAGGAGGAGGAATCCTGCTGTCCTCTGCAGCCATCTCAATGTATAATACTCTATTGTGCCTAAGAGAGAATGATGTTCAGGCTGCCAGAGGGAGGTTCCTTTGAGGAAAGGAGGGCCCATATAGTTGTCCTGTTCCATCCAATCTGCTTTACTAAAAATCAGGGACAAGGGCCCAATTGGTATCTTTATGCCTCTGGGTCCCAAAGAATTGCTCTCCCCATTATATTTACAAATGGGTTCAGTTCAACCCCAACATTTCCCTTTGACCGGATCACCAGCTGTGAGGTTTTTGCTGAGTTATATCCTGCAGTTATATCCTGAGTTATATCCAGCCAGTGAGAAAAGCTGATGTTCACCTTAGAAGAATACCGTTCCTGCCTCTCCAAAGTAAGACTGTGGATAATGTGTTGGCGTCTCTGTCAGTTTCTTTTCTCTCAGCCTCTCTTCCCTCCTGGCATTGATCCTTCTCTCAACACCTTCAACCATCATTCCAGAATTCCCATTCAGTTTATGTGGTTCCCTGATTGGCTGACTGGCTCACTTCATCAGCATTCCATGTGTGGCATTTGTTAGGGATAACATTGTTTACCCTAATTGGTTCAGGTAAAATAATAAATATGTTATCATGGTTTGTTAAAGTGTCTGTTACTTTAACTGTAAGACTGTAATTAAGGGAGTGGTTGTAAAAGCACCATAAAAGAAGCAAGGCACAGCTTGCTCTCTCTCTGGCTTGATGATCCCTAATTACTTGATAGACTGAAGACTGCGTTTTTCCCCTACTGGAAGGGGAGAGAGAAAGGACTGTTGATTTATCAATTGTAAGTGAACTGACATTGGATATTCTACAATGACTTTGCTAATTGAATATCCTTAAATGGACTGACTAAAACAATACATGACTAATGGACTGTTATTTTGACTATGCTATAAAACTCTAAATGGAATAAACTATATTTTTGATAACACAAGCGTATCTGTTATTTTTACTGTACGTTAACCAACATACAAACTTATCTCACACATTTATCTGTATGCCTATCTGACTAACGCTGCACATTCTGTTTAGCTTGTCTCCTTAACCCTGGTTGGGGAACCCAGGCTTAACAGCATCAATCCTGGAAAATCTAGGCCTCAGATCTAGGCTTTATCAGCATTAAAGAGCTGTGGAAAAGGTGAGGCATTCCCCACTCTCAAAATAACAGAATAACCCTCTAGATCAGGATGAGAAATGTCACTCCTACTAGCATGTCCGAGAAGGTGCAAAGGAGATCTAGTTTGAGCTTTCATCCCATGCTCCCTATTTCAGTCAAATAGTGGGCAGAGACCTTGGAGGTCTTCTAGTCCAACACCAGAAAACTCTTTTGGAAGAAATATCCTTCTGGGTTCAGTTCCAAGTGGAAAAAAAGACAGTGGAGACATGGTAACTGCTTGGAAAGATGGTTTATTGATGAACAGGATCCCATGCCTTGGAAATTTTGGGCGAAGAAAAGGGAAGAAATGCTGAGAGTCCCTGGATTTTATACCCTTTCTGGCTTTGAACTTCCTGGAGTACAGGAAGTGTGTCCTGATTTATGATTAGCAAATACAATTCTAGCCGCTGTTAAAACATTTACAATCAAATATTTCAATTCGTTACAATATATTTCTGGTATAATTCCCAATAAAAATATCTCAGGTTTAAAATCTATGTGTTGTTTTATCATTTTTTCCAACCATGTGTGGATTATAGTCCAATATCGTTTGCATCCGAGCATGTCCACCACATGTGTTAATATGAACCAGGTATCTGATGACATTTCCAACATTTATCCAATTTATCCTTGAACACTCTGGCAATTCTCGTCGGGAGTAAGTGCCACCTGTAAAACATCTTGTACAAGCTTCAATAGTAGATAATCATAGTGGAATCTTTAAATAATATTGCTTTTTTATCTTCTCCCAGTTTAGAAACAATGCTTCTCGAACATAATGTCTTCTAAAATACCCCTGTGTTTTAGTTCCCTTATACCAGAGGAAGGCATGCCACCCTAACAACAAGTCATATCCTTCTAAATTCAAAAGTCTAGTATTCCTTAATGTCATCCACTCCTTTAACCACATCAGACTTGTCGCTTGGTAGCATAATTCCCAATTGGGCAAAGCAAATCCTCCTCTTATTCTTGCATCTTGTAACAATTTAAGTTTTATTCTCACTTTCTTTCCCTGCCAAATGTATTTTAGCACTATTTTGTTTAAAATCTTCAAAAAATTCTTTGCCTAATCTGATTGGAATTGTTTGGAATAAGTATAAGATTCTGGGCAATACATTCATCTTAACTGTAGATATTCTCCCAATCAGTGAAAATTGTAAATTTTCCCATTTTATCAAATCTGTCGCAATCTGTTTGAGATAATTGTCCTCCTTAAGTGTGCTACATCTTGGTGTTATATATATCCCTAAATACTTAACCTTGTTTGTGACCTGGATCCCCAAAACTTCCTCCAATTCTTTCTGTCATCTTACTAATATGTTCTTTGCTAAAATCTTTGTTTTATCTTTATTTTCAAACCTGCTACTTTCCCATACTCTTCTATCTTTTCTGTCAGTTTATGTGCAGACTCCAATGGATCCTCTAATATAAATACCAGGTCATCTGCAAAATCTTGTAATTTATACTCTTCTTTTTTAATTTTCATTCCTTTTATTTCTTTTTCTTCTCTGATGGTCCTATTCAGCACTTCCAGTGTTAACACAAACAACAGAGGCGACAGTGGACAGCCTTATCTGGTCCCTTTTCTGATATCTATAAAGTCTGTTAACTCTCCGTTAATCATAACCTTTGCAGTTTGTTTATGATATATCATTTTGATGGCTTGAATAAATTTTTTACCAAAGCCCATTTGGTCCAATTGTAACAGCATAAAATGCCAACTCACATTATCAAAAGCTTTTTGTGCATCTATAAACATCAGAGCCATTTGTTTTTCAGGATGTGCCTCATAGTATTCCAGTGTATTTAAAATTATTCTCATATTATCTTTAATCTGTCTCTTCAGCAGAAATCCATTTTGATCAGGGTGAATAAAAAGTTTTAAATATCTTTTCAGTCTTTCTGCCAGAATTGAAGCAAACATTTTATAATCTGAATTTAATAGTGATATAGGTTTGTAATTTTTAACTTGGTGTGGGTCTGTGTCCTCCTTCAGTACAAGTGTTATATATGCTTCTGACCATGTTTTGGGTATTCTCTTCTTTGTCATAACTTCATTCATAATTTATAATGTGAAGATTCAATGTTTCCTGGAATGTCTTATAAAATTCCACTGGCAAACTGTCTGGACCTGGTGCTTTCCCAATGTTTTGCCTTTTTAAAGCTTCTGTTAATTCCATCATTGTTATTTTACTTTCTAACATTGTTTCAATATCTTTGGGTATCTGGGGCAAATTTGCTTCCTGTAAGTATTGTTGAATTCTTTCTTCCTGAACATTCTCTTGATGGTACAGTTTTCCATAGTAATCTTGAATAATTTTTTTCTTCTTCACATTTCCATAGCATACATGTCCTTGTTCGTTTATCAATTGATTTATTCTTCTCAAATCTCTTTCCTTTCTCAATTTATATGCTAGCCATCTGCCTGGTTTATTTGCATCTTCAAAATAGTTCTGCTTAGCATTTCTAATGCTAATTTCCTGTAAAAATCTTCTTTTTTGTTTATTTCTTCTTTTTCCATTAGCCCCATTTTATGCTTAGTTATGTCCATTTTAATTTTAATATTCTTTTTTTGTGGAAATTTCTGTAGTTCTTTTTCCAACTTCTTGTAGTCATCTTCCAATATTTTATAGATTTTTTCCTGTTTTATATTTCTTTTCCTTGTATAGTCCATTATCAAACCTCTTGTATAAGCCTTCATCGTGTCCCAGAGGTTCTGTAATGATGTATCCTCTTTTGTATTTTCTTCAAAGAAAAAAGTCAATTCTCTCAATGTTCTGTTTCAAGTCTTTTTCCTTTAATTTCATATTATTTAAAGTCTATCTAGATCTCCTTTTTTGTCCTTTCCATACAAGTGTAATTGGATTGTGATCTGCCCAGGTACTTGCTTCTATTTCAATGTCTTTTATGTTAGAAAGCAATTCTGCTGTCATCCATATTATATCTATTCTAAACCATGATGCATGTCTATTTGAATAAAAGGTATATTGTTTATTTTTCGCATTTCTCTCTCCATGCATCTTTTAAGTTTATCTCATCTACCACTTGAAAGAAGGATTTTAGCAATGTCTTTCTAGTTTTCTTTGCTGTTTTTTGTGTTTTATAATCCAATTTGTTATTTATTATTCCATTAAAATCTCCCATCAAACATATATTAGCATAGTCCAGTTCAATTATTTTCTTATGTAATTTCCTGTAAAAATCTTCTTGATTATCATTTGGAGCATAAATTGCTATTAAAAGTGTCTTTAGATTATTGTCCATTATCTCCACCATCAAAATCTTTCCATCATCATCTGTATATATTTGTTCTTCAGGGATTGTATCTCTAATGTATAACACCACTCTTCTCTTTTTACAATGTGTTAACGCTGTAAAGAATTTCCCTAATTTTTGTTGTTTCAATATATAATCATGTTATTTCTTAATATGTACTTCTTGTAGGCAGATTATATCAAATTTTAATTTCTCTAATTTATGAAATACTTTTCTTCTTTTAATAGCTGAATTAAGCCCATTTATATTAATTATAATCATTTTTTTCTCATCCATTTTAGACTTTGTAAAAAGGATTTGTTGCTCTAGTAGAACTTGGTTCTCGTTGTTCTCTGGGTACACCACCTATGGCTCCTTCCTCTTTTTCAATTACTGCTGTACATTCCTCTTGAAATTCAATTAACGACTCTTCTTTTCTTGTATCTTCCTCCCTTCTAAAATATTCCAGATAGAATAACTCTGCTTTTTCAACTCTGAAAAAGTATCAATTCTGTCTTTGTTCCTGCCAGGTAAACATGAGACCTTCGGGTATCAGCCATCTGTAATTTATTTCTCTCTTAAGTAACTCTTTGGTCAAAAATAAATATTCTCTTCTTAGCTCTCTCTCTCTTCTTGGTACCTGTTTCAGTGCCACTTGTTGCGATAATTCCCCATTAGGAGAATGAGTGCACACAGGGAGATGTATTTGAGAGTAGTGTTTGAATAATATACACACACAGCACACAGATACCTTTTCCTTTTTCCTTTCCTATCCCGTGACCTCTTTTGAGGTCGTTGGGGCGCCTGCGAAGATTTAACCACCACGCTTCTCCATCCGTCTCTGTCCTCCACTGCTCTCTGGGATGCTGCCAGGTTCAAGCCTGTCCAATCATGGATATCATCCTCCCATCTCCTTCGTTGTCTTCCCCGTTTGCGGCTTCCTCTTACCGTCCCTTGCATGATGGTCTTTGCGAGGCCAGTAGAGCGAGACACGTGTCCGTACCATTTCAATTTCCGTTTCTTGACGACAGTAAGAAGGTTGTCGTGTGGTCCTATTGCCTGTTGTATTTTATTTAAGACCTCTTCATTTGTCACATGGTCTGTGTAGTGGATGCCAAGGATCTTTCGGTAGCATCTCATTTCTGTTGCAAGGATTCTTCTTTGTAAATCCGCATTGAGTGTCCAGGTTTCACAGGCATATAAAAAGATTGATATTGCGAGGGAGCGCATTAGGTGGATCCTTGAGCGCAGACTGATGTTCTTATCTTTCCAAATAGTTTGGAGCTTCGAAAGCGCAGCTGTTGTTTGTGCTATCCTTGCCATTACTTCTGGTTTTGAGCCTTCATCGGAAATGATGGACCCAAGATATTTGAAATTTTTTACTGTCTCTAGGGGTGTTCCGCTGACTCTGATGTCTGAGGAGATACCTTGGGTACTGTTCGTCATCAGCTTGGTTTTCTCGGCATTGATCTCCATGCCGTACGCTGAAGCCGCTTTATCTAAGTGTTGGACAAGTCTCAATAGTTCATCCTCATTTCCTGCCAGGCCATCGATGTCATCTGCGAATCGCAGGTTGGTGATGGTTCTACCACCGATGGAAACTGTGCCTTCGTGGTCTTCCAAGGCATCTTCCATGATCCGTTCGAGGAATACATTAAACAGTGTGGGGGAAAGCAAACATCCTTGATGCACTCCTACACTCGTCCAGAACCAGTTACCTTTGCTGCCGTTCAGAAGGACGGCGCTTGTGGCTTTCTCATAAAGTTGTTCTATCACTCTGACAAGGTTATCGTTGATGTTATATTTCCTCATGGTAGACCACAAGGCTGCATGCCACACCCTGTCAAAAGCCTTTTTGAAATCAACGAAAATGTGGTATAAGTCCTGTTGGTGTTGGAGATATTTCTCACAGATCACTCTCAAGTTGAATATTTGCTCAATAGTGCTTCGTCCTGCTCTGAAACCCACTTGTTCTTCTGCAATGATAGTCTCTGCTTGTGGTTTCAGTCTGTTAAGAATGATTTTTAGCATGACTTTGCTTGGGTGGCTGATTAAGCTGATGGTACGATAATTCTGGCACATCTGAAGATTCCCCTTCTTGGGCAGGGTTATGATTAATGATTGAGTCCAGGGGACTGGCCATACTCCAGTGGTCCAGATCTTGTTGCAGATGACAGTGAGGATGGTGATCACTGCCTCTCCTCCTTCCTGAATCAGTTCTGCAGGTATGTTGTCAATTCCCGCTGACTTCCCTTGTTTAAGTGCCTTTATTGCTGCTTCGACTTCCTCACGTAGTATTGGATGGCAGGCATCATCTGGACTTGTTCGTGGGCCCTGCAATACTGTAGTGTCTCCATTGTGCTGATGGTTGTACAATTCAGCGCAGTATTCTGTCCATCTGTCCATCACCTCTCTTTCCCCAGTGAGTGTTTTGCCTGATTTGCTCTGTATGCTCGAGGGTCTCCCTTGTTTCTGTGTGGTGAGGCTTTTAACCATTTGGTATGCTTTCTTGGTGTTATTTCTCTTCAAGTTTTCCTCGATGTCTTTACACTGGTCCTCTATCCAATTTTCCTTTGCCTTTTTCATCCCCTTTTTTACTTTGTTGTTAGCTTCCCTGCACTTCTGAACTCCATCTGGATCGCTTTTCTTT
Source organism: Hydrophis major (assembly GCA_033807585.1). NCBI lineage: Eukaryota > Metazoa > Chordata > Lepidosauria > Squamata > Elapidae > Hydrophis > Hydrophis major. Next base: position 5,827,330 of record CM066333.1, on the reverse strand, counting down.
TTCTTTAGTTCCCGTCTTTTGATACATAGACCTAGGAGTTCACTTGTGACCCACGGTTTTTTGGGACGTTGGTGTTTCCCCAGGACCTCATTAGCGGACTCTATCACTGCTGTGTTGAAAGAGCTGACTGTTGTCTCGAGGTCCACGTCATCATCTAGGACCGTCAGAGGAGCGAACTTCCCTCCAATCATTGCTTGGAATTCTTCTCTTACTGCCAGGTCTTTCAGTTTTTCGAGGTTGAAACGTAGTCGTGTGAACTTGGGCTTGTTGATCTTCTTCAGGTGCAGTTTGAAAGTCATCAGCACTAAAGCATGGTCACTTCCTATATCTGCCCGCGGGAAGCTGCGTGTAAGTGCAGTTTTTACTCCTGAGCGAAATCGCTTTTGGATCAGAATGTAGTCGATCTGGTTTCGTGTATGGCCATCTGGGTGGTTCCAAGCCATCTGTAATTTATTTCTCTCTTAAGTAACTCTTTGGTCAAAAATAAATATTCTCTTCTTAGCTCTCTCTCTCTTCTTGGTACCTGTTTCAGTGCCACTTGTTGCGATAATTCCCCATTAGGAGAATGAGTGCACACAGGGAGATATATTTGAGAGTAGTGTTTGAATAATATACACACACAGCACACAGATACACTGTACAGTAAATGTAGGGTTTTACTTTCAATAAAGGTTTAAGCAAAGTTCAAACAAGCAAGCCAAAGTCATTCACAGGTAAGATCAGTCAGTTTTCATCCAGGGATAATCCAAATATCAAAGTCCAGTGTCAAAAACAGTTCAGTATCAGACTTACATCAAATCCAGGAATAGCAGTCTATTAGGAAAAATGGCAATACTTTCCAACAGAAGGAAACAGTGACTCACTCATACTCTTTTCTGCGACTAAGGCTAAGACAACCCAGGTTTCTGGCTCCATCTTATGGCCGTTTGAGTAACCACACCCAATTGCAGTTTTTAGCATGCTCTTAAAGAGACAGTATTAAAATGTCTATCCTGGTTTATATATTTCTAACCCCAATAGCTGTTAGGTGACTTACATTCCTAACACCACTATTTCTTTATCTTTGTACTTTAGTGTTTTTTCTCTTGCCGCCTGCAGTATTTGTGATTTTATTATTTTCTTAGTAAATCTGATATGAACTTCTCTTGGCAGTTTATTTCTCATTGCATATCTTGTATAAACATGAAAAACCTCATCCATTCCATCCATCATCTTCTCTTTAGTTACCTCTAATGCTTCTGCCAGGATTTCCCATCCCAATGATTGCAGAGATCTGCCCTTATCTCTTTCCATTTCACTCATTCAGGTATCCATATCTCCAATCTTCTTATCTCTTTGTACATTTTGGTCTTCAATTTTCTTAATTCTGTCCTCAACATCTGTTGAATATTTTCTATTTTTTTCATCCGTCTTTTCCATTCTTTGCTCAATATTCTCCGTTCTCTTTTCAATATTATCTGTTTTTACTTGTATCTTTTGAATTCCATGCATAATCATCTGCAGTGTCACTTCTTTCTCCTTCTCTTGTTGTAACATCACCTGTATTGATCGTTGTCCTCCAGATGATGAGGAAGAAAAAGTCAGGATTGAAGAAGCTGAAGCTGGTATTTTTCTACTCATCTTAAAGTACAATAGTAAAATTGAAAAGAAAAAGGAAGAGCAGTCAATTGCCACTCCATTAAAAAAAAGAAAAAGAAAAAATAATTAAAAATAGAAGAGGGAAGGGAAAAATCTTCAGGCACTTGAATACCTTAATCCAATTGGTTCCAATTATGTAGAAAAAAAGGGAAAAAAAGAAAAAATATAAAATGGAAAAAGGACGAAAAAATAAAAAAATAAAGAAAAGATTTAAAAAGACAGAAATCTGTATATTCCCTTTGCCTAAGAGGTAAAACAAAGGGAGGAGAGGGGGGAAATAGTCATATTCTTGCACAAGTCCAAATATAAAAATCCAAGTGGAGGGGGGGAATAGAAAAAAAAGGAAAGAGAAAATGCAATTCTGTCAACAAGCAAAGCACGGCCACTATATGTTTGAGGCTCTTTACTAAAAAATAAAAAAATAAAAATCCAGTTCTCTTTTCAAGGTCACTTCAATCTTCTTTCTTCAATTTCAAATCCAGACTCCAGCTATCAGTAGTTCCACAGAAGAGCACCTGCAAACAATCTACATGCTCTTCCCACTATCTTTTCAATGAAAGCACAGAGTCCTTGAATGTAACAGTAAATGTATCAACAAGAAAGAAAGAAAGGAAAACAATGTATCCAAGCCTCCAGGTGGCAGCGCTACTGATTTCCCTTTCCTTTCCCTTCCCCTCTAATATTGAAATCAGGAGTAATAAAAAATATAAAGAATCTAAAATTATTAAAAAGTAAAAGCAAGAGAATAAAAAACTTTTCCAAAGAGTTATTTTGAAGGGAAAAAATAAAAATTAAAAAGGAAAGACCAGTCCAGTTTAAAAGGTAAAAAGTTATCACAAAATCCAAAGTTCTAATTAAAAAAAAAAAAAAAACCTTCAGGTTTAATTTGTGCTTAATCTCACCACTTGAGCACTTTTATCTTCACTTTTAAATTTAATTTTTAGTCTTTTAGGGTGTTCTCTCCAGAAAAAAAATAAGTAGAAAATTATCTCACCAAACTGACACTTTCTTTCCAGCTTTCTTCCATTCTGTAGTTGTCCCAGCTTCAGCAGCTTTAATGGCTGCCTCTCCACTGCGGGGTAAAAGAGCTTCTCTGGGATCTACCAGGGACTTTGCAATGTCCCTGGGATCGACAGGATGTGCCCTCCTTTGTCACCTTCTCCATGGGATGGTTTAGGTCCATTGGGACCGTCCTTCAATGGAGTTATCAGCAGCGAGCTTAGAGCTTAAAGATCGCATGCTGTACTGCTGTGACGCAAGCTCCGCCCTCCCAGGAAATATTCTGTCTTTTTAATATATCCTAAAGTATTTCATTTTCTCAGGAGAGAGGTGGGTTTTAACTTCCTACAACCCTATACCATTTCAGACAAATGGTTTTCTAGTCTCTTAAAAACCTTCAGTATTGTAGGACCCACAACTTCTGGAGGCAAGCTGCCACTGATTAATTGTTCTAACTGTGAGGAAATTTCTCCTTAATTCTAGATTAGTTCTTGATTAATTTCTATCAGTTGCTTCTTGTCCTGCCTTCTCTGTGGCAGCCCATCAAATATTGGAACACTGCTATTATGTCACTCCGGTCCTTCTTTTCATTAAAATAGACATACCAAATTCCTGCAACCGTTCTTTGTATGTTTTAGCTTCCCGACCCTAATCAACTTCATTGGTCTTCTCTGCACTCTTTTAAGTCTCAACAACTTTTTTTATATTGTGGTAACTAAAACTGGATGCAACATTCTAAGTGTAGTCTTACTAGGGCATTGTTAAGTGATATTAACACTTAGTGTGATCTTGATTCTATCCCTCTGTTAATGCAACCTAGGACCGCAATTATAAATTTGTAGCGTGTGTATGATATAAAAAGCAAAGAATTACAAGACTTTAAGAAAAGAGGAAAGATGGACTTCAGTGAGTAAGAGTCTCCTTTTGAAGCACTGACCTGATGTTTTCTCATGCTTCCGAAAGATTGAGACTCTAAGAATACTGGCAGGATCCTTCTAGATAAGTGGTTGCCAACTGGTGTGCCGTGAGAAAATTTTTGGTGGGCCACAGAGGAATCTCACCCCAGAGCAATTAATCCAGGCTGTGCAGAAGCATGAGGCTGCGCTGCCCACATGGCCCGCGGGAACACTCCTCGCCCACTCACTCCTTAACTGGCAAACTTGACTGCTAAATTGCTATTTTCCCTTTTTCTGACCATCATCTCTTCTGCTGTGCCCGGAGATTTAGATTAGCTAGGAAGCAGGAAATGGTTAGAATTCTTGCTTTCTATCTAGTCTTTAGATCTTTGGCTCTGCTTTTAAGCAGAGCCGAATCTCCTTTAGGACTGAAGGTTCTGTTAGTGCAGACTTATGGTAAGCCAATTTTATGTGACAGACTCAGGTAACTGATGGCAGATAGATAGATCACTGAATGGTTATGTGATAAACTCAATCTGCCTTCCTGCTTTGCCTAATTTTGGGTAAAAGTTGCTCTTTTTTTGTAAAAAAAATCAGTATTTACATACATGGTGTGTTGTGAGTTAATTTTGTGAGTTTGCTTGCAAGCAAATTTTATGTGACAGACTGAGCTAGCCAATGGCAAATAGATAGATCTCTGAATGAATCTGTAATTCTGTGAGCAACTCAATCTGCCTGCCCGCTTTGCCCGATTTTGGGTAAAAGTTGCTCCTTTTTCATAAAAAAGTTAATATTTCCATACATGGTGTGTTGTGAGTTAATTTTGTGAGTTGGTACAGGGCTAGCAAAGCAAACCAAAAGGAAAACAAAACAAAAAGGGAAGAGGAAAGACAATGAAAAAGAAGGAAAGATTGGAAGAGAGCAAGGAAGAAAAAAGAAGGAAAGAATGGAAGGAAGAAGAAAGGAGAATGAAGAGGGAGGGAGGGAAGGAAGGAAGGAAGGAAGGAAGGAAGGAAGGAAGGAAGGAAGGAAGGAAGGAAAGAAGGAAGGAAGGAAGGAAGGAAAGTCCTGCCATAGCACTTGGCCACCAACAGATGACAAAGCTCCTTTGGAAGACAATGATTTGGCATTCTCCCTGGTCTCTCCTTCCTCCGCTGGAGACAGTGGATCCCCCCAGTTCTGGCCAGGCCCCCACAGGTGCCCCGATACAAGTGATGTCAAGCTGGCCATGCACCCTGCCCCCCACAAGGTCAAACACAACCCTAATACATCCCTCAATGAAATCAAGTTTGACACCCTTGGCCTAGAGCAATGTACTTCAGTAGCAATAAGGCAGGCTAAACTCATGACCGGTAGTGAAACTGAGATGCCAAATGGTCAAAGAACCCATGAGGAGCCCTCAGGATGACGCCTACAAGTATCTAGGAATTTTACATTTTTAGATAATATCACACATGAACAAGTTAATAATCTGATTAGTGAAGAATACATCTGAAGACTGAGAAGACAAAATTGAACAGTGGAAACAGCATCAATAACTGGGCCAACCTGTGATCCAATAGATGGCTGGAAATATTATCCAGACACAAATTGAACTGGACAATTTGAACCAAGAAATAAGAAAACTGACAATTATTCACAGGGAAGGACGGAAGACATGATGAAAATTCTTGAATTTCACAGCAAGTGGTCATCGAGTAGGACTCCAAGGTCCCTCTCACAGTTGCTGTTTTTGAGCCAGGTCTCGCCTAATCTGTACTTATACCTTTGGATTTTCCTGCCTAAATGGAAAGCTTTGTTTTTCTCCACATTGAAATTCACTTTATTGGATAGGGCCCATTGTTCAAGTTTGTTGAGATCTTTTTGGATCCTTAGTTTGTCTCAGGGAGTTGGCTATTCCTGCCAGTTTAGTATGATCTGCAAATTTGATGAGTTCCCCTTTTATTCCCTCATCTAAGTCATTTATAAAGATATTGAAGAGTACTGGGCCTAAGACGGAGCCTTGTGGTACTCCACCACTTACTTCTTTCCATGTAGATGTAGTACCATTAAGGACTATTCGTTGAGTATGGTTTGTCAGTCAGTTATAAATCCATTTGGTGGTGATGTTGTCTATTCCATATTTTTCTAGCTAACCAAGAAAGTGCTAAATGAAACAGTCTGTATGTATTTGGATTGCTTGGTGACCCTGGGACTTTTGGAAATTATTATTTGAAAGACTAAAAACATTTGGATTGTTTAAAAAATTTTTCACAATGGCATAACTTGTTGAGGAACTGAAAATGGAATTTAAAAAGCTAAAAGAAGAGGAACAGGAAGAGAAGGGCTCTTCTGGATCTGTTTTCCATTTTTTAGAAATGGCAATTTCTACCTATCAGAAACTACAAGAACAAGATGATGAAGAAGCCATCTTTAATGAACAAATAACTCTAGTTGGGGAAGAAAAGGGAAAGAGGGAAAGAGAATGGAGAATTTAAGACTTAAAAAAACAACCAAAAAAGGGAAAAATAAGGTGAAAAATCGATACAATGTTAGAAAGCAACAGAAAAGAGGAATACAGAAGAGGGTGGAGATTAAGGGAGTGGAGATTAAGATACAAGGGGATAAAAAGGCTAGTTTGGAGAAGAAAAGGGAAAAAGGGAAGAGAAGTTACAAACAAGATGTAAAGAAACAGGATTTATTCAGAGATAATGGGTAAAAATATAATTAAAAAAGAGATTCTGCAAAAGTACATAAGACTGTATTGTTGTATTTATATTTCAAATAATGTTAGAAAACTGGAACATTATATGATTATAAAATGGATAAAATATTAAAAGGAATGTGTAAAATGCTTAAGACTTAATGATAGAGTTTAATTTGCTATGGATTATTGTCTTAATACTATTATAAATTTATTATTCTTTTTTATTTTTTAAATGTAGTATGTAGCTTTAGAATGTACTAAGCAGAATCAGAATGAAAATTATATATTATATATGTTAAATTTAGGGGAAAGATAGAAAGGCAATGTTAGGGATAACATTGTTTTACCCTAACTGGTTTAGGTAAATAATAATATGTAATCATAGTTTGTAAGTTAAAGTGTCTGCAACTTTAACTGTGGGATAGTAATTAAGGGAGTGGTTGTGAAAGCACTTTAAAAGAAGCAAGGCTGCAGATTGCTCTCTCTCTGGCTTTGATGATCCCTGATTACTGCAAGGAAACAAGTCTGCATTGCTCGAACGGGAGAGAAAACAAAGGACTGGCTTGTAAGTGAACTGACATAGGATATTCTAAATGGACTTTGCTAACTGAATATCCCTGAATGGACTGACTAAATGATACATGACTATTGGACTGTTATTTTGACTATGCTATGAACTCATAATGGAATAAACTATATTTTTGATAGCACAAGCGTATCTGTCATTTTTACTGTATGTTAATAAACATACAAGCTTAGCTTACTCATTTATCTGTGTGCCTATCTGACTAAGCTGCACATTCTGTTTTAGCTTGTCTCCCTAACCCTGGTTGGGGAAACCAGGCTTAACACTGGTTATGGGCCCAGAGGCTGCAAAGTCAGTTTAACTAGGATAAAACAGATTTATGTAAAAGTGAGAGTTTGTGTTGTTCTACATTACAGTAAACAGACAGCTGTGTTTTATTAATTATAGTTTTATATCCATATAAGAAAACATGGCACAAGTCAATTTACAAAGTTTGTCCCTGATATCCAAGTTGGATGGAACAAACTATGTATCATGGTGTATGAAATGTAGTCTGCTTCTACGAAGAGAAGGTTTGTGGAACATAATTGAAAATCCACCAAATGTAGAAGAATGGGATCCAGAGGATGAGGAAGATAAATTAAAGATAGAAGAATTTATGCATAAAAATGAACAAGCAATTTGCATTATTGCTTTAACCTTAACTGATATGCAGCTTGTTTATATCCACGGAGAGAATACAGCTGTTGGGTGTTGGCAGAAGCTGAAGAGGATTTATGTTCGAGATAATGTTGGTGCTCACATAAATCTTACACGGAAACTTTTCAGTACACATCTCCATAAGAATGGTGATATGCTGAGTCATTTAAAAACTATGCAAAGCATTTTTCAAGAACTGCACGAGAAAGAGCTTATTTTCTCTGAATTACACCAAGTCTACATAATACTATCTTCCCTCGACGAAAGCTATGATAACTACGTAACTTCACTTGAAATATTGCCAAAGGAAAGCCTAACTTTAACTGATATAACTGGCAGATTGATTGAAGAGGCCAGAAGAAGGCTTGAAAGAGACGAATTAAGGAGGCAGCAACCTCAAAAAGAAGATAATGAAACTCCTACTGCATACGCAATTAAAAAGTGTTTTAATTGTGGAGGAAGAGGACATTTGGCAAGATTTTGTAAAAAGGCAAAGCGCCAGAACGCTGGCCAGAATACAAAAAGTCATCAAAAGAAAAAGAAAAATTTAGAGTTAGCCATGTATACTAACGGAGCTGTAAAAAATAATTTATGGGTGGTTGACAGTGGAGCATCTCATTGTATAACTAATGATAAGAAAAATTTTATTAAAATGTCCAAGAGTACACAGCAGATATCGTTAGCCAATGGCTGGAAACTGAAAGCTAAAGGTCAAGGTATAGCATATTGTTCTTTTATAAAAGAGAATGTAAAAATGTTATATGTACCACAACTTAAGTTTAATTTAATTTCAGTTAGAATTTTGGTTAAACTAGGATATGTAGTTACATTTAAAGGAGATAACTGCATAATTGAGAAAGAAAATAAGAAAATTACTGCATCTTTAAGAGGTGAATTATATGTGTTAAATGATGATGGTTTAAAAGTGGCTAACATGGTTTATGAAAATAAGAAACCTCATGATGAATGTATTCACTTGTTACATCGAAGGCTAGGGCATTTAAATTTTAAAATACTTAAGAAAACTGTTGAATTATCTAAGGGAATAAGTTTGAAACCTTGTAATAAGTATTTGCAATGTAATGCCTGTAATCATAGCAAAGCCAGGGTCACACCGGCTAATAGAGTTGATGGATTTACTACCAAAGAACCTTTAGAGGTAGTATTTGCAGATTTAATAGGTCCTAAAAAACCAAGTGTAGGAGGAGCTCGTTACATACTAAGTATAATGGACCACTATTCTAGATATGGGTTTTGCTATTTAATGAAAAGCAAAACTGAAACGTATCAAAATCTCTTTAATTGGATTAAATTTGCAGAAAGGAAAACTAAAAAGAAATTAGTAACTCTTATAACAGATAATGGTACGGAATTTACAAATAATAAATTCCAGAACAGACTAAGAATGTTAGGTATTCAACATAAAAAGTCTGCACCATATAGGCCACAACATAATGCCTTTATAGAGAGAAGAGGCCAAACATTACAATCAATGGCACGAACTATGATGTCTGATTCAGGATTACCTGACAATTTATGGGGAGAAGCAATAATGTGTGGTAATCATATATTAAATAATGTTGTTAATTCAACAACAGGTGAATCACCATTCACACTGTGGCATGGTAAAAAACCTGATTTAAGTTACATGCACACATTTGGAGCACCAGCATGGGTGCATATCCCTTCACAACTTAGACAAAAAGGACAACATAGAGCTAAAAGATTATATTTTGTAGGATATACATCTAATCATAGATCTTATAGATTCTGGGAACCAGGTACATATAGAGTTTACACCAGTGCTAGTGCAAAATTCCTAGAACATGTAGCATGGAATAGATTAGAACAAGATTTAAATAATGAAGTAATTGTTGAACCCTACAAAAGGCAGAAAGATCAGACTAGTTATAAGAAGAGTCTAATTAAAGAAGAAGTCCAAGAAGAGCAAATAGGACCAGAACAAGAGGAAACAGTTGATCAGGAAGAGTTAGATAATCAAGAAGAGTTAATAAATGAAAGTCCACCTGTAAGTCCTGTAATACCTAGACGTACTACACGTACTACACGTGTAACTAGACCACCTGATAGATATCAAGCAAGTATAGTTTGCCAAGTAACTAAAGTTCCAACTAGTGTAGATGAACTTAGGATGTATCCTGCTAAGGATCAGGAGAATTGGCAAAAGGCAATAGAAAAGGAATTAAATTCATTAAAAGTAATGAAAGTTTATGAAGATGCTAAATTACCTCCAGGAGAAAAATCCATTGGGTGCAAATGGATATTTAAAGTAAAAACTGGAAATGATGGGACTCTTACCCATAAAGCTAGGTTAGTAGCTCAAGGATTTAATCAAACTGCATCTGATTACGATGAAGTTTTTGCACCAAGTCTTAAAGCAACATCTTTAAGAGCAGCATTAGTGTGGGCAGCTAAGAAAAACTATGTCATTAACCATTTAGATGTAGAAACTGCTTATCTACATGCACCATTGCAGCACACTATATATTTAAGAAAACCAGTAGGTATAAAAGACAATAAAGTAAATAGTAATGATTGTTGGAAACTCAAAAAGAGTCTTTACGGGTTGAAACAATCTGGGTTTGAGTGGAACCAATATATTGTGAAAGAGTTAAACAATATAGGTTTTAAATCTGGTTTAGCAGATCCATGTGTGTTTAAAAGAGAAAATAATGGAACGGTGTCATTATTATTATTATTTACAGATGATATTGCTTTGATAACTAAGACTAATAATGAAGCTAATGAGATTATATCATTATTAGCCAAAAAGATAAAATTAAAGCATTTAGGTGAAATTAAAAAGTATCTAGGATTGACAATTAACAAAACAAAAAATGGTTTTAAGATATCTCAAGAAGATAAAATTTGCCAATTAATTAAAACGTTTAAAATGGAACTTTGTAAACCGGCAAAGACTCCAATGAGTCAGGAAGTTTGCCAAACTGATGATCAAAGTCCCAAATTTGATAAGTCTATATATCAATCTTTGATTGGTAGCTTATCATATATAAGCAATTGGTCTAGGCCTGATATAGCTTATAGTGTAAATCAGCTGGCACGTTTTAATTCAGATCCACATCTATGTCATTGGCAATCATTAAAGAGAATTTTAAGATATCTTAAAGGAACAATGAACCATGCATTGTATATAGAACCAAAGGGTGATTTGAGTCTTAGTGCCTATGCAGATGCAAGTTTTGCAACTGATATAAACACTAAAAAATCAACATCTGGGATGGCTATATTATTTGGTAAGACACTAATAGGGTGGAGGTCAATCAGACAACAGCATATCAGCTTGTCCACGATGGAAGCGGAATTTTCATGTCTGTCATTATTATGCACTGACTTGATTTTGTACAAACAGTTATTATTAGACATGGGTATAACTGTAAAAGATTCCATTATTGTGTTCGAGGATAATCAAGCAGCTATAAAATTAGCTACTAGTATTGCTGTAAAAACTAGATCAAAGCATACTGATTTAAGATACTTAAATGTTAGAGAATCTGTAAAGAATGGGCTAATTAAATTGAAATACTGCATGACGGAAGAAAACATTGCAGACCAATTTACAAAAGCTCAAGGAGTAACTAAGTTTAAAGAGAGTTGCAACAAATATGATTTAAAGATATAAATAGTTATATTATTATTTCCTAAAAGGGGAGAATGTTAGGGATAACATTGTTTTACCCTAACTGGTTTAGGTAAATAATAATATGTAATCATAGTTTGTAAGTTAAAGTGTCTGCAACTTTAACTGTGGGATAGTAATTAAGGGAGTGGTTGTGAAAGCACTTTAAAAGAAGCAAGGCTGCAGATTGCTCTCTCTCTGGCTTTGATGATCCCTGATTACTGCAAGGAAACAAGTCTGCATTGCTCGAACGGGAGAGAAAACAAAGGACTGGCTTGTAAGTGAACTGACATAGGATATTCTAAATGGACTTTGCTAACTGAATATCCCTGAATGGACTGACTAAATGATACATGACTATTGGACTGTTATTTTGACTATGCTATGAACTCATAATGGAATAAACTATATTTTTGATAGCACAAGCGTATCTGTCATTTTTACTGTATGTTAATAAACATACAAGCTTAGCTTACTCATTTATCTGTGTGCCTATCTGACTAAGCTGCACATTCTGTTTTAGCTTGTCTCCCTAACCCTGGTTGGGGAAACCAGGCTTAACAGGCATCATACTTCAATCAGTGATTACAGGAGAAATTTTGTGTTGATGAGAAAAGATAATAGATAATTGAAACAGAACAGATAAAAGATATAAGCATAATGATTCAAATTGAGATGAAATAAATAAAATAGAATTAAGAGAGTGAAAAGAGAGGAGAAGCTATATAGAAAATGTAGAATGGTGAATAAGATATGAAATGGGATATAAAGTGAACATGAATTCGAATTTATGTCTACAAAAAGATGTAACTCGGGACTATGCCGCTTTCCAAAAAGAAGTTTTATGTTTTCATGTTTTGTGTTTTGTTTGTGTATGTTTGTTTATTGAAAATCAATAAAAATTTATTAAAAACAAAAAACAAAACTTGAAGTCCACCACTGACTGGAGGAGATACCCTCTTGCTGAAGCCACTTGGGTGAAGATTTGGAAGGTGTGGTGTCCCTGACAAACTAGCAGTCTTCAATCTGGTCCGCATTCCTGGCGGGGAGCACCAACTGCTCCCATTGGTTGATGCCGTTTGACAGCCGGCTATAAAAGGAGCTGTCAAACGGCATCAGCTGCTGCCACCAGCTGGCTGCCAGCCCAGCCGGGCAGCCGCGGCAACCTGTTATGCTTCAAATAAAGCAATGTTAGCCTTTAGATCCATGTCTGCCTCATGTGTCCGCCTGCAACACAACACTGGCGACGAGGATGGGATGCACAATTGAGAGGCAACCGGACTAAAACAACTGAGCAAAAGTCACTGATGAAAAGAGCCGAAGCCGCTGAGAGCTGAATGTCAGGAGCCGCAGACAATCTCTGTGCGCGCCAAGTTTAAAAAAGCCTCCTCAGCTGAGGAGACAGACACTGCTGCGAGCACCCTTTTGAGGGCGCGAAGATCGAAGCCTCCCTGACTGAGGAGAAAGGCACCCCCCGCCGGCGCTACCGAGAGCACAAGAGTCTAAAGCCTCCTTAGCTGAGGAAACAGATGCCGCCCGAAAGGCACCTCCGCTGGCGCTACCGAGAGCGCAAAAGTCCAAAAATCTCCCTAGCTGAGGAGCAGACGTCACTGACAGGCGTTTCTGAAAGCCGGGACGCAGCTGGTCTACTCACAGCCGGTCTACTCACAGCCGGTCTACTCACAACCGGTCTACTCGCAGCCGGTCTACTCACAGCCGGTCTACCCGCAGCCGGTCTACCCACAGCTGGTCTAGCCACAACTGGTCTACCCTGAGGATCTCCGGCCAATGACCTACTCAGCCACACTGAGGGTTCCCTGCTCTACCTGGTCTACTCAGCCGCGCCAAAGGTTCCCTGCTCTACCCGGTCTACTCAGCCGCGCCAAGGGTTCCCTGCTCTACCCGGTCTACTCAGCTGCACCAAGGGTTCCCTGCTCTACCCGGCCTGCTCAGCCACACCGAGGTTTCCCCGCCGTACCCAGTCTACCGTTCCAGCTAACTTCCCCGCCGAAGCAAGCCGGCTGACAGAACCTGCCTGGCCCGCCGCTGGGTTCCCAGACAAAAGCACCTATGGGTAGAACTCCCGCTCCAGCAGCCTCCAACATGACACTGGAAGGCTGTTGGGGGGGTCTCCAAGTGACTCTGGGGGATGGGGTCTCTCTGCCCCCCCTTCCAAGTGACTCTGGGGGAAGGGGTCTCTCTGCCCCCCTTCCAAGTGACTCTGGGGGAAGGGGTCTCTCTCTGCCCCCCCTTCCAAGTGACTCTGGTGGAAGGGGTCCTGTATTTAGGGGTTGGTGGGTGTCAGGTGCTGAAAAAGGACGTGCGCACCCACCATTAGGGTCCTTCTGCACGCCCACCTTCAGGGTCCTTCCCACCTGGGCTTGCATTTCTTGGCAGCAGCAGTACACTCCCAGGGGGGCGAAAAGCTGGGTAGGTGGGAGGTTGGATTGTCCCATCCTAAGGGGGCCAAGGGAGCACGACATGCCTGCTCCTCTTTCAGCCCTTAGGTCGCGCACCCAGCTTCAGGGTCCTTCCCACTGGGCTTGTATTCCTTGGCAGTGGCAATACATCCCCAGGGGGGCAAAAGCTGGGTAGGGGGGAGGTTGGAGGAGGTTGGATTGTCCCGACCTAAGGGGGCCGAGGGAGCACGACGTGCCTGCTCCTCTTTTGGCCCTTAGGACTTGACTTTCGTAGTCAACTCCCTAGCTCAACGGTCCCCCACCGTTATTCTTATTTGCTATTCTTTGAGGAATCAACCTGCCTCGGAGTTCTGTTTTGAAATGGTTGTATTACTTGGAACTCTGACATATTGCCTCCTCAGTGTCTGCTAACATTGGAAGGAACACAGCAGCCCCACCTCCAAACAGCCAATCTCCAGTCAGTTTACGGCCTCCCAGCTGCTCCAGCCTGCTGGGATTGCTGCCGTCACACTCCACTGTTGCCTTTTGCTGCTGCCACTCCAACCCCCTCTGTTTCAAGAAGTTTAATCAAAATGCAGTTAAAAGTCATAAGCCATCATTGGGAGTATATATACGGTACACACATATAACAGGAAACAGAAATTGCCCCACAGGAGCAGATAAAGGTAAATCCTAGAGAGGCAGGAAATACATCACAGAACAATGGAGATGAATGCTAGAGAGGGATAGTGCTGCCTACACAGCAGACATAACCCTTATAACATCTTCCCCTTTTCATATTAACACACATTGCAAAACACTGTGGACATTGTAAAAGTTTCATTGAAAACAACTAACATCTTCCCCTTTTCATATCAACATAAACAAAATTATAAACCCTATAAAACATTGCAAATGTTGTAAAAGCTCAGATAAGAACAGTATCAAACAACTGTAACATCTAAACAACATTCTAAACCTTGTAAAGCCTTGTAAACATTGTAAAAGTTTTGATGAGAATGATATCAAAACAACTGTAACTTTTACACGTTATAAACATTATAGAACACAACATTATAAAGGTTTGGATGAATACAGTATCAATAGTTTCTACAGATTAAATATATCAGGTGGTTGCGAACATCTGCCACTATGGGTAACGATTGGCCCTCTTGCACAGACTGGCTCTCTTTGCATTAAGGGTTTCTCTGACCTCATTGGGAACTGTAGAGTTGTAATTGCAGGAATGTTCCTATCTGATGGCAAACCTCAGAGAAAAGAATGTTTCCAAGCAAATACAACTCAGGCAAACAAAGTTATTCATCTAAAGGAGGATTAGAAAGAGGAAGTAAACATATGTTGGACTTTGTGTTCGTTACTATGCTGAACAATAACGAAAGTCAAGCAGAAACCAAAGTTAACCAATGTTGGAGGATTACTAAAAATGTGTATAAATGCAAGACTAGACTCCAATAAAGTTCATCATGAATCAGTTGATCATGATCAAACACCTTGACTGCCTCGTCATTACAACAAGTGGCGCCCGAACAGGGACCCTCTTATTTCATCCGGCAAGGATTTGGTGCACCTTCAACCCATTGTGGTTTCTCAACCTTTTGGTTTCTCTAAGTATGGGGTCTTCTCAGGAACAAAGGAAGCATGTAGATGAATTAGGCTATTTGTTGAAGAAAAATAATACTCAGGGTACCACAGAAAAATCTCTTAAGGCTGGTCCAGGAGATTGCAGCTCAGTGCTTATGGTATCCAAAAGAGGGGTCTTTAAAATTAACTGATTGGGAACATATAGGGAAAACATTGCATTCTGAACCTAGAGCAAAAATAAAAGTTTTGCAGATGTGGCATTTATGTAGGCATGCAATTGAAAAATTTGGTCACAATGAACTTCCTCTTTTAACACCTCCACCTTCACGTTATGCTAATGCTGTCATTTGTCCCCCTTCTTCACCTGAATATATGTCTTCAATTTCCTCAGTTGCAGATACAGGGCAAAAGCCTCCTGACTCTATTGTTCAGTCTTCTTTTCAGAAAATGGTTAAGAACTGTAAAAAAGATGCTTCTGTCTCAGGAACAGAACTTGCAGAATTACTGTCTGGTTGTCCAGTACAATATCATCCTGGTTAGGGGCTACAGCTTGGACTGCAAGTAGCAGAATGGGAGGGTCTTCCTTATCAGATCTTAGGAGAGTTTAAAAAGGTAGTTACAGACTATGGGATTAGTGGAAATTTTACAAGAGGACTTGTAGAAGGAATAAAAAATGGTTATACAATGATTCCTGAAGATGGGAAGCAAATATTACTTGACTCCTCCAGCAGTCTCTCTCACTCCTCTCCAGCCACAGCCAGTAGTGCTGGGATTGATTTAATCACTCAAGGGAAAAGTGAGTTTAAAATTCCCTTGGAAGTTAAAATAGTTTCATCTCAATTTAAAGGTTTTTTTCCTTCAGGATTAGTTGGCTTAATTTTGCCTCGTTCTTCTGCACACAAAAAGGGCTGTTTTGTTGTGCCTGGTGTAATAGATTCAGATTACACTGGTATCTTCATGATTCAGATTTGGGTGAATCTTCCTCAAGTTCTTCCTTGTAATTCTTCTGTTGTTCAATTGTTTCTTCTTCTATATGAAAATCCATCTCCTGGTATAGGTAATTGTGTGGATGCAGGATTTGGATCAACTTTTTTATCTGTAGGCTTACTTCATCAGCTGAACTCCTCTCTCTTCCTAAATAAACGACCATTTCAAGGGTTATTGGATACTGGAGCTGATGTTACTGTTCTCTCCTCTTTACATTGGCCAGTACAGTGGCAAAAATGACAGTTTCTTCATTGTGGGGAATAGGAGGTCCTACAGCTGCTTGGAAGAATGTTCAAGAAATTAATGTTACAACATTGCTGGTAAGTCTTTTTTCTTACAACCATACATTCTAGATATTCATACTAATATTTGGGGTTGTGATATCCTTTCTCTTCTTAATGCTAATTTGATTCTTGATGATGGCTCTTCCTCTTAAATGGCTCTGTTCTATGCAGGTTTGGGTGGAACAATGGCCATTATCAAGGGAAAAACTTGCTGCTTTACAACAATTGGTTCAAGAACAATTGGCTGCTGGTCATATAGAAGCTTCTACTCGTTTTGGAATACTCCTGTTTTTGTTATAAAAAAGAAAAATGGGAAATTGCATTTCCTTCATGATTTCAGAGAAGTTTTTAATAATAGCATGCCCACAAAACGATATCATTGATGCATGTTGCCTCAGGGAATGCTTAATTCCCCTACACTTTGTCAATATTTCATGGATAATGCTCTTCAACCCTTTAGGAATAAATTTCCTTCCTATTTAGTCTATCATTATATGGATGATATATTGATAGCAGCCCCAGATTTTGATGAATCTAAGTTGTTAAAAGAGTTAATGGATATTGTGGCACAAAAGGGATTGTATATAGTCTCAGACAAAATTCAAAAGGTAGAACCTTATACCTACTTAGGACATAGAATGTTGCATAATTGCTCCATTCAAATTCTTCCTGAATTATAAGTACAGAAATCATATACCTTAGTACAATGGCAAAAATTACTTGGCATTATTAATTGGGCACGCTCATTCTTCTATATTACAACTGGTGATATGTTGCCCTTATTTCAGTCTTTGAAGGGAGCACAAGCACCAGGAGATCTAGTTGTATTAACTGATCTTCAAAGAACATGCCTTTAAGAAATATTGAATAAGTTTAAGCATTGATATGTGGACAGGATAACATCCTTAACAATAGGACTTTGTTTAGCTATTCTTCCTACTGCATCCTTACCCACAGGATGTCTTTATTCTAATGCCTCTCCACAAGCAGTCAACATTTCATGAATGGATTAATTTGTCAGCTACTCCACCTAAAAACATTTACCCTTATCAGACGGCATTAGAGGATTTGATTATTAAAGCCTTACATTTTACAGGACTGGATCTCATTAGCATAGCTTTCACTCATACAAAAGTTGAACATGAGCATTTGATGATGATTTCAGAATCATATCAGATAGCCATTCTTATTTTCATCAAAATGCCAAATCCCTTGCAAAGCAATTTAAAATTAAAAGGGATATTGTCTGTGCTTGTCCAGCTTGTCAGCAACTGGCAGTTCCCTTTCCAGTAGGTATCAACCCACGAGGAACCCAAGCTAATCAAATTTGGCAAATGGATGTAACTCAATTTTCAACCTTTAAGCCATACTGTTATCTTCACACGTCTATTGACACTCATTCACATTTCCTTTGGGTTAGAGCTTCAAAACATGAACGTACTTCAGATGTTATTTTTCATTGCCTATTTTCTTTTGCTATAATGGGTCGGCCTTCTCAGTTGAAAACTGATAATGGCCCAGCTTATATTAGTAAGGAATTTCAAACCTTGGTCAGAAATGGAATATTACTTTAGTGCACGGAATTCCTTATAACTCTCAGGGTCAAGCTATAGTTGAGCGAGCTCATCGTACTTTTAAGGCATTGCTTCAAAAACAATTACAAACTGAGTCTGGTCCTTACCATCTGCGAAAGATTCAAAATCTCATTGCTGTAGCATTATATACTTGGAATTATTTAACCTTTTTAGATTCTCTTGCAGACTCACCTGTTAATTTACATTTTCAAACTACTGAATCTTTAGCAAGGCCTTTGGTAAAGTATCGCCAAGCTCCAGATCCAACCTGGAAAGGCCCTACACTGCTGGTCACCTGGGGTTGTGGTTATGCTGCCATGGAAGATCCTTCTACTGGACAAGCAGTGTGGGTTCCAGAGCGCTGTGTTTGTCTGTATCATGGCATGGCATGGCATCAGGGCCTTCACAACCCGATTCCGGATTTCAATCATCATCTGAACACAGAAGTCCATCTTCCAAAGTCGAAGCGCCCGCAATCCATCGCTTGGGGCCAGGTTAAATCTACTACATATCAAGCTCAACAACAACTGCAACAGGCCTCATTACCTCAGACTCCCGAAAACCTTGTTGCTGCTGTTTTTGCTATTATTACTGCTAATTCTGTTACAATTTTACTTTGTATTTTCTTGTTTATGGTTAATGGTGTTTCTGCTCAAAATGACACTTCTATGGTTCGTCTTAACCCTAATTTGTGGGTTTGTCATGCACAATACATGTTTATGACCCATGGCACAAATATTACTTTATACTATGAGCCCCCAATGGCATTTGGTCAAATTTCTTTTACCCCTAACTCGATCATTCTTCTACATTTATTGTCTCACAATTACAATCTATTTCACACTCCTGGATATTTTCTAAGCCCCTATGCAATTAAATTCTGTCCGTTGATGTTACTTGAAAGTTAGTCAATTTACAAGGGGTCTGTGTTTCTGTTGTCATGCTAAAAACACACTTGGCTTCATAATTGGTCTGATTATGATGCTGCCCAAAGGGGTCTGTGTTTCTGTTGTCATGCTAAAAACACACTTGGCTTCATAATTGGTCTGATTATGATGCTGCCCAGCACATATTAAAAAAGCTAGGGAATTATAGTTATTGTTCTGACTACTATTGGTTGTCAGATACCTTTAATTCTTCTTTATATGGACTTTATATAGCTCCTGATATGTATCCTGACAATTTTCCTATTTTTAATGCCTCTGATCAACTAATATGTGGTTCTTTTTTGATAAATATGCCACCAATGTTCATCCTCAGAATTTTTCATTCTTTGAATAAAACTATTGAGGATGAGCTTGCCAATTTACAATCATACATTCAAAATAATATCCATGCACATACTCACCTTTTGAGTGGCTAACCAATTGGCTCCCTGATTGGTCTTGGCTCAGACAGTTTTTCTTTTATGCTATAATTATTATTATTGTACTAATTGTAACCTGTTGTTTTATTCAATGTATTCCAAATTTATTTGCATTGTTTCGTCCTGCTTTCCCCTCTCTTAATCCTCTACAATTGCATACATTCATAAATCTTTGAATCCTCCATTTAAAATAAAAAACGAGGATATGTAGAGTTGTAATTGCAGGAATGTTCCTATCTGATGGCAAACCTCAGAGAAAAGAACATTTCCAAGCAAATACAACTCAGGCAAACAAAGTTACTCACCTTCAATGTCCACTAAATAGGAGTGTGGTGCCACTTGCTGTAAGCAGCTACCCATTTTCCAGTGGCCTGTTTGATCTCCAGGCAGCAATCTCATCCAAATCTGTTCCCCAATCTTCAATTCTGGCAGATCTCTTGCTGATTTGTCATATCTCTCCTTGACCTCTTATCTCTTCAGCTATAACTTTTCTGAGACCCCTTGTATTACCTAGGGCTCAAGCAGCATATTTGCCACTGGTAAAGATGTCTTTAATCTCCTTGACATCAGTCTTTGCACCGGACTACGTAAAAGAGCCTTCCATGGATCTTTGCCTTCACTGTGAGCTTTCCTACATAAGTTCCTGACAATCTTCACAGCCGATTCAGCTTTGTCATTAGCTTGTTGATGATGTGGTGAAGTCACATGCTCGAACTCCCATTCAGCAGCAAATTTCCTAAATTGTAGGCTTGTAAACTGAGGACCATTATCCAAAATCACTTTATCAGGTTGCCCATGACATGCAAACTGAGTCTTGCATCTCTTAAAGGTAGTCTCAGCTGGACAATCTAAAAGAGGTTCCAATTCCCAAAAGTGGGAATAATGATCAACTAATATTATATACTCTTTTCCTACATAGTTGAATAGGTCCATACTAACTATCTGCAAAAGATGCGATGATATCTCATGGCACATCATAGTTTCTTTTTGTTGCGAAAATGCATATTCCTTGCAAGTGGAACAATTGCTGACAAAGTCCTTGATTTCACCTTGCATACTAGGCCAGTAAAGCGTGTCATGGGCTTGTCTATAACATGCCTCTCTACCAATGTGGCTCAAGTGTATGCACAATAGCATCTCTGCTTGTTTATTTTCAAATGAATTAGAAAGCTGCATTTTATGCTGACACTTGCGTTGATAGTTCATCATGCTTAGCTGTTATTTAGAGACTGCATTAGCACAATCATTAATCTGCTCTAAAGCTCTCAGCCGTTTGTCAGTAAGTTCTACAGTCCAGCACATCTCAATTGCAGCTTGTAAGCTTAGATTATGCTCCCTCAAGAGGCAGCGGCATATGCTTTCACAGATAATGCCCAAGACTATTTTATCACAAATAAGTTCATCTTTTAAGGGGCCATAGTCACAGCTTGCCACTTTTTCCCTTAAGTGTGTAATGAAGCTGTCTGTTGTGTCACCTTCTTCTTGTATGCAGCTGCCGAATACATATCTTTTGTAAATGATATTTTTAAGCAGTCTTAAAAAGGCTTCCAAAGCATCCAGAATAGCTTTGGTGTTGCTTTTGTGCTTCTCAGCAAGGGTTACGTTGTATTTATAAATGTGAAGGCATTCACTGTCCTTCAATCTCCTCAATGTGGTGACTTGTACTGCTGCAGGCTTATTGTTTAAACCCATAGCTAAGGAATAGTCCTCAAACTCTGCCCTGAACTTCTCCAAGCTGCTGCTACAATCCCCATTCACCCTCATGGGCTCGAGCGGAGGTATGCTGCTGGCAGCTGTCATACTACTGGGTTCCTTGCTTTAAATGCTTGGCTTTCAGGACAGGACCCACTGGTATGCCTCAAATGTATCAGGAAAACATGGATTCAAATACTTCTGACAATAAAATACTTCTGACAACAGAACAAAGGAGATGAATGCTAGAGAGGATAGTGCTGCCTGCATAGCCGACATAACTCTTATAACACCCCCCTCCAGGTATGGCAAATCCAGAGGGTGAGGTTGACACTTGACTCCATCCCTCTGCAACATTGGAGGCTTTTAAGAAGAGATTGGGCAATCAATTTTTTGGAAATGGTGTAGAGTTTCCTGATTGAGAATGGGGTTGGACTAGGAGATCTCCAAGGTCCCATCTAGGGGTGGGCTGCTGCGGGTTTGCGAGAGCCCCTAGGTAAAATTCTGCACAGTTTGGAGAACGCCCGAATCCCACTTCTGGCTGGCCCCTCCTACCCTGGCCCTCCCCTCCCAGGAGTCCCCACGTGGCCCATTTTGGATACAGGGAAGTACAGGTTGTGTGTGGAGGCTCAGCAAGGGCAAAACATGCCCCCCCCACGGGATGTTCAGGAAGGCCTGTTTCTGGCTTCCAGAGAGCTTCCGGAGCCCGGGAAGGCCGTTTTCGTCCTCCCAGAGGTTCAAGATAAGCCCGGGAGGGCAAAAATGCCTCCCCCCCCGTGGTGCCAGAGTCTGACTAGGCCATGCCCACCCAGCAACCGGGCAGAGAACCCTTCGCTAAAATTTTGGAAGCCCACTCCTGGTCCCTTCCAACTCTGAATACCAAGTCCAAGGAGCAGCCTACAAAACAATGACCTTGGGCTGGACCTCACTGCCTATCCAGACCACTGGGACCAATGATCTTGGTGAGAATTGCTGAACCAATGCAATTTTCTATCATCCAACCCCTAACCCCAGAACTGACCCAAAAGGATACCTGACTTGATGGTACCAAAAGTCACCAAGAGGTCAATGAGAGGCAGGATGGACCCACCACCCTCATCGTGTTCTCACCAAATTTCATCCAGTGAAATCAGTGACTCTGGGCAGCTTACAAACAATAAAGTTTGCCCAGCAGGAACTAAATAGAATGAATACAGAAAAGACAGGATCTTGTTTCGTTCTTTTTTACTTGCCCCTTAATTTGCTAAATAAGACAGTGTCTTTCATCTCCCAAAAGGCAGGATGGAAAAGTTGTTTGGAAGCTGATGTCAAAGCCCGGAGTTCTTTCATGTTTCCACGGGTCAATTGTTTTTAAGAGGCAACTTCAATGATTGGCATTTTTTTCCCACTGAGTTCCTCAAATACAATTTTGTGCAATGTTCAGCAAAGAATTAGTTTATCCATCTGTCCTGAGGCTTCATCTTGCAAATGGCTCTTGCATTGCTGGAACAGGGTACAGAAGCCCAACACCTAAGATTTGTAGAACACCCACCAGATATTTTTGCACATTCTCTACTTTTTGGCTCCCCAGGTTGCCAGTAACTGAATAAAAGAGACAACAGTCATGAGTCCTCCAGACAAAATGAGCATCATTTATAGACTTTGAAGCGGAAATAAATGTTCAGTCTGTTCACCTTCTTCCCTTACCTCAATGGGAGTTTATAATTCAATTCAACCTTTACTGTCAATGCACAACGGGTGTATAATGAGATTGGCTGAGTCTCCCTTAGTGCATGAATTACATATCAGTAACTCACAGGGAAAAAAGAAAATCCCTAACCCAATAAATCATACTAATAGCACACAATCCTCTATACATATATTTGTATAACAACTCCAAATGTTGGTTTGTAGTTGATGTGATAGAGAAACAGAGGTGAGGTTCTTCTGCCCTTTCATCCTTTTGAACAGGCCATGGCAAAAGATTACATATTTCTAGGCAGCTGTTTTTAAAAAATGGACTTTGGCACCTCCCTGGTTTCTTCAGGAATTGAGGCTTGGGGAGAATTATGGAATTTTCTATTCTCCTCTTTGCTGGTGATTTTAGTTGTGGGTGATAGCGGGAAGAGTGGGTAGGTACTCATTTGTAGGGCACTGTAGAGTTTATTCCTTTCCTCATTATTATCTCCCTGCAAGAAAGCATTGGGGAAGGTCCTCCATCAGTTTGGGGCTCAGTGTCATCCCAATGTGTGATGGAATATATGCACCTACAGGACGTCTGTGTGTATGTGTGTGTTTGTGTGTGTGTGTGTGTGTGTATGTGTGTGGTGGTGGTGGTAGGAGATTTGGCTATACAGAATTTTCCCAGGAAGAGGCCCATATTAAGAGCTGTGTAGTCCTGGATAAAGAGGGTCACGTGCTTCTCCCACCCCCAAGCTTCTGCCTCCACCTATTACTGGTATGAAGCAAGGCAGGTGGTGCTCGGTCCCTACCATCCAACCTCATCCTTCAGCTCTGCTGCACACTCTGCAAGCAAAGACAGATGGTGGGATGAATCAGATGGTGGAATAAACCCCATCACACCTCTGCCTCCGCTTGCTGCTTGGAGGGATTTACCCTCAAGATTATTTTCCCCCTTTTAAACCTGACCTCCTTTTCCAAAGGCATTGGCTATCACCCAGAAGGAACAATCTCTTTCCTCCTAGATCTACATAAGGCAGAAGCCCCGCTTTCCATCTGCCAGTCAGCAAAGTGTCTCTTGATTTTTACCCTCAGGAATCCACCTGGCCCCTATGGCCCTTAAAATATCAGTTGTTGGGCTTACAAATGATCCTCTCTCCATATGTGTTTCCATCTCGGCAAACCCAGGGATCAATTCAAGGGAAACCCTCTGTAAACTCTTTCCAAGGCTCTCACTTGACTCTTGGTGTTACCACACATGCACCCAGCAAGCTCCAATCGAGCTGCTCCATCCATCAATTGAATCTTAAAGAAACGTGGCTCCAAATTATTGCTTTTTGTCATTGTCCTCCCCTCCCCCTGCCTCGAGGCAATGGAACAGCTGCCCAACACTGCCTGGAGGCTCCCAAGCTTTTGCAACAGTGCCCCAAACATGGCACAAGGAACAGCCACCACTTTTCCCAGCAGAGCTTGACTCAAAACAAAGTGCTGCAAGTATAGATGCCTTTCCCATCTGTTTCCCCCCACATCTCTCACCCCTCTTCCTCCCTACACATACACACAGGGCTGGGCTGCTGGGGGTCACAGGGGTTCGGGAGAGCCCCCTAGCTAAGATTCTGTGCAGTTTGGAGAACCCCCAATCCCACACCTGGCTTGACCCCACCCACCCCTCCACTCCCAGGAGTCCCCACATGTCCCGATGGATGCAGGTAAGTGCACATGGGGGCTTGGGAAGGGCAAAAAACAGGCCTCCCGGAAGTTCAGGAAGGTTGAAAATTGCCCTGTTTTCTGGCTTCCAGAGAGCCACCAAAGCCTGGGGAGGCCATTTTCGCCCTCCTGGAGGCTCAAAAAAAGCCTCTAAAGTTCGGGGAAGGCAAAAACACCTGCCCCCCACTGTGGTGCAGGAGGCCGACTAGGCCACGCCCATCCAGCAATCGGGCAGAGAACCGGCTAAAATTTTTGGAACCCACCCCTGCACACATACACACACATACACACAAACACACTCATATATACATTTACAGAGAAAGTTGCTATATTCCAATCTATCTTCAGAAATTTGTAATGACCCCCACATAATGACACATATAGTGAAAAATCACACAAATGCCATTATTATTAGTGTCCTCATTTATAATTACAGAATTATAATCATATAATCATGCAAATAATCATTGCATCTTCTGTCACCTGTCTCAGACCTGAAGATATTTGAGGCTATAAGAAACAAACTTGAATTAGTCACTTACTTTTTTAAAGATCTAGCTTGACTATATTGCCATTTCCATTTCCCTTCTGTGAAAGTCAAGCCAATCCAGTAATGCCCATATTTCTCTTTAGTAATTTCTTCTATGAATGCCTGAAAGAAAAAAAATATTTACAGTGAATGACGGAGAGATCTCTTTTTAAGCCCTTATGTCTTCCCTCATCCCTCGCCCTTAGTTTGTCCCATAAAATCAACAACCATCTTCAGTGCTTCCACAATGAACAAAATCTGATGCAAACACAGGTCACCCCACAATCGAGGAGAAACAGTCTCTTGACCACCTCAGGTTGATGGTGAGGACATATCTGCTCACCTTCTTTCCACCTTCTGAGCAGCTGCTCACTGCCCCTGTTTTGGGGCTTCCAGGAAGGAGGAGCCCTGCAAGATTACCAGCTAGCAGGAAAGGCCATCCCTCTCAACACTGGCAGCTGTCCAGACCTCCGCAACCGCTGTATAGTAGCCTTGGTTGCAGCACAGAGTCTTCTTTCAAGGCTCAACACAACTGTGGGCTTTCCAAAGAGCACACTGAGAAAAAAACCTTCATTATCTCACAAAGCTGGTCAATCCTCCAGCCCAACAATTACTGTAAGCTACCAGGATTTGGGGAGAGACAGGCTCTACCACACCATTCCACAGTTGTGCCCAAAAGCAGGTTGCAGGGATCTGCCAAGTTTTGAGAGGGCAGGTAGAGCTTGGAAAGAGCCTGAACCCCATGCCAAAAATGAGTTCTCTGCATCTCTTGTTCAGCACCCATGTAGAACTACTGAGTTTTTGTGCCAGTGCTTTCCTACTTTAATCTCCTGGCTTGAACGCATGAGGACAGCTTTCAATCAGATGTCTTGCTATTCAGAGATTATCCAATCAGTGCAGGAGAGGGGTCAGTGATGGGCACAGCCTGTTTTAGGTTGGTTTCCTTTTCTGCCAAATCAAGGCCAGGACGACCAAAAGCCAAAGGATACAACAACCAAACTCAGTCAACGACAAAATTATTCTAATTCCCAGCCACTCACCTTGTAGGAACACTAAGTGAGAGCTGTATTGAAGGCCAGGAACCTCAGCAAAGCTGTAGGTCCAGACGGGGTGCTGGGGATAGTGGTAAAGACCTGTGCCAACCAATTAGCAGAGGTCCTGATGAGGATCTTCAACATCTCCTTGCAAACGGCCAGTGTTCCATCATGTTTGAAAGCAGCCACTATCATCCCAGACCCAAAGAAAACAGTAATTAACTGCCTGAATGACTACAGACCTATTGCATGAACTGTAGTGATGAAGTGCTTTGAGTGATGTAGTGATGTAGTTTGTAGTGATGAAGTGCTTCGAGAAATTGGTTCTTCAACACCTTAGGTCATGCCTCCAGTTAGGGAAACACCCTAGCAGAATCTGCACGGCAGTCAGGCAAATATGTGAGATAAACGTTTTTGTAGCTTACACTCAGTAAAACAGATTACATCCTTACTATAAAGGAATTATGTTGTGGCCTAAATGGTGCAGACCTTTTATGTTCAACACGTACCATCTTCAGTCTATTTTGGAATTTATTATTTATAAATTCCGTACCATTATCAGTTACAAGATTTACTAATTTCCTTTTAGTTTTTCTTTCTGCAAACTTCAACCAATTAAAGAAATTCTGATATGTTTCCATTTTACTCTTCATTAAATAACAGAAACCATATCTAGAATAATGATCCATTATACTTAATATATAACGAGCACCTCCCACACTTGGTTTTTTAGGACTTATAATATCAGCAAATACAACCTCTAGAGGTTCTTTAGTTTTAAATCCATTAATTCTATTTGCTGGCATTACCTTGCTTTTTTCTTGACTTCAAGCATTGCAGTGCAAATACTTACTGCAAGGCTTCAGTTTTATACCTTCAGACAGTTCAACCATTTTTTTAAGCATTTCAAAATTTATATGCCCTAAACGTCTGTGTAACAAATGTATGCATTCATCATGAGGTTTAACGTTATTATACACTGTGTTAGCTACCTCTAATTGATTATCTTTTAACACATACAATTCACCTTTTAAAGTTGCAGTCATTTTTTTACTTTCCTTTTCTATGATGCAGTTTTCTCCCCTAAAGGTAACCTAGTTTAATCAAAACTCTAACTGAAAGCAAATTAAACTTTTGTGGTACATATAACATTTTTACATTTTCTTTTATGCAAGAACAATGTGCAATACCTTCACCTTTTGCTTTCATTTTCCAGCCATTAGCTAACGATATCTGCTGTGAACTCGTGGACATCTTAACAAATCTTTTTTTATCTTTCGTTATGCAGTGCAATGCTCCACTATCTACAACCCATAAATTATTATTCACAGTTTCGTTGCTATACATGGCTAACTCTAAACATTTTTTATCCTTTTGATGCCTTTTAGCATTCTGGCTGGCATTGTGGCATTTTCCTTTCTTGCAGAATCTAGCCAAATGTCCTTTTCCTCCACAATTAAAACATTTTCTAATTGTATAGGCTGTCGAAGATAATTTCTCTTCTTTAGTTTGTTCCCTTCTCAGTTGATCCCTTTCAAGCCTTCTCCTGGCTTCTTCAATTAATCTGCCAGTAATGTCAGTTAATGTGAGGTTATTTTTTAGCAGTATTTCCAGTGAAGTTACATAGTCGTCATAGCTCTCATCTAACAAAGACAAAATTATATAAACCTGATGCAGTTCTGTGAAGATAAGTTCTTTTTCATGCAGTTCCTGAAAAATTCTCTTCATTGTGTTTATAGGAGTCAACATGTCTCCATTCTTTTGAAGATGTGTTCTGAACAGCTTCTGTGTAAGATTTATATGTGCTCCTACACTGTCTCGAACATAAATCTTCCTTAAATCCCAACATTTCACAGCTGTTTCTTCTCCACAAATATGCACAAGCTGCTGGTCACAGAGTGTCAGTCCTATTATACAGAGAGCTTGCTCATTCTTCAGTTTATATTCTTGTATTTTCTGGGCATCATTCTCATCCTCCGGATCCCAAGCATCTACCTCTGGTGGGTTTTGAATTATACTCCACAAACCTTCTCTGCGTAGAAGTAGGCTGCATTTCATAGACCATGAAACATAGTTTGTTCCATCCAGTTTGGATATTAGAGACAAACCTGGTAAATTGACTTGTGCCATCTTTCTCTGGATATTAAACTATAATTAATAAAACATAGCTGTCTGTTTACAGTATTGTGTAACTACACTAACTCTCACTTTATATAAGCTTGTTATATCCTGGTTAGTCTGACTGTGCAGCCTGGGCCCATAACCAGTGTTAGGGATACACCTTAGCAGAATCTGCACAGCAGTCAGGCAGTCAGGCAAATATGTGAGATAAACATTTTTGTAGCTTACACTCAGTAAAACAGATACAATGTGCTGGTTAAATAGTTTATTCCAGTAAGAGTTTTAGCATAGTCAAAACAGTCCATATATCATTCACTAGTTCAGTCTGTCCGGGGATTACTTAGTTGCAAAGTCCAGTGTCAAAAAAGAGGTCAGTAAACTTACAAATATCAGTCCAGTAATAAATCTCCTCGCAGTTGAGATATAAAGAAAATCAAACCTCCTTTCTTCCTTCAGCAGCAGGGAACACGCAGTTAACAATCCATCATAGTCAGCAAGCAAATTCAGTAAGCCAGCAATCCAGTAAGCTCTCTTGCTCCCTCTTATGGCGGTTTTACAACCGCACCCAAAATTACATGCTTTGCTGTTTAAAGTGACACACACATAAACTTACTATCATAGTTTATATATATTATTTTACCCAAACTACGTTAGGTAACCTTGTTATTCCTAACACCTGCCACCAAATTTTGATCAATACCATTTTTCCTACAGGGGACTAGATCGACAGATGATGCCATAGCTACTGCTTTACATTCCATTGTGAATCATGTAGATACCTAGAAACTATGTCAGAAGGCTTTTCATAGACTACAGCTCAGCCTTCAACACCAGTCTGCTGAGCATTCTTTTTTTTTTAAACAAATTTTATTAATTTTACAAAAACAATACACAAATAAACATACAAAACACAGAACATAGAAAAAAAAAAAACCTAAAACATCTTTTCTGAAGGCTGCTTGATCCCGGGTTGAAACTCTTCACACAGACACAAATTCAAACATCATATTCATTTTCTATATCCTTCCATATCTTATTATCATTTTCAATGTCATTCTTTGTCTGTTCTATTTCCAACTATCCATTCATCTTTTTTCTTTTAATATACTTCTCCTAAACACTTATTGGAGTGACGCCTTTAACTCATTGTCCTAACTTAAAGTTACTTCATATAACACTTAATTTATCTTGGGATTCTGTTTAGTACATTCTAAAATTACACAATAAATTTTATAAAAAAGGTAAAGACCCAACAATAACGAAGTAAAATCCTATATAAGCACTATCCATATCATTAAAAAAAAAAAACCTAATCGTATATATTAATACTCATTTATATCTTAAGCATTTTACTCTAAATACACATATAAAGACCCAGTCTTATGTATCTCCCAGAATCCCTTTTTTTTTCAATTAGATTCACCCATTGTCTCTAAATAAACTTTTTTTCTTTAAATCTTGCTTCCCACCATTAAGGCTTCTCCTCCCCCCCTTTCTCTCTTGCTTATTCTTCTCCTTGCCCTTTTTACACCTTTGTCTCTCCTCCTCCCTTTTCTTACTCCCTTTCCATTGTTTTCTAACCTTGCATCCACCTTTCATCTCATTTTTCTCCTTTTTGATTGTTTTTTCAAACCTTAAAATCCCCCTTTTCTTATCCTCCTCCTTATCTTTTTTTTTCTTATCTTTCTCCTCCTCCCCAGAAAAAACCCATTGTTCATCAAAGATGGCTTCTTCTTCCTCTTCTTCTTTGTCCCAGTCGTTCTGCTGCGTAGTCAACTTTTCATAAGCGCATAACGCCATTTCTAAAAATTGAAATAAAGTGCCCAAAGTATCTTTTCAATCTTGTTCTTCCTTTTTATATTTTTGATATTCAGTTTTTAATTCATCCACAAGTGATGCCATCATAAAAAGAGAAACTTTTCCCAAAACAACCACCCAAGTATTTTTAATCAAGAACAATTCAAAAAAGATTCCAAAAGTTAATACTTTTTTTTTTTCCTTCTTCTACTTCTCTTTCTGGGGTTACTGTTTAATCAAAGAGGTCTAATTGCCATATATCTTTCTTTAGAATTCTAGGCAATCTCCTCCTTTTTCAACTTCTGCTCCAATTTTTTTCCTCTCCCTTCTCACTTGCAACAACAATTTTTAAATGATCAGAAATCCATACCTCCAATAAAGGTTTTCCAATTTCTTAAATTATTAAGTCCAATGTTCAAAGAGTCTTTTGTCCCTTGGCTTTAACTTTCAAAATAATTCACCTTCAATGCCCAAATAAATTTCAAATCTTCATCTGCTGTTTCTATGGGGTGGGAGAGTGTAGGAAAAAAAAGTTTCCCTTTAACAGCTTTCTCCGCTGCTTATCGATCTTCTTAGGGATACAATGTATCCTCCAGCAATTCAAACAATTCAGTTCCAGAGAGTTTGAGAGATGTTGATTAGCCCAGCTCAGCCTGCACTTTCACTTTTCCTGCTTCCTCCAGCACAATCTTACCCGGTTGCAGGCTTTTTCGTGGTGGCCATTACTGACTGCCACTCCACCCCCTCAGGAAAAAGGGGTTTTCCCGGACGAGGAGGGGGTCTGCAACACCCCCAACCCTCTGTCTAGCTCCCCTCTCTTCGGCTGCCTCTACAGGGCAGCCATATCCCCCAGATCCATTTGGATTGGGGGCACCTAAGTGGCAAGCACAGCAGGAATCATGGACAATCGCGAATTCCTGCTGCCCCAAAGCCATGCGGAACCGGAACCCCCAGCATTCTTATCGGAAAGCTGACTGACTTGAATTTTCCCACTTCTATCTGTGACTGGATTAAAGACTTTCTAATGGACTGGCCACAAACAATGAGGGCTGGATCTTTCATATCCTCCTCCCTGAAGCTGAGCACTGGCTCTCCTCAGTGCTGTGTGCTCAGTCCATGCCTGTATTCATTGTACACATGTGATTGTGTATCTTCTGACCCATCCACTGTGATTATCAAGTTGGCCGATGATACCACTGTATTGGGCCTCATTGCAGGTAGAGATGAAACAGCATATGGGGGGAGGTTCAAAAATTATCCACATAGTGTTCAGAAAATGACCTGCACCTGAACATCAGCAAGACAAAGGAGATGGTGAGGAACCTGCCCCATTTTTCATCAAGGGGGACTGTGTGGAGAGAGGCCCCTCCTTCAAATTCCTGGGAGTCCATCGTAGCGAAGGTCTCACCTGGAGGAACAACACAACCCAGGTGGCCAGGAAATCCCAACAGAGATCTTAGGGTCCACTTCCTTAGGGTCTTGTGGATGAATAAGGTGAAACAACAACTGATGACCTCCTTTTACTGGTCCACAATAGAAAGCATCCTCACTTATTGCATTACAATATGGTATGCCGGCTTGTCAAGCGTGGATAGAAAGACATTACAGTGGGTGATGAGCATGCCTTCCTTTCTTAATCACCTTCAAAGATTATAATTTAACCTTAAATCAACTTAATAGAGGCTTTTTCTAGTAGGAACCTGCCATATCTTTTTGAAGACCTATGCCATATCAGGGATTTCTTTTGTCTTAAAGAACTAGGAAGAAGGCTGCTAAGACAAGCTAAATAAGGAAGTTTGCTAAGAGAGGGGAAAAAAAAGAAAAGTTGATGGAGAACATTAAAGATTGAAAGTCGTGGCGGGGGTGACGGAGGTAGCCGGAATGGACGACGGACGCTGAATTTCTGCCTCCTCTGGGCCATTGCAGAGAATGGATTTAAAAGAACATATCACCTATCTAAACATTATGAATATCAAGAGATTATGAAAGTGAGTTATTCTCTTTGCTTTTCTCCTGAAGATCCGACTACATTTTACTTGGAGACAGGAGAGGAAGGGCCCTATGATTGAAGACTGTGAAAGAACTTAGAATGAGTTTAAAGGAGTACAGCTGAGAAGATAATAGCTGGTTTGTGAGTATATAGTGTGAAGGCCCATTACTCCCTTCTTTCAATCGAAGTGTCGAGGTCCAAGAAGGTGGAAGAATTCAATATTTTTAAGACAGAACCTTAATAAGGTGTGGGCAATAAAGTTAATTGTTGCCATTGAATTTATTTAGTTTTTATTAAATTGCATTTACGGAGATAAGGACAAGACAAAGGAGGAAGTGATGTTTATGGATTATAGACTGTAAAATTCTTAAAAGATCAATAGCTGTTTTTGGATAGTTGGATGTCAAAATGCAGCAAAAGTGTGGAAAGTGTTTGGCAAAGACCCAAAGTAGACCTTAGACCTTCAGAGTTATGTCTGATTCAAATGGAAAAAACCCTAGAAATGGAAGCAAGAAAAAAAGTTGCTTGAGAAATCACTGACTCAATCAGTTAAATTTGATGTTATCTTACAAGAGTTAAGAGATATGAAGGAGGATTTGAGGCAAATAAATGATAAAATGGATAATATGGATGTAAGAATAATGGAATTGGTGAAACAAAGTCAGTATATGACACAAGATATTACAGAAGTAAGGACTAAGATGGGATAACATGATAGTGTGTTAAAAAGCCAGATAATTATGATGCATCAGGTGAAAAAGGATTTGATCGAGATAAGGGACCGACAGTACTGTTCAAATTTTTGGATACATGGATATTCAGAGAAAAGTGAAGAAAATGAAGTAAAATTGATTCAAGAAGCATTGAACTGGGCTACCTTGATCCTCCCACATGTCCCTTTTACAAGATATGATATTGACGTAATTAATAGCATCGGCCCAAAAAAGTTGGGAAGAAAATTGCCAAGAGACATTGTGATACGATTCTGGTCTTACACAAAAAAAGAACAATTGATGCATAAGTTACAAAATATGGTGTCAATAGTGTTTGGCATCAGATATAAGTTTTTCCAGATTTAGTGAAATTTTACAATGGAGGAGAGAGATGCATCAAGTTTGTCAATTAGTGAAAAAAATTATATTAATTATAGCTGGGGTTATCCAGTTTTGTTGAGATGTCCATATGGTGGAAGATCCTATAGAGTTGAAACAAAGGAGGAGGTGATGGAGAAATTAAGGGAGCTTGGAATCATCAATAAAGAAGAGTTTGGAAAAGGGAGTTAAGCCAGCTGAGGAGGGGGGATTGCGATTCCCCATGACCCCTGCCAGGTCTCCCCTATCTTCAGTTACCTCTACGGGTTACCTTTGGGTAACCACAGCCCCAAATCCTGCTGGATCAGGGCACTCCAGCGGCGAGCACAGCAGAAACCGTGCATGATCGTGGATTCCTGCCGCCGCCGAAGCCCTGCAAACTGGAAGTCCTCATGGTGGAGCGATAAATATTATAAATATTAATAATAGTTATATTAAGGGATATGTGCTATAACATATGTTTAGGTGTAGAAATAGGGGTAAAGATAGTCAAGGGAAGTGAAGTGGGCAATTGAAGTCCGTGCATGCATGGCTCCTCTTCTTCCCCTTAGAGGCCTTATGCGGCAAAGAAAAGGAAGATCTCCCCCTTTTTTTAAAGAACAAATTTTATTAATTTTCAAAAAATGATACACAAACCAACAAAACATAAAACGTAAGAACATAGAACATCTTTTAAAAAAACAAATAAAACATCTTATTTAAGTACAGCATAGTTCCAAATTATCCCATTTCCATACAAACACAATTTAATATGCATCTTATATTTTTAACTTCATATCTTGTTACTCTTTCCAATTTCTCACTATTTTCCCTGTTCATTAAACTTTTATTTTCATCTATCTTATTTACAATTTCATATGTTCTCATCCAACAATCTAAATTCTCAATAAGCAAACATAAACAAACAAAACATGTAACATAAAAACATAAATTTTCTCTTCAGAAACCCCGGGTTACATCTTTTTGTACAGACATAAATAAAATTCATGCTCACCTTATATACTATTTCAATCTTATTTAACATTCTATATCTTTTATATGTCTTCTCCCCTTTTTTCACTCTCTTAATTCTATTTTATTTACTTCATCTCGATTTAAATCATTATACTTATATCTTTTGTCCGTTCTTTTTCAATTGTTTATTTATCTTTTCTCTTTAATACAATTTTTTTCCTGTAATCAATGGTTGAAGTATGATGCCTTTCTATCTTTCCCCAATTCAGCACTTAAAATACTACATAATTTCCATTCTGATTCTTCTTAGTACATTCCAAATAACATTTTAAAATTAAAAAAAAAAACATAATAAGCTTATAATATAGTAAAAACAATATTCCATAACAAATTAATTAATTAAACTCTATTATTAAACCTTAAATATTTCAGACATAGATATTAAGTATTATTAAATCTTAAATATTTTGCACATTCCCTACAATATTCCATTAACACATCCAGTTTTCTAACTCTATTTCAAGTACAAATACTACAATACAATCTTGTGTACTTTTGCAGAATCTCAAATTGTATTTTACCCTTTATCTCTAAAAAAAACCCCTGTTTTTTAACATCTTGTTTTAAGCCTTTATGACTTTTTTTTCCTTACTCTCTTGTCAAATCTAACCTTTTTACCCACCCACCCATCTCTCAATCTCCACCCTTTTCAACTCCCCTCTCTGTTGTATTTCTCTTTTCTGTTGCTTTCTGACATTATATCAATTTTTCACCTTATTTTTCCCTTTCTTGGTTGTTTTTTTAAATCTTGAGTTCTCCATTTTCTTTCCCCCTTTTCCCTTTTCTTCATCAACAAGAATAGTTTGTCCATTAAAGATGGCTTCTCCTTCTTCATCCCAGCTTTCTGGTTGCTGTATTTCCTGATAGGTAGAAATCGCCATTTCCAAGAAGTGGAAAACAGATCCAAGAGAGCCCTTGCCTTCTTGTTCCTCTTCTTTTAGCTTTTTAAATTCCATTTTCAATTCTGCTACAGATAATGCCATTGTTTTATTTTTATTTTTTTAAACAATCCAAGTGTTTTTAAACTTTCAAAAAATAATGTACAAAAATTCCAAAGTCATCAAGCAATCCAAATCAACTCAAACAGTTTCATTTAGCACTTTCTTCTTTTAATACTTTCTCTTCCTGGGGTAGAGTTCAATTACACAATTCCAAAAAGATTTCTTAGAAGTCTTTATTACAGTTTAATCTCTGATCTCATAAACTCCAAGCAGTCTCCTCCAGCAGAATTTTGATATAATCCATTTGCCTCTCCCTTCCCACTTATAGCAAAAAAAGATTAATTTTAAAATATCAATGTTCAGAAATCTTTGATGTCCCCTTGGCTTTATTTTCAAAATTAGTTACCTTCTGTTGCCAAAGCGGGTGTTTCCGATTTCCATTGCTATCTCCGTAGGGAAGGAGAGTGAAGCAGAAAAAACTTTCCCTTTTCACTTTCATCAGCAGCTTTTTCAATCTTCTTGGGAACAATGTATCCTTTAAAGTGCTAGGTTTCCAGGGTATTCAGATGTTATTTCTTGTCCCGGTTCAGCCAAAAATTTTCACTTTCTCCACTT
The DNA here is from genome assembly GCA_033807585.1 of Hydrophis major. Taxonomy (NCBI): domain Eukaryota; kingdom Metazoa; phylum Chordata; class Lepidosauria; order Squamata; family Elapidae; genus Hydrophis; species Hydrophis major. The sequence continues at coordinate 5,791,826 of CM066333.1, read as the reverse complement.
CCTACTGCACAAAACTTGTCCAGCTGAGAGGTTCTTTGTGATGGCCATTGCTGACCGCCGCTCCACCGCCTTTGGAAAAGGGAGTTTATCCCTATCCGGATCTCCCCTCACTTCAATTATCCCTACAGGATAACTATAGCCTCCAGGTCCAATTGGAGGCACTCCAGCAGCGAGTGCGGCAGGGATCACGCAAAGGTGCGAATTCCTGCCGCCTCCGAAGCCTGACAAACCGGAACTAGAAGGAAGATCTCCTGAAGAAAGGACGGGGGACATTATACTGTATATGTTTATGGGTCAGTAAGAGGTTATTTACATTTTGTGATAATATGTATACTGTGTAGTCTTAATTTTATAAGATTTATGTTGGAGCATATATGGAGACCAAAGGGAATACGTAATATGAGGAATAGATGGGGAAATCATTAAAGGTAGCTACGTGGAATGTCCATGGCTTGGGGTGGCTTGGAGCAAGAATTGAAAAATCAATTAACAAAAAGAAAATAGATATTGTATTTTTACAAGAAACACATCAAAAGAAAGAAGGGGTGAATGAACTTAAGCTATACCGGGCTGATGTATATGAAAAGGCATTTGGTACATCAGAAGCAAGAGGGGTAGCAATCATTGTAGCTAAAAGATGTGAATTATGATAAAAGCCATAAAAAGGAATGATATGAGAAGATTTCTTATAATCCAAGTCTTGATTTATGGACAAGAGCAAATTTGTACAACCTAATATAAATCAGAGTGTTTTATAATAAGGTATAAAAAGAAATAGAAGAAGTCAAAAAAGGTTATGTGATAATGGCAGGTGATTATAATATGGTTGTGGATAATGGAATCGACAAATCCAATCCATCAAAAACGGAAATAAAGTATAATAATACAGATTTAAGAAAATGTATTAATAGAAATAAATGTTTGGAGAAAACTACATGGTAATCAAAAGAGTTATACATATTTTTCTGGTAGACATAAATTTTTTACAAGAATACATTATATATTTGTAACACCAGAAATATTATCTAAAATAATGAAAGCAGAGATGAAAATAATTAAAATATCTGATCATGCAATGGTAACTATGGATATGGAAATAGATTGTGATTATAAACAGGCAAGGAGATGGAAAATAGATTTGAGGATTTTTAAAAAATAGAGTTTAGAAAAATGGAAAGGGAATTTTGAAATATGGACTATAAATGAAGAGGGAGGTAGTAATATAGGTGTAATATGGGATATAATGAGAGCAGCAGTGAGAGCTTTAGGGATAAAATACTCTTATAATATAAAAAAAACAAAAAGAGAAATATATTAAATGGTTGGAGGAGGAAATTAGGGAACTAGAGAGCAAATATATAGAAAGCAGAGAGAATAGAACTATCAACTAAAAGAAAAGAGTTGCAAAATATGGAGATAGAACAGTTCAAAGAAATCTAATATATTTAAACAGGGAGTTTTATGAAAATAGTAATAAAAATTATTATTTTATTATAATAAAAATTATAATAAATGAAAGTTTTATGAAAATAGTAATAAAAATTATTATTTTATTATAATAAAAATGGCTGGAGCTACACAAGTTAAAAAAGCAAAAAGCCTGATTGGAGTAATAACGAATGATAAGGGGGAAAGATGTAACATAACGAGAGAAAAGTGTTGATATTTCAGAAATGCTTTGAAAAGGGAAATTACATAAATATGAATGAAAGTCAGGCATATAGAGAAAAGCATTTAAATTGTAAAATTCAAGAATATGGATAAATAAATAATGGAATCACAAATAGAAGAAAAGAAAATAGTGGAAGTTATTAATAAATTGAAAATAGGTAAGGCTAGATGGACTAGATATAGAATATTATAAACATTTTAAAGTACTATTGATGCCGAAGATAATATTTAATAAAATAATGGAAGGGGAAAATATTCCAAGTTCCTAGAAGCAATCTTTGATAATACTGATAGCAAAACAAGGTAAAGATCCTACAAATCCAGGATCATATAGACCAATATACCTTATTAATCAGGACACTAAGTTTTTTACAGGAATATTAGCAAATAGACTAAATATATTTATAGAAAATTATATTAAAATGACCAGTATGAACAGTGTGGATTTATAAGAGGCCAAAAAATGTCAGATGTGGTAAGGAGGGTATTAAACATATAAATATAAGTTAAACATATTTAACATATAAAGAATCAAAAATTAAAGGCAGGTGTATTAGCATTAGATGTATTTAAGGCCTTTGATTGTGTGGAATGGCCTATATTGAAGATATTAATAGAGAAGTTAGGTTTTGGGGGGGAAATTAGGAAAGTGATAAATCAACTATATTCAGAGAATAAAGTGAGAATAGTTATAAATGATGGTGTTACAGAGACAATGGTTTGGAAGAATTGCAATGATAAAAATGAAAGTTTAACCAAAAATTAATTTTTTGTTTTGGATGATCCCAATTAAATTTTCAGATCAAGAATTAAAGCAAATACAGAGGTTGCTGGAGGTGTATTGTAATGGAGGTAAGAGAGTAAGAATAAGAAAAGCATTATGGTATGAACCATTAAAAAAGGGTGAGCTGGGTCTTTCAAATGTTAGAAATTATTGGGTAGCTAATCAATTATAAAGGTAGTCCCAGATATTATAGCAGTAACTAGAGATTTAATATGGAGGGATATAGAGTTAAAAGAATTAAGGGAAATTGGTGTTCCTTTTGAATCATATTGGTTTAAAAAGGATATTTTAAAAAATTGCTAGGAGAATTCAAAATCCTTTTTTAAAATTTTTGATAGAATTATGGAATAAATGGAGATGCCAGAAATTCCTCCTTTAATGCTGGTGGTGGAAATGAAGAATTTCCCTAAGATTGAATTGAAAGAATGGATTAATAAATTTTAAAAAATCAGATATATAAATGGGAATAGTGGAAGAACAAGATAAAGCATATAGCACAATTAAAGAACGTTTTATCAGATATTAAATTAAATTGGTTGAATTTGATACAATTAGAGAAATGGATAAAAGTGGAAGAAGGATTTGAGGAAAAAGATAGCTAACAAAATTTGAAATGATTATAAAAGAATGTGAGGTGAGTGAAGAATATTCAGCAGGTAAAGGAAGAATTGGGAAAATATATAGATATTAACTGAATTAGAAGAGCAGGCAAAAGGTTTAAAATTAATTTGGGAATCAGATTTAGGAGAAATAAATGATAACGATTGGAAGAATATTTGGAATAGAAGAGTATATAAGAATATGTCAGTTATGGAATTATGGAAAATGGGGCTCCCATAAGAGTATGTGATTTAATTGAAAAGCAATGAGTTAAATGTTTAAGATATGAATGAATATTAATATTAATGAATAGATTTGTATTATTTTTGATAATATAGTATAATTTTAAAATGTACCAGACAGAATCCCAATGTATGTTGTGTGTTTTATATTAAGTATTATAAATATAGGGGAAAGAGATAAAGGCATCATATTCCATATAGTGTACAGGAGAAGTATTTCTTTTCTTTTTTTTAAAGAAGAAAAATAAAATGGTTGGCTGGAATAGAACAGACAAAGAATAATAAATATTATGATATGAATTGAGAGGAGATAAATAAAATAAAATAAAATTGAGAAAATTATATAGAAAATTGAAAATGATGATAAGATATGAAATGGTATGTAAAATGAATATGAATTTGAATTTGTGTCTGTACCAAGAGTTTTAACCCGGGACTAAGCAACTTTCAGAAAAGAGATTTTTTATGCTTTTATGTTTTGTGTTTATGTGTATTTATGTATTGTGTGTTTTGAAAATAAAACTTGTTATAAAAAAAAAAAGAATATGTCAGTTAGAGTTAAGGAAAATGGATATAAAGTGATATGGAGGTGGTACCTACCTAACACCATGTAAATTAAATCAAATATTTGTTGGAGGTGCAAGAAAGAGGTTAGAACATATAAACATATGTGGTGGGATTGTGATAGTACATAAAAAATATGGGACATGGTTTCTAGAGAAGTTAATTCACTTTTGAATGTAAATTTAGACATGTCACCGAGAATTGCACTGTACTACTGTTACTGGTGGGAAAACAGGATATAAATGAAACAAATAAGGAATTGATTGCAAATTTGATAATGGCTGCTAGATTAGTGATGACTAAATATTGGGGATGAAATTGGGATATTCAAAGAAATGAGTGATATAATGAAATTTGAAGTATGGTAACAAATGATAAATTAACAACAGAAATTAAATTTTAAAAAGGGGTGATTAAAGCAAATAATTTTAATGAAATATGGGGGGATTTTATAAAATTAGTGTTGGTGGAAGGCAAAGGGAATAAACTTACTCCAGAATATATGTGGCTTTGAAATGGATAAGGGCACAATTGGAATATATAGTAAAACTTTTAATTGTTATAGAAGAATTATAAGGAAAAAATTGGTCTCCAGGGGTTGAGTGCACTGTAATTGTATTTTTTTCTCTCCCCCCCCCCCTTTCCCTCTGTATTTAGATGTATACATATATTATGTTTGTATTTGTGGGCCAATTGTTCTCTTACGATAAAAAATCCTTTCAAAGCATTTCTGTGGTGCAAACATATGAAAATGTTACCAAACTGCAGAGGCAAATTGTCAACTAGCTAAAAATGCAGAGGAATATATCCAGTGGTTTGCACCGGTTCAATAGAACCAATAGCTAATTGTTTGTTTAGTTTGGAAAACCGACTGAAGCCTTGCCCCTCCCCTTCCCTCCTTGCCACTCCTCCCCTCACTGGGCTGTTTGACTCATACTTTGGATGAGACTAAGGGACTATGGACAGCCTGCTGTCACCGTTCCGAGTGTGGCCAGCAAAGGAAGGTTTGTTAAAAACAGATCATGCCAAGCCAAACTTATTTCATTCTTCAACCTAGTGACTAAATTAGTAGACCAGCAAAATACTGTGGACATAATGTACTTAGATTTCAACAAGGCATTCAACAAAGTAGACCACAACCTACTTTTTGGTAAGCTAGAAAAAAGTGGGATAGATAGCACCACCACCAGATGGATACGCAATTGGCTGACAAACTGTACTCAATGAGTAGTCCTTAATGGGTCTGTCTTTTTTAAAAAAATAAACTTCATTCAATTTTCCAACAGTTTAAAAAAATCATAAAAAGAACACAATTGTATCAACATTGAAGACATAATTTACATTTCTTAATCATATTCTTATACTTAATTTCTAATTACATTACAATTATTACATATTACTCTCCAATAAACAATTTGGTTTCAGAAAAAAAAACTGTTCTGTCCTTATTAGCATTCTTGAGATCCCCGCGCTTTGATTGGCCAAAGCGCGGGGCACTCTGATTGGTCAGGCGAGCCGCGCCGATTGGCTCGCTAAGAATCTCCCGCGATTGGTCCATTCGGATTGCGGGAGATTCAAAGCGGTGCCATTGGCCGCGGCCGCCGCAGCTAAAAGAATAAAAGCCGCGATCTTTTTCCTTTTGCCCCAGTTCGGTTCCAACATTCAATAAAGAGCTTGAATTGAAGTCACCGACTCCTGGCATCATTTCGCGGACACAACACTGGCGACGAAGGTGGGATCCCGAACCTGAACCAAACCACGTGTCCGACGGAAGCCAGCCGAACCACCGCGATGGCGAAAATCGCACCCCCCGCACCCTTCAACCCCGCCACCGAGGACTGGGAATCGTACTCCAACCGATTCCGCATGTTCCTCGAGTGCAGCGACCTGAAGGACGCCACCGGCCCCATGAAGTGCGCCGTCTTCCTGACCCACTGCGGGACCGAGGTCTTCAAGATGGCCAAGGCGCTTGCCAAACCCGCCGATGCGACCGCGATGGACTGGGATGTCCTCGAACCCATACTTTGGCGGCACTACGCTCCAGAGGTACCCATCCTGATCCGACGCAACGAATTCTACCATCGGGACCAGAGATTGGGTGAGAGTTTCAGCGACTTCGTCGCCGAGCTGCAGCACCTAGGGGGGCTTTGCGAATTTGACAACCTGAACGACGCCCTGCGAGACCGAATCATGCTCAGTTTGTGGGACCCCGTCCTCCAGAGCCGGCTGATGGCCAAGGGCAACATCAGCCTAGCAGACACCCTCACCGCAGCCGCAGCCGCCGAAGCGACCCGAACTTCCGCCGACCGCATGCGCAGACCAAACACTGGGGACCGCAGCGGAAACAACAACCCGGCGAGGTCGACCAAGGCCCAACCTGAGATGACCACCCACCAAGGCGACTTCCACTCGGCATCAGGCACTTCAGACGAGGAGGAGGATGTCCATCGCCTCCAGACAGGCCGCGACCCACGGAACCAGCGGGGTCGTAAGTCGAGCACCAACTGTGCCGGTTGCGACGGCGACCACCCCAGGTCGGAATGCCAGTTTTTCGAATCGATCTGCCGGCATTGCGACAAGAAGGGACACATCGCCCACGTCTGCCACCTCAAAAAGAATCGCAGCCCGGCACGATGGGAACAGAGCGACCAGAGGAGAGAGAGCACACCACCCCGCACCAGAGATCGCCCCTCGGAAAACAGATGGGACCGGAACGGACGATCCCTGCGAGGCGGCGATAACCGGCGAAGAGAGGAGACCCATCAGACGGTCACCATCAGCCACACCATCACCAATGACGCCCGGAAGGTCCACGTGGAGGTAGGCATCGAGGGCCAGCCATGCAAAATGGAGGTGGACTCCGGGTCCTACCTCTCCATGATTGCATGGCATGAAATAAAGCGCTTGGTGCCTACCCTCCAAAGGAGGAACATAGACAGCCAGAGACTCATTGCAAAGAACTACCAGGGAAACCGCATCCCAGTAGTCGGAACCAAACACTTCAACATCACCTATAAAGGGCACACCGAAAGACTGCCCCTGACAATCGTCGACCGCGACCGCCCAAGCCTACTGGGACTGCAATGGTTCGCCCCGCTCAACATCGCACTCACGGGAGTCGACCACGTCACTGACGACAGCTGGGAGCAGCAACTCGCCCGGGAATTCCAAGAGGTCTTCGACGGAAACCTAGGCAAGTACCGAGGGCCCCTTATATCTTTCAACCTAGACCCAAACGTCCCCCCAAAACGCCTGAAACCAAGGCGGGTGCCATTCGCACTTAAACCCAAGATAGACGAGCAAATTGACAAGCTCGTCAAGCAAGGGGTCCTACAGCCCATAGACCACGCCCGGTGGGAAACCCCCATAGTCACCCCGATCAAGCCCGATGGGTCGGTGAGGATCTGTGGGGACTATAAGGCCACCCTAAATGGCGCGCTACAACAAAGCGCCTACCCCATCCCAGTAGTGCAACACCTACTGCACTCACTGGGAGGGGGCAAGGTTTTCGCCAAGCTCGACCTCGCCCAGGCATACCAACAGTTGCCGGTCGACGAGCAAACGGCAGAAGCGCAAACCATAGTCACCCACCGGGGGGCATTCAAATGCAACCGACTCCAATTCGGAGTCAGCGTGGCACCGGGCATATTCCAAAGCCTAATGGAAAGACTATTGCAGGGCATCAAGGGGGTGGTACCTTACTTCGACGACGTCCTAGTGTCAGCAGCCAACCAAGCCGAACTAAAGGGTCGCCTAAGGGAGGTCCTAACCAAATTTAAAGAGACTGGGCTCAAGGTCAAGAGGGAGAAATGCCAGCTATGCACGGAGCGGGTCAAATTCCTAGGATACCTCCTAGACCATCACGGCATTCACCCCACAACAACAAAAAATCAAGGCCATCAAAGAAGCCCCCACACCCAAGTCCAAGACAGAACTACAGGCATTCCTGGGGATACTTAACTTTTACAATGTTTTCCTGCCCCAAAAGGCGACGGCGGCGGAGCCCTTGCATAGGCTCCTGGACAAGGCGGCGACCTGGACTTGGGGGAAACGCGAGCAAGCCGCCTTCCAAAGAACAAAGGACCTCCTCACTTCGAACGCCGTCCTTATACAGTATAACGAGACCCTACCTCTGGCCGTCACATGCGACGCATCACCCTTCGGCGTCGGCGTTGTCCTCAGCCATACCCTCCCCGACGGAAAAGAAGCGCCCATCGCGTTCTTTTCAAGGACCCTCACCAAACCGGAGCGGAACTATAGCCAGATGGACAAAGAGGCTCTGGCTATTGTTGAAGCCGTAAAAAGATTCCACGAGTATCTCTACGGCCGGACTTTCACCATCATAACTGACCACAAGCCGCTGCTGGGAATCCTTGCAGGAAACCGGGCCACCCCGAACATTCTGTCTCCCCGAATGACAAGGTGGTCCGAGTTCCTGGCAGCCTACAACTACGGACTCATACACAGACCGGGTAAGACGATCTCCCATGCAGACGCCTTAAGCCGCTCGCCGCTACCGGAACCTGACACCGACCCAGCACCCACGACGACCACCCTCAGCATAGAGACTCTACCCAACCTGCCCATAACCACGTCAGACATTGCCCGAGAGACTAATAAAGACAAACGTCTGGCGCGGGTGTTGCATTGGGTAGAGAAAGGGTGGCCGGAAAGGGACAACGACGAGTCCGTCAAAACGTTCCGAAACCGCCAAACAGAACTCTCTTTATTAAAAGGTGCATACTATGAGGGGGTAGGGTGGTCATTCCAGAAAAGCTACAGGGGAAGGTTCTGGAACTGCTACACGAGGGGCACCCTGGCATCGTTAGGACTAAAGCCCTGGCCAGAAGTTACGCTTGGTGGCCAGGGATGGACAAACAAATTGAGACCTGGGTAGCAAGGTGCCAACGATGCCAGGAAACTAGGCCAAGCCCACCCACAGCACCCGTCCTAGAGTGGGAAACCCCAAGGGGACCTTGGTCTAGGATTCACATAGACTTCGCCGGGCCCACAAAAGGACACACCTTCCTCATAACAGTTGATGCTTACTCCAACTGGCTGGAGGTAAGCAACATGAAAACGACAACCACGGAGGCCATGATCAAGGAACTCTGCAAACTCTTTGCAACACACGGCCTCCCAGACGTCGTCGTTTCCGACAACGGGCCCCAATTCACCTCGCTGGAATTCGAAATATTCCTAGCGGAAAGGGGTATCCGACATGCGCTGACAGCACCGGCGCACCCGGCGGCAAACGGTAGGGCGGAACGGATGGTCCAATTCACTAAGAAGACCATCCGGAAAATAGACCACGGGGAGATCCAGGAGAAAATGAACAAGCTACTCTTCACCCAACACATAACCTCAAATACCACAACCAATAAGAGCCCAGCCGAACTATTAATGGGCAGGAAACTAAGGTCCCCACTCGACAGGTTACACCCCACGTATAACCCGGAGAAGCCCCCAGATTCAAACAGCAAACACCGAACCTTCGCACCCGGCGAACCTGTATACGCGAGAAACCTGATGGGAGACCCACTATGGATACCGGCTGTCATCACACAAATAACAGGCCCACACTCGTACCGGCTACAAACAGCAGACGGACGAGCGTGGAAACGCCACATCGACCAACTAAGGTCGAGGACTACCAACCAAGAGACCGCCGACGCACAGACAGCCGAAACCAACCCCCACAACACAAACCAAGGGGGGAGGGAATACCCAGGGGACCAAAACCAAAGAAGAATAAACCAGCCGTACTTACCGGAAAGCAGCCATCACGACCCCCCACCAGGAAGAGACAGCCAGGCCAGCTCGACCGACCTGGGAAGACCGAGCAGGAGCGGCGAAACCTGCAGCTCAATCAACCCGGGAGGCCCAGGAGGGAGCTACGGAGAGCGGCCTGGCCCGATCAACCAGCCGGTTCTCACGACGGCAACAGGAACAGCAGAGATCCCGACCGAACCGGCCGGGATCCAGCCTACAACTGAGCTGCGCAGGTCCAGTAGGCTCAGACGGAGCCCCGCCTACCTACGTGACTACGCGACGTAAGGACTGAACCAAGAGGGGAGGGGTGTTCTGTCCTTATTAGCATTCTTGAGATCCCCACGCTTTGATTGGCCAAAGCGCGGGGCACTCTGATTGGTCAGGCGAGCCGCGCCGATTGGCTCGCTAAGAATCTCCCGCGATTGGTCCATTCGGATCGCGGGAGATTCAAAGCGGTGCCATTGGCCACGGCCGCCGCAGCTAAAAGAATAAAAGCCGCGATCTTTTTCTTTTTGCCCCAGTTCGGTTCCAACATTCAATAAAGAGCTTGAATTGAAGTCACTGACTCCTGGCATCATTTCGCGGACACAACAAAATCTAACCTGTAATCTGCAATTCTTACACTGCAAAAACATATGGATGACACAACTCAATCAGGGCAAAGCAATAGACGCAATCTACATAGACTTCTGTAAAGCCTTTCATTCAGTGGTACACGACAAACTACTCATAAAATAAAATCCTATGGTATCTCTGGACAACTGCATAACTGGATAGAAGCATTCCTGGCAAACAGACAACAAATGGTCAAAATTGGGAGTGTCCTATCAAATTCTGTACCTGTCAATAGTGGTGTCCTCCAAGGCAGTGTTCTAGGACCAACTCTCTTCATACTCTACATAAATGACCTTTGTGATCATATTAAGAGCAACTGCGTTCTTTTTGCTGATGATGTAAAGCTGTTCAATACCACAGACTATACTGCTAACCTTCAAAAGATCTTCAAAAGAGTTTGACTATGGTTAAACAAATGGCAACTTCAAATCTCAACAAATAAATGCTCTGTCTTACATATTGGCAAAAAAAAATCAGAAAATAAAATACAAGCTGAATAGTCAAGATCTTGTTAATGATCCAAGCTCTGTCAAGGACCTTGAATACTCACCTCTAAGTGCCAGAGCCCACTGCAACTACACAGCCAAAAAGGCATTAAGAGTTGTTAACCTAATCCTACGTAGCTTTTTCTCTGGTAATATCACACTACTAACTAGAGCATACAAAACATTTGCTAGACCAATACTCAAATACAGCTCATCAGTCTGGAACCCACATTACGTATCTGATATTAGCACAATTGAGAAAGTCCAGAAATATTTCACAAGAAGAGTTCTCCACTCCTCTACTCGTTGTAGAATACCTTATGCCACCAGACTTGAAATTCTAGAACTAGAAAACCCTGAATTACGCTGTCTTTAGACTGATTTAAGTATGGTATATAAAATCATACATTTCTCTTTTTTTGAAAAAGATTTTATTAATTTTCTACAAACAAACAAGACAAACAAAACATAAAAACATCAACTCTCATATGTACATCCAGTGTGTCAGTTGGTTCATCATTTTTGTGCATTCATTCTGTAGTCTCAATTACAATTATGTTACATAACAACTCATATTGTCAATCCAAACTTATATATCCTAATATCACTAAAAAAAGAAGTTTTTGACTATATTTTTAATCATTCATGCTTAATGAGCTAACAATACTTTAAACCAGTTTACTCTATAACAAATCATCTCGTCATATCAAATCAATCCTAAAAAATCCTTTATAAATATAATAGCAAATAGCAAAATAATAGCAAAATAAAGATATTCCTTACTATCTAGCATTCTAAATATTCTATTATCGTATTTTATCATCTAGCCATTTATAAAAAAGATCCCAAATTTCGTAAAATTGTTTATCCTCTTGCTCTCTAATTTCAAATGTCAATCTGCTCATCTCAGCACATTCCAATATTTTCTTAATAATTTCTTCCTGTAATGGTATTTTCTCATTCTTCCAATTTTTAGCAAATACAATCCTAGCCGCTGTTAATACATTTACAATCAGGTACTTCAAATCTTTACTATATATATCAGGTAAAATTCCCAATAAGAAGATCTCTGGTTTCAAGTCTATGTGTTTCTTTGTCATTTTTTCCAACCACATGCGAATTATAGTCCAATATCCTCACAAGTCCACCACATACGGTAATATGAGCCGGGTATCTGATGACATTTCCAGCATTTTTCAGATTTGTTCTTAAGCATTCTTGCTATTCTTGTCGGAGGAAAGTGCCACCTGTAAAACATCTTATACAAGTTTTCTTTATATGCTGTTGACATTGTCATTTTATAATTTTGAGACCACAATTTCTGCCATTTGTCTAAATCAATCCCATATCCAAAATTCTTCCCCCAAACAATCATAGTTTCTTTGACTTGTTCTTCCTCTAATTTCATTCCCAGTAAATAACCATATAATTTTTTAATCACCTTCTCATCAGTACCCATCAAGATCTCATCTAAATCAGTCTGCTTATCATAGAATCCCTCCGTTTTAGAATCTTCATCAAACCTTGAGTGTATTTGCGCATATGAAAACCAATTCATCCTTATACCTTGTTCCTCTAAGTTTTGGATCGATTTAAGTTCACCCTTTTCATCCAAGAGTTCCCTATATCTAACTGTTTGTTCCTTCTTATAAATTATAGGATAGGAAAATGCTTCAATAGTCGATAACCAAACTGGAATTTTCAAATAACATTGTCTTTTTATCTTCTCCCAATTTAACCACAAAGACTCCCGTACATAATGTCTTCTAAAATAACCCTGTGTTTTAGTTCCCTTATACCATAAAAAAGCATGCCATCCCAACAGCAAATCATGCCCTTCTAATGTCAACAACCCATGCTTTCTTAATGTTATCCATTCTTTGACCCACATCAAATTTGCAGCTTGATAATACAAATCCCAATTAGGCAGGCCAAAACCTCCTCTAATTCTAGCATCTTGCAAAAGCTTTAGCTTTATTCTCGCTTTTTTACCTTGCCATATAAACTTCAACATGATTTTATTTAAATCTTCAAAATAGTATTTTCCAAGCCTAATTGGTATTGTTTGGAACAAAAATAAAATTCTAGGTAAAATATTCATCTTGATTGTTGAAATTCTCCCTATTAATGACAATTGCAAGTTTTCCCACTTCTTCAAATCTGTAGCTATCTACATTAAGAGGCATTAAGAGTTGTTAACCTAATCCTACATAGCTTTTTCTCTAGTAATATCACACAACTAACTAGAGCAAAGAAAACATTTGCTAGACCAATACTCAAATACAGCTCATCAGTCTGGAACCCACATTACGTATCTGATATTAACGCAGTTGGGAAAGTCCAGAAATATTTCACAAGAAGAGTTCTCCACTCCTCTACTCGTTGCAGAATACCTTATGCCACCAGACTTGAAATTCTAGACCTAGAAAACCTTGAATTACACCGTCTTTGGTCTGATTTAAGTATGGTATATAAAATCATACATTTCAATGTCCTTCCTGTCAATGAATACTTCAGTTTCAACCATAACAACACAAGAGCACACAATAGATACAAACTCAAGGTTAACCGTACCAAACTTGATTGCAGGAAATACGACTTCAGCAACAGAGTGGTCAATGTCTAGAATACTTTACCCGACTCTGTTGTTTCTTCCCCAAACCCCAAAAACTTTAACCTTAGACTGTCTACTATTGACCTCACCCCTTTCCTAAGAGGTCTATAGGGGGCATGCATAAGCACACCAACGTGCCTACCGTCCCTGTCCTATTGTTTCTTTTGTTTCTTTTATTTTTCTTTTATTTTTCTTATATGTACCTATTTCATGTATTCATAACTATGTATACACTTATACTTATTATCTTGTAAACAATTGACAAATGAAATAAATAAATAAATAAATACTTTTCCTATTAATTTACTATTCCTTACTCCTTATTTATACCCCTGGTTACATAATACATTTTCTATTAATTCTACATTCAGTATATATAATTCTACATTCAGTATATATAACTTCATACCCTTTAATTGATTACAGTATTAATTTTCTTTCTCTTGTCAAACCATGCATACCAGGCGTCCCAGACTGAATAATATATTGATTCCTCTCTATCCTTTAACTCTAAAGTCAGTCTGACCATTTCTGTACAATCTAGAATTTTCCTTAACACTGCTCTCTCTTGTGGTATCTCTCCTTGTTTCCAGGGCTATGCTTATGCAGTTGTTATGTGTAAAATAATATATCTATCAGTATTACTATATTTTCCTTTTATTATGCCCAATAAAAACAGTTCTGGTTGAAATTCAATTTTTTGTTTTGTTATTTCTTCTAACCATTTTCAAATCTTACTCCAATATTTTTTTTGCTTCCTGGCAGGTTCACCACATAGGAAAGCATGTGCCCCGTAATTTCTTGCATTTTCAGCATTCTGGGTTTGGTTTACAAACGTTTTTGCCAATCTGGCGAGAGGTAGGTGCCACCTGTAGAATATTTTATATATATTTTCTCTATACGCTGTAGTTCATGTTTGTCTATAATTTTCCCCCCACATTCTTTCCTAATGTTCCAATTCTATATTATATCCCACATTTTTCGCCCAGGCTACCATCGTTTCTTTAACTACTTCTTCTTCCATCTTAAAGTTCAGAAGAAAGTTATATAATAGAGATATCATCTTTTTCTCTGTTCCTTGCACAATTTTATCTAATTGTTGTTTATTCATATAAAATACATATTCTTCCTTGTCTTTTCTATACCTTGCCTGTACCTGCATATAAGGCCACCAGTCAATATCTATGCTTTGCTGTTTTAACTCATGTATTCTTTTTAATCTTCCTTGTTTTTCAAGTAAATCGTTATATTACCTTGTTTTAGCCAAATCTATTGTGTTTGGGTATGCTAGTGCCTCCATCATCAACAGCCAATTTAGTATTTTACTGTAATGGTTCTTCTTGATTTTCTTCCATTTTTGAATAAGTGTGCCTCTAATTTGGTGTCTTTGAAAGTAGGCGTGCTGTTTGTTTTTTCCATCCCATAAGAAACTATGCCACCCACTTTGCAGATCGTGTGCTTCTATTAATAGTATCCTTATATTCTCTAAGTTAATCCAACCTTTTATCCATACCATAGCTGCCACCTGATAGCAATTGTTTCCCAATCTGGGAGTCCAAAGCCATCCCTCTCTCTTTTATCATGCAACAATTTCATTTTAATTCTAGCTTTTTTCCCAGCCCAAACAAATTTAGCTATAATTTTATCCAATTCCCCTCCCAAAAAATTATCGAATTTTACTGGTACAGTTTGAAATAGATATAGTATTTTCAGTAGTATAGACATCTTAACTGCCGCAATTCTTCCCATTAGTGAAATTTAGAGTTTCCCCCATAGTTCCAATTTCTTTTTTATCTGCATCATTAATTTATTATAATTATTTTCTTTAATTGAGGAACATCTTGATGTTAGCCAAATACCAAGATATTTTACTTTTTTAAACTATTTGCATTCCCAATTTTTCCTCTAATTCCCTTTTTTGTTTATCTGTCACATTTTTAGTTAATATCTTCATTTTGTTTTTCTTTATTTTAAATCCCGCTAACTTGCCAAATTATTCAATTTCTTTAATTAAAGCAGTCCCAGTTTCATCCAGTTCCTCTAGAAAAAATACTATATCATCAGCAAATGCTTGTATTTTATATTCTTTCCTGATTGTAACCCCTTTAATTTCGTTATTTCTTCTGATGTTTGTTGATAAATTTTCTAATGCAAGGATAAAAAGTAGGGGTGATACTGGATATCCTTGTCTTATTCCTTTATTTATATTGAATATTTCTGTCTCCATTAAGTTTTGTCTCCATTAAGTAACACACTGACTGTCTGGGTTGAATAGATTGCCGATATCATCCTAGTGAATTGGTTCCCAAAATCCATGGCATTGAACAGTTTTGTAAGGGACTGTCAATTTACGTTGTCCAATGCTTTTTGTGCATCCAAGAACACCAGTGCTACTTTTTTTCCAGAATGTGTCTCATAGTATTCTCGGACATTTATTACTCTTCTGGTATTGTTTTTAATGTGACTGTTCGGTAAAAATCCATTCTGATTGGTATATATAATTTTATTCAGTAATCCCTTAAGCCTTTCTGCAATTATAGTCATGAGTATTTTGTTATCCACATTCAGTAGTGATATGGGCCTATAATTTTGAATTTGTTGATGGTCTGTATCTTCTTTTGGGATTAATGTAATATAGGTTTCCTGCCATGATTTGGGTAGTTTCGCTATCGCTTCATTGTATACTTCTAACATTTGTGTTCTAATATTTCTTGTAGTGTTTTGTATAACTCCCCCGGGAGGCCATCTGGTCTTATTATTTTTCTGTTTCTGGATTGCCTCCTTTAATTCTAATAGTGTTATTTCCTTATTAATCTTTTCTTTACTTTCTTCCAAAATTGTAGTTAATCCTTTCCTTTTTAAGTATTGTTGGATGTTTTCTTCTGTTATTTCTTCCCACCTATATAGTTTCTCATAGAAGGTTTTACCAATATGTTTTTTTTCCTTTCCATCTGGTGTTGTAGTATGCCATTAGCATCTTTCAATTACTGTATCAATCTCCTCTCTTTCTCTTTTTTTAATTTGTAGACTAACCACCTCCCCGGCTTGTTTGCATGTTCAAAATGATTTTGCTTCACCCTTCTCGTATTTTGTACCCATTCTTCCTGCATCAGCAGTTCTTTTTGTGATGCAATTTCCAAATCTGTAAGAGTATTTTGCAATCGAATTTGTTTTTCTTTCTTTTCTTCGTGCTGTGTATGAAATCATTAGGCCTCTTATATATGCCTTTGTAGTATCCCATAGGTTTTGGACTGACGTTTGTTGTTTCCTATTTTCTCTTAAAAAGATCTCTAATTCCTTCTTCATTATTTCAGCATATTATTTTTCTTTCAGGATTCCTTGATTTAACATCCATCTCTTTTTACCTTTTTGTCCTTTCCAATTTATTTATTTTTAAATAAATTTTATTACTTTCCAATTTATTTTAATAGGATTGTGCCCATGTATTTATCTCAATTTCTACTTCCTTTATGTGTTGTTCTCATTCCACATTCATTCATATCTTATCTATTCTCGATCACAATTTTTGTGGTACCAAATAGAAAGTTGTTTTTTTATCTGGTTCATTTCCCTCCATGTATCTCTCAATCCCAATTCATTTGTCCTTTCATAGAATATTTTTGGTAGTGTTTTCCTTTTCTTCATGTCTACACTATTACTCACATGATCTTTTTTAGAATTCACTACTGCATTAAAATCACCTACCAGTCATATATTTTCATATACCATCTCTGTCAGTTTCCTGGTAAAATCCCTTCTGTTTTTCATTCGGTGCATATATAACTGTAACACTTTCTTATAATGTATTATTATTTCAATCATTAGAATTCTGCCCTCCTCATCTCATAAACCTGTTTAGCTTGTAATTGTTTTCTAACATATACTGCTATCCCTCTTTTTTTTTGTCAAGCTAAGGATACATACAAATTTCTTAATTTAGCTGATTATAGAATTTTACTATAATGTTTTTGTAAATGTGTTTCCTGAAGGCATATGATATCTATATTTTGTTTCTGTAGTTTGGTTAATATTTTTTTTTCTTTTTGCTGGTGAGTTTAGAGTTTAGACCATTACCGTTTATGGAAATTAGTTTCTTTTTTTTTTCTTCCATCCTACTTTTGATATGTTACTTGTTGGCATCTATTCGGTCTTGCTTCTTACACCCTCTCTTTCTTGTCATTCGATTTCCTCTTATTCTCTTCTTGTTCTGTTTCTCTTTCCTCTGACTGTTGTTCTTCCTGGCTTCTACTCTCAACTTCTTCTTTGCTGGTTTGATCTTCTGATATTACATAGAGGTCATAGAATTCCCATGCTTTCTCTATACTATCTATTTTGAACTTCCTATCCTGTCATGATATCAACATCCCTTCTGGGATAAGCCATGTAAATAAAATGTTACATTTGTTCAATTGTGATGCCAGGAAATGATAGTTCTTTCTGTGTTCTCTTATTCTCCTCAGGATTTGTTTTAATGTCACAATTTCTTTTTAAAAACCAATAGTCATCTCTTGTTATTTTATATATATCACATGTCTTATAAGTTTCTTCGAGAATCTTATGTGGACTCTCACGGCAACTTAAAATGTCTCACATAGTTAGTGTCTATTCTATACACCTCATCGATTTCTCTCCGGATCTCTTGTCCTCTTCTTTGCAGTATCTCTGCCAATAAGTCTGACATTATTTTCGGTAAATCTTCACCTCTATCCTCCATCACATTTTGAAATCTAAGAAAGAAGTCAGCTCTCTCCATGTCCAACTGGGCAATCACCTCTTCTAACTTCCTGTTTTCCACCATCAGTTTCTGCTCAACTGTATCCACCTTATCCATCTGTTAAACCTTCATTTCCATCACCTTTACTTTTTTCTCCATGTTGTCTGTTGCCTGCTGAATTGTCCCTGTTTTATCATCTAATTTTCCTATTTCTCCTTTCATCTCTCCCATCTCATTTTTAAAATCTGCATGGTTTCTTGATATTGTATCCTGGGTTTCATCATAGTTTCTTGTATCATTGTGAGTGTTGATTGTATTGTCTGCATGTTTGGGGCAGGATTCATTTTTTCAGAGCTCAACATACCCTTGATTGAATGTTGTCCTGATGACGATGCTGTTGTCAATGCTGAATTAGATGCTGTTTTTTCCCCAATCTTTGTAACAGTTGTAGTAGTTGACATTTTGAAATTTCTAAAATTCCTAAAGAAATCTTTCAGTGCTATCATCAATTGTCAATCAATTTCCAAAGGGTGTCAATTTATATCTAATATCTCAACCTAACATATATCAGTCACTACAGTTCTAATTATCTATATAAGTATCTATGTAAGTGTAAATAATATTATCCAGATTAATATCAAAAATATATCTTTCTATATATTCTTCTATATACCATATCGCACTTTGTTTGTATAATTCTAAAGTAGACTAAATAAAGATAAGAATCTAAAATACATATATATAGCTATAAGCAATTATCAAATAAATATCAGGAAAAAATAGTTAATATAAATATAATAAGTAGCTTATATAGGTAATAGGTTTATAGTTAACATTTTTAGTATATATAATATAGATAGAATGGTGTGTGTTTGTGTGTGTAGGTGTGTAGGTGTGTATAGTTATAATGTATAAATCAGTTCATCAGTTATGTGATTTGCTTAAGTATTTAGTTAATTTACAAATATTTAATCAATTCTCACTTCTTTTTCTACTCATCGTCAAACTGTTCTCCACACTTTTTCTGCTTCATCAGCTGTCTTTAACTATTTAGCCTCCGTCTCTATCAATTTGCACAGTCACTGTCCTAATTCAAAATGTTTCCTCTTGTCTATTTCTTCCTCTCTGAAGAACTCTTATCTGATATTCCTTCATTCCTTAGCATGGATTTAGTATTTATTAAGTCTTTTGAAGTCTTACAATTCAATCCTCTTCAGTTCTTCCGAGCCTCTAGCCTCTCTCTGACTGCTAAGATATTTGCTTTCTGTCAATCTACACTCTGCTCCGTTCTCACCAGCAGTTCGCCGCCACCACAGTCTATTCTCCCTGGAGGCTTCCTCTGCTAAGCACGTTTCTCAGGGTTCTCTTCTCTCACCTCGCCAATCTGTCAAAGTCCGCCATTTCTCCTTCGATTTCTTCCCATTGATCTCCACTCTCCTGCTTCCCGATCACAGTTGGCTGTCACAGCTTCAGACCCGCCATAGTTGCCAGGTTTCTTGCGCACCGGTTTCAAGGGGTTTCCTTTCACTGTAGTGGGAAGTTGCCTCTCTCCTCGCTACCTCCAAGGCTTCCCATTTTAGTTTGTTTCTCTCCAGGATCCCATGATGCCCTAATGGGCTCCCAGGCATGAAAAATCGGACACAAACGAGCGGAGACCACTCTCCTTGCTCCACATCATCGAGACGTCACCACCGGAAGTCCAACGGGTCTAAGTCTTAATGGGTCTAAGTCTAAACCTAAGCAATGGAGTGCCACAAGGTTCTGTATTAGGCCCACTCTTCAATATCTTCATTAACGACATAGATGAGGGAATAGAAGAGGAACTTACCAAATTTGCAGATGATACTAAGCTGGCAGGAATAGCTAACACCCAAGAAGATAGGCTCAAGATCCAGGTGGAGCTTGACAGATTAAAACACTGGGCCATATTTAACAAAGTGAAATTCAGTGTAGAAAACAGTAAAGTCCTACACTTAGACAAGAAAAACCAAAAGTACACATATAGATTGGGTGAAACCAGACTTAACAGCAGTAACTGTGAGAGGGATCTTGGAGTCTCAGTCTTAGTCTTGACAACCAGCTAAATAGGAGCCAGCCGTGTGCAGCAGCAGCCAAAAAAGCCAATGCAATCCTAGGTTGCATTAACAGAGGGATACAATCGAGATCAAGGGAGGTACTAATACCACCCTATAAAGCCTTAGTAAAACCATACCTAGAGTACTGCATCCAGTTTTGGTCACCACACTATAAAAAAGATGTTGAGGCTCTAGAAAAAGTGCAGAGAAGAGCAACCAGGATGATTTGGGGACTGGAGACTAAAACATATGTAGAATAATTACAGGAACTGGACCTGGCTAGTGAAGAGAAGGACCAGGGGAGACATGATAGCAGTCTTCCAATATTTGAAGTGCTGCCACAGGGAGGAAGGGGACAGATCAAAAGCCGAAGGATACAACAACCAAATTCAGTCAATGACAAAGTCAGTGCATCAGAAGAAAGAGAAGGGAGGGCGCTTACCTCCTCATGTTCCTCTAGAATATCAGTTAGGTAACTTTTATATTTCCTGCACATTTCTATTGTGCCGTAAAAATTATGTAATTCATTACTAAGTAAATAAAGGAAGCCCTTATAGGCGGTCCAGTCGTGATTCAGTTTGTAATGAAGCTCAGCTTGGAGACGTGAAAAAGGAAAGAAGAAAGAAAAATTAGAAGGAGCACAGTGAGGCAAATACTTTCATCCATTAAAAAAAAAACATCCATTTTAAGAAAAAAAGCATATAGGACAATAGTCATGTTTTCAAAGTGGGGGAGATAGGCATGGGGCAGAGGTGGAAAAAATAAAGTAAAACAAAAGGGAAACACTTTTCTGGAAGGAAAATTACAAGACCTGTAAATCGAATATCATTCTATACCTTAATTAAGACTGAGCATTGGTGCTCTCTGAGTTTTTTATTACCCAACTAGGTCACACAAAAGAATGCAAAACCACTGCAAAAACAGGGACTTTTACCGAAAATTTTTTAATTGGATACTTGTTGATATCCGGGATGTATGGGGTGTGGATGGGAACAAGGGAACTAAATGCCTTAGGCCTGAAAACCCCGAGTCCAGCTTTGCTTCTGCTGTAACCATTTGGCTTTAATAAAGTGAACTTCTGGCTAAGCATGAGCCTGAGAGTCTTTCTTTTCCAACTGACCAAGTTGGGATAGCTGACAATCTGCTCAAGACAATACTTAAAAAACAGCAGGGTGCAATGCCCTAATCTGCCCCTCCTCGGAGAAAGCTATCCCCCTATCTGGATTCTTATTCATCTCAATCTGTGAGAAATTTACCAATCTCTGCTTGAAGTTCTTTGATCTTTTCAGCCCATGGAAGCAACTCTCTTGACGCATTCTCAGCTGCCAGGATAATTTCAGTATCTGAAACACATGTAGCAAGAGCACCTCTTCAGATCTGAAGCTGCCTCCTGGTCTATTGAGAGCCCGCTTCCTTCCATGCACGAAACCATCCTATGAAGGTGTCTGTCGGTCTCTGCAACTCGGAAGTGTTTTTCTTCCTGGAAAGGACCCCATTATGAAGTCCCTGGAGGCAAATCTCACCAAACCCTAGAGCAGTGGTAGCTAACCTTTTTGGGCTCCTGTGCCAAAAATTGCATGCATGCTTCCGTGCCAGCACCCAGAAGGCAATGTGCACACCCTCCCCCACCCCCTGCACATGTGCGCTCAATCACCCACCCTCTTACCTACACTGTGCCTCCCAGCTAAATTTTGGGCCATTTGAGGCCTTTTTCATCCTTGCAGAGACTTGCTGAAAAATGGGCCCATTTCATCACTTCCGGTATTTCAAAAAATATAGGAAGTGACAAAACAGGCCTATTTTTTGGCCTGCAAAGGCTGCAGAGGCTTCCCTCAAGCCTCTGCAAAGCCAAAAAAGGCCCAAATATCAGCTGGGAGGTGTGCGCATGTGCAGTGTGGTAAGTTTGCCTGGGGCACATGTGCCTGTACAAATGGCTCTGCGTGCTACCTGTGGCACATGTGCCATAGGTTTGCTATCACGGCCCTAGAGAATCATGGCAAGACTGGCCTTTCAGAACCCTGACCTAAATCTTGTGCCTTGCAGACTGCCATCGGGTTGGTGGAGAGGCTGGAGGTTAGCAATGAATGAATGGATCTCCTCCCTTGATCACCCTTGGCTTGGGCTTCATCCTGTTGGCTCCCTCATGCTTTGATTAGATTTAACAATCAATTTATTTACTGTCTGGAAAGAGCTGGACTTTTTAATAGCTCCCGATTCTTCTGCAGAACCAGTTTGGAGGTGACCTAGAGAAGAATTCAAGGCCAGCAGCAGATGGATGTGAATGCTCCTTCCATTCCAATGTAACCCAACAATCTAGCTAGAGGAAGGAAAATTGGTTCAGAGTGAAACTCTTTACTTACCATTAAGGTAATAAAAATCAGGATTCCGTGAAATCATATAGCGCCTTATTTGTGCGACTGCATACCGAAGTGGATCCCGTTTTGCCTTTTCAACAGCACCTGAAGGGGAGGTTTAATTACCATATAATAATAAGTTGGACTGAGAGCCATTTGGTGTTGTGGTCAAGACACAGAGAGACTATGAAATCTTTTCCCACCTTGGTCACAAAACCATCTGGGTGACCTTGGGCCAGTCACTTTGACTCAGCCCTAGGTAGGAGGCAATGGCAAAGCCCTTCTATAAACCTTGCCTCTGAAGGTCAAGTCTGTATTCTTTTACAGTACTAGAAGCCTGACAGAATGGAGAAGTGACCAATTGTTTTTTCCTAGAAGGGCCGAGGAAGATTGGGGAATGGGTTTATTAATTAGAAACCACTTCCATTTGGACTTTGTTGGGAAGGTAGACCACTGTAGAGATTGAACTTATTATATTTAATTAGACAACAATTGATAAGAGATGGCATTAAGAAACAAACATGGATATTTGATCCAGGAAAAATTACTCTTAACTTTGGGGATGAGGCCGTGGCAAATTTTCCACAAGTTGATTAAAATAATAGTTAACACGGTGTTGTGAAACTTTAACTTTATATTATCATGATGCTTAATCTTCAATTCAATTCACAGTCTGGGAGTGGTGAAAAAGTTAACAGTTGAAGTCCTAACCATGGACTAAAGAGCTGTTAATGTAATGTCTGAGTATATAGGCAGTTCCAAGTAATTGGTTTTTTGCAAAGTTAGGATATTCAGGTCTAATAATTTCAAAATTTCCATGTATCAAGACAGCCCTGTGGGTATTGCTCTGAGGGCTCCTATTACTATTGGTACGACCATTGATTTCTTCCTCTGCTGACCTTCAATTTGCAAATCACAACATTTTGTTAGTTTTTCTAGCTCTTTCTCTTCATTTGTGCATCATCTGGTGTTGCAATATCAATGAACCAGACTTTTTTCTTTTTCATAATAATGATGTCAGGCGTGTTGTGAGTCAGATGTCTGTCCAGTTGTGTATTAACCATTAAGCAGACTAAGCACGTGCTTAGGGCACCAGGCCCAAAGAGGGCACCACAAAGTTGAAAAAAAACCCAATGAAGATTTGTAAAAAATATTGTACGTACAAAGGGGGGGGGCACCAAGATTTGTCAGTGTTGAGGGCACCAGTGAGCCTTTATCCGCCACTGTGTCTGTCTGTTTGGATCCAAAAGTCCCACAGGATTGTGACCTGTTCATTTTTAAGAATTTTGTCAGCTTGGTCTTGTACCTTTTCTTATATTAATAAAATTTGTGAATTCTCCCTCTATCATTACCTTTGCCGTTTGCTTATGGTATATGGCTTCTATTGCTTGGATAAATTTTCTGGCAAAACCCATCTGTTCCAATAATAGTTACATAAATCTCCAATTCACATTATCAAATGCCTTTTGGGCATCTAAGAATATCAAAACCATTTGCTTTTCGGGATGTGCCTCATAGTATTCCAAAGTGTCCAGGATTACTCTCATATTGACACTTTGGAATATTATGAGGCATCCCAAAAAGCAAATAGCTTTGATATTCTTAGATGCCCAAAAGGCATTTGATAACGTGAATTGGAGATTTATATTATTATTATTGGAACAGATGGGCTTTGCCAGAAAATTTATCCAAGCAATAGAAGCCGTATACCATAAGCAAACGGCAAAGGTAATGATAGAGGGAGAATTGACAGATCCCATCAATATAAGAAAAGGTACAAGACAAGGATGCCCTTTGCTATTTGTATTGACTTTGGAAGTGTTGAATAGAAATATTAGAGATGATAAAAGTATAAAAGGAATGAAAATTAAAAAGGAAGAATTTAAATTGCAAGCCTTTGTGGATGATCTGGCCTTTATTTTGGAAGACCCCTTAGAAACAGCTCCAAAATTATTGGAAAAGATAGAGACATATGGTGAGGTGGCAGATTTGAAAATAAATAAAGATAAAACAAAGATTTTGACAAAGAATATGTTATTAAGACAAAGAGAAGAACTGGCAGACCTATTGAAAATTCAAGTTACGAATAAGGTCAAGTATTTGGGGATATATTTGACACCAAGATGTAGTACATTAAAAGAAAACAATTATATTAAACTTAAACAACAGATAGCGTTAGATTTGATGAAATGGGAAAACTTACAATTGTCATTAATGGGGAGAATTTCAACAATCAAGATGAATATCCTTCCCAGAATCTTATACTTGTTTCAAACAATACCAATTAGGCTTGGAAAAGACTATTTTGAAGATTTAAATAAAATTGTGTTGAAGTATATATGGCAAGGAAGGAAAGCGAGAATAAAGTTAAAACTTTTACAAGATGCCAGAATTAGAGGAGGTTTTGGTTTGCCTAATTGGGAGTTGTACTATCAAGCTGCAAATTTGATATGGGCTAAGGAGTGGATAACACTAAGAAAGATAAGATTGTTTACACTAGAAGGACATGATTTGTTGTTGGGCTGGCATGCTTTTCGATGGTATAAGGGAACTAAAACACAGGGCTATTTTAGAAGACATCATATACGGGAGTCTTTGTGGTTAAATTGGGAGAAGATGAAAAGACAATGTTACTTGAAAATTTCAGTTTGGTTATCGACCATTGAAGCATTTTCCTATCCTATAATTTATAAGAAGGAACAGTTAGATATGGGGAAATACTGGATGAAAGGGGTGAACTTAAATCGATGCAAAGCCAAGAGGAACAAGGTATAAAGATGAATTGTTTTTCATATGTGCAAATACATTCAAAGTATGATGAAGATTTTAAAACAGAGGGATTTTATGATAAATTGACTGATTTAGATAAGATCATGACAGGTACTGATGAAAAAGTGATTAAAAAATTAAACGGTTATTTACTGGAAATTAAACTAGAGGAAGAACAAGTCAAAGAAACCATGATTGCTTGGGGCAAGAATTTTGGATATGGGATTGATTTAGAGAAATGGCAAAAATTGTGGTCTCAAAATTATAAAATGATTATGTCAACAGCTTATAAATAAAATTTGTACAAGATGTTTCACGGGTGGCACCTTCCCCCGACAAAAATAGCAAGAATGTTCAAGAATAAATCTGAAAAGTGCTGGAAATGTCATCAGATACCTGGCTCATATTATCATATGTGGTGGACGTGTGAGAACGCTAGAAAATATTGGACTAAAATTCGCATGTGGTTGGAAAAAATGACAAAGAAACACATAGATTTGAAACCAGAGATCTTTTTATTGGGAATCTTACCTGATACATATAGTAAAGATTTGAAATATCTGATTGTAAATGTATTAACAGCAGCTAGGATTGTATTTGCTAAAAACTGGAAAAATGAGAAAATACCATTGCAAGAAGAAATTATTTAGAAAATATTGGAATGTGCTGAAATGAATAGATTGACATTTGAAATTAGAGAACAAGAGGATAAAAATTCTATAAAATTTGGGACCTTTTCTATCAATGGTTGGATGATAAAACACAATAATAGAATATTTAGAATTTTAGATAATAATGAATATATAAAGTGATATTTCTTTTTTTTTTTAAATTGATATTATATTTATAGAATGTTTTTAGGATAGATTTGGTACGATTATATGATTTGTTATAAGATAAATCAAGTAAATTATAGTTATCTCGCAAAGTATGAATGAATAAAATTATTGTCGATTGTTTGACAGTGATACTAGGGTATATAATTTTTGATTGATAATATGAGTTATTATATTATGTAACTGTAATTGAGACTATGAAATTGATGCACAAAAAAAATTGGTAAACCAACCGACACACTGTTTGTATATTTATGAAAGAAAGCTGGATGTTTTTATGTTTTGTTTCTTTTGTTTTTAAAAAAACTAATAAAATTGTTGTTGTTTTTTTTAAAAAAGAAGAACTTTATCAACTTGGTGTTCCCAGTGATTTTTGCTTCTTTCGAACCTAAACTTATGGCAAAGCTTCCAATATTTGATGTAATAAAGGAGAATATTTGTAGCTCAGGGTTGACATGACGTGTCTTTGGTACTCCTGTTTTCTTGCAGATATTTCATTATCCAAACTAGGTAACGTCATCAGTGTTAACAGCAGCATACAGGGTTAGTCAGGGTTCCAGAAAAACCCAACTCCAATTAAAAACTCTGAGACAGGCATTTTCTCAAAGTTTCCTTTTATTAGAGTAGTTATACTGGCACATCTGGGAAAACCTGAATCTGAGAGTTCCGGGTTTTCCCTTAGTAATTCAAAAGACAAAACCCAACCCCTGCACCCATCAGTCCATCACATGGTCCAATCACCAACTGTCCCAACTGGAGACATCCCTTCAACCACTCCTCCTCCAGGTGCAGCAATAACATGATCTTGACTGAAAAGAAGAATGCTATTATGCCTAACTACTAACATTCTAAAATCCCCCTCCTCCTACTTTCCCAAGCACAGGAATGTGGCAGCGTGGAAGCTTCTGGTACTAATATGGTTTCCAAAGCTGACAGTTTCAGTAAATTGCACCCCTTACCAGCACTGATGATGTTGTTCTGACCCAGGCTGAACAGAATCATGAAACAGACTCCTTGTCCAAAAAACCCCCCCTTTTTATTTGGTTAATGTGAATTCCTGGCATTTACAGCAATAATCCTTCCCAGGTTTAAGTATAAGAACAGACCTTATCAATCCTTGGATGGTTGCCAAGCCAAGAGCTTCGAGTCTCAATGCTGTAAAAGGAAATACTTGGCAAAGAGTCTCTGTGAGGCATGAACTCAGATAAGAAAATCTTCACAATAATAAGCGAACTAATTGTCTCCTGCAAAAGCCCTTCCCCTTTTGCTCCTATTTATTCCCTATGGGAGGGACCGTTCAGCGTCCACTTGTGCCTTTTTTTCTGAGTCAACCCCTGTTCCTTAGTGGTTCCCTTCTCCTGACAGCTCTGCGCATATGCACAATTGGAACAGGCTCCAGCTGTTCTTCTTCCCCTTTTATCTCCAATTCCAAAGGCATCTGATAAATGTTGAACAGCCCTGGCCCCATCTCTGCCTCCAACACAGAGCACCCATCAGAGCCTTCCCCAGACTCCAGGACTGGCCCAAGTTCCCCCCCAACCTCCTCACTGTCCGAGTCTGCCATCAGCTCTGCTGGCAGCTGGCAGGCTACAACAGATGTTACCTAGTTTGGGTAATGAAATGCCTGCAAGAAAACAAGCAAGCTCAGAGAGCACCAATGTATGATTTTTGGCAATTCAATCATGAAGTGAGATTTTGCTATAGCCACTGATAAAGCGATCCACTATTTCATCTTTCTTGTTGCATAAGTGACATTTGCTCTTGTTACTGACATGTTGAATGTTGGCTTTCATGAAATTGGTCTGCAAGGCTTGTTCTTGGGCAGCCAAAATGAAGCCTGCAGTTTCTTTCTTCAGCACCCCTGATCTCAGTCAGCTCCATGTGAGCTTTGTATCTTCCTTTCCTTGAATGTTCTTCAGATATTGGCTGGGCGTAGGATTCTTTTCCAGTTAGAAACTCAAGGCTCAATTGTTTCCTTTCCATGTTTACTAGTTTAAAATTTGGGTGGGGTGGGGTGTCAGAGTATATTCATGAACTGGAATAGAGCTTAGTAACAAGTTCAGCTAATGAGAGCTGAACTGAGGGCTGAAACTTAAAGAGAGAATCTGGATGTGGTTTATCTCTGTTCTGTGCTCAGCTCTAAAGTGAAAGACAAGCGAAGTTGCTTGCTGGCTGAAAACTAGAGTTCTGCTCTGAACCTGTAACACGTCTGCTTCTGTTTGAGTTTGCTCCATGTTGGAGAAATCTACAACTGGTATTCTAAAATTTACTTTATACAGAAGTTTATACAGAAGTTCAATGAAGCCTCAGCCATCTGTGTTTACTTTTCTGGTGCTGAATTTACGCTGCAATATGCTGAACAGGGGGGCCTGTTTTGCAAGGGGTGGGAACCAATATTGTAGTGCTGTATTAATCAGATTCAGTTAGGGGGATAAAATATGTATGTGTGCTAGTTTATTTTTTTCTTTTGAATACAACTTTTTAATGTGTTGTGTATTTTTTGTGTTCTTTTTGGGAGGGTGGAGTTTTGCATTTTAACTTTCTTTAGAATAAAATAAAAAATAGGAAAAAAAATCCTTGCCAAGAATACTGCAGGGACTAATCCAGGCAATCTCCAAAAGTCAGTCACCATTGAATGGAAGGGGAAATAAACCTTGAATTCCCACATCACAAATTGGATTTGATTATGACAGCACGTTGCAAAATACACACACACACACCCAAGAAAAATATGCTTTGGCCCAACTTCTTGAAAGGTTTCTTCTGCTTGAACCAGAGCCACAGAAACATTGACTTCTAACACTATCGAAACTGAGCATCTCCTTATGAAGATCTAACCAAGGATGTCCTTGTGAAGACACAGCAGATGAGCTACCAAGAAGTCACAGAAATAGCTTGGGGAATTCTGGTTTCCTGGACTCAACTGTACAATCTGCCCTCTTTGTATGCACCTTCCTCTTCTTTCTTGAAAGATGTAAGGATGCCTGTATATTGGAGAGCGATTGGCCAAGACAGGGGAAGGAGTCAAGTGGGCAATTAATCTGGACTCTCTACATGAGCACAAAAGGATGAAGTCTGATCCTCTTTGAATGCCGTTGAACCTTATCCAGTCTGGCTCAGGTGCAAACCGCCAGTCTGTGGAGATTCCTGCACTTGAGCAATAAAATATCTAGTTGAACTCTTCACATGTGGATTTCACTGTCCACGGCTGACTCTGTATGTGTGATTCTCCCACTTTTTGACACAGAAGTTGAGCTGAGTGTGCTCAGGAAAACAGACAAGGATACTGAATGCAGTGGGAACTTAGGAAGTATATGGTAAAAGGAGAGAAGGAAACATGAATGAATGTGGACTGAATACAAAAATGTGGAATATGGAATTAGTCAGAGGAGATCTGGTCACATGAAGGGGACAAATGAGGATAAGGTGGCCAAACTAATCGAGGAAGGAAGAAGAAATGAAATGAGAGGAAGAAAAGAGATGAGAAATTTAGTGTTGTGCCATTGTGACACGGACCCCTGAGCATTTTACAGATAGTCCTCAACTTATAACAGTTGTGACCGAGGCGGTACTTACTTTTTAAAATGCTGTTGTGACATGACCCCAGGATGCTGCCACTGTCATAATACATGCTGATTGCCAAGTGCCCAAATTTTGATCATGAACATTTGTAAGCTGAGGACTCCCCCTGTTACCTTTTTTCCTGTTTAACAATTTAGGGTAGTGTGTCTCTCAACCTTAGCCATTTTAAGATGGGCGTACTTCAACTTCAACAAAAGCCAGCATGCGGAAGTTTTAGGGAGTATTTCACCTGCAAACTGGTTCCTCAGTATATATCCGTTCTTCGCAAACACCTTTCACCCTGATCTGCTTACCATAACCAGAATCATTCAGGAGAACTTTGGCTCTGCCACCCAAAGGCTGGACTCAGGGCTTCCCTCCCACTTTGCTCTGTTTCTCTGTTAATCTTACTTCGACTGTCACGCCAGCATGGGTTAGCTCCTCCACACAGGATGCTAATAGTTGGAAAAGTGCACTTTGGTGGGAGAGATTTGGTGGCGGGAAGATGACCCATCATTATCTGACCCTGTAAAAATGATTGACATTTCTTGGCCTGTGAAGGGGAGGGGAGAGAAATGCCCCTTCAGACTTGCAAGACTGAGGTCAGTCTTGCATGATAGATTTACAACAGTTCATTTAGTGACCTTTCCAAGTTACAACGGCACGGAAAAAAGAGATCTAGGACCATTTTTCAGATTTATGGCCATGCAGTATCCCCATGATTGTTGGATAAAATTACTTACATAAGCTGATATACCAAAGGGTATACAAAACTAGACAGAACAACATGAGAATGCCAAAGGTTGCCAAATTGTAGCTTTGGAGACATTGTTGTAGTTTGTTTGGAGGGCCTGTGTTTTGGAAAGGAAGCCTTGATTAGAAATGAACTTCAGAGGTAACAATAAGAATCACACAATCGTTATGATGCATTTTCATATGCTGTGGGACCCTAATCTGCAACTGCTCCAGAGCTGGGCCCTCAACAAGCAAACCTGTTCATTAAGAAGCCTTCATGAAATGCTCACCTTTGGAGAGATATTCAACCTGCCTTTCACTCTATGGTGGCCTTAGATTATAGACACAACATCCATGCCAGGCTTCACTGAGTAAGCAGGGAGCAGAGTTTGGACACACCACTGAGGGGTCAAGGCATCCAGCCCAAGAAGGAACTGATAGGTTTGGGCTTTGGACCCAAATGCTCCTTGACTCTCTTGGGATGAAACAACCTAACATGCCCTTCCCTTCTCTTCCCTTCACTTCTCCCAGGAAGTTTCTATGGCCAAGGATGGGCTTCAATCTGAATGTCTCTAATACTAACCCACCCCTTCACCACTCACCCACACTCTGTGCTGTCACTGTGCCCAGCAGCCCAAAGCAGGCAACTTAACACAGCATCACAACTGGGACCAACTTTCAGAAAAAATTTTTCCTACAATCTACAACTCTTACACTGTAAAAACATATGGACTACACAACTCAATCAGGGCAAAGCAATAGACGCAATCTACCTAGACTTCTATTAAGCCTTTGATTCAGTGGTACATGACAAACTACTACTAAAAATAAATTTTACAGTATCTCTGGACACCTGCATAACTGGATAGAAGCATTCCTGTCAAACAGACAACAGATGGTCAAAATTGGGAGCGTCCTATCAAACTCTGTACCTGTCAACAGTGGTGTCCCCCAAGGCAGTGTTTTAGGACCAACTCTCTTCATACTACATAAATGGCCTCTGTGATCATATTAAGAGCAACTGCATTCTCTTCGCTGATAATGTAAAGCTATTCAATACTACAGAAAATACTACCACCCTTCAAAAAGACGTCAATGATGTATCAGAATGGTCAAATAAATGGCAACTTCAAATCTCAACAAATAAATGCTCTGTCTTACATATTGGCAAAAGAAATCAGAAAATAAATTATAAGCTGAATAGTCAAGACCTTGTTGATGATCCAAACTCTGTCAAGGATCTTGGAGTACTCATCTCTAATGATCCAAGTGCTAGAGTCCACTGTAACTACATAGCCAAAAAGGCATAAAGAGTTGTTAACCTAATCCTATGTAGCTTTTTCTCTGGTAATATCACACTACTAATTGGAGCATACAAAACATTTGCTAGACCAATACTCAAATATAGCTCATCAGTCTGGAACCCACATTACATATCTGATATTAAAACAATTGAGAAAGTCCAAAAATATTTCACAAGAAGAGTTCTCCACTCCTCTACTCATTGCAGAATACCTTATGCCTTCAGAAATTCTAGACCTAGAAAACCTAAAACTACGCCACCTTCAATCCGATCTAAGTATAGTATATAAAATCATACATTGCAATGTCCTACCTGTCAATGAATACTTCAGCTTCACCCATAACAATACAAGAGCACACAATAGATACAAACTCAAGGTTAATCGCACCAAACTTGATTGCAGGAAATACAACTTCAGCAACAGAGTGGTCAATGCCTGGAATACTCTACCTGACTCTGTGGTTTCTTCCCCAAACCCCAAAAACTTTAACCTTAGACTGTCTACTATTGACCTCCCCCCTTTCCTGAGAGGCCTGTAGGGGGCGTGCATAAGCGCACCAATGTGCCTAAAGTCCCTGTCCTATTGTTTCTTTTGATTTTTCTTATATGTATCCTTTTCATGTATTCATAACTATGTTTATACTTATACCTATTATCTTGTAAGTGATTGACAAATCACATAAATAATAAATAATAGAAAAATAATAAATAATAAATAATAACTTTGCATATCCTCAGCAGACCAATGACTGGCCTGGTTCTTGGGCATTCCTGAAGCCCACTGTAGAAAGACAGTTAAGCATAGCCAAATAGGCAAGAGGGCTTCTTCCCTTATGAGATAGTCCTTCTCTGTCTCTCCCTGTGATGGAACATCCTCTGCATTTCCTCCTTCCTTCTGAAATGGCTTCTCTCAGCCCCATCCCTGGCTACCGGGGTCCTCAAAGGTTTTGGTGGGCCATGCTGTGTCCCCTCCTCTGAGCAGACCCTCCACCCCTGTGCTTCCTGTGACAGCACTCCAGGCTTAACAGGGTGGTCTCCCTTCCTACTCTGTCTGGAAAGGGTCTGGATCTTCCCTTCCCTTGGACCTCTCCTCTCTCAGAGGGGCCTCCCTCCCACTGCTCGGCACCATCCCCACAACCATCCTGGTGATAGAAGGCTGTGGGGAGAGCAAAGCAGCAGCAGACCTACAAACAAGCCCAAACTGCCAATGTGGCTAATTCTAATTTGCTTGGCAGCTTAAGCACTATGTGTAGCCTTCTGCAGATATTTTAAAGGTGCTTGAGATAAATACACATCCACCATCTGTCAAACACGAAAAATAACTACAAAATAATAAATTAATTTTTAAAAACACAAAAAACAAGCAAATTCAAGGGCCAGATCTGATAGATTACCAGGTCTTCTTCTGATGTCACTTTTCTATATTTCCTTAAAAACAGGTTGGGTCCCCAAACCTGACTTACTACACGGATTTTCTGATGCATACTTACGTGGTGGACTTTTCTTTGGAGCCGGACCTAAAAGAAAGACAGAAAACCAATTGACCTCCAATATGTCAAATGGGATCGTCCCCATCCTAATGTATCACCCAAGAATCCTATCCCAAAAAAGCACAATGTCTGCCTAAAGGTTCTTCCAGCAGACAGCCTTAATGAGGAAGCTTTGTTTTACAAGGGTGAGAAAGTGCAGGAATTGCATTCCAGTTGGGGGGGTGAGGAGGAGGAGGAGGAGGAGGGTGAAGAAGAGGAAAAAGAGTGGGGAGGATGGGATCCTTGAAGTTCTCTGAGCTTGGTTGTGTTTTTGCAGACATTTCATTACCCTACTAGGTTACAATATCAGTGCACTACGTGGGTAATGAAACATCTGCAAGAAAAACAGCCAAGCTCAGAGAACACCAAGTTCCACAGAGTTTGGGGTGAGATATCATCAACAGGCTGATGGTATCAGTTATTCTTCTGGACCTCAGGAAGATCAAGTGACAATGTCAAAGTCCTGATCCAGTATCAGGAAACTGTGTGGGCTTAGATGGGATTGAACATATTCAGGCTTAATCCTGGCCTGATTATGCTTATTTGGACTTATTTGCATGGGAACGTGCCAACTTTGGCCTTAAGATGGCTTGCATCTATTTATTTAATGTATTTATTTAAATGTATATGCCACCCAGCTCGATAGCCAAAGCAACTTGCTATCCATTGTGCACAGTCTGAGGTTTCTCTTGGAGTCAAACCTCCCGCTTGAAGAGACCTGGAACTCTCTCTGGAAGCAACCTGGCAACCAGCACAGCTTGCAAAATAGGGCCGTTATATGGGCATCCTGAGGCATAGCCATCATTGCCTGTGCTGCTCTCTTCTGGACTAGAGAAAGCTTCGAGACCAGCGCCAAGTAGAGCATCTTGCAGTAGTCGAGCCATGGGTGTCCAGGGAATGGGTAACTTCTGATCAAGGAAAGGCCACAACTGGTGCACCAGATGGAACTGTGCAAGACTTCCTGGCCGCAGCTATCCCCTGTCCACCAAACAGTAGCTGTGATTCCCGGAAGACCCCCAGACCTTTCATTCACATTTCATGTTCTGGGTTCTTCATTCCCGGTTGCCGCCTCCATTGTCACTACAGAAGGTGGGTCCTTGCAAGTCAGCAAATGGTCTCCAGGATCCTCCCAAGAAGGAAATCTACAGGTAGGGCACTGACATTCTCATACATGGTCTCTTGCTTGAACAGGAAGTTGGATTAGAAGACCTCCAAGGTCCCATCCAATGACGATGATGACATACTTTGAGGGGAAGATGGCAGAAAAGATAGCTTACCTTTTGGTGGTGGTGGTTTGGGAGCCATTTTACCTCATCGGTGCATGTAACGTCTCATCCCAATGTGCACAGCTGGAGAATGGAGCAGATTATGAGAATTAATGTAAGTGGAAATGCAAACATTTTGCTTAAAAAGAGAAAGTGGTCAGCAAAATGGAGAATACCTCCTTTGCTGGATTTTATGTCCTCTTATTGGACAATCATTGAAATATGAGCCAGCAATGTGTGGCACCAGGCAAAAAAGCCAATGCAATCCTACCTTGCCATAACAGAGGGATAGAATCAAGATCACATGCATTGTTAGTACTAGGTTAGAAGGCCTTGGTAAGACCACACTTGGAATATTGTATCCAGTTTTGGTTGCCACAATATAAAAAAGAAGTTCAGACTCTAGAAAGAATGCGGAGAAGAGCAACAAAGATGATTAGGAGACCGGAGGCTAAAACATATGAAGAACAATTGCAGTTCATTCTAGTCTAATGAAAAGAAGAACTAGGAGGCGACACGATAGCAGTCTTCCAATATTTGAGGGGCTGCCACAAAAAAGAGGGGGTCCACCTATTCTCCAAAGCCCCTGAGGGCAGGACAAGAAGCAACCAATGGAAACTAATCGAGGAGAGAGCCAACATAGAACTCAGGAGAAATTTCTTGACAATACATTTAACCAGTGGAATAGCTGGTGTCCAGAAGTTGTGGATGCTCCATCACTGGAGGTTTTTAAGAAGAGATGGAACAACCCTTTGTCTGATATGGTATAGAGGTTCCTGCTTGAACAGGGAGTGGACTAGAAGACTTCCAAGGTCTCATCCAACTCTATTATTCTCTATTCTGTTACATCTTTAGGTGAAAATGTGGAGTAGGGTTTTGGGTCTGAGAAGACTAGACGCTAATCTGGCATCTCATTCCCCATTTCCTTTCTGGCCAAAGTTATCCTCTCAAATGTAATGTGGAAGGACTCTATGTCCTCCCTGGGAATCAGTTTAGGGTGTTTAATATTCATTATAGGATCGCAGATCGCTCAAATGCAGCCCAGAAATAAAAGGTTGGATTGCATTGGTTCTCACAGAAATAATGAACATGGGTCATATATGGAAAAGCAAGGACATCAGCCTGGCAACCAGAGATGATATTCAGCAGGTTCTGACCAGTTCTGGAGAACCAGTAGTGGAAATGTTGAGCAGTTTGGAGAACCGGCAAATGCCACCACCCCCATCTATTCTCTGCCTCCCGAGTCCCAGCTGATCGGCTGGGATCTGCTTTGGTTGCCCTGCACAGGAGAACGGAGCTGGAAAGCAAGTTAGTGGGGTGCGGAAGGAATGGGGATTTTACAGTAACCTTCCCCCAGGAGTGGGGAGGGAATGGGGATTTTACAGTAACCTTCCCCCAGGAGTGGGGAGGGAATGGGGATTTTACAGTAACCTTCCCCCAGGAGTGGGGAGGGAATGAGGATTTTACAGTAACCTTCCCCCAGGAGTGGGGAGGGAATGGGGATTTTACAGTAACCTTCCCCCAGGAGTGGGGAGGGAATGGGGATTTTACAGTAACCTTCCCCCAGGAGTGGGGAGGGAATGGGGATTTTACAGTAACCTTCCCCCAGGAGTGGGGAGGGAATGAGGATTTTACAGTAACCTTCCCCCAGGAGTGGGGAGGGAATGGGGATTTTACAGTAACCTTCCCCTGCCACGCCCACCAAGCCATGCCCACAGAACCGGTAGTAAAAAATGTTTTAATCCTACTACTACTGGCAACCAAACATAGATTAGATACCCACGGGTATGAAAACTGGACCTTAAAAATGCAAGACAGGAAGAAAATTGATTTGTCTGAGTTGAGATGCTGGAGAAGGTGCCTGCATATTCCTTGGGAAGCAAATGTGACTAACAAGCAAGCCCTGGAGCGCATAACACCAGGCATGTCACTGGAAGGGAAAATCAAACATTGCCTCTCCCTTACTTTGGCCACGTCATGTGGAGGAATTCACCGGAGAAGGCCATTATCTTTGGAACAGTTAGCAGTATGAAGAAATTAAACTGCCAAAGAACATAGTGGCTGGACACCCTCAAAGATGACCCAGCCAGAACAGAGAATGACTCGAAGAAGCAGCGGAAGATTGGAAGAGGTAGAGACACCACCTGGCCCATAGAATCGCCACGAGTCAGACACGACTGAATGGATAACATCATCCTCAATGTTTATTGGACTTTCCCAGTGATAGGTTGGCAAAGAAGCTCTAATCTCTTGCATTGGACTTGTTACTTGGATGCTTAAGCATGTGTGAATCGTTTCCTTAAACTCTGAGTTTCTCTCTATCTAATCTCTCCCATTGCTGTCTCTGTCTTACCTCTCCAGGTTCTGCCTTCTTTTTGCTGTTACAACCTGCCCTAATTTCCTCCTCAATTCCCTCTCTCTGTTATTAGAGGGTAATAGGCATAAGAATGGGATACCTACCCAAACTCTGGACTCTCAGTCTACTACCAGGATTGAATGTGAGTAGGAGCTCCACTGTACTTACTCTTTGTGTCTTCAGCTGGATCATCCTTCTTACACTTTTTGACAGTTTGTTCCCTTATGATGTAGAATATTCAATTTCTGCCTCTCTCCCATTGGCTGGCTGATAAGGCCCAATCAGCATTCAGCACTTCGGTTTCCTTCTTTGATCCCCAGAAACCTGCCTATTAATTGGTGAATTTCAGATAGAATCTGTTAGGGATAACATTGTTTTACCCTAACTGGTTTAGGTAAATAATAA
The DNA here is from genome assembly GCA_033807585.1 of Hydrophis major. Taxonomy (NCBI): domain Eukaryota; kingdom Metazoa; phylum Chordata; class Lepidosauria; order Squamata; family Elapidae; genus Hydrophis; species Hydrophis major. Next base: position 5,754,577 of record CM066333.1, on the reverse strand, counting down.
TATGTAATCATAGTTTATATGTTAAAGTGTCTGCAACTTTAACTATGGGAAAGTAATTAAGGGAGTGGTTGTGAAAGCACTTTAAAAGAAGCAAGACTGCAGCTTGCTCTCTCTCTGGCTTTGATGATCCCTGATTACTGCTTGGAATCAAGACTGCATTGCTGGAACGGGAGAGAAACAAAGGACTGATTTGTAAGTGAACTGACATAGGATATTCTGCACGGACTTTGCTAACTGAATATCCTTGAATGGACTGACTAAATGATACATGACTATTGGACTGTTATTTTGACTATGCTATGAACTCATAATGGAATAAACTATATATTTGATAGCACAAGCGTATCTGTTATTTTTACTGTATGTTAATAAACATACAAGCTTAGCTCATTCATTTATCTGTGTGCCTATCTGACTAACGCTGCACATTCTGTTTAGCTTGTCTCCCTAACCCTGGTTGGGGAAACCAGGCTTAACACTGGTTATGGGCCCAGAGGCTGCAAAGTCAGTTTAACTAGGATAAAACAGATTTATGTAAAAGTGAGAGTTTGTGTTGTTATACATTACAGTAAACAGACAGCTGTGTTTTATTAATTATAGTTTTATATCCATATAAAGAAAACATGGCACAACTCAATTTACAAAGTTTGTCTCTTATATCCAAGCTGGATGGAACAAACTATGTATCATGGTCTATGAAATGTAGTCTGCTTCTACGAAAAGAAGGTTTGTGGAACATAATTGAAAATCCACCAAACGTAGAAGAATGGGATCCAGAGCATGATGAAGACAGATTAAAGATAGAAGAATTTATGCATAAAAATGAACACGCAATTTGCATAATTGCTTTAACCTTAACTGATCAACAGCTTGTTTATATCCACGGAGAGAAAATGGCTGTTGGGTGTTGGCAGAAGCTGAAGAGGATTTATGTTCGAGATAATGTTGGTGCTCACATAAATCTAACATGGAAGCTTTTCAGTACGCATCTCCAGATAAATGGTGATATGCTGAGTCATTTGAAAACTATGCAAAGCATTTTTCAAGAACTGCACGAGAAAGAGCTTATTTTCTCTGAACAACACCAAGTCTACATAATTCTATCTTCCCTTAACGAAAGTTATGATAACTACGTAACTTCACTTGAAATTTTGCCAAAGGAAAGTTTAACTTTAACTGATATAACTGGCAGATTGATTGAAGAGGCCAGAAGAAGGCTTGAAAGAGACGAGTTAAGGAGGCAGCAACCTCAAAAAGAAGATAATGAAACTCCTACTGCATACGCAATTAAAAAGTGTTTTAATTGTGGAGGAAGAGGACATTTGGCAAGATTTTGTAAAAAAGCAAAGCGCCAGAACGCTGGCCAGAATACTAAAAGTCATCAAAAGAAAAAGAAAAATTTAGAGTTAGCCATGTATACTAACGGAGCTGTAAAAAATAATTCATGGGTGGTTGACAGTGGAGCATCCCACTGTATAACAAATGATAACAAAAATTTTATTAAAATGTCCAAGAGTACACAGCAGATATCGTTAGCCAATGGCTGGAAACTGAAAGCTAAAGGTCAAGGTATAGCATATTGTTCTTTTATAAAAGAGAATGTAAAAATGTTATATGTACCACAACTTAAGTTTAATTTAATTTCAGTTAGAATTTTGGTTAAACTAGGATATGTAGTTACTTTTAAAGGAAATAACTGCATAATTGAGAAAGAAGATAAGAAAATTATTGCATCTTTAAGAGGTGAATTATATGTGTTAAATGATGATGGTTTAAAGGTGGCTAACACAGTTTATGAAAATAAGAAACCTCATGATGAATGTATTCACTTGTTTCATCGAAGGCTAGGGCATTTAAATTTTTAAATGCTTAAGAAAACTGTTGAATTATCTAAGGGAATAAGTTTGAAACCTTGTAATAAGTATTTGCAATGTAATATTCGCAATCAAAGCAAAGCCAGGGTCATACCTGCTAATAGAGTTGATGGATTTACTACCAAAGAACCTTTAGAAGTAATATTTGCTGATTTAATAGGTCCGAAAAAACCAAGTGTAGGAGGAGCTCGTTACATATTAAGTATAATGGATCACTATTCTAGATATGGGTTTTGCTATTTAATGAAGAGCAAAACTGAAACGTATCAAAATCTATTTAATTGGATTAAATTTGCAGAAAGGAAAACTAAAAAGAAATTAGGAACTCTTATAACAGATAATGGTACGGAATTTACAAATAATAAATTCCAGAACAGACTAAGAATGTTAGGTATTCAACATAAAATGTCTGCACCATATAGGCCACAACATAATGCCTTTATAGAGAGAAGAGGCCAAACACTACAATCAATTGCACGAACTATGATGTCTGATTCAGGATTACCTGACAATTTGTGGGGAGAAGCAACAATGTGTGGTAATCATATATTAAATAATGTTGTTAATTCAACAAGAGGTGAATTACCATTCACACTGTGGCATGCTACAAAACCTGATTTAAGTTACATGCACACATTTGGAGCACCAGCATGGGTGCATATCCCCACACAACTTAGACACAAAGGACAGCATAGAGATAAAAGATTATTTTTTATAGGATATGAATCTAATCATAGATCTTATAGATTCTGGGAACCAGGTACATCTAGAGTTTACACCAGTGCCAGTGCTAAATTCCTAGAACATGTAGGATGGAATAGATTAGAGCAAGATTTAAATAATGAAGTAATTATTGAACCCTACAAAAGGCAGAAAGATCAGATTAGTTATAAGAAGAGTCCAATTAAAGAAGAAGTCCACGAAGAGCAAATAGGACCAGAACAAGAGGAAACAGTTGATCAGGAAGAGTTAGATAATCAAGAAGAGTTAATAAATGAAAGTCCACCTGTAAGTCCTATAATACCTAGACGTACTACACGTGTAACTAGACCACCTGATAGGTATCAAGCAAGTATAGTTTGCCAAGTAAACTAAAGTTCCAACTAGTGTAGATGAACTTAGGATGTATCCTACTAAGGATCAGGAGAATTGGCAAAAAGCAATGGAAAAAGAACTAAATTCATTAAAGGTAATGAAAGTTTATGAAGATGCTAAATTACCTCCAGGAGAAAAATCCATTGGGTGCAAATGGATATTTAAAGTAAAAACTGGAAATGATGGGACTGTTACCCATAAGGCTAGGTTAGTAGCTCAAGGATTTAATCAAACTGCATCTGATTACGATGAAGTTTTTGCACCAAGTCTTAAAGCAACATCTTTAAGAGCAGCATTAGTGTGGGCAGCTAAGAAAAACTATGTCATTAACCATTTAGATGTAGAAACTGCTTATCTACATGCACCATTGCAGCACACTATATATTTAAGAAAACCAGTAGGTATAAAAGACAATAAAGTAAATAGTAATGATTGTTGGAAACTCAAAAAGAGTCTTTACGGGTTGAAACAATCTGGGTTTGAGTGGAACCAATATATTGTGAAAGAGTTAAACAATATAGGTTTTAAATCTGGTTTAGCAGATCCATGTGTGTTTAAAAGAGAAAATAATGGAACGTGTCATTATTGTTATTATTTACAGATGATATTGCTTTGATAACTAAGACTAATAATGAAGCTAATGAGATTATATCATTATTAGCCAAAAAGATAAAATTAAAGCATTTAGGTGAAATTAAAAAGTATCTAGGATTGACAATTAACAAAACAAAAAATGGTTTTAAGATATCTCAAGAAGATAAAATTTGCCAATTAATTAAAACGTATAAAATGGAACTTTGTAAACTGGCAAAGACTCCAATGAGTCAGGAAGTTTGCCAAACTGATGATCAAAGTCCCAAATTTGATAAGTCTATATATCAATCTTTGATTGGTAGCTTATCATATATAAGCAATTGGTCTAGGCCAGATATAGCTTATAGTGTAAATCAGCTGGCACATTTTAATTCGGATCCACATCAATGTCATTGGCAATCATTAAAGAGAATTTTAAGATATCTTAAAGGAACAATGAACCATGCATTGTATATAGAACCAAAGGATGATTTGAGTCTTAGTGCCTTTGCAGATGCAAGTTTTGCAACTGATATAAACACAAGAAAATCAACATCTGGGATGGCTATATTATTTGGTAAGACACTAATAGGGTGGAGGTCAATCAGACAACAGCATATTAGCTTGTCCACGATGGAAGCGGAATTTTCATGTCTGTCATTATTATGCACTGACTTGATTTTGTACAAACAGTTATTAATAGACATGGGTATAACTATTAAAGATTCCATTATTGTGTACGAGGATAACCAAGCAGCTATAAAGTTAGCTACTAGTATTGCTGTTAAAACTAGATCAAAGCATACTGATTTAAGATACTTAAATGTTAGAGAATCTGTAAAGAATGGGCTAATTAAATTGGAATACTGCATGATGGAAGAAAACATTGCAGACCAATTTACAAAAGCTCAAGGAGTAACTAAATTTAAAGAAAGTTGTAACAAATATGATTTAAAGATGTAAATAGTTATATTTATTATTATTTCCTAAAAGGGGAGAATGTTAGGGATAACATTATTTTACCCTAACTGGTTTAGGTAAATAATAATATGTAATCATAGTTTGTATGTTAAAGTGTCTGCAACTTTAACTGTGGGATAGTAATTAAGGGAGTGGTTGTGAAAGCACTTTAAAAGAAGCAAGGCTGCAGCTTGCTCTCTCTCTGGCTTTGATGATCCCTGATTACTGCTTGGAATCAAGACTGCATTGCTCGAACGGGAGAGAAAACAAAGGACTGACTTGAAAGTGAACTGACATAGGATATTCTAAACAGACTTTGCTAACTGAATATCCCTGAATGGACTGACTAAATGATACATGACTATTGGACTGTTATTTTGACTATGCTATGAACTCATAATGGAATAAACTATATTTTCGATAGCACAAGCGTATCTGTTATTTTTACTGTATGTTAATAAACATACAAGCTTAGCTCAATCATTTATCTGTGTGCCTATCTGACTAACGCTGCACATTCTGTTTAGCTTGTCTCCCTAACCCTGGTTGGGGAAACCAGGCTTAACAGAGGTAATTCCCCGTTAGGAGAATGAGAGCATACTGGGAGACGTATTTGAGAGTAGTGTTTGAATAAAACACACACACAGCACACAGATACACTGTACAGTAAATGTAGGGTTTTACTTTCAATAAAGGTTTAAGCAAAGTTCAAACAAGCAAGCCAAAGTCATTCACAGGTAAGATCAGTCAGTTTTCATCCAGGGATAATCCAAATATCAAAGTCCAGTGTCAAAAACAGTTCAGTATCAGACTTACATCAAATCCAGGAATAGCAGTCTATTAGGAAAAATGGCAATACTTTCCAACAGAAGGAAACAGAGACTCACTCATACTCTCTTCTGCGACTAAGGCTAAGACAACCCAGGTTTCTGGCTCCATCTTATGGCCGTTTGAGTAACCACACCCAATTGCAGTTTTTAGCATGCTCTTAAAGAGACAGTATTAAAATGTCTATCCTGGTTTATATATTTCTAACCCCAATAGCTGTTAGGTGACTTACATTCCTAACACCACTATTTCTTTATCTTTGTACTTTAGTGTTTTTTCTCTTGCCGCCTACAGTATTTGTGATTTTATTATTTTCTTAGTAAATCTGATATGAACTTCTCTTGGCAGTTTATTTCTCATTGCATATCTTGTATAAACATGAAAAACCTCATCCATTCCATCCATCATCTTCTCTTTAGTTATCTCTAATGCTTCTGCCAGGATTTCCCATCCCAATGATTGCAGAGATCTGCCCTTATCTCTTTCCATTTCACTCATTCAGGTATCCATATCTCCAATCTTCTTATCTCTTTGTACATTTTGGTCTTCAATTTTCTTAATTCTGTCCTCAACATCTGTTGAATATTTTCTATTTTTTTCATCCGTCTTTTCCATTCTTTGCTCAATATTCTCCGTTCTCTTTTCAATATTATCTGTTTTTACTTGTATCTTTTGAATTCCATGCATAATCATCTGCAGTGTCACTTCTTTCTCCTTCTCTTGTTGTAACATCACCTGTATTGATCGTTGTCCTCCAGATGATGAGGAAGAAGAAGTCAGGATTGAAGAAGCTGAGGCTGGTATTTTTCTCCTCATCTTAAAGTACAATAGTAAAATTGAAAAGAAAAAGGAAGAGCAGCCAATTGCCACTCCATTAAAAAAAAGAAAAAGAAAAAATAATTAAAAATAGAAGAGGGAAGGGAAAAATCTTCAGGCACTTGAATACCTTAATCCAATTGGTTCCAATTATGTAGAAAAAAAGGGAAAAAAAGAAAAAATATAAAATGGAAAAAGGACGAAAAAATAAAAAAAAATAAAGAAAATATTTAAAAAGACAGAAATCTGTATATTCCCTTTGCCTAAGAGGTAAAACAAAGGGAGGAGAGGGGGGAAATAGTCTTATTCTTGCACAAGTCCAAATATAAAAATCCAACTGGGGGGGGGGGAATAGAAAAAAAAGGAAAGAGAAAATGCAATTCTGTCAACAAGCAAAGCACTGCCACTATATGTTTGAGGCTCTTTACTAAAATATAAAAAAAATAAAAATCCAGTTCTCTTTTCAAGGTCACTTCAATCTTCTTTCTTCAATTTCAAATCCAGACTCCAGCTATCAGTAGTTCCACAGAAGAGCACCTGCAAACAATCTACATGCTCTTCCCACTATCTTTTCAATGAAAGCACAGAGTCCTTGAATGTAACAGTAAATGTATCAACAAGAAAGAAAGAAAGGAAAACAATGTATCCAAGCCTCCAGGTGGCAGCGCTACTGATTTCCCTTTCCTTTCCCTTCCCCTCTAATATTAAAATCAGGAGTAATAAAAAATATAAAGAATCTAAAATTATTAAAAAGTAAAAGCAAGAGAATAAAAAACTTTTCCAAAGAGTTATTTTGAAGGGAAAAAATAAAAATTAAAAAGGAAAGACCAGTCCAGTTTAAAAGGTAAAAGGTTATCACAAAATCCAAAGTTCTAATAAAAAGAAAAAAAAAAACCTTCAAGTTTAATTTGTGCTTAATCTCACCACTTGAGCACTTTTATCTTCACTTTTAAATTTAATTTTTAGTCTCTTAGGGTGTTCTCTCCAGAAAAAAAATAAGTAGAAAATTATCTCACCAAACTGACACTTTCTTTCCAGCTTTCTTCCATTCTGTAGTTGTCCCAGCTTCAGCAGCTTTAATGGCTGCCTCTCCACTGTGGGGTAAAAGAGCTTCTCTGGGATCTACCAGGGACTTTGCAATGTCCCTGGGATCGACAGGATGTGCCCTCCTTTGTCACCGTCTCCATGGGATGGTTTAGGTCCATTGGGACCGTCCTTCAATGGAGTTATCAGCAGCGATCTTAGAGCTTAAAGATCGCATGCTGTACTGCTGTGACGCAAGCTCCGCCCTCCCGGGAAATATTCTGTCTTTTTAATATATCCTAAAGTATTTCATTTTCTCAGGAGAGAGGTGGGTTTTAACTTCCTACAACCCTATACCATTTCAGACAAATGGTTTTCTAGTCTCTTAAAAACCTTCAGTATTGTAGGACCCACAACTTCTGGAGGCAAGCTGCCACTGATTAATTGTTCTAACTGTGAGGAAATTTCTCCTTAATTCTAGGTTAGTTCTTGATTAATTTCTATCAATTGCTTCTTGTCCTGCCTTCTCTGTGGCAGCCCATCAAATATTGGAACACTGCTATTATGTCACTCCGGTCCTTCTTTTCATTAAAATAGACATACCAAATTCCTGCAACCGTTCTTTGTATGTTTTAGCTTCCCGACCCTAATCAACTTCATTAGTCTTCTCTGCACTCTTTCAAGTCTCAACAACTTTTTTTATATTGTGGTAACTAAAACTGGATGCAACATTCTAAGTGTAGTCTTACTAGGGCATTGTAAAGTGATATTAACACTGAGTGTGATCTTGATTCTATCCTTCTGTTAATGCAACCTAGGACTGCAATTATAAATTTGTAGCGTGTGTATGATATAAAAAGCAAAGAATTACAAGACTTTAAGAAAAGAGGAAAGATGGACTTTAGTGAGTAAGAGTCTCCTTTTGAAGCACTGACCTGATGTTTTCTCATGCTTCCGAAAGATTGAGACTCTAAGAATACTGGCAGGATCCTTCTAGATAAGTGGTTGCCAACTGGTGTGCCGTGAGAAAATTTTTGGTGGGCCACAGAGGAATCTCACCCCAGAGCAATTAATCCAGGCTGTGCAGAAGCACGAGGCTGCACTGCCCACATGGCCCACGGGAACACTCCTCGCCCACTCACTCCTTAACTGGCAAACTTGACTGCTAAATTGCTATTTTCCCTTTTTCTGACCATCATCTGTTCTGCTGTGCCAGGAGATTGAGATTAGCTAGGAAGCAGGAAATGGTTAGATTACTTGCTTTCTATCTAGTCTTTAGATCTTTGGCTCTGCTTTTAAGCAGAGCCAAACCTCCCTTAGGGCTGAAGGTTCTATTAGTGCAGACTTACGGTAAGCCAATTTTATGTGACAGACTCAGGTAACTGATGGCAGATAGATAGATCACTGAATGATTATGTGAGAAATTCAATCTGCCTTCCTGCCTGGATTTTGGGTAAAAGTTGCTCTTTTTTATAAAAAAATCAATATTTACGTACATGATGTGTTGTGAGTTAATTTTGTGAGTTTGCTTGCAAGCAAATTTTATGTGGCAGACTAAGCTAGCCAGTGGCAAATAGATAGGTCTCTGAATGAATCTGTAATTCTTTGAGCAACTCAGCCTGCCTGCTTTGCCCAATTTTGGGTAAAAGTTGCTCCTTTTTCATAAAAAAGTCAGTATTTACATACATGGTGTGTTGTGAGTTAAGTTTGTGAGTTGGTAGGGGACTAGCAAATCAAACCAAAAGGAAAACAAAACAAAAATGGAAGAGGAAAGACAACAAAAAAGAAGGGAAGATGGGAAGAGAGCAAGGAAGAAAAAAGAAGGAAAGAATGGAAGGAAGAAGAAAGGAGAAGGAAGAAGGAAGGAAGGAAGGAAGGAAGGAAGGAAGGAAGGAAGGAAGGAAGGAAGGAAGGAAGGAAGGAAGGAAGGAAGGAAGGAAAGTCCTGCCATAGCACTTGGCCACCAACAGATGACAAAGCTCCTTTGGAAGACAAGGATTTGGCATTCTCCCTGGTCTCTCCTTCCTCCGCTGGAGACAGTGGATCCCCCCAGTTCTGGCCAGGCCCCCCAGGTACCCCGACACAAGTGATGTCAAGCTGGCCATGCCCCCTGCCCCCACAAGGTCAAACAACCCTAATGCAGCCCTCAATGAAATCAAGTTTGACACCCTTGGCCTAGAGCAATGTACTTCAGTAGCAATAAGGCAGGCTAAACTCATGACCGGTAATGGAACTGAGATGCCAAAGGGTCAAAGAACCCCTGAGGAGCCCTCAGGATGACACCTACAAGTTTCTTGCAATTTTACATTTTTAGATAATATCTGTTCTGTACGCTCATTTACATTCTTGAAACCCCGCGTTTTGATTGGCACAGGGTAATCTGATTGGTCTAGCGAGCTGCGCTGATTGGCCCGCTAAGAATCTCCCGCGATTGGTGGAAACGAATTGCAGGAGATTCAAAGCGGTGCCATTGGCTGCGGCCGCCGTGGCTTGAGGATAAAAAGCCGCTGTTTTTCCCTAGGAGCCAGATCGGTTCCAGGGACCAATAAAAGAGCTGAACTAAGTCACTAACTCCGGGTCTCCTTGCCGCGACGGATACGACACTGGTGACGAAGGTGGGATTCCGAGGCTAACCCCATCGAGCACGTGTCCGAAGGAAGCGAGACCGACGAGATGGCCAGCATCGCTCCGCCCGCGCCCTTTAATCCCGCTAGCGAGGACTGGGAATCATACACGGACAGATTCCTCATGTTCCTCGAATGCAGCAACATGAAGGATGCCACCGGGCTGAAGAAACGAGCCGTCTTCCTGACACACTGCGGGCCCGCAGTGTTCAAGATGGCAAAAGCCCTAGCGAAACCCGCTGACGTCAAGGAGTTGGACTGGGCCGACCTCGAACCATTGCTTCGCAACCACTATGCCCCCGCCGTGCCCACCCTCATCAGGCGGCACGATTTCTACCGGAGGGACCAGAGACTGGCCGAAAGCATCAGCGACTTTGTGGCGGAGCTGCAGAACCTAGGGGGCATGTGCGGGTTCTCCAACATGGACGAGGCCCTACGGGACCACGTCATGCTCGGACTTCGGGACCCAGTCCAACAGAGTCGGCTGATGGCCAAAGTCGACATCGCCCTCGCTGACGCCATTGCTGAAGCCACCGCAGCCGAGGCAACCCAGAAATCAGTGAACTGCATGCGGAGACCGGACGCCGGAGACCGCACCATGACCGCCGACCCAGGATGGGCGACCAAGGCTCAACCGGAAGCAAGTCACCATGAGACCACCACCCACCATGGCGAATTCCACTCCGCCTCCGACACCATGGACAAGGAGGAGGAGATCCACTGGCTCCAGATGGGACGTGACCAGCGAAATCAGCGGGGTCATAAGTCGGGGACTGCATGTGCCAGGTGCGGAGGTGACCACCTGAGATCTGAGTGCCATTTCTTCGATGCGGTCTGCCGGCACTGCGACAAAAAGGGTCACATCGCCCGAGTCTGCCGATTGAGGAAGGCCTACAGCCCCAGACGGTGGGACCACAGTGAGCGGAGATGGGACAGCACACCCCCCAGAGCCAGAGATCACCAAGCCGACAGCCAATGGGACCGGAGCGGACAGAACCGACGAGGTGGCGAAACCCGGCAGAAGGAGGAAACCCACCAGACGGTCATCATCGGCCATGCATCAACCACCGATGCTCAAAAAGTCTATGTGGAGGTAGGCATCGAAGGTGAGCCATGCAAAATGGAGGTGGACTCCGGGTCCTACCTCTCCATGGTCGCCTGGCAAGAGATCAAATGCTTGGTGCCTACCATCCACAAGAAGGGACTGGAGAACCAGAGACTAATAATCAAGGAGTACCAGGGAAACCGCATCCCGGTAGTCGGAACCGGACAATTCAAAGTGACATTCAAGGGCCGCACTGCAAAGCTTCCCCTGACGATCGTGGATCGAGACCGACCCAGCCTCTTGGGGCTGCAATGGTTCGCACCACTCGGCATCGAAGTCACGGGCATCAACCACATCGCCAAGACCGATTGGGAACAGCAACTGGCATGGGACTTCCAGGAAGTGTTCGACAGCACCCTAGGCAAGTACCGAGCGCCCCCCATCTCCTTCAGCCTAGACCCCAATATTCCCCCGAGACGCCTAAAACCAAGGCGCGTACCCTTTGCACTCAGACCAAAAATAGACGAGCAAATTGACAAGCTCATCAAGCAAGGGGTCCTACAACCAATTGACCACACCTGGTGGGAGACCCCAATATTCACCCCAGTCAAGCCCGATGGGTCGGTAAGAATCTGCGGGGACTATAAGGCCACCCTAAATTGTGCCTTACAACAAAGCGCCTACCCCGTCCCAGTAGTGCAGCACCTTCTACACTCACTGGGGGGAGGCAAGGTTTTTGCGAAACTTGACCTGGCCCAAGCATACCAACAGCTGCCAGTCGACGCAGAAACCGCGGAGGTGCAAACCATAGTCACCCACCGGGGAGCGTTCCAATGTAACTGACTCCAGTTTGGAGTCAGTGTGGCACTGGAATTTTCCAGAGCCTCATGGAGAGGCTTTTGCAAGGAATTAAGGGGGTGGTGCCCTACTTCGACGACGTGCTGGTGTCGGCAACCAACCAGCTAGAACTAGAGGGTCGACTAAGGGAGGTGCTAACGAAATTCAAGGAAACCGGGCTAAAAGTGAAGAGAGAAAAATGCCAGCTTTACACAGAGCGGGTTGAGTTCCTGGGGTACCTCCTAGACCGGCACGGCATCCACCCAACCGCAAACAAAATCAGAGCCATTAAGGAGGCCCCTACACCCAGGAATAAAACGGAACTGCAGGCATTTCTGGGACTGCTTAATTTTTACAATGTTTTCCTGCCCCAAAAGGCGACCATGGCGGAGCCTTTGCATAGGCTCTTGGACAAGGCAGCCACCTGGACTTGGGGAAAACGTGAGGAAACCGCCTTCAGGAAAACCAAGGACCTGCTCACCTCGGATGCCGTCCTCATCCAATACAATGAGACCCTACCACTTGCTGTCACATGTGACGCCTCACCCTTCGGCGTCGGCGCCGTTCTCAGCCACACACTCCCAGATGGAAGAGAAGCACCCATCACTTTCTTCTCGAGGACACTCACCAAACCAGAGAGGAACTATTGCCAGCTGGACAAGGAGGCCCTGGCCATCGTCGCAGCAGTGAAGAGGTTCCAAGAGTACCTCTACGGCAGGACATTCACCATCATCACAGACCACAAGCCATTGCTAGGCATCCTGGCAGGGAACCGGGCCACCCTGAACATCTTATCTACCAGAATGACTAGGTGGTCCGAATTCCTTGCCGCCTACAGCTACAGGCTCACACACCGACCCGGTAAGATTATCACCCATGCAGACGCTTTGAGCCGCTCACCACTACCTGACCTAGACACCGACCCAGCACCCACGATGAGCACCCTCAGCATAGAGACTCTGCCCGATCTACCCATAACCGCATCAGACATTGCCCGAGAAACTAATAAAGACAAACGTCTGGCGCGGGTGTTACATTGGGTAGAAAAAGGGTGGCTGGAAAAGGACAACGACGAAGCATTCAAAACATTCCGGAACTGGCAAACAGAACTCTCACTACAAAAAGGGTGTGTACTGTGGGGGGATAGGGTTGTTATTCCGGAAAAACTACAAGGGAAGGTATTGGGTTTGTTACACGAGGGGCACCCGGGCATAGTTAGAACGAAAGTCCTGGCCAGAAGTTAGGCTTGGTGGCCAGGGATGGACAAGCAAATCGAGGCCTGGGTGGCAAGGTGTCAACGCTGCCAAGAAACCAGACCGAGCCCTCCTGCGGCACCGATCCTGGAATGGGAAACCCCCAGGGGACCTTGGTCTAGGATCCACATAGATTTTGCCAGGCCCACCAAGGGACACACATTCCTAATAACCGTAGATGCTTACTCCAACTGGTTGGAGGTAAGCAACATGAAAACCACCACCACAGAAGCCGAGACCAAGGAACTTAGTAAACTATTCGCAACCCATGGCCTCCCGGATGTCATCATGTCGGACAACGGGCCCCAATTCACCTCACTAGAATTTGAAAAATTTCTAGTGGAATGGGGCATACGACACGCACTGACAGCTCCGGCACATCCAGTGGCGAATGGAAGGGTGGAACGGATGGTTCAATTCACGAAAAAAACCATCCAGAAAATCGAACATGGGGAAATCCAAGAAAAAAATAAATAAAATGCTTTTTATACAACATATAACCCCAAACACGACAACAAACAAAAGCCCGGCAAAGCTGCTAATGGGGAGAAAATTAAGGTCCCCACTCGACAGACTGCACCCCACATACAACCCGGAAAAACCCCCAAACTCCTCCAGCAAGCACCGGTCCTTTGCGACAGGCGACGCCGTCTACGCAAAGAACCTAACCGGAGACCCACTGTGGGTACCAGCAACCATAACCCAACTGACAGGTCCCCGCTCGTACCGGCTGCGAACAACCAACGGACGAGCGTGGAAACACCACATCGACCAAATAAGATCGAGAACGGCCATAAGAAACACAACCGACACGCAACCAGACACAGACGAACCCCTTAACACAAGCCAAGAGGGGAGGGAATACCCCAAGAACCAAAACCCAAGAGAAAGAAACCAGCCATACTCACTGGCAAGCAGCCAGCCCAAAACTTCACCAGGGAGAAGCAGCCAGGCCAGCTCGACCAGCCCGGAAAGACCAGGCGGGAGCAGCGAAAACCGCAGCTCAACCAGCCCGGGTAGACCGGGAGGGAGCTGCGACAAGCAGCCTGGCAGGGCCTTCCAGACGGTTCCAATGACGAGACCAAGAGAAACAGAGAACCCGATCGAACCGGCCGGGAGCCAACCAACAACTGACCTGAGCAGGTCCAGTAGGCAAGTACGGAGCCCCACCTACTTACGGGACTACATCACGTAGGACCAAACCAAGAGGGGAGGGGTGTTCTGTACGCTCATTTACATTTCTGAAACCCCGCGTTTTGATTGGCCAAAGCGCAGGGTAATCCGATTGGTCTAGCGAGCCACGCTGATTGGCCCGCTAAGAATCTCCCGCGATTGGTGGAAACGAATCGTGGGAGATTCAAAGTGGTGCCATTGGCCGCGGCCGCCGTGGCTTGAGAATAAAAAGCCGCTGTTTTTCCCTCGGAGCCAGACCGGTTCCGGGGGCCAATAAAAGAGCTGAACTAAGTCACTGACTCCGGGTCTCCTTGCTGCGATGGACACGACAATATCATACATGAACAAGTAAATAATCTGATTAGTGAAGAATACATCTGAAGACTGAGAAGACAAAATTGAACAGTGGAAACAGCATCAATAACTGGGCCAACCTGTGATCCAACAGATGGCTGGAAATATTATCCAGACATAAACTGAACTGGACAATTTGAAGCAAGAAATAAGAAAACTGACAATTATTCACAGGGAAGGACAGAAGACATGATGAAAATTCTTTAATTTCACAGCAAGTGGTCATCGAGTAGGACTCCAAGGTCCCTCTCACAGTTGTTGTTTTTGAGCCAGGTCTCGCCTAATCTGTACTTATACCTTTGGTTTTTCCTGCCTAAAATGGAAAGCTTTGCTTTTCTCCACATTGAAATTCACTTTATTGGATAGGGCCCATTGTTCAAGTTTGTCGAGATCTTTTTGGACCCTCAGTTTGTTTCAGGGAGTTGGCTATTCCTGCCAGTTTAGTATGATATGCAAATTTGATGAGTTCCCCTTTTATTCCCTCATCTAAGTCATTTATAAAGATATTGAAAAGTACTGGGCCTAAGACGGAGCCTTGTGGTACTCCACCACTTACTCCTTTCTATGTAGATGTAGTACCATTAAGGACTATTTGTTGAGTATGGTTTGTCAGTCAGCTATAAATCCATTTGGTGGTGCTGTTGTCTATTCCATATTTTTCTAGCTTACCAAGAAGGAGATTGTAGTCTGCTTTGTCAAATGCCTTACTTAAATCTAAGTATACTATGTCCACAGCATTTCGCTGGTCTACTAATTTAGTGACTTTATCAAAGAATAAAATAAGATTGGCTTGGCATACATTGCAATGTCCTACCTGTCAATGAATACTTCAGTTTCAACCATAACAATACAAGAGCAAACAATAGATACAAACTCAAGGTTAATCGCACCAAACTTGATTGCAGGAAATACGACTTCAGCAACAGAGTGGTCAATGTCTAGAATACTCTACCTGACTCTGTGGTTTCTTCCCCAAACCCCAAAAACTTTAACCTTAGACTGTCTACTATTGACCTCACCCCTTTCCTAAGAGGTCTGTAGGGGGCGTGCATAAGCGCACCAACGTACCTACCGTCCCTGTCCTATTGTTTCATTTATTTTTCTTATATGTATCCATGTATTCATAACTATATTTTTACTTATACCTATTATCTTGTAAGCAATTGACAAACCAAATAAAATAAAATAAATAAATCTGTTTTTAATAAACCTGTACTAGTTATAACGTTATTTGCTTCTAGTTGTCATTACAGAAACTTGGTGGGATGAAACCCACAAATGGAACATACAGCTAGAGGGATTTAAATTATTTAAAAGAAATAAAAGAAGAGGTGGAGTTGAACTATATACATGAAATAACTATATCTCTACAGAAATAGTGCATAACAGCGATGAAAATTATCTTGCATATGAGTCAATATTAAAGGGGGGGAAATGACATTACCATTTATTTATGTTTATATACAAGCCATGCCCAGCCAGTCACATGATCACCAAGCCACACCCACAAATTAGGCCACCCCCATAAAACGGATGTTAAGAAATTTGAATCCCACCCCTGCTTCTGTGTGTGTGTGTGTGTGTTTGAGAGAGAGAGGGGAGAAGAGAGAGAGCGGATAGATCACATCTCTCTTTCTCTCTCTCTCTCCCACCAATGTCAGCAAGCTACCATCAGTCAAAATTCATATTAGTAGTCCCCGGGTTTTAAAATTATCAGTTTGGTTGTCCCTGAGGTCCAAAAGTTTGGCAACCCCTGAACTAAACTAAATAAATAAATAAAAAAAATATGTTTTACAGAAATGTAGTGAAGAATAGTTACAATTAAGTCCCAGGTTTTGAGACCTGGGTCAAAGCTGTCAACCAGTTCTAAAGTCAAAATTACACAAGAGACACCATTCAGACTGGTTTTTTTTCCCATCAATGGAACATATGTCAAAGCTGCTATCATCAGTCAAGATATTGACTCCCTTGCTTGGTGAAAAGCCTCATCAAATATCTCTGCTCTTCATTCTACTTACTAGGTCTGGAGGCTAGGCTTTTATCTTCATCTGACTACTTTAGCCATTCAAGTGGTATCTGTTGCCTTGTATGATTCTTGCTTGTTGAGGATAGCATTCCACAGTTCAGTTGGAGTAGTTTCCTCAAATTCAGTTATGAACCTGGGCTATGATGCATTCAGACTGGGTCTAGGACAACATAGTGTGACCAACTCGTTGCAAGGAAACTTGTCACAGCCAACTCACCAATGAACAACTTGCTGTGGGTCAAGAGTTACACTAACATTGAAGAAATGGTGGAACAGAATATTAAAGAAAGGCTGCAAAAGGAAGGACAAAATAAAATGTAAATGACAAAAATTAAAATAATTTTTAAATTATTTTAAATACTTAAATTGAATTGCTGAATTGTCCCACAGTGAGTTGTCCCATGATGGATTGGCCATGGTAAATTAGCCTGCAGTGAGTTGGCCATGGCGAGGTGGCCACGTCAAGTTGTCCCATTCTGTTCTGAGTTCCTTGAGTCTGAAAAAAAGAGGATCAGTCGGGGTGGGATTCACATTTCTTAACAACCAGTTCTGTGGTTGTGGCCTAATTTGTGGGTGTGGCTTGGTGGTCATGTGACTGGTTGAGCATGGCTTCTATGTAAATACAAGTAGACTACAATCTCCTTCTTGGTAAACTAGAAAAATATGGAATAGACAACTTGTTAGGGCCCTAGCAGAATCTGCATGGCAGTCAGGCAAGCAGGCAAAATATGTGGTTTTTGTAGCTTACACTCAGTAAAACAGATACACTGTGCTAGTTAAATAGTTTATTCCAGTAAGATTTTTAACATAGTCAAACAGTCCATATATCATACACTAATTCAGTTTGTCCGGGGATTACTTAGTTGCAAAGTCCAGTGTTGAAAAAGAGGTCAGTAAACTTACAAATATCAGTCCAGTAATAAATCTCCTCGCAGTTGAGATATAAAGAAAATCAAACCTCCTTTCAGGGAACACGCAGTAAACAATCCATCATAGTCAGCAAGCAAATTCAGTAAGCCAGCAATACAGTAAGCTCTCTTCCTCCCTCTTATGGCGGTTTTACAGTCGCACCCAAAATTACATGCTTTGCTGTTTAAAGTGACACACACTTACTTACAATCATAGCTTATATATATTATTTTACCCAAACTAAGTTAGATAACCTTGTTATTCCTAACACAACATCACCACCAAATGGATTTATAGCTAACTGACAAACCATACTCAACTAATAGTCCTTAATGGAACTACATCTACATGGAAAGGAGTAAGTAGTGGAGTACCACAAGGCTCCGTCTTAGGCCCAGTACTCTTCAATATCTTTATAAATGACTTAGATGAGGGAATAAAAGGGGAACTCATCAAATTTGCAGATCATACTAACCTGGCAGGAATAGCCAACTCCCCGAGACAAACTGAGGATCCAAAAAGATCTTGACAAACTTGAACAATGGGCCCTATCCAATAAAGTGAATTTCAATGTTTCCCAACTTTTTTTGAACTTAGCCTAATGTGCAAGTAGAGGCATGAAGCTAGACCAGCTGCATATCTGCCTGGCTGTGGTTAGGAAACCAGCCAGGGCTAGCTGTCTGTCCCCAATGGGGCATTCTCCAGCAATGAGAAGTGGATGAGGGGGTGGGGGTGGATGAGTGATGTTGAGTTGGACACACCTATCCAGTCACATGACCATCCATCCCTGCCCACCCAGCCTGTCATTAGGGCAGAGAACTGGTTGTTAAAAAACTTGAAGTCCACCACTGACTGGAGGAGATACCCTCTTGCTGAAGCCACTTGGGTGAAGATTTGGAAGGTGGAAACAGATTGACTAGTGAAGCAATTCCATGATAAGCACCCCCAAAAGCCAAAGGGTCCTCTTGGGGGAGGGAGAGGAGGTTAGGAGTGCTCAACTAACCTCACTGTGCTCTGTCTCTCCTTTGCAGGAGGAGTTCCTTCAACTGAGTGGGGGAAGCCTGTCAATCCTGAAGCCGACCAGGCTATGGCCATTTTTTATTTCTGTGGAGTTTCTCTTCTCGGGGCTTCAGGTTGACACAGCTTGGAGCTGAAGTGGGAAGTGATAGATGGGGTTGTGAAGCCAAAACAGAATAGCTCTCTGGTGAGTCAGAGACATTCCTATGGTTGGCTGGGGAGAAAAGGAGGAGAGAAGTAAACAGGCAACTAGGCAGTATCCAGATTGGACAATGTGATTTATTGTTTCAGAAAATAGGAAACATTTTATTTTAATGTGGTGGAAAGTGTGGGAATATTCAGAACTGGCTTCCTACTAGTTAATGCCAAGACAATATCTCCAAATAAAGCTATTCTTTGAGGAATCAACCTGCCTCGGAGTTCTGTTTTGAAATGGCTGTATTACTTGGAACTCTGACACATTGCCTCCTCAGTGTCTGCTAACGTTGCCGGAAGGAACGTGTTAGGGATAACATTGTTTACCCTAACTGGTTTAGGTAAAATAATAAATATGTTATCATGGTTTATTAGTTAAAGTGTCTGCAACTTTAACTGTAGGAACGTAATTAAGGGAGTGGTTGTAATAGCACCATAAAAGAAGCAAGACAATGGCAGCTTGCTCTCTCTGGCTTTATGATCCCTAATTACTGGATGAAGATTGCGTTTTTCCCTACTGGAAAGGGAGAGAGAAAGGACTGATTTATTTGTAAGTGAACTGACATTGGATATTCTACAGGGACTTTGCTAATTGAATATCCTTGAATGGACTGACTAAAACGATACATGACTAATGGACTGTTATTTTGACTATGCTATAATCTCTAAATGGAATAAACTATATTTTTATAGCACAAGTTGTATCTGTTATTTTTACTGTATGTTAACAAACATACAAACTTATCTCACACATTTATCTGTATGCCTATCTGACTAACGCTGCACATTCTGTTTAGCTTGTCTCCTTAACCCTGGTTGGGGAACACAGGCTTAACAGAACGCAGCAGCCCTCACCTCCAAACAGCCAATCTCCAGTCAGTTTACGGCCTCCCAGCTGCTCCAGCCTGCTGGGATCGCTGCCGTCACACCCCACTGTTGCCTTTTGCTGTTGTCACTCCAACCCCCTCTGTTTCAAGAAGTTTAATCAAAATGCAGTTAAAAGTCATAAGCCATCATTGGGAGTATATATATGGTACATACATATAACAGGAAACAGAAATTGCCCCACAGGAGCAGATAAAGGTAAATCCTAGAGAGGCAGGAAATACATCACAGAACAATGGAGATGAATGCTGGAGAGGGATAGTGTTAGGGATAACATTGTTTACCCTAACTGGTTTAGGTAAAATAATAAATATGTTATCATGGTTGATTAGTTAAAGTGTCTGTAACTTTAACTATAGGAATGTAATTAAGGGAGTGGTTGTGAAAGCACCATAAAAGAAGCAAGGAACGTCAGCTTGCTCTCTCTGACTTGATGATCCCTAATTACTGGATGAAGACTGCGTTTTTTCCCTACTGGAACGGGAGAGAGATAAAGGACTGATTTGTAAGTGAACTGACATAGGATATTCTACACGGACTTTGCTAAATGAATATCCTTGAATGGACTGACTAAAATGATACATGACTAATGGACTGTTATTTTGACTATGCTATAAACTCTAAATGGAATAAACTATATTTTTGATAGCACATCTGTTATTTTTACTGTATGTTAACAAACATGCAAACTTATCTCACGCATTTATCTGTGTGCCTATCTGACTAACACTGCACATTCTGTTTAGCTTGTCTCCTTAATCCTGGTTGGGGAACACAGGCTTAACAGATAGTGCTGCCTACACAGCAGACATAACCCTTATAACATCTTCCCCTTTTCATATTAACACACATTGCAAAACACTGTGGACATTGTAAAAGTTTCAGTGAAAACAACTAACATCTTCCCCTTTTCATATTAACACAAACAAAATTATAAACCCTATAAAACATTGCAAATGTTGTAAAAGCTCAGATAAGAACAGTATCAAACAACTGTAACATCTAAACAACATTCTAAACCTTGTAAAGCCTTGTAAACATTGTAAAAGTTCTGATGAGAATGATATCAAAATATCTGTAACTTTTATACAACATTATCAACATTATAGAACACAACATTATAAAGGTTCGGATGAATACCGTATCAATAGTTTCTACAGATTAAATCTATCAGATGGTTGCGAACATCTGCCACTATGGGTGATGACTGGCCCTCTTGCACAGACTGGCTGTCTTTGCATTAAGGGTTTCTCCGACCTCATTGGGAACGCTGGGCTCTTCTCACCGCTTACTGGGGCGTCCAGCATTCAACTACTATTGGATATACCTGTTCTATATTAGCATACTCCAAATACTCTTATCTGATTGGTCCACACATACTACAAGATGATTGGTTAAATAAACTACCGTGATTGGCTCGCTATGAATCAACCGCGATTGGCCGGACCAATTGCGGGAGATTCAAAGAGCCATCATTGGCTGGAAAGCCGCAAGCAATCCCTATATGAAGGGCTGCCGCGGCTCCAAGATCTTGTACTGATCTATACATTAAATAAAGAGCTGAAAAGTCACACTGGTCTCGAGTCTCCTTCCTACAATCTAACACTGGCGACGAAGGTGGGATCCTGAGGCAAAGAGACCAATCGAGCACGTGGCAACCAGAGCTGAACAACTGACGAGATGGCGGCAGCAACTCACCACCCGCACCATTCGATCAGGTGGCAGAGGATTGGGAATCGTATATCGATCGATTCCTCATGTTCCTCGAGAGCAACAACCTGAAGGATGCAAACGACCAGAGGAAGAGGTCTGTGTTCCTGACACACTGCGGGCCCGCAGTGTTCAAGATGGCCAAAGCACTGGCCAAACCCCAAGACGTGAAGGAGATGGCATGGACAGATCTGGACCGGCTACTGCGAAACCATTATGCACCAGCCGTTCCCAACCTCATCCGGAGGCATGAAATTTATAGAAGGGACCAGAAGGAAGGCAAAAGCATTGGGACTTCATGGCAGCCCAAAGGAACCTTGGGGGTGTGTGTGGCTTTTCTGACATGGACGAGGCTCTGAGAGACCGCGTAGTTCTCGGATTGAGGGACCCCATACTCCAGAGCCGGCTGATGGCTCAAACAGATATCTCAGTCACCAAAGCCATCACCAAAGCTACCGCAGCCAAGGCAGCAAAGCAGTCAGCAGCCAGAATGCGGCAAATGAACATGATAGACCAGCAGTCACCCATGGAAGCCACACCAGCCCCAGACAAAAGACCAGAAGCAAGCCAAAAAGCCATGACCACGCACCATGGGGATGTCGACTCCTTCTCCGAGACTGAGGAGGAGGAGGAGGAAATCCACAGACTACAATCGGAATGAGACTGACGGGAGCGGAGAGGTCATAAGTCGGGGTTTCAGTGTGCCTGGTGCAGAGGAGACCATCCCCGTTCAGAGTGCCAGTTCCTAGACGCCATTTTCCGGCACTGTGAAAAACGGGGACACATTATCAAGGTTTGCCAGAATATGAGAAGATACAGCCTGAGGCGATGCAACAGCACCCTCCCCCCCCCCCAGAATCCGGGACAGGCACGCAGAGAGCCAGTGGAGCCACGAAGGCAGAAACAAGCAGCTCAGCGAAAACTGTCGAAAGAAAGAGACCCACCAGGTGGTTACCATCGGACACTTGAACACAACTGATGCCTGAAAAGTGCACGTGCAGGTCAACATCGAAGGCCAACCGTGCAACATGGAGGTGGATTCCGGTTCCTACCTCTCCATGGTGTCCTGGAATACAATTAAGCGTCTGGTACCTGGCATTTGCAGATGGGAATTGGAAAACCAGAGACTGACCCTAAAAGATTACCAGGGGAACCGGATCCCCGTGGTCGGAATCGGACATTTTCATGTAGTTTTCAAGGGACATGCCGAGGTACTTCTGCTGACCATCATGGATAAAGACCGCCCAAGCCTGCTGGGGCTGGAATGGTTCGCACCATTGGGGATAGAGGTGACTGACATCAACCATGTCGGTGAAACAGACTGGGAGGAGAACCTCATGAAGGATTTCCAGGAAGTCTTCAACAGCAAATTAAGCAAGTACCATGGGTCCCCAATCTCATTTAATCTGAACCCAAATATTGCCCGATCCGCCTTAAGCCATGACGAGTGCCCTTTGCACTCAAACCCAAAATTGATGAGCAACTAGACAAGCTCATCACACAAGGGGTCCTGGAGCAGATAGACCACACATGGTGGGAAACCCCAATAGTCACCCCCATAAAGCCAGATGGGTCTGTGAGAATCTGCGGTGACTACAAGGCCACCCTCAACCACGCATTGTAGCAGAGTGCGTACCCTGTTCCAGTGGTACAGCACCTCCTATACTCGCTGGTGGGAGGAAAAGTATTTGCAAAGCTCAACTTGGCACAGGCATACCAGCAGCTGCCAGTTGACGCCGAGACAGCCGAGGCACAGACTATTGTGACCCACAGGGAGGCATTCCATTGTAAAAGACTCCAGTTCGGAGTCAGCATGTCCCCAGGGGTATTCCAGAGTCTAATGGAATGATTATTACAAGGAATCAAAGGGGTGGTGCCTTATTTCGATGAAGTGCTAGTTTCGGTGAAGAACAAGAAACAATTAGAAAGCTGCCTCAGGGAAGTCTTGCAAAAATTTAAAGAGGCAGGACTTAAAAGTAAAAAAAGAAAAGTGCCAACTATGCACAGAGAAAGTAGAGTTCCTGAGATATTTTATTGATAAAAATGGAATCTACCCCACCAAAAAGAAAGGTAAAGCCATCAAAGAAGCCCCCAGACCTCAAAATAAAATGGAGCTGCAAGCTTTCCTTGGACTTATTAACTTTTATAATGTTTTTTTGCCACAGAAGGCAACAACAGCAGAACCCCTACATAGGCTGTTAGACAAGACAGCCACCTGGTCATGGGGCAAGCAGGAAGAAAACGCATTCCAGAAAATAAAAGACTGGCTAACATCTGAATAAGTCCTCATACAGTATAGCGAAACCCTACTGTTGACCGTGACCTGTGACGCTTCACCATTTGGTGTTGGAGCCATCCTAAGCCACACTCTGCCAGACGGGAGAGAAGCACCAATTGCATTCTTCTCCAAGACATTGTCCAGGGCAGAGAGAAATTATAGCCAGCTGGACAAGGAGGGGCTAGCAGCAATCACCGGCGTGAAGCGGTTCCACAAGTACCTGTACAATAGGACCTTTTCCCTTATCACTGACCATAAACCACTACTAGGAATACTGGCAGGGAACAAGGCCACCCCAAACATATTGTCACCAAAGATGACAAGGTGGTCTAAATTCTTTGCTGCCTATAACTACCAACTAATTCACCGACCAGGAAAAAGCATCTCACATGCAGATGCACTGTGCCACTCCCCGCTACCTGACCTGGAAGACGACCCGGCACCCACAACATCTATATTACAGATAGAAACATTACCCACCCCACCCCTGACCACGTCAGACATTGCCAAAGAAACTAATAAAGACTGGCGCGAGTTTTGAACTGGGTGGAAAAAGGGTGGCCAGAAACCGATGGCGGTGACCAGTTTAAACCTTTCCGGAACTGACAGACTGAACTATTTACTCAAAGGGGCTGTATATTATGGGGGGATAGAGTTGTGGTTCCTGGGACATTACAAAAAAGCATGCTGGCCATGCTGCATGAGGAACATCCAGGCATCGTCAAAATGAAAGCCCTGGCCAGGAGTTATGCTTGGTGGCCAGGGATGGACAAAGACATTGAGACATGGGTGGCAACATGCAGGAAATGCCAACAATCCAGACCAACCCCCCCTTTGGCACCTACTCTAGAATGGGAGACCCCCAGGGGACTGTGGTCAAGGGTCCATATAGATTTTGCCAGACCCACAAAGGGACACACATTTCTAATAACAGTTGACGCATACTCAAATTGGCTGGAGGTTAGCGTCATGCAATCTACCACCACAGAGGCCGTCATCAAAAAGCTAACAAAACTGTTTGCCACCCATGGACTACCAGACTTGCTAGTGTCAGACAACGGGCCGCGATTTACAACACTATCATTCAAGAAATTTCTTGCTGAATGGGGTATACGACATGCTTTGTCAGCACCCACTTATCCGGCAGTGAACGGGCGAGCGGAACACATGGTTCGTTACACAAAAGACAGGTGGTTCATAACACAAAAGATAGAAAAAATGAACACCGGGGATATACACAATAAATAAATAAAATGCTCATGATACAACACATAACACCCAACACATCAACAAATAAAAGCCCAGCAGAGCTACTGATGGGCAGAAAGTTACGATCACAATAAGACAGACTGCACCCAACATACAACCCTGAAAAACTACCAGACTCATCTAGTAAATACCGCATATTTACTCCGGGAGACGCAGTCTACGCAAAGAATTTCACAGGGGACCCACTCTGGGTACCAGCCAAAATAACTCAGGTGATGGGCCCCTGGTCATACCAGCTGGAAATAGAAGCTGGAAGAAGCTGGAAACAACACATCGACCAACTGAGGTCAAGAACAATCACCGACAACACAGGCAACACACAAATACCACAAATAGACATTAATAAAAAAACCAGAGGGGGGAAGAAACCCCAAACATTAACCAAAAGGGAGGAGAAAATCCTCCCAGAACACAGCAACAACCCGAACACCCCCAACCAAAACCAAGAGACAGAAAAACAAACCAACACTACTTACCGGCAGACAACGTCGGCAGAAGGGAACCATCAGAGGACGAACAACACGAAGCCTCACCTGGAAGAAGCAGCCAAGCCAGCTCAACCAGCCCGGAAAGACCAGGAGGGAGCAGCAGAGCTGACAACTCAACCGACCCAGGTCGACCGGGTGGGAGTTGCAGCAATAGGCCTGACTCACCCTTCCAGGCGGTTCCATCAAAAAGGACGAGAGAAACAAGGATCCCGTCCGAACCAGCCGAAGACCAAGCCACAACTGAGCTGCGCAGGTCAAGTAGGCACGTAAACAGTCCCGCGTACTTACGGGACTATATTACGTAGGACTGAACCAAGAGGGGAGGGGTGTTCGATATTAGCATACTCCAAATACTCTTATCTGATTGGTTCACACATACTACAAGATGATTGGTTAAATAAACTACCGTGATTGGCTCGCTATGAATCAACTGCGATTGGCTGGACTAATCACGGGAGATTCAAAGAGCCATCATTGGCTGGAAAGCCACGAGCAATCCCTATATGAAGGGCTGCCGTGGCTCCAAAATCTTGTACTGATCTATACATTAAATAAAGAGCTGAAAAGTCACACTGGTCTCAAGTCTCCTTCCCGCAATCTAACACGGATGAATACAGTAGCAATAGTTTCTAAAGATTAAATCAGGTGGTTGCGAACATCTGCCACTATGAGTGACGACTGGCCCTCTTGCACAGACTGGCTGTCTTTGCATTAAGGGTTTCTCCGACCTCATTGGGAACGCTGGGCTCTTCTCACCACTTACTGGGGCGTCCAGCATTCAACTACTATTGGGTATACCAGCCTGCTCCAAATTCTCATCAACATTGGTCTGAGGCATCATCCCTGTGCATTCCTTATTATATTTTGTTAAAATAAATTTTATTAAGTTTCCAAATTTTAAAAACATAAAATTAAACTTACATTGTTATCAACATCAAGACATCTTCTGCATTTCCTCACATTTTTCAGCATATGTATTTACTTATTCCTTTACCATTATATATTCCATCTTACTCTTACTATAAATCAATATCTTTTATCCTTACATCTCAATCTTCTCCATGGTATTTTTACATATTTACATATTCCCTCATTCTTTTCCTATTTCCCATTTTATTTTCTTTTTATTTCTAAACCACTCATACCATGCATCCCAGGCCCTATAATAAATTCCTGTGCATTCCTTATTGTCAATGGGTAAGTGTGGCATAGTATTACCAGATGCACCTGGCCTGTCCACTGAATATGGGAAGTCTGGCTGCTCAGCCATGTGCAAATCTACCCGATTTCGACGATAAAGAGTTCCTTCAATGTCCACTAAATAGGAGCGTGGTGCCACTTGCTGTAAGCAGCTACCCATTTTCCAGTGGCCTGTTTGATCTCCAGGCAGCAATCTCATCCAAATCTGTTCCCCAATCTTCAATTCTGGCAGATCTCTAGCTGATTTGTCATATCTCTCCTTGGCCGCTTATCTCTTCAGCTGTAACTTTTCTGAGACCCCTTGTATTACCTAGGGCTCAAGCAGCATATTTGCCCCTGCAGGTAAAGATGTCTTTAATCTCCTTGACATCAGTCTTTGCATCGGACTACGTAAAAGAGCCTTCCATGGATCTTTGCCTTCACTGTGAGCTTTCCTACATAAGTTCCTGACAATCTTCACAGCCAATTCAGCTTTGTCATTAGCTTGTTGATGATGTGGTGAAGAAGTCACATGCTCGAACTCCCATTCAGCGGCAAATTTCCTAAATTGTAGGCTTGTAAACTGAGGACCATTATCCAAAATCACTTTATCAGGTTGCCCATGACATGCAAACTGAGTCTTGCATCTCTTAAAGGTAGTCTCAGCTGGACAATCTAAAAGAGGTTCCAATTCCCAAAAGTGGGAACAATGATCAACTAATATTATATACTCTTTTCCTACATAGTTGAATAGGTCCATACTAACTATCTGCAAAAGACGCGATGATATCTCATGGCACATCATAGTTTCTTTTTGTTGCGAAAATGCATATTCCTTGCAAGTGGAACAATTGCTGACAAAGTCCTTGATTTCACCTTGCATACTAGGCCAGTAAAGCGTGTCATGGGCTTGTCTATAACATGCCTCTCTACCAATGTGGCTCAAGTGTATGCACAATAGCATCTCTGCTTGTTTATTTTCAAATGAATTAGAAAGCTGCATTTTATGCTGACACTTGCGTTGATAGTTCATCATGCTTAGCTGTTATTTAGAGACTGCATTAGCACAATCATTAATCTGCTCTAAAGCTCTCAGCCGTTTGTCAGTAAGTTCTACAGTCCAGCACATCTCAATTGCAGCTTGTAAGCTTAGATTATGCTCCCTCAAGAGGCAGCGGCATATGTTTTCACAGATAATGCCCAAGACTATTTTATCACAAATAAGTTCATCTTTTAAGGGGCCATAGTCACAGCTTGCCACTTTTTCCCTTAAGTGTGTAATGAAGCTGTCTATTGTGTCACCTTCTTCTTGTATGCAGCTGCCGAATACATATCTTTTGTAAATGATATTTTTAAGCAGTCTTAAAAAGGCTTCCAAAGCATCCAGAATAGCTTTGGTGTTGCTTTTGTGCTTCTCAGCAAGGGTTACGTTGTATTTATAAATGTGAAGACATTCACTGTCCTTCAATCTCCTCAATGTGGTGACTTGTACTGCTGCAGGCTTATTGTTTAAACCCATAGCTAAGGAATAGTCCTCGAACTCTGCCCTGAACTTCTCCAAGCTGCTGCTACAATCCCCATTCACCCTCATGGGCTCGAGCGGAGGTATGCTGCTGGCAGCTGTCATACTACTGGGTTCCTTGCTTTAAATGCTTGGCTTTCAGGACAGGACCCACTGGTATGCCTCAAATGTATCAGGAAAACATGGATTCAAATACTTCTGACAATAAAATACTTCTGACAACAGAACAAAGGAGATGAATGCTAGAGAGGATAGTGCTGCCTGCATAGCCGACATAACTCTTATAACACCCCCCTCCAGGTATGGCAAATCCAGAGGGTGAGGTTGACACTTGACTCCATCCCTCTGCAACATTGGAGGCTTTTAAGAAGAGATTGGGCAATCAATTTTTCGGAAATAGTGTAGAGTTTCCTGATTGAGAATGGGGTTGGACTAGGAGATCTCCAAGGTC
Organism: Hydrophis major; assembly: GCA_033807585.1. Classification (NCBI taxonomy): domain Eukaryota; kingdom Metazoa; phylum Chordata; class Lepidosauria; order Squamata; family Elapidae; genus Hydrophis; species Hydrophis major. The sequence continues at coordinate 5,726,193 of CM066333.1, read as the reverse complement.
CCATCTAGGGGTGGGCTGCTGCGGGTTTGCGAGAGCCCCTAGGTAAAATTCTGCACAGTTTGGAGAACGCCCGAATCCCACTTCTGGCTGGCCCCTCCTACCCTGGCCCTCCCCTCCCAGGAGTCCCCACGTGGCCCATTTTGGATGCAGGGAAGTACAGGTTGTGTGTGGAGGCTCAGCGAGGGCAAAACATGCCCCCCCCCCCGGGATGTTCAGGAAGGCCTGTTTCTGGCTTCCAGAGAGCTTCCGGAGCCCGGGAAGGCCGTTTTCGTCCTCCCAGAGGTTCAAGAAAAGCCTGGGAGGGCAAAAATGCCTCCCCCCCCCGTGGTGCCAGAGTCTGACTAGGCCATGCCCACCCAGCAACCGGGCAGAGAACCCTTCGCTAAAATTTTGGAAGCCCACTCCTGGTCCCTTCCAACTCTGAATACCAAGTCCAAGGAGCAGCCTACAAAACAATGACCTTGGGCTGGACCTCACTGCCTATCCAGACCACTGGGACCAATGATCTTGGTGAGAATTGCTGAACCAATGCAATTTTCTATCATCCAACCCCTAACCCCAGAACTGACCCAAAAGGATACCGGACTTGATGGTACCAAAAGTCACCAAGAGGTCAAAGAGAGGCAGGATGGACCCACCACCCTCATCATGTTCTCACCAAATTTCATCCAGTGAAATCAGTGACTCTGGGCAGCTTACAAACAATAAAGTTTGCCCAGCAGGAACTAAATAGAATGAATACAGAAAAGACAGGCTCTTGTTTTATTCTTTTTTACTTGCCCCTTAATTTGCTAAACAAGACAATGTCTTTCATCTCCCAAAAGGCAGGATGGAAAAGTTGTTTGGAAGCTGATGTCAAAGCCTGGAGTTCTTTCATGTTTCCACACTGGCTGACTGGGGCAATTGTTTTTAAGAGGCAACTTCAATGATTGGCATTTTTTTCCCACTGAGTTCCTCAAATACAATTTTGTGCAATGTTCAGCAAAGAATTAGTTTATCCATTTGTCCTGAGGCTTCTGCTTGCAAATGGCTCTTCCTTGCCGGTTACATTCCACATTAACCCAGCATTGAAGTTTTGTAGTACACCCAACAGACATTCTTCCACAATTTAGTCCCCTGGTTGGCTGCCCGTCGCGCCAGTAACTGAATAAAAGAGACAACAGTCATGAGTCCTCCAGACAAAATGAGCATCATTTATAGACTTTGAAGCGGAAATAAATGTTCAGTCTGTTCACCTTCTTCCCTTACCTCAATGGGAGTTTATAATTCAATTCAACCTTTACTGTCAATGCACAACGGGTGTATAATGAGATTGGCTGAGTCTCCCTTAGTGCATGTTACATATCAGTAACTCACAGGGAAAAAAGAAAATCCCTAACCCAATAAATCATACTAATAGCACACAATCCTCTATACATATATTTGTATAACAACTCCAAATGTTGGTTTGTAGTTGATGTGATAGAGAAACAGAGGTGAGGTTCTTCTGCCCTTTCATCCTTTTGAACAGGCCATGGCAAAAGATTACATATTTCTAGGCAGCTGTTTTTAAAAAATGGACTTTGGCACCTCCCTGGTTTCTTCAGGAATTGAGGCTTGGGGAGAATTCTGGAATGTTCTATTCTCCTCTTTGCTGGTGATTTTAGTTGTGGGTGATAGCGGGAAGAGTGGGTAGGTACTCATTTGTAGGGCACTGTAGAGTTTATTCCTTTCCTCATTATTATCTCCCTGCAAGAAAGCATTGGGGAAGGTCCTCCATCAGTTTGGGGCTCAGTGTCATCCCAATGTGTGATGGAATATATGCACCTACAGGACGTCTGTGTGTATGTGTGTGTTTGTGTGTGTGTGTATGTGTGTGGTGGTGGTGGTAGGAGATTTGGCTATACAGAATTTTCCCAGGAAGAGGCCCATATTAAGAGCTGTGTAGTCCTGGATAAAGAGGGTCACGTGCTTCTCCCACCCCCAAGCTTCTGCCTCCACCTATTACTGGTATGAAGCAAGGCAGGTGGTGCTCGGTCCCTACCATCCAACCTCATCCTTCAGCTCTGCTGCACACTCTGCAAGCAAAGACAGATGGTGGGATGAATCAGGTGGTGGAATAAACCCCATCACACCTCTGCCTCCGCTTGCTGCTTGGAGGGATTTACCCTCAAGATTATTTTCCCCCTTTTAAACCTGACCTCCTTTTCCAAAGGCATTGGCTATCACCCAGAAGGAACAATCTCTTTCCTCCTAGATCTACATAAGGCAGAAGCCCCGCTTTCCATCTGCCAGTCAGCAAAGTGTCTCTTGATTTTTACCCTCAGGAATCCACCTGGCCCCTATGGCCCTTAAAATATCAGTTGTTGGGCTTACAAATGATCCTCTCTCCATATGTGTTTCCATCTCGGCAAACCCAGGGATCAATTCAAGGGAAACCCTCTGTAAACTCTTTCCAAGGCTCTCACTTGACTCTTGGTGTTACCACACATGCACCCAGCAAGCTCCAATCGAGCTGCTCCATCCATCAATTGAATCTTAAAGAAACGTGGCTCCAAATTATTGCTTTTTGTCATTGTCCTCCCCTCCCCCTGCCTCGAGGCAATGGAACAGCTGCCCAACACTGCCTGGAGGCTCCCAAGCTTTTGCAACAGTGCCCCAAACATGGCACAAGGAACAGCCACCACTTTTCCCAGCAGAGCTTGACTCAAAACAAAGTGCTGCAAGTATAGATGCCTTTCCCATCTGTTTCCCCCCACATCTCTCACCCCTCTTCCTCCCTACACATACACACAGGGCTGGGCTGCTGGGGGTCACAGGGGTTCGGGAGAGCCCCCTAGCTAAGATTCTGTGCAGTTTGGAGAACCCCCAATCCCACACCTGGCTTGACCCCACCCACCCCTCCACTCCCAGGAGTCCCCACATGTCCCGATGGATGCAGGTAAGTGCACATGGGGGCTTGGGAAGGGCAAAAAACAGGCCTCCCGGAAGTTCAGGAAGGTTGAAAATTGCCCTGTTTTCTGGCTTCCAGAGAGCCACCAAAGCCTGGGGAGGCCATTTTCGCCCTCCTGGAGGCTCAAAAAAAGCCTCTAAAGTTCGGGGAAGGCAAAAACACCTGCCCCCCACTGTGGTGCAGGAGGCCGACTAGGCCACGCCCATCCAGCAATCGGGCAGAGAACCGGCTAAAATTTTTGGAACCCACCCCTGCACACATACACACACATACACACAAACACACTCATATATACATTTACAGAGAAAGTTGCTATATTCCAATCTATCTTCAGAAATTTGTAATGACCCCCACATAATGACACATATAGTGAAAAATCACACAAATGCCATTATTATTAGTGTCCTCATTTATAATTACAGAATTATAATCATATAATCATGCAAATAATCATTGCATCTTCTGTCACCTGTCTCAGACCTGAAGATATTTGAGGCTATAAGAAACAAACTTGAATTAGTCACTTACTTTTTTAAAGATCTAGCTTGACTATATTGCCATTTCCATTTCCCTTCTGTGAAAGTCAAGCCAATCCAGTAATGCCCATATTTCTCTTTAGTAATTTCTTCTATGAATGCCTGAAAGAAAAAAAATATTTACAGTGAATGACGGAGAGATCTCTTTTTAAGCCCTTATGTCTTCCCTCATCCCTCGCCCTTAGTTTGTCCCATAAAATCAACAACCATCTTCAGTGCTTCCACAATGAACAAAATCTGATGCAAACACAGGTCACCCCACAATCGAGGAGAAACAGTCTCTTGACCACCTCAGGTTGATGGTGAGGACATATCTGCTCACCTTCTTTCCACCTTCTGAGCAGCTGCTCACTGCCCCTGTTTTGGGGCTTCCAGGAAGGAGGAGCCCTGCAAGATTACCAGCTAGCAGGAAAGGCCATCCCTCTCAACACTGGCAGCTGTCCAGACCTCCGCAACCGCTGTATAGTAGCCTTGGTTGCAGCACAGAGTCTTCTTTCAAGGCTCAACACAACTGTGGGCTTTCCAAAGAGCACACTGAGAAAAAAACCTTCATTATCTCACAAAGCTGGTCAATCCTCCAGCCCAACAATTACTGTAAGCTACCAGGATTTGGGGAGAGACAGGCTCTACCACACCATTCCACAGTTGTGCCCAAAAGCAGGTTGCAGGGATCTGCCAAGTTTTGAGAGGGCAGGTAGAGCTTGGAAAGAGCCTGAACCCCATGCCAAAAATGAGTTCTCTGCATCTCTTGTTCAGCACCCATGTAGAACTACTGAGTTTTTGTGCCAGTGCTTTCCTACTTTAATCCCCTGGCTTGAACGCATGAGGACAGCTTTCAATCAGATGTCTTGCTATTCAGAGATTATCCAATCAGTGCAGGAGAGGGGTCAGTGATGGGCACAGCCTGTTTTAGGTTGGTTTCCTTTTCTGCCAAATCAAGGCCAGGACGACCAAAAGCCAAAGGATACAACAACCAAACTCAGTCAACGACAAAATTATTCTAATTCCCAGCCACTCACCTTGTAGGAACACTAAGTGAGAGCTGTATTGAAGGCCAGGAACCTCAGCAAAGCTGTAGGTCCAGACGGGGTGCTGGGGATAGTGGTAAAGACCTGTGCCAACCAATTAGCAGAGGTCCTGATGAGGATCTTCAACATCTCCTTGCAAACGGCCAGTGTTCCATCATGTTTGAAAGCAGCCACTATCATCCCAGACCCAAAGAAAACAGTAATTAACTGCCTGAATGACTACAGACCTATTGCATGAACTGTAGTGATGAAGTGCTTTGAGTGATGTAGTGATGTAGTTTGTAGTGATGAAGTGCTTCGAGAAATTGGTTCTTCAACACCTTAGGTCATGCCTCCAGTTAGGGATACACCCTAGCAGAATCTGCACGGCAGTCAGGCAAATATGTGAGATAAACGTTTTTGTAGCTTACACTCAGTAAAACAGATTACATCCTTACTATAAAGGAATTATGTTGTGGCCTAAATGGTGCAGACCTTTTATGTTCAACACGTACCATCTTCAGTCTATTTTGGAATTTATTATTTATAAATTCCGTACCATTATCAGTTACAAGATTTACTAATTTCCTTTTAGTTTTTCTTTCTGCAAACTTCAACCAATTAAAGAAATTCTGATATGTTTCCATTTTACTCTTCATTAAATAACAGAAACCATATCTAGAATAATGATCCATTATACTTAATATATAACGAGCACCTCCCACACTTGGTTTTTTAGGACTTATAATATCAGCAAATACAACCTCTAGAGGTTCTTTAGTTTTAAATCCATTAATTCTATTTGCTGGCATTACCTTGCTTTTTTCTTGACTTCAAGCATTGCAGTGCAAATACTTACTGCAAGGCTTCAGTTTTATACCTTCAGACAGTTCAACCATTTTTTTAAGCATTTCAAAATTTATATGCCCTAAACGTCTGTGTAACAAATGTATGCATTCATCATGAGGTTTAACGTTATTATACACTGTGTTAGCTACCTCTAATTGATTATCTTTTAACACATACAATTCACCTTTTAAAGTTGCAGTCATTTTTTTACTTTCCTTTTCTATGATGCAGTTTTCTCCCCTAAAGGTAACCTAGTTTAATCAAAACTCTAACTGAAAGCAAATTAAACTTTTGTGGTACATATAACATTTTTACATTTTCTTTTATGCAAGAACAATGTGCAATACCTTCACCTTTTGCTTTCATTTTCCAGCCATTAGCTAACGATATCTGCTGTGAACTCGTGGACATCTTAACAAATCTTTTTTTATCTTTCGTTATGCAGTGCAATGCTCCACTATCTACAACCCATAAATTATTATTCACAGTTTCGTTGCTATACATGGCTAACTCTAAACATTTTTTATCCTTTTGATGCCTTTTAGCATTCTGGCTGGCATTGTGGCGTTTTCCTTTCTTGCAGAATCTAGCCAAATGTCCTTTTCCTCCACAATTAAAACATTTTCTAATTGTATAGGCTGTCGAAGATAATTTCTCTTCTTTAGTTTGTTCCCTTCTCAGTTGATCCCTTTCAAGCCTTCTCCTGGCTTCTTCAATTAATCTGCCAGTAATGTCAGTTAATGTGAGGTTATTTTTTAGCAGTATTTCCAGTGAAGTTACATAGTCGTCATAGCTCTCATCTAACAAAGACAAAATTATATAAACCTGATGCAGTTCTGTGAAGATAAGTTCTTTTTCATGCAGTTCCTGAAAAATTCTCTTCATTGTGTTTATAGGAGTCAACATGTCTCCATTCTTTTGAAGATGTGTTCTGAACAGCTTCTGTGTAAGATTTATATGTGCTCCTACACTGTCTCGAACATAAATCTTCCTTAAATCCCAACATTTCACAGCTGTTTCTTCTCCACAAATATGCACAAGCTGCTGGTCACAGAGTGTCAGTCCTATTATACAGAGAGCTTGCTCATTCTTCAGTTTATATTCTTGTATTTTCTGGGCATCATTCTCATCCTCCGGATCCCAAGCATCTACCTCTGGTGGGTTTTGAATTATACTCCACAAACCTTCTCTGCGTAGAAGTAGGCTGCATTTCATAGACCATGAAACATAGTTTGTTCCATCCAGTTTGGATATTAGAGACAAACCTGGTAAATTGACTTGTGCCATCTTTCTCTGGATATTAAACTATAATTAATAAAACATAGCTGTCTGTTTACAGTATTGTGTAACTACACTAACTCTCACTTTATATAAGCTTGTTATATCCTGGTTAGTCTGACTGTGCAGCCTGGGCCCATAACCAGTGTTAGGGATACACCTTAGCAGAATCTGCACAGCAGTCAGGCAGTCAGGCAAATATGTGAGATAAACATTTTTGTAGCTTACACTCAGTAAAACAGATACAATGTGCTGGTTAAATAGTTTATTCCAGTAAGAGTTTTAGCATAGTCAAAACAGTCCATATATCATTCACTAGTTCAGTCTGTCCGGGGATTACTTAGTTGCAAAGTCCAGTGTCAAAAAAGAGGTCAGTAAACTTACAAATATCAGTCCAGTAATAAATCTCCTCGCAGTTGAGATATAAAGAAAATCAAACCTCCTTTCTTCCTTCAGCAGCAGGGAACACGCAGTTAACAATCCATCATAGTCAGCAAGCAAATTCAGTAAGCCAGCAATCCAGTAAGCTCTCTTGCTCCCTCTTATGGCGGTTTTACAACCGCACCCAAAATTACATGCTTTGCTGTTTAAAGTGACACACACATAAACTTACTATCATAGTTTATATATATTATTTTACCCAAACTACGTTAGGTAACCTTGTTATTCCTAACACCTGCCACCAAATTTTGATCAATACCATTTTTCCTACAGGGGACTAGATCGACAGATGATGCCATAGCTACTGCTTTACATTCCATTGTGAATCATGTAGATACCTAGAAACTATGTCAGAAGGCTTTTCATAGACTACAGCTCAGCCTTCAACACCAGTCTGCTGAGCATTCTTTTTTTTTTAAACAAATTTTATTAATTTTACAAAAACAATACACAAATAAACATACAAAACACAGAACATAGAAAAAAAAAAACCTAAAACATCTTTTCTGAAGGCTGCTTGATCCCGGGTTGAAACTCTTCACACAGACACAAATTCAAACATCATATTCATTTTCTATATCCTTCCATATCTTATTATCATTTTCAATGTCATTCTTTGTCTGTTCTATTTCCAACTATCCATTCATCTTTTTTCTTTTAATATACTTCTCCTAAACACTTATTGGAGTGACGCCTTTAACTCATTGTCCTAACTTAAAGTTACTTCATATAACACTTAATTTATCTTGGGATTCTGTTTAGTACATTCTAAAATTACACAATAAATTTTATAAAAAAGGTAAAGACCCAACAATAACGAAGTAAAATCCTATATAAGCACTATCCATATCATTAAAAAAAAAAAAACTAATCGTATATATTAATACTCATTTATATCTTAAGCATTTTACTCTAAATACACATATAAAGACCCAGTCTTATGTATCTCCCAGAATCCCTTTTTTTTTCAATTAGATTCACCCATTGTCTCTAAATAAACTTTTTTTCTTTAAATCTTGCTTCCCACCATTAAGGCTTCTCCTCCCCCCCTTTCTCTCTTGCTTATTCTTCTCCTTGCCCTTTTTACACCTTTGTCTCTCCTCCTCCCTTTTCTTACTCCCTTTCCATTGTTTTCTAACCTTGCATCCACCTTTCATCTCATTTTTCTCCTTTTTGATTGTTTTTTCAAACCTTAAAATCCCCCTTTTCTTATCCTCCTCCTTATCTTTTTTTTTCTTATCTTTCTCCTCCTCCCCAGAAAAAACCCATTGTTCATCAAAGATGGCTTCTTCTTCCTCTTCTTCTTTGTCCCAGTCGTTCTGCTGCGTAGTCAACTTTTCATAAGTGCATAACGCCATTTCTAAAAATTGAAATAAAGTGCCCAAAGTATCTTTTCAATCTTGTTCTTCCTTTTTATATTTTTGATATTCAGTTTTTAATTCATCCACAAATGATGCCATCATAAAAAGAGAAACTTTTCCCAAAACAACCACCCAAGTATTTTTAATCAAGAACAATTCAAAAAAGATTCCAAAAGTTAATACTTTTTTTTTTTCCTTCTTCTACTTCTCTTTCTGGGGTTACTGTTTAATCAAAGAGGTCTAATTGCCATATATCTTTCTTTAGAATTCTAGGCAATCTCCTCCTTTTTCAACTTCTGCTCCAATTTTTTTCCTCTCCCTTCTCACTTGCAACAACAATTTTTAAATGATCAGAAATCCATACCTCCAATAAAGGTTTTCCAATTTCTTAAATTATTAAGTCCAATGTTCAAAGAGTCTTTTGTCCCTTGGCTTTAACTTTCAAAATAATTCACCTTCAATGCCCAAATAAATTTCAAATCTTCATCTGCTGTTTCTATGGGGTGGGAGAGTGTAGGAAAAAAAAGTTTCCCTTTAACAGCTTTCTCCGCTGCTTATCGATCTTCTTAGGGATACAATGTATCCTCCAGCAATTCAAACAATTCAGTTCCAGAGAGTTTGAGAGATGTTGATTAGCCCAGCTCAGCCTGCACTTTCACTTTTCCTGCTTCCTCCAGCATAATCTTACCCGGTTGCAGGCTTTTTCGTGGTGGCCATTACTGACTGCCACTCCACCCCCTCAGGAAAAAGGGGTTTTCCCGGACGAGGAGGGGGTCTGCAACACCCCCAACCCTCTGTCTAGCTCCCCTCTCTTCGGCTGCCTCTACAGGGCAGCCATATCCCCCAGATCCATTTGGATTGGGGGCACCTAAGTGGCAAGCACAGCAGGAATCATGGACAATCGCGAATTCCTGCTGCCCCAAAGCCATGCGGAACCGGAACCCCCAGCATTCTTATCGGAAAGCTGACTGACTTGAATTTTCCCACTTCTATCTGTGACTGGATTAAAGACTTTCTAATGGACTGGCCACAAACAATGAGGGCTGGATCTTTCATATCCTCCTCCCTGAAGCTGAGCACTGGCTCTCCTCAGTGCTGTGTGCTCAGTCCATGCCTGTATTTATTGTACACATGTGATTGTGTATCTTCTGACCCATCCACTGTGATTATCAAGTTGGCCGATGATACCACTGTATTGGGCCTCATTACAGGTAGAGATGAAACAGCATATGGGGGGAGGTTCAAAAATTATCCACATAGTGTTCAGAAAATGACCTGCACCTGAACATCAGCAAGACAAAGGAGATGGTGAGGAACCTGCCCCATTTTTCATCAAGGGGGACTGTGTGGAGAGAGGCCCCTCCTTCAAATTCCTGGGAGTCCATCGTAGCGAAGGTCTCACCTGGAGGAACAACACAACCCAGGTGGCCAGGAAATCCCAACAGAGATCTTAGGGTCCACTTCCTTAGGGTCTTGTGGATGAATAAGGTGAAACAACAACTGATGACCTCCTTTTACTGGTCCACAATAGAAAGCATCCTCACTTATTGCATTACAATATGGTATGCCGGCTTGTCAAGCGTGGATAGAAAGACATTACAGTGGGTGATGAGCATGCCTTCCTTTCTTAATCACCTTCAAAGATTATAATTTAACCTTAAATCAACTTAATAGAGGCTTTTTCTAGTAGGAACCTGCCATATCTTTTTGAAGACCTATGCCATATCAGGGATTTCTTTTGTCTTAAAGAACTAGGAAGAAGGCTGCTAAGACAAGCTAAATAAGGAAGTTTGCTAAGAGAGGGAAAAAAAAAGAAAAGTTGATGGAGAACATTAAAGATTGAAAGTCGTGGCGGGGGTGACGGAGGTAGCCGGAATGGACGACGGACGCTGAATTTCTGCCTCCTCTGGGCCATTGCAGAGAATGGATTTAAAAGAACATATCACCTATCTAAACATTATGAATATAAAGAGATTATGAAAGTGAGTTATTCTCTTTGCTTTTCTCCTGAAGATCCGACTGCATTTTACTTGGAGACAGGAGAGGAAGGGCCCTATGATTGAAGACTGTGAAAGAACTTAGAATGAGTTTAAAGGAGTACAGCTGAGAAGATAATAGCTGGTTTGTGAGTATATAGTGTGAAGGCCCATTACTCCCTTCTTTCAATCGAAGTGTCGAGGTCCAAGAAGGTGGAAGAATTCAATATTTTTAAGACAGAACCTTAATAAGGTGTGGGCAATAAAGTTAATTGTTGCCATTGAATTTATTTAGTTTTTATTAAGTTGCATTTACGGAGATAAGGACAAGACAAAGGAGGAAGTGATGTTTATGGATTATAGACTGTAAAATTCTTAAAAGATCAATAGCTGTTTTTGGATAGTTGGATGTCAAAATGCAGCAAAAGTGTGGAAAGTGTTTGGCAAAGACCCAAAGTAGACCTTAGACCTTCAGAGTTATGTCTGATTCAAATGGAAAAAACCCTAGAAATGGAAGCAAGAAAAAAAGTTGCTTGAGAAATCACTGACTCAATCAGTTAAATTTGATGTTATCTTACAAGAGTTAAGAGATATGAAGGAGGATTTGAGGCAAATAAATGATAAAATGGATAATATGGATGTAAGAATAATGGAATTGGTGAAACAAAGTCAGTATATGACACAAGATATTACAGAAGTAAGGACTAAGATGGGATAACATGATAGTGTGTTAAAAAGCCAGATAATTATGATGCATCAGGTGAAAAAGGATTTGATCGAGATAAGGGACCGACAGTACTGTTCAAATTTTTGGATACATGGATATTCAGAGAAAAGTGAAGAAAATGAAGTAAAATTGATTCAAGAAGCATTGAACTGGGCTACCTTGATCCTCCCACATGTCCCTTTTACAAGATATGATATTGACGTAATTAATAGCATCGGCCCAAAAAGGTTGGGAAGAAAATTGCCAAGAGACATTGTGATACGATTCTGGTCTTACACAAAAAAAGAACAATTGATGCATAAGTTACAAAATATGGTGTCAATAGTGTTTGGCATCAGATATAAGTTTTTCCAGATTTAGTGAAATTTTACAATGGAGGAGAGAGATGCATCAAGTTTGTCAATTAGTGAAAAAAATTATATTAATTATAGCTGGGGTTATCCAGTTTTGTTGAGATGTCCATATGGTGGAAGATCCTATAGAGTTGAAACAAAGGAGGAGGTGATGGAGAAATTAAGGGAGCTTGGAATCATCAATAAAGAAGAGTTTGGAAAAGGGAGTTAAGCCAGCTGAGGAGGGGGGATTGCGATTCCCCATGACCCCTGCCAGGTCTCCCCTATCTTCAGTTACCTCTACGGGTTACCTTTGGGTAACCACAGCCCCAAATCCTGCTGGATCAGGGCACTCCAGCGGCGAGCACAGCAGAAACCGTGCATGATCGTGGATTCCTGCCGCCGCCGAAGCCCTGCAAACTGGAAGTCCTCATGGTGGAGCGATAAATATTATAAATATTAATAATAGTTATATTAAGGGATATGTGCTATAACATATGTTTAGGTGTAGAAATAGGGGTAAAGATAGTCAAGGGAAGTGAAGTGGGCAATTGAAGTCCGTGCATGCATGGCTCCTCTTCTTCCCCTTAGAGGCCTTATGCGGCAAAGAAAAGGAAGATCTCCCCCTTTTTTTAAAGAACAAATTTTATTAATTTTCAAAAAATGATACACAAACCAACAAAACATAAAACGTAAGAACATAGAACATCTTTTAAAAAAACAAATAAAACATCTTATTTAAGTACAGCATAGTTCCAAATTATCCCATTTCCATACAAACACAATTTAATATGCATCTTATATTTTTAACTTCATATCTTGTTACTCTTTCCAATTTCTCACTATTTTCCCTGTTCATTAAACTTTTATTTTCATCTATCTTATTTACAATTTCATATGTTCTCATCCAACAATCTAAATTCTCAATAAGCAAACATAAACAAACAAAACATGTAACATAAAAACATAAATTTTCTCTTCAGAAACCCCGGGTTACATCTTTTTGTACAGACATAAATAAAATTCATGCTCACCTTATATACTATTTCAATCTTATTTAACATTCTATATCTTTTATATGTCTTCTCCCCTTTTTTCACTCTCTTAATTCTATTTTATTTACTTCATCTCGATTTAAATCATTATACTTATATCTTTTGTCCGTTCTTTTTCAATTGTTTATTTATCTTTTCTCTTTAATACAAATTTTTTCCTGTAATCAATGGTTGAAGTATGATGCCTTTCTATCTTTCCCCAATTCAGCACTTAAAATACTACATAATTTCCATTCTGATTCTTCTTAGTACATTCCAAATAACATTTTAAAATTAAAAAAAAAAACATAATAAGCTTATAATATAGTAAAAACAATATTCCATAACAAATTAATTAATTAAACTCTATTATTAAACCTTAAATATTTCAGACATAGATATTAAGTATTATTAAATCTTAAATATTTTGCACATTCCCTACAATATTCCATTAACACATCCAGTTTTCTAACTCTATTTCAAGTACAAATACTACAATACAATCTTGTGTACTTTTGCAGAATCTCAAATTGTATTTTACCCTTTATCTCTAAAAAAAACCCCTGTTTTTTAACATCTTGTTTTAAGCCTTTATGACTTTTTTTTCCTTACTCTCTTGTCAAATCTAACCTTTTTACCCACCCACCCATCTCTCAATCTCCACCCTTTTCAACTCCCCTCTCTGTTGTATTTCTCTTTTCTGTTGCTTTCTGACATTATATCAATTTTTCACCTTATTTTTCCCTTTCTTGGTTGTTTTTTTAAATCTTGAGTTCTCCATTTTCTTTCCCCCTTTTCCCTTTTCTTCATCAATAAGAATAGTTTGTCCATTAAAGATGGCTTCTCCTTCTTCATCCCAGCTTTCTGGTTGCTGTATTTCCTGATAGGTAGAAATCGCCATTTCCAAGAAGTGGAAAACAGATCCAAGAGAGCCCTTGCCTTCTTGTTCCTCTTCTTTTAGCTTTTTAAATTCCATTTTCAATTCTGCTACAGATAATGCCATTGTTTTATTTTTATTTTTTTAAACAATCCAAGTGTTTTTAAACTTTCAAAAAATAATGTACAAAAATTCCAAAGTCATCAAGCAATCCAAATCAACTCAAACAGTTTCATTTAGCACTTTCTTCTTTTAATACTTTCTCTTCCTGGGGTAGAGTTCAATTACACAATTCCAAAAAGATTTCTTAGAAGTCTTTATTACAGTTTAATCTCTGATCTCATAAACTCCAAGCAGTCTCCTCCAGCAGAATTTTGATATAATCCATTTGCCTCTCCCTTCCCACTTATAGCAAAAAAAGATTAATTTTAAAATATCAATGTTCAGAAATCTTTGATGTCCCCTTGGCTTTATTTTCAAAATTAGTTACCTTCTGTTGCCAAAGCGGGTGTTTCCGATTTCCATTGCTATCTCCGTAGGGAAGGAGAGTGAAGCAGAAAAAACTTTCCCTTTTCACTTTCATCAGCAGCTTTTTCAATCTTCTTGGGAACAATGTATCCTTTAAAGTGCTAGGTTTCCAGGGTATTCAGATGTTATTTCTTGTCCCGGTTCAGTCAAAAATTTTCACTTTCTCCACTTCCTACTGCACAAAACTTGTCCAGCTGAGAGGTTCTTTGTGATGGCCATTGCTGACCGCCGCTCCACCGCCTTTGGAAAAGGGAGTTTATCCCTATCCGGATCTCCCCTCACTTCAATTATCCCTACAGGATAACTATAGCCTCCAGGTCCAATTGGAGGCACTCCAGCAGCGAGTGCGGCAGGGATGACGCAAAGGTGCGAATTCCTGCCGCCTCCGAAGCCTGACAAACCGGAACTAGAAGGAAGATCTCCTGAAGAAAGGACGGGGGACATTATACTGTATATGTTTATGGGTCAGTAAGAGGTTATTTACATTTTGTGATAATATGTATACTGTGTAGTCTTAATTTTATAAGATTTATGTTGGAGCATATATGGAGACCAAAGGGAATACGTAATATGAGGAATAGATGGGGAAATCATTAAAGGTAGCTACGTGGAATGTCCATGGCTTGGGGTGGCTTGGAGCAAGAATTGAAAAATCAATTAACAAAAAGAAAATAGATATTGTATTTTTACAAGAAACACATCAAAAGAAAGAAGGGGTGAATGAACTTAAGCTATACCGGGCTGATGTATATGAAAAGGCATTTGGTACATCAGAAGCAAGAGGGGTAGCAATCATTGTAGCTAAAAGATGTGAATTATGATAAAAGCCATAAAAAGGAATGATATGAGAAGATTTCTTATAATCCAAGTCTTGATTTATGGACAAGAGCAAATTTGTACAACCTAATATAAATCAGAGTGTTTTATAATAAGGTATAAAAAGAAATAGAAGAAGTCAAAAAAGGTTATGTGATAATGGCAGGTGATTATAATATGGTTGTGGATAATGGAATCGACAAATCCAATCCATCAAAAACGGAAATAAAGTATAATAATACAGATTTAAGAAAATGTATTAATAGAAATAAATGTTTGGAGAAAACTACATGGTAATCAAAAGAGTTATACATATTTTTCTGGTAGACATAAATTTTTTACAAGAATACATTATATATTTGTAACACCAGAAATATTATCTAAAATAATGAAAGCAGAGATGAAAATAATTAAAATATCTGATCATGCAATGGTAACTATGGATATGGAAATAGATTGTGATTATAAACAGGCAAGGAGATGGAAAATAGATTTGAGGATTTTTAAAAAATAGAGTTTAAAAAAATGGAAAGGGAATTTTGAAATATGGACTATAAATGAAGAGGGAGGTAGTAATATAGGTGTAATATGGGATATAATGAGAGCAGCAGTGAGAGCTTTAGGGATAAAATACTCTTATAATATAAAAAAAACAAAAAGAGAAATATATTAAATGGTTGGAGGAGGAAATTAGGGAACTAGAGAGCAAATATATAGAAAGCAGAGAGAATAGAACTATCAACTAAAAGAAAAGAGTTGCAAAATATGGAGATAGAACAGTTCAAAGAAATCTAATATATTTAAACAGGGAGTTTTATGAAAATAGTAATAAAAATTATTATTTTATTATAATAAAAATGGCTGGAGCTACACAAGTTAAAAAAGCAAAAAGCCTGATTGGAGTAATAACGAATGATAAGGGGGAAAGATGTAACATAACGAGAGAAAAGTGTTGATATTTCAGAAATGCTTTGAAAAGGGAAATTACATAAATATGAATGAAAGTCAGGCATATAGAGAAAAGCATTTAAATTGTAAAATTCAAGAATATGGATAAATAAATAATGGAATCACAAATAGAAGAAAAGAAAATAGTGGAAGTTATTAATAAATTGAAAATAGGTAAGGCTAGATGGACTAGATATAGAATATTATAAACATTTTAAAGTACTATTGATGCCGAAGATAATATTTAATAAAATAATGGAAGGGGAAAATATTCCAAGTTCCTAGAAGCAATCTTTGATAATACTGATAGCAAAACAAGGTAAAGATCCTACAAATCCAGGATCATATAGACCAATATACCTTATTAATCAGGACACTAAGTTTTTTACAGGAATATTAGCAAATAGACTAAATATATTTATAGAAAATTATATTAAAATGACCAGTATGAACAGTGTGGATTTATAAGAGGCCAAAAAATGTCAGATGTGGTAAGGAGGGTATTAAACATATAAATATAAGTTAAACATATTTAACATATAAAGAATCAAAAATTAAAGGCAGGTGTATTAGCATTAGATGTATTTAAGGCCTTTGATTGTGTGGAATGGCCTATATTGAAGATATTAATAGAGAAGTTAGGTTTTGGGGGGGAAATTAGGAAAGTGATAAATCAACTATATTCAGAGAATAAAGTGAGAATAGTTATAAATGATGGTGTTACAGAGACAATGGTTTGGAAGAATTGCAATGATAAAAATGAAAGTTTAACCAAAAATTAATTTTTTGTTTTGGATGATCCCAATTAAATTTTCAGATCAAGAATTAAAGCAAATACAGAGGTTGCTGGAGGTGTATTGTAATGGAGGTAAGAGAGTAAGAATAAGAAAAGCATTATGGTATGAACCATTAAAAAAGGGTGAGCTGGGTCTTTCAAATGTTAGAAATTATTGGGTAGCTAATCAATTATAAAGGTAGTCCCAGATATTATAGCAGTAACTAGAGATTTAATATGGAGGGATATAGAGTTAAAAGAATTAAGGGAAATTGGTGTTCCTTTTGAATCATATTGGTTTAAAAAGGATATTTTAAAAAATTGCTAGGAGAATTCAAAATCCTTTTTTAAAATTTTTGATAGAATTATGGAATAAATGGAGATGCCAGAAATTCCTCCTTTAATGCTGGTGGTGGAAATGAAGAATTTCCCTAAGATTGAATTGAAAGAATGGATTAATAAATTTTAAAAAATCAGATATATAAATGGGAATAGTGGAAGAACAAGATAAAGCATATAGCACAATTAAAGAACGTTTTATCAGATATTAAATTAAATTGGTTGAATTTGATACAATTAGAGAAATGGATAAAAGTGGAAGAAGGATTTGAGGAAAAAGATAGCTAACAAAATTTGAAATGATTATAAAAGAATGTGAGGTGAGTGAAGAATATTCAGCAGGTAAAGGAAGAATTGGGAAAATATATAGATATTAACTGAATTAGAAGAGCAGGCAAAAGGTTTAAAATTAATTTGGGAATCAGATTTAGGAGAAATAAATGATAACGATTGGAAGAATATTTGGAATAGAAGAGTATATAAGAATATGTCAGTTATGGAATTATGGAAAATGGGGCTCCCATAAGAGTATGTGATTTAATTGAAAAGCAATGAGTTAAATGTTTAAGATATGAATGAATATTAATATTAATGAATAGATTTGTATTATTTTTGATAATATAGTATAATTTTAAAATGTACCAGACAGAATCCCAATGTATGTTGTGTGTTTTATATTAAGTATTATAAATATAGGGGAAAGAGATAAAGGCATCATATTCCATATAGTGTACAGGAGAAGTATTTCTTTTCTTTTTTTTAAAGAAGAAAAATAAAATGGTTGGCTGGAATAGAACAGACAAAGAATAATAAATATTATGATATGAATTGAGAGGAGATAAATAAAATAAAATAAAATTGAGAAAATTATATAGAAAATTGAAAATGATGATAAGATATGAAATGGTATGTAAAATGAATATGAATTTGAATTTGTGTCTGTACCAAGAGTTTTAACCCGGGACTAAGCAACTTTCAGAAAAGAGATTTTTTATGCTTTTATGTTTTGTGTTTATGTGTATTTATGTATTGTGTGTTTTGAAAATAAAACTTGTTATAAAAAAAAAAAGAATATGTCAGTTAGAGTTAAGGAAAATGGATATAAAGTGATATGGAGGTGGTACCTACCTAACACCATGTAAATTAAATCAAATATTTGTTGGAGGTGCAAGAAAGAGGTTAGAACATATAAACATATGTGGTGGGATTGTGATAGTACATAAAAAATATGGGACATGGTTTCTAGAGAAGTTAATTCACTTTTGAATGTAAATTTAGACATGTCACCGAGAATTGCACTGTACTACTGTTACTGGTGGGAAAACAGGATATAAATGAAACAAATAAGGAATTGATTGCAAATTTGATAATGGCTGCTAGATTAGTGATGACTAAATATTGGGGATGAAATTGGGATATTCAAAGAAATGAGTGATATAATGAAATTTGAAGTATGGTAACAAATGATAAATTAACAACAGAAATTAAATTTTAAAAAGGGGTGATTAAAGCAAATAATTTTAATGAAATATGGGGGGATTTTATAACATTAGTGTTGGTGGAAGGCAAAGGGAATAAACTTACTCCAGAATATATGTGGCTTTGAAATGGATAAGGGCACAATTGGAATATATAGTAAAACTTTTAATTGTTATAGAAGAATTATAAGGAAAAAATTGGTCTCCAGGGGTTGAGTGCACTGTAATTGTATTTTTTTCTCTCCCCCCCCCCTTTCCCTCTGTATTTAGATGTATACATATATTATGTTTGTATTTGTGGGCCAATTGTTCTCTTACGATAAAAAATCCTTTCAAAGCATTTCTGTGGTGCAAACATATGAAAATGTTACCAAACTGCAGAGGCAAATTGTCAACTAGCTAAAAATGCAGAGGAATATATCCAGTGGTTTGCACCGGTTCAATAGAACCAATAGCTAATTGTTTGTTTAGTTTGGAAAACCGACTGAAGCCTTGCCCCTCCCCTTCCCTCCTTGCCACTCCTCCCCTCACTGGGCTGTTTGACTCATACTTTGGATGAGACTAAGGGACTATGGACAGCCTGCTGTCACCGTTCCGAGTGTGGCCAGCAAAGGAAGGTTTGTTAAAAACAGATCATGCCAAGCCAAACTTATTTCATTCTTCAACCTAGTGACTAAATTAGTAGACCAGCAAAATACTGTGGACATAATGTACTTAGATTTCAACAAGGCATTCAACAAAGTAGACCACAACCTACTTTTTGGTAAGCTAGAAAAAAGTGGGATAGATAGCACCACCACCAGATGGATACGCAATTGGCTGACAAACTGTACTCAATGAGTAGTCCTTAATGGGTCTGTCTTTTTAAAAAAAATAAACTTCATTCAATTTTCCAACAGTTTAAAAAAATCATAAAAAGAACACAATTGTATCAACATTGAAGACATAATTTACATTTCTTAATCATATTCTTATACTTAATTTCTAATTACATTACAATTATCACATATTACTCTCCAATAAACAATTTGGTTTCAGAAAAAAAAACTGTTCTGTCCTTATTAGCATTCTTGAGATCCCCGCGCTTTGATTGGCCAAAGCGCGGGGCACTCTGATTGGTCAGGCGAGCCGCGCCGATTGGCTCGCTAAGAATCTCCCGCGATTGGACCATTCGGATTGCGGGAGATTCAAAGCGGTGCCATTGGCCGCGGCCGCCGCAGCTAAAAGAATAAAAGCCGCGATCTTTTTCCTTTTGCCCCAGTTCGGTTCCAACATTCAATAAAGAGCTTGAATTGAAGTCACCGACTCCTGGCATCATTTCGCGGACACAACACTGGCGACGAAGGTGGGATCCCGAACCTGAACCAAACCACGTGTCCGACGGAAGCCAGCCGAACCACCGCGATGGCGAAAATCGCACCCCCCGCACCCTTCAACCCCGCCACCGAGGACTGGGAATCGTACTCCAACCGATTCCGCATGTTCCTCGAGTGCAGCGACCTGAAGGACGCCACCGGCCCCATGAAGTGCGCCGTCTTCCTGACCCACTGCGGGACCGAGGTCTTCAAGATGGCCAAGGCGCTTGCCAAACCCGCCGATGCGACCGCGATGGACTGGGATGTCCTCGAACCCATACTTTGGCGGCACTACGCTCCAGAGGTACCCATCCTGATCCGACGCAACGAATTCTACCATCGGGACCAGAGATTGGGTGAGAGTTTCAGCGACTTCGTCGCCGAGCTGCAGCACCTAGGGGGGCTTTGCGAATTTGACAACCTGAACGACGCCCTGCGAGACCGAATCATGCTCGGTTTGTGGGACCCCGTCCTCCAGAGCCGGCTGATGGCCAAGGGCAACATCAGCCTAGCAGACACCCTCACCGCAGCCGCAGCCGCCGAAGCGACCCGAACTTCCGCCGACCGCATGCGCAGACCAAACACTGGGGACCGCAGCGGAAACAACAACCCGGCGAGGTCGACCAAGGCCCAACCCGAGATGACCACCCACCAAGGCGACTTCCACTCGGCATCGGGCACTTCAGACGAGGAGGAGGATGTCCATCGCCTCCAGACAGGCCGCGACCCACGGAACCGGCGGGGTCGTAAGTCGAGCACCAACTGTGCCGGTTGCGACGGCGACCACCCCAGGTCGGAATGCCAGTTTTTCGAATCGATCTGCCAGCATTGCGACAAGAAGGGACACATCGCCCACGTCTGCCACCTCAAAAAGAATCGCAGCCCGGCACGATGGGAACAGAGCGACCAGAGGAGAGAGAGCACACCACCCCGCACCAGAGATCGCCCCTCGGAAAACAGATGGGACCGGAACGGACGATCCCTGCGAGGCGGCGATAACCGGCGAAGAGAGGAGACCCATCAGACGGTCACCATCGGCCACACCATCACCAATGACACCCGGAAGGTCCACGTGGAGGTAGGCATCGAGGGCCAGCCATGCAAAATGGAGGTGGACTCCGGGTCCTACCTCTCCATGATTGCATGGCATGAAATAAAGCGCTTGGTGCCTACCCTCCAAAGGAGGAACATAGACAGCCAGAGACTCATTGCAAAGAACTACCAGGGAAACCGCATCCCGGTAGTCGGAACCAAACACTTCAACATCACCTATAAAGGGCACACCGAAAGACTGCCCCTGACAATCGTCGACCGCGACCGCCCAAGCCTACTGGGACTGCAATGGTTCGCCCCGCTCAACATCGCACTCACGGGAGTCGACCACGTCACTGACGACAGCTGGGAGCAGCAACTCGCCCGGGAATTCCAAGAGGTCTTCGACGGAAACCTAGGCAAGTACCGAGGGCCCCTTATATCTTTCAACCTAGACCCAAACGTCCCCCCAAAACGCCTGAAACCAAGGCGGGTGCCATTCGCACTTAAACCCAAGATAGACGAGCAAATTGACAAGCTCGTCAAGCAAGGGGTCCTACAGCCCATAGACCACGCCCGGTGGGAAACCCCCATAGTCACCCCGATCAAGCCCGATGGGTCGGTGAGGATCTGTGGGGACTATAAGGCCACCCTAAATGGCGCGCTACAACAAAGCGCCTACCCCATCCCAGTAGTGCAACACCTACTGCACTCACTGGGAGGGGGCAAGGTTTTCGCCAAGCTCGACCTCGCCCAGGCATACCAACAGTTGCCGGTCGACGAGCAAACGGCAGAAGCGCAAACCATAGTCACCCACCGGGGGGCATTCAAATGCAACCGACTCCAATTCGGAGTCAGCGTGGCACCGGGCATATTCCAAAGCCTAATGGAAAGACTATTGCAGGGCATCAAGGGGGTGGTACCTTACTTCGACGACGTCCTAGTGTCAGCAGCCAACCAAGCCGAACTAAAGGGTCGCCTAAGGGAGGTCCTAACCAAATTTAAAGAGACTGGGCTCAAGGTCAAGAGGGAGAAATGCCAGCTATGCACGGAGCGGGTCGAATTCCTAGGATACCTCCTAGACCATCACGGCATTCACCCCACAACAACAAAAAATCAAGGCCATCAAAGAAGCCCCCACACCCAAGTCCAAGACAGAACTACAGGCATTCCTGGGGCTACTTAACTTTTACAATGTTTTCCTGCCCCAAAAGGCGACGGCGGCGGAGCCCTTGCATAGGCTCCTGGACAAGGCGGCGACCTGGACTTGGGGGAAACGCGAGCAAGCCGCCTTCCAAAGAACAAAGGACCTCCTCACTTCGAACGCCGTCCTTATACAGTATAACGAGACCCTACCTCTGGCCGTCACATGCGACGCATCACCCTTCGGCGTCGGCGTTGTCCTCAGCCATACCCTCCCCGACGGAAAAGAAGCGCCCATCGCGTTCTTTTCAAGGACCCTCACCAAACCGGAGCGGAACTATAGCCAGCTGGACAAAGAGGCTCTGGCTATTGTTGAAGCCGTAAAAAGATTCCACGAGTATCTCTACGGCCGGACTTTCACCATCATAACTGACCACAAGCCGCTGCTGGGAATCCTTGCAGGAAACCGGGCCACCCCGAACATTCTGTCTCCCCGAATGACAAGGTGGTCCGAGTTCCTGGCAGCCTACAACTACGGACTCATACACAGACCGGGTAAGACGATCTCCCATGCAGACGCCTTAAGCCGCTCGCCGCTACCGGAACCTGACACCGACCCAGCACCCACGACGACCACCCTCAGCATAGAGACTCTACCCAACCTGCCCATAACCACGTCAGACATTGCCCGAGAGACTAATAAAGACAAACGTCTGGCGCGGGTGTTGCATTGGGTAGAGAAAGGGTGGCCGGAAAGGGACAACGACGAGTCCGTCAAAACGTTCCGAAACCGCCAAACAGAACTCTCTTTATTAAAAGGGTGCATACTATGAGGGGGTAGGGTGGTCATTCCAGAAAAGCTACAGGGGAAGGTTCTGGAACTGCTACACGAGGGGCACCCTGGCATCGTTAGGACTAAAGCCCTGGCCAGAAGTTACGCTTGGTGGCCAGGGATGGACAAACAAATTGAGACCTGGTAGCAAGGTGCCAACGATGCCAGGAAACTAGGCCAAGCCCACCCACAGCACCCGTCCTAGAGTGGGAAACCCCAAGGGGACCTTGGTCTAGGATTCACATGGACTTCGCCGGGCCCACAAAAGGACACACCTTCCTCATAACAGTTGATGCTTACTCCAACTGGCTGGAGGTAAGCAACATGAAAACGACAACCACGGAGGCCATGATCAAGGAACTCTGCAAACTCTTTGCAACACACGGCCTCCCAGACGTCGTCGTTTCCGACAACGGGCCCCAATTCACCTCGCTGGAATTCGAAATATTCCTAGCGGAAAGGGGTATCCGCCATGCGCTGACAGCACCGGCGCACCCGGCGGCAAACGGTAGGGCGGAACGGATGGTCCAATTCACTAAGAAGACCATCCGGAAAATAGACCACGGGGAGATCCAGGAGAAAATGAACAAGCTACTCTTCACCCAACACATAACCTCAAATACCACAACCAATAAGAGCCCAGCCGAACTATTAATGGGCAGGAAACTAAGGTCCCCACTCGACAGGTTACACCCCACGTATAACCCGGAGAAGCCCCCAGATTCAAACAGCAAACACCGAACCTTCGCACCCGGCGAACCTGTATACGCGAGAAACCTGATGGGAGACCCACTATGGATACCAGCTGTCATCACACAAATAACAGGCCCACACTCGTACCGGCTACAAACAGCAGACGGACGAGCGTGGAAACGCCACATCGACCAACTAAGGTCGAGGACTACCAACCAAGAGACCGCCGACGCACAGACAGCCGAAACCAACCCCCACAACACAAACCAAGGGGGGAGGGAATACCCAGGGGACCAAAACCAAAGAAGAATAAACCAGCCGTACTTACCGGAAAGCAGCCATCACGACCCCCCACCAGGAAGAGACAGCCAGGCCAGCTCGACCGACCTGGGAAGACCGAGCAGGAGCGGCGAAACCCGCAGCTCAATCAACCCGGGAGGCCCAGGAGGGAGCTACGGAGAGCAGCCTGGCCCGATCAACCAGCCGGTTCCCACGACGGCAACAGGAACAGCAGAGATCCCGACCGAACCGGCCGGGATCCAGCCTACAACTGAGCTGCGCAGGTCCAGTAGGCTCAGACGGAGCCCCGCCTACCTACGTGACTACGCGACGTAAGGACTGAACCAAGAGGGGAGGGGTGTTCTGTCCTTATTAGCATTCTTGAGATCCCCATGCTTTGATTGGCCAAAGCGCGGGGCACTCTGATTGGTCAGGCGAGCCGCGCCGATTGGCTCGCTAAGAATCTCCCGCGATTGGTCCATTCGGATCGCGGGAGATTCAAAGCGGTGCCATTGGCCACGGCCGCCGCAGCTAAAAGAATAAAAGCCGTGATCTTTTTCTTTTTGCCCCAGTTCGGTTCCAACATTCAATAAAGAGCTTGAATTGAAGTCACTGACTCCTGGCATCATTTCGCGGACACAACAAAATCTAACCTGTAATCTGCAATTCTTACACTGCAAAAACATATGGATGACACAACTCAATCAGGGCAAAGCAATAGACGCAATCTACATAGACTTCTGTAAAGCCTTTCATTCAGTGGTACACGACAAACTACTCATAAAATAAAATCCTATGGTATCTCTGGACAACTGCATAACTGGATAGAAGCATTCCTGGCAAACAGACAACAAATGGTCAAAATTGGGAGTGTCCTATCAAATTCTGTACCTGTCAATAGTGGTGTCCTCCAAGGCAGTGTTCTAGGACCAACTCTCTTCATACTCTACATAAATGACCTTTGTGATCATATTAAGAGCAACTGCGTTCTTTTTGCTGATGATGTAAAGCTGTTCAATACCACAGACTATACTGCTAACCTTCAAAAGATCTTCAAAAGAGTTTGACTATGGTTAAACAAATGGCAACTTCAAATCTCAACAAATAAATGCTCTGTCTTACATATTGGCAAAAAAAAATCAGAAAATAAAATACAAGCTGAATAGTCAAGATCTTGTTAATGATCCAAGCTCTGTCAAGGACCTTGAATACTCACCTCTAAGTGCCAGAGCCCACTGCAACTACACAGCCAAAA
The DNA here is from genome assembly GCA_033807585.1 of Hydrophis major. NCBI lineage: Eukaryota > Metazoa > Chordata > Lepidosauria > Squamata > Elapidae > Hydrophis > Hydrophis major. Next base: position 5,701,370 of record CM066333.1, on the reverse strand, counting down.
AGGCATTAAGAGTTGTTAACCTAATCCTACGTAGCTTTTTCTCTGGTAATATCACACTACTAACTAGAGCATACAAAACATTTGCTAGACCAATACTCAAATACAGCTCATCAGTCTGGAACCCACATTACGTATCTGATATTAGCACAATTGAGAAAGTCCAGAAATATTTCACAAGAAGAGTTCTCCACTCCTCTACTCGTTGTAGAATACCTTATGCCACCAGACTTGAAATTCTAGAACTAGAAAACCCTGAATTACGCTGTCTTTAGACTGATTTAAGTATGGTATATAAAATCATACATTTCTCTTTTTTTGAAAAAGATTTTATTAATTTTCTACAAACAAACAAGACAAACAAAACATAAAAACATCAACTCTCATATGTACATCCAGTGTGTCAGTTGGTTCATCATTTTTGTGCATTCATTCTGTAGTCTCAATTACAATTATGTTACATAACAACTCATATTGTCAATCCAAACTTATATATCCTAATATCACTAAAAAAAGAAGTTTTTGACTATATTTTTAATCATTCATGCTTAATGAGCTAACAATACTTTAAACCAGTTTACTCTATAACAAATCATCTCGTCATATCAAATCAATCCTAAAAAATCCTTTATAAATATAATAGCAAATAGCAAAATAATAGCAAAATAAAGATATTCCTTACTATCTAGCATTCTAAATATTCTATTATCGTATTTTATCATCTAGCCATTTATAAAAAAGATCCCAAATTTCGTAAAATTGTTTATCCTCTTGCTCTCTAATTTCAAATGTCAATCTGCTCATCTCAGCACATTCCAATATTTTCTTAATAATTTCTTCCTGTAATGGTATTTTCTCATTCTTCCAATTTTTAGCAAATACAATCCTAGCCGCTGTTAATACATTTACAATCAGGTACTTCAAATCTTTACTATATATATCAGGTAAAATTCCCAATAAGAAGATCTCTGGTTTCAAGTCTATGTGTTTCTTTGTCATTTTTTCCAACCACATGCGAATTATAGTCCAATATCCTCACAAGTCCACCACATACGGTAATATGAGCCGGGTATCTGATGACATTTCCAGCATTTTTCAGATTTGTTCTTAAGCATTCTTGCTATTCTTGTCGGAGGAAAGTGCCACCTGTAAAACATCTTATACAAGTTTTCTTTATATGCTGTTGACATTGTCATTTTATAATTTTGAGACCACAATTTCTGCCATTTGTCTAAATCAATCCCATATCCAAAATTCTTCCCCCAAACAATCATAGTTTCTTTGACTTGTTCTTCCTCTAATTTCATTCCCAGTAAATAACCATATAATTTTTTAATCACCTTCTCATCAGTACCCATCAAGATCTCATCTAAATCAGTCTGCTTATCATAGAATCCCTCCGTTTTAGAATCTTCATCAAACCTTGAGTGTATTTGCGCATATGAAAACCAATTCATCCTTATACCTTGTTCCTCTAAGTTTTGGATCGATTTAAGTTCACCCTTTTCATCCAAGAGTTCCCTATATCTAACTGTTTGTTCCTTCTTATAAATTATAGGATAGGAAAATGCTTCAATAGTCGATAACCAAACTGGAATTTTCAAATAACATTGTCTTTTTATCTTCTCCCAATTTAACCACAAAGACTCCCGTACATAATGTCTTCTAAAATAACCCTGTGTTTTAGTTCCCTTATACCATAAAAAAGCATGCCATCCCAACAGCAAATCATGCCCTTCTAATGTCAACAACCCATGCTTTCTTAATGTTATCCATTCTTTGACCCACATCAAATTTGCAGCTTGATAATACAAATCCCAATTAGGCAGGCCAAAACCTCCTCTAATTCTAGCATCTTGCAAAAGCTTTAGCTTTATTCTCGCTTTTTTACCTTGCCATATAAACTTCAACATGATTTTATTTAAATCTTCAAAATAGTATTTTCCAAGCCTAATTGGTATTGTTTGGAACAAAAATAAAATTCTAGGTAAAATATTCATCTTGATTGTTGAAATTCTCCCTATTAATGACAATTGCAAGTTTTCCCACTTCTTCAAATCTGTAGCTATCTACATTAAGAGGCATTAAGAGTTGTTAACCTAATCCTACATAGCTTTTTCTCTAGTAATATCACACAACTAACTAGAGCAAAGAAAACATTTGCTAGACCAATACTCAAATACAGCTCATCAGTCTGGAACCCACATTACGTATCTGATATTAACGCAGTTGGGAAAGTCCAGAAATATTTCACAAGAAGAGTTCTCCACTCCTCTACTCGTTGCAGAATACCTTATGCCACCAGACTTGAAATTCTAGACCTAGAAAACCTTGAATTACACCGTCTTTGGTCTGATTTAAGTATGGTATATAAAATCATACATTTCAATGTCCTTCCTGTCAATGAATACTTCAGTTTCAACCATAACAACACAAGAGCACACAATAGATACAAACTCAAGGTTAACCGTACCAAACTTGATTGCAGGAAATACGACTTCAGCAACAGAGTGGTCAATGTCTAGAATACTTTACCCGACTCTGTTGTTTCTTCCCCAAACCCCAAAAACTTTAACCTTAGACTGTCTACTATTGACCTCACCCCTTTCCTAAGAGGTCTATAGGGGGCATGCATAAGCACACCAACGTGCCTACCGTCCCTGTCCTATTGTTTCTTTTGTTTCTTTTATTTTTCTTTTATTTTTCTTATATGTACCTATTTCATGTATTCATAACTATGTATACACTTATACTTATTATCTTGTAAACAATTGACAAATGAAATAAATAAATAAATAAATACTTTTCCTATTAATTTACTATTCCTTACTCCTTATTTATACCCCTGGTTACATAATACATTTTCTATTAATTCTACATTCAGTATATATAATTCTACATTCAGTATATATAACTTCATACCCTTTAATTGATTACAGTATTAATTTTCTTTCTCTTGTCAAACCATGCATACCAGGCGTCCCAGACTGAATAATATATTGATTCCTCTCTATCCTTTAACTCTAAAGTCAGTCTGACCATTTCTGTACAATCTAGAATTTTCCTTAACACTGCTCTCTCTTGTGGTATCTCTCCTTGTTTCCAGGGCTATGCTTATGCAGTTGTTATGTGTAAAATAATATATCTATCAGTATTACTATATTTTCCTTTTATTATGCCCAATAAAAACAGTTCTGGTTGAAATTCAATTTTTTGTTTTGTTATTTCTTCTAACCATTTTCAAATCTTACTCCAATATTTTTTTTGCTTCCTGGCAGGTTCACCACATAGGAAAGCATGTGCCCCGTAATTTCTTGCATTTTCAGCATTCTGGGTTTGGTTTACAAACGTTTTTGCCAATCTGGCGAGAGGTAGGTGCCACCTGTAGAATATTTTATATATATTTTCTCTATACGCTGTAGTTCATGTTTGTCTATAATTTTCCCCCCACATTCTTTCCTAATGTTCCAATTCTATATTATATCCCACATTTTTCGCCCAGGCTACCATCGTTTCTTTAACTACTTCTTCTTCCATCTTAAAGTTCAGAAGAAAGTTATATAATAGAGATATCATCTTTTTCTCTGTTCCTTGCACAATTTTATCTAATTGTTGTTTATTCATATAAAATACATATTCTTCCTTGTCTTTTCTATACCTTGCCTGTACCTGCATATAAGGCCACCAGTCAATATCTATGCTTTGCTGTTTTAACTCATGTATTCTTTTTAATCTTCCTTGTTTTTCAAGTAAATCGTTATATTACCTTGTTTTAGCCAAATCTATTGTGTTTGGGTATGCTAGTGCCTCCATCATCAACAGCCAATTTAGTATTTTACTGTAATGGTTCTTCTTGATTTTCTTCCATTTTTGAATAAGTGTGCCTCTAATTTGGTGTCTTTGAAAGTAGGCGTGCTGTTTGTTTTTTCCATCCCATAAGAAACTATGCCACCCACTTTGCAGATCGTGTGCTTCTATTAATAGTATCCTTATATTCTCTAAGTTAATCCAACCTTTTATCCATACCATAGCTGCCACCTGATAGCAATTGTTTCCCAATCTGGGAGTCCAAAGCCATCCCTCTCTCTTTTATCATGCAACAATTTCATTTTAATTCTAGCTTTTTTCCCAGCCCAAACAAATTTAGCTATAATTTTATCCAATTCCCCTCCCAAAAAATTATCGAATTTTACTGGTACAGTTTGAAATAGATATAGTATTTTCAGTAGTATAGACATCTTAACTGCCGCAATTCTTCCCATTAGTGAAATTTAGAGTTTCCCCCATAGTTCCAATTTCTTTTTTATCTGCATCATTAATTTATTATAATTATTTTCTTTAATTGAGGAACATCTTGATGTTAGCCAAATACCAAGATATTTTACTTTTTTAAACTATTTGCATTCCCAATTTTTCCTCTAATTCCCTTTTTTGTTTATCTGTCACATTTTTAGTTAATATCTTCATTTTGTTTTTCTTTATTTTAAATCCCGCTAACTTGCCAAATTATTCAATTTCTTTAATTAAAGCAGTCCCAGTTTCATCCAGTTCCTCTAGAAAAAATACTATATCATCAGCAAATGCTTGTATTTTATATTCTTTCCTGATTGTAACCCCTTTAATTTCGTTATTTCTTCTGATGTTTGTTGATAAATTTTCTAATGCAAGGATAAAAAGTAGGGGTGATACTGGATATCCTTGTCTTATTCCTTTATTTATATTGAATATTTCTGTCTCCATTAAGTTTTGTCTCCATTAAGTAACACACTGACTGTCTGGGTTGAATAGATTGCCGATATCATCCTAGTGAATTGGTTCCCAAAATCCATGGCATTGAACAGTTTTGTAAGGGACTGTCAATTTACGTTGTCCAATGCTTTTTGTGCATCCAAGAACACCAGTGCTACTTTTTTTCCAGAATGTGTCTCATAGTATTCTCGGACATTTATTACTCTTCTGGTATTGTTTTTAATGTGACTGTTCGGTAAAAATCCATTCTGATTGGTATATATAATTTTATTCAGTAATCCCTTAAGCCTTTCTGCAATTATAGTCATGAGTATTTTGTTATCCACATTCAGTAGTGATATGGGCCTATAATTTTGAATTTGTTGATGGTCTGTATCTTCTTTTGGGATTAATGTAATATAGGTTTCCTGCCATGATTTGGGTAGTTTCGCTATCGCTTCATTGTATACTTCTAACATTTGTGTTCTAATATTTCTTGTAGTGTTTTGTATAACTCCCCCGGGAGGCCATCTGGTCTTATTATTTTTCTGTTTCTGGATTGCCTCCTTTAATTCTAATAGTGTTATTTCCTTATTAATCTTTTCTTTACTTTCTTCCAAAATTGTAGTTAATCCTTTCCTTTTTAAGTATTGTTGGATGTTTTCTTCTGTTATTTCTTCCCACCTATATAGTTTCTCATAGAAGGTTTTACCAATATGTTTTTTTTCCTTTCCATCTGGTGTTGTAGTATGCCATTAGCATCTTTCAATTACTGTATCAATCTCCTCTCTTTCTCTTTTTTTAATTTGTAGACTAACCACCTCCCCGGCTTGTTTGCATGTTCAAAATGATTTTGCTTCACCCTTCTCGTATTTTGTACCCATTCTTCCTGCATCAGCAGTTCTTTTTGTGATGCAATTTCCAAATCTGTAAGAGTATTTTGCAATCGAATTTGTTTTTCTTTCTTTTCTTCGTGCTGTGTATGAAATCATTAGGCCTCTTATATATGCCTTTGTAGTATCCCATAGGTTTTGGACTGACGTTTGTTGTTTCCTATTTTCTCTTAAAAAGATCTCTAATTCCTTCTTCATTATTTCAGCATATTATTTTTCTTTCAGGATTCCTTGATTTAACATCCATCTCTTTTTACCTTTTTGTCCTTTCCAATTTATTTATTTTTAAATAAATTTTATTACTTTCCAATTTATTTTAATAGGATTGTGCCCATGTATTTATCTCAATTTCTACTTCCTTTATGTGTTGTTCTCATTCCACATTCATTCATATCTTATCTATTCTCGATCACAATTTTTGTGGTACCAAATAGAAAGTTGTTTTTTTATCTGGTTCATTTCCCTCCATGTATCTCTCAATCCCAATTCATTTGTCCTTTCATAGAATATTTTTGGTAGTGTTTTCCTTTTCTTCATGTCTACACTATTACTCACATGATCTTTTTTAGAATTCACTACTGCATTAAAATCACCTACCAGTCATATATTTTCATATACCATCTCTGTCAGTTTCCTGGTAAAATCCCTTCTGTTTTTCATTCGGTGCATATATAACTGTAACACTTTCTTATAATGTATTATTATTTCAATCATTAGAATTCTGCCCTCCTCATCTCATAAACCTGTTTAGCTTGTAATTGTTTTCTAACATATACTGCTATCCCTCTTTTTTTTTGTCAAGCTAAGGATACATACAAATTTCTTAATTTAGCTGATTATAGAATTTTACTATAATGTTTTTGTAAATGTGTTTCCTGAAGGCATATGATATCTATATTTTGTTTCTGTAGTTTGGTTAATATTTTTTTTTCTTTTTGCTGGTGAGTTTAGAGTTTAGACCATTACCGTTTATGGAAATTAGTTTCTTTTTTTTTTCTTCCATCCTACTTTTGATATGTTACTTGTTGGCATCTATTCGGTCTTGCTTCTTACACCCTCTCTTTCTTGTCATTCGATTTCCTCTTATTCTCTTCTTGTTCTGTTTCTCTTTCCTCTGACTGTTGTTCTTCCTGGCTTCTACTCTCAACTTCTTCTTTGCTGGTTTGATCTTCTGATATTACATAGAGGTCATAGAATTCCCATGCTTTCTCTATACTATCTATTTTGAACTTCCTATCCTGTCATGATATCAACATCCCTTCTGGGATAAGCCATGTAAATAAAATGTTACATTTGTTCAATTGTGATGCCAGGAAATGATAGTTCTTTCTGTGTTCTCTTATTCTCCTCAGGATTTGTTTTAATGTCACAATTTCTTTTTAAAAACCAATAGTCATCTCTTGTTATTTTATATATATCACATGTCTTATAAGTTTCTTCGAGAATCTTATGTGGACTCTCACGGCAACTTAAAATGTCTCACATAGTTAGTGTCTATTCTATACACCTCATCGATTTCTCTCCGGATCTCTTGTCCTCTTCTTTGCAGTATCTCTGCCAATAAGTCTGACATTATTTTCGGTAAATCTTCACCTCTATCCTCCATCACATTTTGAAATCTAAGAAAGAAGTCAGCTCTCTCCATGTCCAACTGGGCAATCACCTCTTCTAACTTCCTGTTTTCCACCATCAGTTTCTGCTCAACTGTATCCACCTTATCCATCTGTTAAACCTTCATTTCCATCACCTTTACTTTTTTCTCCATGTTGTCTGTTGCCTGCTGAATTGTCCCTGTTTTATCATCTAATTTTCCTATTTCTCCTTTCATCTCTCCCATCTCATTTTTAAAATCTGCATGGTTTCTTGATATTGTATCCTGGGTTTCATCATAGTTTCTTGTATCATTGTGAGTGTTGATTGTATTGTCTGCATGTTTGGGGCAGGATTCATTTTTTCAGAGCTCAACATACCCTTGATTGAATGTTGTCCTGATGACGATGCTGTTGTCAATGCTGAATTAGATGCTGTTTTTTCCCCAATCTTTGTAACAGTTGTAGTAGTTGACATTTTGAAATTTCTAAAATTCCTAAAGAAATCTTTCAGTGCTATCATCAATTGTCAATCAATTTCCAAAGGGTGTCAATTTATATCTAATATCTCAACCTAACATATATCAGTCACTACAGTTCTAATTATCTATATAAGTATCTATGTAAGTGTAAATAATATTATCCAGATTAATATCAAAAATATATCTTTCTATATATTCTTCTATATACCATATCGCACTTTGTTTGTATAATTCTAAAGTAGACTAAATAAAGATAAGAATCTAAAATACATATATATAGCTATAAGCAATTATCAAATAAATATCAGGAAAAAATAGTTAATATAAATATAATAAGTAGCTTATATAGGTAATAGGTTTATAGTTAACATTTTTAGTATATATAATATAGATAGAATGGTGTGTGTTTGTGTGTGTAGGTGTGTAGGTGTGTATAGTTATAATGTATAAATCAGTTCATCAGTTATGTGATTTGCTTAAGTATTTAGTTAATTTACAAATATTTAATCAATTCTCACTTCTTTTTCTACTCATCGTCAAACTGTTCTCCACACTTTTTCTGCTTCATCAGCTGTCTTTAACTATTTAGCCTCCGTCTCTATCAATTTGCACAGTCACTGTCCTAATTCAAAATGTTTCCTCTTGTCTATTTCTTCCTCTCTGAAGAACTCTTATCTGATATTCCTTCATTCCTTAGCATGGATTTAGTATTTATTAAGTCTTTTGAAGTCTTACAATTCAATCCTCTTCAGTTCTTCCGAGCCTCTAGCCTCTCTCTGACTGCTAAGATATTTGCTTTCTGTCAATCTACACTCTGCTCCGTTCTCACCAGCAGTTCGCCGCCACCACAGTCTATTCTCCCTGGAGGCTTCCTCTGCTAAGCACGTTTCTCAGGGTTCTCTTCTCTCACCTCGCCAATCTGTCAAAGTCCGCCATTTCTCCTTCGATTTCTTCCCATTGATCTCCACTCTCCTGCTTCCCGATCACAGTTGGCTGTCACAGCTTCAGACCCGCCATAGTTGCCAGGTTTCTTGCGCACCGGTTTCAAGGGGTTTCCTTTCACTGTAGTGGGAAGTTGCCTCTCTCCTCGCTACCTCCAAGGCTTCCCATTTTAGTTTGTTTCTCTCCAGGATCCCATGATGCCCTAATGGGCTCCCAGGCATGAAAAATCGGACACAAACGAGCGGAGACCACTCTCCTTGCTCCACATCATCGAGACGTCACCACCGGAAGTCCAACGGGTCTAAGTCTTAATGGGTCTAAGTCTAAACCTAAGCAATGGAGTGCCACAAGGTTCTGTATTAGGCCCACTCTTCAATATCTTCATTAACGACATAGATGAGGGAATAGAAGAGGAACTTACCAAATTTGCAGATGATACTAAGCTGGCAGGAATAGCTAACACCCAAGAAGATAGGCTCAAGATCCAGGTGGAGCTTGACAGATTAAAACACTGGGCCATATTTAACAAAGTGAAATTCAGTGTAGAAAACAGTAAAGTCCTACACTTAGACAAGAAAAACCAAAAGTACACATATAGATTGGGTGAAACCAGACTTAACAGCAGTAACTGTGAGAGGGATCTTGGAGTCTCAGTCTTAGTCTTGACAACCAGCTAAATAGGAGCCAGCCGTGTGCAGCAGCAGCCAAAAAAGCCAATGCAATCCTAGGTTGCATTAACAGAGGGATACAATCGAGATCAAGGGAGGTACTAATACCACCCTATAAAGCCTTAGTAAAACCATACCTAGAGTACTGCATCCAGTTTTGGTCACCACACTATAAAAAAGATGTTGAGGCTCTAGAAAAAGTGCAGAGAAGAGCAACCAGGATGATTTGGGGACTGGAGACTAAAACATATGTAGAATAATTACAGGAACTGGACCTGGCTAGTGAAGAGAAGGACCAGGGGAGACATGATAGCAGTCTTCCAATATTTGAAGTGCTGCCACAGGGAGGAAGGGGACAGATCAAAAGCCGAAGGATACAACAACCAAATTCAGTCAATGACAAAGTCAGTGCATCAGAAGAAAGAGAAGGGAGGGCGCTTACCTCCTCATGTTCCTCTAGAATATCAGTTAGGTAACTTTTATATTTCCTGCACATTTCTATTGTGCCGTAAAAATTATGTAATTCATTACTAAGTAAATAAAGGAAGCCCTTATAGGCGGTCCAGTCGTGATTCAGTTTGTAATGAAGCTCAGCTTGGAGACGTGAAAAAGGAAAGAAGAAAGAAAAATTAGAAGGAGCACAGTGAGGCAAATACTTTCATCCATTAAAAAAAAAACATCCATTTTAAGAAAAAAAGCATATAGGACAATAGTCATGTTTTCAAAGTGGGGGAGATAGGCATGGGGCAGAGGTGGAAAAAATAAAGTAAAACAAAAGGGAAACACTTTTCTGGAAGGAAAATTACAAGACCTGTAAATCGAATATCATTCTATACCTTAATTAAGACTGAGCATTGGTGCTCTCTGAGTTTTTTATTACCCAACTAGGTCACACAAAAGAATGCAAAACCACTGCAAAAACAGGGACTTTTACCGAAAATTTTTTAATTGGATACTTGTTGATATCCGGGATGTATGGGGTGTGGATGGGAACAAGGGAACTAAATGCCTTAGGCCTGAAAACCCCGAGTCCAGCTTTGCTTCTGCTGTAACCATTTGGCTTTAATAAAGTGAACTTCTGGCTAAGCATGAGCCTGAGAGTCTTTCTTTTCCAACTGACCAAGTTGGGATAGCTGACAATCTGCTCAAGACAATACTTAAAAAACAGCAGGGTGCAATGCCCTAATCTGCCCCTCCTCGGAGAAAGCTATCCCCCTATCTGGATTCTTATTCATCTCAATCTGTGAGAAATTTACCAATCTCTGCTTGAAGTTCTTTGATCTTTTCAGCCCATGGAAGCAACTCTCTTGACGCATTCTCAGCTGCCAGGATAATTTCAGTATCTGAAACACATGTAGCAAGAGCACCTCTTCAGATCTGAAGCTGCCTCCTGGTCTATTGAGAGCCCGCTTCCTTCCATGCACGAAACCATCCTATGAAGGTGTCTGTCGGTCTCTGCAACTCGGAAGTGTTTTTCTTCCTGGAAAGGACCCCATTATGAAGTCCCTGGAGGCAAATCTCACCAAACCCTAGAGCAGTGGTAGCTAACCTTTTTGGGCTCCTGTGCCAAAAATTGCATGCATGCTTCCGTGCCAGCACCCAGAAGGCAATGTGCACACCCTCCCCCACCCCCTGCACATGTGCGCTCAATCACCCACCCTCTTACCTACACTGTGCCTCCCAGCTAAATTTTGGGCCATTTGAGGCCTTTTTCATCCTTGCAGAGACTTGCTGAAAAATGGGCCCATTTCATCACTTCCGGTATTTCAAAAAATATAGGAAGTGACAAAACAGGCCTATTTTTTGGCCTGCAAAGGCTGCAGAGGCTTCCCTCAAGCCTCTGCAAAGCCAAAAAAGGCCCAAATATCAGCTGGGAGGTGTGCGCATGTGCAGTGTGGTAAGTTTGCCTGGGGCACATGTGCCTGTACAAATGGCTCTGCGTGCTACCTGTGGCACATGTGCCATAGGTTTGCTATCACGGCCCTAGAGAATCATGGCAAGACTGGCCTTTCAGAACCCTGACCTAAATCTTGTGCCTTGCAGACTGCCATCGGGTTGGTGGAGAGGCTGGAGGTTAGCAATGAATGAATGGATCTCCTCCCTTGATCACCCTTGGCTTGGGCTTCATCCTGTTGGCTCCCTCATGCTTTGATTAGATTTAACAATCAATTTATTTACTGTCTGGAAAGAGCTGGACTTTTTAATAGCTCCCGATTCTTCTGCAGAACCAGTTTGGAGGTGACCTAGAGAAGAATTCAAGGCCAGCAGCAGATGGATGTGAATGCTCCTTCCATTCCAATGTAACCCAACAATCTAGCTAGAGGAAGGAAAATTGGTTCAGAGTGAAACTCTTTACTTACCATTAAGGTAATAAAAATCAGGATTCCGTGAAATCATATAGCGCCTTATTTGTGCGACTGCATACCGAAGTGGATCCCGTTTTGCCTTTTCAACAGCACCTGAAGGGGAGGTTTAATTACCATATAATAATAAGTTGGACTGAGAGCCATTTGGTGTTGTGGTCAAGACACAGAGAGACTATGAAATCTTTTCCCACCTTGGTCACAAAACCATCTGGGTGACCTTGGGCCAGTCACTTTGACTCAGCCCTAGGTAGGAGGCAATGGCAAAGCCCTTCTATAAACCTTGCCTCTGAAGGTCAAGTCTGTATTCTTTTACAGTACTAGAAGCCTGACAGAATGGAGAAGTGACCAATTGTTTTTTCCTAGAAGGGCCGAGGAAGATTGGGGAATGGGTTTATTAATTAGAAACCACTTCCATTTGGACTTTGTTGGGAAGGTAGACCACTGTAGAGATTGAACTTATTATATTTAATTAGACAACAATTGATAAGAGATGGCATTAAGAAACAAACATGGATATTTGATCCAGGAAAAATTACTCTTAACTTTGGGGATGAGGCCGTGGCAAATTTTCCACAAGTTGATTAAAATAATAGTTAACACGGTGTTGTGAAACTTTAACTTTATATTATCATGATGCTTAATCTTCAATTCAATTCACAGTCTGGGAGTGGTGAAAAAGTTAACAGTTGAAGTCCTAACCATGGACTAAAGAGCTGTTAATGTAATGTCTGAGTATATAGGCAGTTCCAAGTAATTGGTTTTTTGCAAAGTTAGGATATTCAGGTCTAATAATTTCAAAATTTCCATGTATCAAGACAGCCCTGTGGGTATTGCTCTGAGGGCTCCTATTACTATTGGTACGACCATTGATTTCTTCCTCCGCTGACCTTCAATTTGTAAATCACAACATTTTGTTAGTTTTTCTAGCTCTTTCTCTTCATTTGTGCATCATCTGGTGTTGCAATATCAATGAACCAGACTTTTTTCTTTTTCATAATAATGATGTCAGGCGTGTTGTGGGTCAGATGTCTGTCCAGTTGTGTATTAACCATTAAGCAGACTAAGCACGTGCTTAGGGCACCAGGCCCAAAGAGGGCACCACAAAGTTGAGGAAAAAAAACCCAATGAAGATTTGCAAAAAAAATTGTACGTACAAAGGGGGGGGGCATCAAGATTTGTCAGTGTTGAGGGCACCAGTGAGCCTTTATCCGCCACTGTGTCTGTCTGTTTGGATCCAAAAGTCCCACAGGATTGTGACCTGTTCATTTTTAAGAACTTTGTCAACTGGGTGTTCCCAGTGATTTTTGCTTCTTTCGAACCTAAACTTATGGCAAAGCTTCCAATATTTGATGTAATAAAGGAGAATATTTGTAGCTCAGGGTTGACATGACGTGTCTTTGGTACTCCTGTTTTCTTGCAGATATTTCATTATCCAAACTAGGTAACGTCATCAGTGTTAACAGCAGCATACAGGGTTAGTCAGGGTTCCAGAAAAACCCAACTCCAATTAAAAACTCTGAGACAGGCATTTTCTCAAAGTTTCCTTTTATTAGAGTAGTTATACTGGCACATCTGGGAAAACCTGAATCTGAGAGTTCCGGGTTTTCCCTTAGTAATTCAAAAGACAAAACCCAACCCCTGCACCCATCAGTCCATCACAAAGTCCAATCACCAACTGTCCCAACTGGAGACATCCCTTCAACCACTCCTCCTCCAGGTGCAGCAATAACATGATCTTGACTGAAAAGAAGAATGCTATTATGCCTAACTACTAACATTCTAAAATCCCCCTCCTCCTACTTTCCCAAGCACAGGAATGTGGCAGCGTGGAATCTTCTGGTACTAATATGGTTTCCAAAGCTGACAGTTTCAGTAAATTGCACCCCTTACCAGCACTGATGATATTGTTCTGACCCAGGCTGAACAGAATCATGAAACAGACTCCTTGTCCAAAAAACCCCCCCTTTTTATTTGGTTAATGTGAATTCCTGGCATTTACAGCAATAATCCTTCCCAGGTTTAAGTGTAAGAACAGACCTTATCAATCCTTGGATAGTTGCCAAGCCAAGAGCTTCGAGTCTCAATGCTGTAAAAGGAAATACTTGGCAAAGAGTCTCTGTGAGGCATGAACTCAGATAAGAAAATCTTCACAATAATAAGCGAACTAATTGTCTCCTGCAAAAGCCCTTCCCCTTTTGCTCCTATTTATTCCCTATGGGAGGGACCGTTCAGCGTCCACTTGTGCCTTTTTTTCTGAGTCAACCCCTGTTCCTTAGTGGTTCCCTTCTCCTGACAGCTCTGCGCATATGCACAATTGGAACAGGCTCCAGCTGTTCTTCTTCCCCTTTTATCTCCAATTCCAAAGGCATCTGATAAATGTTGAACAGCCCTGGCCCCATCTCTGCCTCCAACACAGAGCACCCATCAGAGCCTTCCCCAGACTCCAGGACTGGCCCAAGTTCCCCCCCAACCTCCTCACTGTCCGAGTCTGCCATCAGCTCTGCTGGCAGCTGGCAGGCTACAACAGATGTTACCTAGTTTGGGTAATGAAATGCCTGCAAGAAAACAAGCAAGCTCAGAGAGCACCAATGTATGATTTTTGGCAATTCAATCATGAAGTGAGATTTTGCTATAGCCACTGATAAGGCGATCCACTATTTCATCTTTCTTGTTGCATAAGTGACATTTGCTCTTGTTACTGACATGTTGAATGTTGGCTTTCATGAAATTGGTCTGCAAGGCTTGTTCTTGGGCAGCCAAAATGAAGCCTGCAGTTTCTTTCTTCAGCACCCCTGATCTCAGTCAGCTCCATGTGAGCTTTGTATCTTCCTTTCCTTGAATGTTCTTCAGATATTGGCTGGGCGTAGGATTCTTTTCCAGTTAGAAACTCAAGGCTCAATTGTTTCCTTTTAGTCCATGGGCCAGGCCAGATATCGGTACCATCTTGGGTGACCAAATCTTAATGGTACTAAAATGTTTATGGGTCCATACCAAGTACATTAAGATGTGATAGCCTTTTCAGATATGTACCTTTGTATGTTTTTTAAGAAACCATCAATTTGACTGAATAGCGGCCTTGTGATATCACATGATAACACATATATTTGCGAAATGAAGCTGTAAATCATTAGAATTAAACCTAATTGATGTTGATAATTTATTAAAATCATGTGCAGAGACTTTTTGTGGTAAATGTAGAGCATCATAGCAAATTAAAATGTATTTCGTAAATTGCTAATATGTTTTTTTTTTCTCTTCCAACATCGTTACAAAGAGTTTTGAACTCAATTTCTCAATGCGGACTACTGTTGAATAATTGCAGTTCTCTGTTATATTGTGACAAACTACTAAGGCCCACATGATGGATTCAAGTGGAGACAAGGCCACTGCATTGCCAAAGAAAGGAGTGCGGCCAGGCTGCATTATTCACTGTTCTGGTGAAGACACGTCTACCTTCGTGTTACTAAAAGACTTGGACTCATGGAAGACACTGCTAAGAGCAGCAGAGATTAGACAACATGCTCCACTTCTGGACATTGCAAAAGACTTGGAAGAAGGCCAAATACCGCAGATCCAGTTTCATCGCAAATGTCGCAGCATCTTTACTATGAAGAAGACTCTCGACTCCATCCTTTCTAAAGACAGGCCGAGTGCAGAAGAACAGACTGGTGTCCATGGTGTCAGAAGATCATCTAGGGATGCACCGAGTACATCAAGAGTGTATGACAAGACATGCATCTTCTGCTGCAAGTCAAGCAAGTACCTGAAAGGAAGACAGACAAGGGAACCTATCATCCAGTGTGTTGAGTTACGTGCAGATGACAGAATCCGCAGTGCAGCAACCCAAAAAATGGACCAGCGAATCCTCGCGTTGTTAAGCAGAGACCTTGTTGCCGCAGAGGGGCACTACCACAAGTCGTGCTACAAAGTGTATACAAAGGAAGGGGCATCCACCAGTTCTGGTGCATGCGATGAGCAGGAGCAGTCTGAGCAGGCAGTATACGAGGAAGCCGAGAAACAATCCTACGAAGAGCTATTCCTATATATCAGGAATGAACTCATTCTCAACCCTGAGGTGCTGCCTATGACAGATCTGACAGCTAGACTTGAGAAAGCCATGCACTCTCGCGGAATTTCTCAGATCAGACCATCAACCAAGAAACATGTCCGTCGTAAACTTGAAAGTGAGATAGGAGGATCGCTTTGCTTCGTTTCTGATGAGAAAGGGAAGCTTCTCATATATCCAGAGAGCTTGTCATTTGATGAGCTTGTCAAGCATGCCTACAGACTAGGGAAAGAACTCCACGAAGCAAGGGCTGCCAACTCTGGGATCTTCTTGAAGCCTACAAGATTGGAGAGGAAGCGTACGAAACCTTCAAGCAAGAGCGCTTGCAAGAAGATATCCCATCTACACAGTTCCATGACAGGATGAAAAAGAAGAAGCCGCACACTTTCTCTGACATCAGGAAGAAGACGAACACCAAATTTGGCCGTGGCAAAGAGTTGGTGCTAAAGGCTGACAGAAACCTCTTTGGCCAGATGGTTCTGATTGCTGAGACCAGAAAGCTGCAGATGGGTGAAGTCTTGGCCCATCCACTGGGACCTTTACCGTGGGCACTGGCCAATGGTGATGGGTCACTCCGCAAGACCAACAAAGCGGCCCTTGCAAGAGAGTTGGAAAAGAATGTCGCCCCAGCTGAAGTGATCCCAGAGCCATCAGCGACCATCATTGATGGGATGAGCCTGGTCCAGAAGCTGAAAGGGAATGACCAAACCTTCTTGCAGCTGGCAGAATCAGCCTTGTCCCATGTCATCCATGAAGGTTCTAAGAGCCATCGTGTAGATATTGTCTTTGACGTCTACAAGGAGATGTCCATCAAAGATGTCGAACGAGCCAACAGGGGTGCAGGCACAGGAATCCAGTTCAAGGACATTGCACCTGGGCACAAGATTCAGCAGTGGCGGAAGATCCTATGCAGTCCAGCTAACAAGACAGCCTTGATCAAGTTTCTTGTGGAGCAGTGGAAGGATCCACAGCTGAGGGAGAAGCTCCGAGACAAGGTTCTCTTTGTTACCTGTGAGCATCTGTGCTTCAAGATCACCAAAGAACACTGGGAAGAGGTCTCAGAATTGAGATCATCACAGGAAGAAGCTGACACCAGGTTACTTCTCCATGCTCTCCATGCAGCAGAGTCTGGCTATGAGTCTGTTGTTGTCACAGCAGAGGACACAGATGTCCTAGTTCTGTGCCTGGGGATGTGCAACAAAATACCTTGCCACATGTACCAGAAGTGTGGAACAAAGGCCCGGACAAGGTTCCTTGACATCACCAAACTCAGCAATGCACTGGGGTTAAGTGTCTGCAGAGCCCTGATTGGTATGCATGCTTTCACGGGTTGTGACACTATCAGTGCATTCGCTGGTCGCGGCAAGATGACGGCTCTAAAGCAGATGAAGTCTGACAGGTCTCAACAAGAAGCCTTCGCCGAACTCGGGCGTTCATGGAACGTATCTGAAGAGCTGTCAGAGAAACTGCAAGAGATCACCTGTCAGCTGTACCATCCTTCCACTCACACAACAGAGGTGAACAAGCTCCGTTACCAGATCTTCTGTGCCAGGCGTGGAGAAGTGGACTCAAGCCAACTTCCTCCTTGCAAGGACTGCCTGTCCATGCATATGCTACGTGCAAACTATCAGGCTGCCATCTGGTGGAGATGTCTTGAGCCTTTGCCATCTGTCCCAAACCCAAAGGACTGTGGCTGGACAACTGATGAAGATGGGAATCTCGTTGTTGAGTGGATGCGTGGCTCCCCTGCCCCTGATGTTGTGCTACAGCTCCTCTCCTGCAAGTGTGTGCGCTCATGTAAACTTCCAGTGTGCACTTGCCTCAGCAATGGTCTCAAGTGCACTGACATGTGTAGACTACAAACCTGCAGCAACCAGGCAACTGACGAAGAGGCACAAGCAGAACTAACAGACTCTGATGTTGACCAAGATGATGGTGGGGAATAACGTATGTATGCTATAGTGTATTGATTTCAGGATCTGTTATTCTTGTGGAACACTGTAGCTAATACAAATCGAATCTGCTCTTCAGCTAACATTAAATTGAATTATCAAACAAAAGTAGGCCTAAACCAAAAAAATTAGCTAGATCAACCCTACATGTAATTGGAACTTCCATTGCAAGTAATATGAACATTACTTTTACTGTTGAAAGTGCCTGAACGCTGCTTTGTATGGTATTGAACATGACTGTACTAGAGTCATGGGCGTCCTGAGAAAAAAATGCAGGGGGGGGCAAAAAAAATATTTTGGGTGTTGGACTGGAGGATATGTGCAATGGAGCGAAGGAAATGTGCGTTTTCTAAGCACGGTAAACACATATTTGAAAGGTAGAATTTAGCTGTTCTAGAGATTGTAATTAGACTTTGAAGGTGGCTTTGAGAATAAAATGGTGTTATTATTTCACCAATCAAAGGGAGAAGCTCAATTACATCAGCTGCGTCGGAGAATATTGATTATTGATAAAAATTTTATAAATTTTTATTATCGTCCATATCTTTTTTTTAAATCTTGTATTTCTTTTTATTATTTTTTTCATTTTCCACGTGGGGGGTGGTGGCAAATGACCCCCCTTGCCCCCCACCCTCCCTCCGGACGCCCATGACTAGACTGTTCATGCATACTAACAATGAAAGGGTTCTGGAGATATTTTGGATAGTATATTTGGTCATTAGCATAAACGTGGTGATGTTCAGAATAGAGAATATTGTCAAAGTATGTGTTCACCCTTTCTTTCCGTGTACATAGGGTGCATCTATTCTAAGAGTGATAACCTCGATTAAGCTACGAGTTAACAAGGGCTATCACATCAAAACATAAACTAGAGACATAAAAGAAGCCAAAAACACCTAAGATTATTAGTCACCTCGGGTGGTACCAATATGTGAAAATTCAGGTCTTGGCTCATGGACTATTTCCATGTTTACTAGTTTAAAATTTGGGTGGGGTGGGGTGTCAGAGTATATTCATGAACTGGAATAGAGCTTAGTAACAAGTTCAGCTAATGAGAGCTGAACTGAGAGCTGAAACTTAAAGAGAGAATCTGGATGTGGTTTATCTCTGTTCTGTGCTCAGCTCTAAAGTGAAAGACAAGCGAAGTTGCTTGCTGGCTGAAAACTAGAGTTCTGCTCTGAACCTGTAACACGTCTGCTTCTGTTTGAGTTTGCTCCATGTTGGAGAAATCTACAACTGGTATTCTAAAATTTACTTTATACAGAAGTTTATACAGAAGTTCAATGAAGCCTCAGCCATCTGTGTTTACTTTTCTGGTGCTGAATTTACGCTGCAATATGCTGAACAGGGGGGCCTGTTTTGCAAGGGGTGGGAACCAATATTGTAGTGCTGTATTAATCAGATTCAGTTAGGGGGATAAAATATGTATGTGTGCTAGTTTATTTTTTTCTTTTGAATACAACTTTTTAATGTGTTGTGTATTTTTTGTGTTCTTTTTGGGAGGGTGGAGTTTTGCATTTTAACTTTCTTTAGAATAAAATAAAAAATAGGAAAAAAAATCCTTGCCAAGAATACTGCAGGGACTAATCCAGGCAATCTCCAAAAGTCAGTCACCATTGAATGGAAGGGGAAATAAACCTTGAATTCCCACATCACATATTGGATTTGATTATGACAGCACGTTGCAAAATACACACACACACACCCAAGAAAAATATGCTTTGGCCCAACTTCTTGAAAGGTTTCTTCTGCTTGAACCAGAGCCACAGAAACATTGACTTCTAACACTATCGAAACTGAGCATCTCCTTATGAAGATCTAACCAAGGATGTCCTTGTGAAGACACAGCAGATGAGCTACCAAGAAGTCACAGAAATAGCTTGGGGAATTCTGGTTTCCTGGACTCAACTGTACAATCTGCCCTCTTTGTATGCACCTTCCTCTTCTTTCTTGAAAGATGTAAGGATGCCTGTATATTGGAGAGCGATTGGCCAAGACAGGGGAAGGAGTCAAGTGGGCAATTAATCTGGACTCTCTACATGAGCACAAAAGGATGAAGTCTGATCCTCTTTGAATGCCGTTGAACCTTATCCAGTCTGGCTCAGGTGCAAACCGCCAGTCTGTGGAGATTCCTGCACTTGAGCAATAAAATATCTAGTTGAACTCTTCACATGTGGATTTCACTGTCCACGGCTGACTCTGTATGTGTGATTCTCCCACTTTTTGACACAGAAGTTGAGCTGAGTGTGCTCAGGAAAACAGACAAGGATACTGAATGCAGTGGGAACTTAGGAAGTATATGGTAAAAGGAGAGAGGGAAACATGAATGAATGTGGACTGAATACAAAAATGTGGAATATGGAATTAGTCAGAGGAGATCTGGTCACATGAAGGGGACAAATGAGGATAAGGTGGCCAAACTAATCGAGGAAGGAAGAAGAAATGAAATGAGAGGAAGAAAAGAGATGAGAAATTTAGTGTTGTGCCATTGTGACACGGACCCCTGAGCATTTTACAGATAGTCCTCAAGTTATGACAGTTGTGACCGAGGTGGTACTTACTTTTTAAAATGCTGTTGTGACATGACCCCAGGATGCTGCCACTGTCATAATACATGCTGATTGCCAAGTGCCCAAATTTTGATCATGAACATTTGTAAGCTGAGGACTCCCCCTGTTACCTTTTTTCCTGTTTAACAATTTAGGGTAGTGTGTCTCTCAACCTTAGCCATTTTAAGATGGGCGTACTTCAACTTCAACAAAAGCCAGCATGCGGAAGTTTTAGGGAGTATTTCACCTGCAAACTGGTTCCTCAGTATATATCCGTTCTTCGCAAACACCTTTCACCCAGATCTGCTTACCATAACCAGAATCGTTGCGGAGAACTTTGGCTCTGCCACCCAAGGGCTGGACTCAGGGCTTCCCTCCCACTTTGCTCTGTTTCTCTGTTAATCTTACTTCGACTGTCACGTCAGCATGGGTTAGCTCCTCCACACAGGATGCTAATAGTTGGAATAGTGCACTTTGGTGGGAGAGATTTGGTGGCGGGAAGATGACCCATCATTATCTGACCCTGTAAAAATGATTGACATTTCTTGGCCTGTGAAGGGGAGGGGAGAGAAATGCCCCTTCATACTTGCAAGACTGAGGTCAGTCTTGCATGATAGATTTACAACAGTTCATTTAGTGACCTTTCCAAGTTACAACGGCACGGAAAAAAGAGATCTAGGACCATTTTTCAGATTTATGGCCATGCAGTATCCCCATGATCATGTGACCAAACTTCAGGCACTTGGCAACTGATTTTTCTGATGGTCACAGTATCCAGAGGTCATCTCCTTCTGTGACCGTCAATGGAGGAAGCCAGATTCAATTAACAACCCATGTTACTAACTTAACAACTGCATGGATTTGCTTAACAACTGTGGCAAGAAAGGTCGTAAAGTGGGATGAAACTCACTGAACAACTGCCTTGATTAGCAAAAGACATTTTGGGCTCAATTGTGGTCATAACTCGAGGCTACCTGCAATTCTACTTTACTTCAAGGTTACATTAACAGTATTTAAAGTCCACCTCTTCCCCCCTTGCCTTTACAGATCACGAAACTAGGGATGGCCTCTTGTGAGATATTTCCCACGCCCCTATGGCAGCTGAAGGCTAACCTGGCTCTTTGCCAACCACTGTCTGGCTTTGGATTCTCCCTCTGTCTCCCAGGCTCATTCCCAAGTACCATTACAGACCCTCAGAACGGATTAATTCGTTGGATAAAATTACTTACATAAGCTGATATACCAAAGGGTATACAAAAATAGACAGAACAACATGAGAATGCCAAAGGTTGCCAAATTGTAGCTTTGGAGACATTGTTCTAGTTTGTTTGGAGGGCCTGTGTTTTGGAAAGGAAGCCTTGATTAGAAATGAACTTCAGAGGTAACAATAAGAATCACACAATCGTTATGATGCATTTTCATATGCTGTGGGACCCTAATCTGCAACTGCTCCAGAGCTGGGCCCTCAACAAGCAAACCTGTTCATTAAGAAGCCTTCATGAAATGCTCACCTTTGGAGAGATATTCAACCTGCCTTTCACTCTATGGTGGCCTTAGATTATAGACACAACATCCATGCCAGGCTTCACTGAGTAAGCAGGGAGCAGAGTTTGGACACACCACTGAGGGGTCAAGGCATCCAGCCCAAGAAGGAACTGATAGGTTTGGGCTTTGGACCCAAATGCTCCTTGACTCTCTTGGGATGAAACAACCTAACATGCCCTTCCCTTCTCTTCCCTTCGCTTCTCCCAGGAAGTTTCCATGGCCAAGGATGGGCTTCAATCTGAATGTCTCTAATACTAACCCACCCCTTCACCACTCACCCACACTCTGTGCTGTCACTGTGCCCAGCAGCCCAAAGCAGGCAACTTAACACAGCATCACAACTGGGACCAACTTTCAGAAATTTTTTTTCCTACAATCTACAACTCTTACACTGCAAAAACATATGGACTACACAACTCAATCAGGGCAAAGCAATAGACGCAATCTACCTAGACTTCTATTAAGCCTTTGATTCAGTGGTACATGACAAACTACTACTAAAAATACATTTTACAGTATCTCTGGACACCTGCATAACTGGATAGAAGCATTCCTGTCAAACAGACAACAGATGGTCAAAATTGGCAGCGTCCTATCAAACTCTGAACCTGTCAACAGTGGTGTCCCCCAAGGCAGTGTTCTAGGACCAACTCTTTTCACACTCTGCATAAATGACTTCTGTGATCATATTAAGAGCAACTGTGTTCTCTTCGCTGATTATGTAAAGCTATTCAACACAACAGACAATACTGTTACCCTTCAAAACAACCTCGGCTATGTATCAGAATGGTCAAACAAATTGGAACTTCAGATCTCAACAAATAAATGCTCTGTCCTACACATTGGCAAAAAAAAAATCAGAAAATAAAATACAAGTTGAATAGTCAAGACCTTGTTGAACATCCAAACTCTGTCAATGATCTTGAAGTACTCATCTCTAAAGACCTAAGTGCTAGAGCCCACTGTAACTATATAGCCAAAAAGGCATAAAGAGTTGTTAACCTAATCCTATGTAGCTTTTTCTCTGGTAATATCACACTACTAATTGGAGCATACAAAACATTTGCTAGACCAATACTCAAATATAGCTCATCAGTCTGGAACCCACATTACATATCTGATATTAAAACAATTGAGAAAGTCCAAAAATATTTCACAAGAAGAGTTCTCCACTCCTCTACTCATTGCAGAATACCTTATGCCTTCAGAAATTCTAGACCTAGAAAACCTAAAACTACGCCACCTTCAGTCCGATCTAAGTATAGTATATAAAATCATACATTGCAATGTCCTACCTGTCAATGAATACTTCAACTTCACCCATAACAATACAAGAGCACACAATAGATACAAACTCAAGGTTAATCGCACCAAACTTGATTGCAGGAAATACAACTTCAGCAACAGAGTGGTCAATGCCTGGAATACTCTACCTGACTCTGTGGTTTCTTCCCCAAACCCCAAAAACTTTAACCTTAGACTGTCTACTATTGACCTCACCCCTTTCCTAAGAGGCCTGTAGGGGGCGTGCATAAGCGCACCAATGTGCCTACCGTCCCTGTCCTATTGTTTCTTTTGATTTTTCTTATATGTATCCTTTTCATGTATTCATAACTATGTTTATACTTATACCTATTATCTTGTAAGCGATTGACAAATCACATAAATAATAAATAATAGAAAAATAATAAATAATAAATAATAACTTTGCATATCCTCAGCAGACCAATGACTGGCCTGGTTCTTGGGCATTCCTGAAGCCCACTGTAGAAAGACAGTTAACCATAGCCAAATAGGCAAGAGGGCTTCTTCCCTTATGAGATAGTCCTTCTCTGTCTCTCCCTGTGATAGAACATCCTCTGCATTTCCTCCTTCCTCCTGAAATGGCTTCTCTCAGCCCCATCCCTGGCTACTGGGGTCCTCAAAGGTTTTGGTGGGCCATGCTGTGTCCCCTCCTCTGAGCAGACCCTCCACCCCTGTGCTTCCTGTGACAGCACTCCAGGCTTAACAGGGTGGTCTCCCTTCCTACTCTGTCTGGAGAGGGTCTGGATCTTCCCTTCTGTTAGGGATAACAATGTTTACCCTAACTGGTTTAGGTAAAATAATAAATATGTAATCATGGTTTATAAGTTAAAGTGTCTGCAACTTTAAATATAGGAATGTAATTAAGGGAGTGGTTGTGAAAGCACTTTAAAAGAAGCAATATGACAGCTTGCTCTCTCTCTCTGGCTTTGATGATCCCTAATTACTGCATGGACTCAAGACTGCATTACTCGAACGGGAGAGATAAACGACAGACTGATTTGTAAATGAACTGACATAGGATATTCCACACGGACTTTGCGAACTGAATATCCTTGAATGGACTGACTAAATGATACATGACTAATAGACTGTTATTTTGACTGTGCTATGAACTCATAATGGAATAAACTATATTTTTGATTGCACAAGCATATCTGTTATTTTTACTGTATGTTAAGAAACATATAAACTTATCTCACTCATTTATCTGTGTGCCTATCTGACTAATGCTGCACATTCTGTTTAGCTTGTCTCCTTAACCCTGGTTGGGGAACACAGGCTTAACACTGGTTATGGGCCCAGAGGCTGCATAGTCAGTTTAACTAGGATAAAACAGATTTATATAAAAAGTGAGAATTTGTGTTGTTATACATTACAGTAAACAGACAGCTGTGTTTTATTACTTATAGTTTTATATCCATATAAAAAAAACATGGCACAAGTCAATCTACAAAGTTTATCCCTTATTTCCAAGTTGGATGGAACAAACTATGTATCATGGTCTATAAAATGTAGTCTACTTCTATGAAGAGAAGGTCTGTGGAACATAATTGAAAATCCATCAAACGTAGAAGAATGGGATCCAGAGGATGATGAAGATAGACTAAAAATAGAAGAATTTATGCATAAAAATCAACAAGCTATTTGCATAATAGGTTTAACACTGTCTGACCAACAACTTGTTCATATCCGCGGAGAGCAAACAGCTGTTGGGTGTTGGCAGAAGCTGAAGAGGATTTATGTTCGAGATAA
The DNA here is from genome assembly GCA_033807585.1 of Hydrophis major. Taxonomy (NCBI): domain Eukaryota; kingdom Metazoa; phylum Chordata; class Lepidosauria; order Squamata; family Elapidae; genus Hydrophis; species Hydrophis major. The sequence continues at coordinate 5,676,536 of CM066333.1, read as the reverse complement.
CGTTGGTGCACACATAAATCTAACATGGAATTTTCAGGACGCATCTCCATAAGAATGGTGATATGCTTAGTCATTTGAAAACTATGCAAAGCATTTTTCAAGAACTGCATGAGAAAGAGCTTATTTTCTCTGAACTACACCAAATCTACATAATTCTATCTTCACTAGATGAAAGTTAGGACAACTACGTCACTTCCCTTCAAATTTTGCCTAAAGAAAGTTTAACTTTAACTGATATAATTGGCAGATTGATTGAAGAGGCAAGAAGAAGACTTGAAAGAGACCATTTAAGGAGGGAGCAACCTCAAAAAGAAGATAATAAATTCCTACTGCATACGCAATTAAAAAGTGTTTTAATTGTGGAGGAAGAGGACATTTGGCAAGATTTTGTAAAAAAGCAAAGCGCCAGAACGCTGGCCAGAATACTAAAAGTCATCAAAAGATAAATAAAAATTTAGAGTTAGCCATGTATAGTAACGAAGCTGTAAAAAATAATTTATGTGTGGTTGACAGTGGAGCATCCCACTGTATAACAAATGATAACAAAAATTTTATTAAAATGTCCAAGAGTACACAGCAGATATCGTTAGCCAATGGCTGGAAACTGAAAGCTAAAGGTCAAGGTATAGCATATTGTTCTTTCATAAAAGAGAATGTAAATATGTTATATGTACCACAACTTAAGTTTAATTTAATTTCAGTTAGAATTTTGGTTAAACTAGGATATGTAATTACTTTTAAAGGAGATAACTGCATAATTGAGAAAGAAGATAAGAAAATTACTGCATCTTTAAGAGGTGAATTATATGTTTTAAATGATAATGGTTTAAAGGTGGCTAACACAGTTTATGATAATAAGAAACCTCATGATGAATGTATTCACTTGTTACATCGAAGGCTAGGGCATTTAAATTTTAAAATGCTTAAGAAAACTGTTGAATTATCTAAGGGAATAAGTTTAAAACCTTGTAATAAGTATTTGCAATGCAATGCTTGCAATCAAAGCAAGAGCAAGGTCAAACCGGCAAATAGAGTTGATGGATTTACTACCAAAGAGCCTTTAGAAGTAGTATTTGGTGATTTAATAGGTCCAAAAAAACCAAGTGTAGGAGGAGCTCGTTACATATTAAGTATAATGGACCAATTCTAGATATGGGTTTTGCTATTTAATAAAGAGCAAAACTGAAACGTATCTAAATCTCTTTAATTGGATAAAATTTGCTGAAAGGAAAACTAAAAAGAAATTAGGAACTCTTATAACAGATAATGGTACGGAATTTACAAATAATAAATTCCAGAATAGACTTAGAATGTTAGGTATTCAACATAAAAAGTCTGCACCATATAGGCCACAACATAATGCCTTTATAGAGAGACGAGGCCAAACACTACAATCAATGGCACGAACTATGATGTCTGATTCAGGATTACCTGACAATTTATGGGGAGAAGCAATAATGTGTGGTAATCATACATTAAATAATGTTGTTAATTCAACAACAGGTGAATTACCATTCACACTGTGGCATGGTACAAAACCTGATTTAAGTTACATGCACACATTTGGAGCACCAGCATGGGTGCATATCCCTATACAACTCAGACACAAAGGACAGCATAGAGCTAAAAGATTATTTTTTGTAGGATATGAATCTAATCATAGATCTTATAGATTCTGGGAACCAGGAACATCTAGAGATTACACCAGTGCTAGTGCAAAATTCCTAGAACATGTAGGATGGAATAGATTAGAGCAAGATTTAAATAATAAAGTAATTATTGAACCCTACAAAAGGCAGAAAGAACAAACTAGTTATAAGAAGAGTCCAATTAAAGAAGAAGTCCATGAAGAACAAATAGGACCAGAACAAGAGGAAACAGTTGATCAGGAAGAGTTAGATAATCAAGAAGAGTTAATAAATGAAAGTCCACCTGTAAGTCCTGTAATACCTAGACATACTACATGGATAACTAGACCACCTGATAGGTATCAAGCAAGTATAGTTTGCCAAGTAACTAAAGTTCCAACTAGTGTAGATGAACTTAAGATGTATCCTGCTAAGGATCAGGAGAATTGGCAAAAGGCAATGGAAAAAGAACTAAATTCATTAAAGATAATGAAAGTATATGAAGATGCTAACTTACCTCCAGGAGAAAAATCCATTGGGTGCAAATGGATATTTAAAGTAAAAACTGGAAATGATGGGACTGTTACCCATAAAGCTAGGTTAGTAGCTCAAGGATTTAATCAAACTGCATCTGATTACGATGAAGTTTTCGCACCAAGTCTTAAAGCAACATCTTTGAGAGCAGCTTTAGTGTGGGCAGTAAAGAAAAACTATATCATTAACCATTTAGATGTAGAAACTGCTTATTTGTATGCACCATTGCAGCACACTATATATTTGAAAAAGCCAATTATTATAAAAGACAATAAAGTAAATAGTAATGATTGTTGGAAACTCAAAAAGAGTCTTTACGGATTGAAACAATCTGGCTTTGATTGGAACCAATATATAGTGAAAGAATTAAAAAATATAGGTTTTAAATCTGGTTTAGCAGATCCATGTGTGTTTAAAAGAGAAAATAATGGAATGGTGTCATTATTGCTGTCATTTACAAATAATGAAGCTAATGAGATTATATCATTATTAGCCAAAAAGATAAAATTAAAGCATTTAGGTGAAATTAAAAAGTATCTAGGATTGACAATTAACAAAACAAAAAATGGATTTAAGATATCTCAAGAAGATAAAATTTGCCAATTAATTAAAACGTATAAAATGGAACTTTGTAAAACGGCAAAGACTTCAATGAGTCAGGAGGTTTGCCAAACTGATGATCAAAGTCCCAAATTTGATAAGTCCATATATCAATCTTTGATTGGTAGCTTATCATATATAAGCAATTGGTCAAGGCCAGATATAGCTTATAGTGTAAATCAGCTGGCACGTTTTAATTCAGATCCACATCAATGTCATTGGCAATCTTTAAAGAGAATTTTAAGATATCTTAAAGGAACAATGAACCATGCATTGTATATAAAACCAAAGGGTGATTTGAGTCTTAGTGCCTATGCAGATGCAAGTTTTGCAACTGATATAAACACAAGAAAATCAACATCTGGGATGGCTATATTATTTGATAAGACACTAATAGGGTGGAGGTCAATCAGACAACAGCATATCAGCTTGTCCACGATGGAAGCTGAATTTTCATGTCTGTCATTACTATGCACTGACTTAATTTTGTACAAACAGTTATTATTAGACATGGGTGTAACTGTTAAAGATTCCATTATTGTGTACGAGGACAACCAGGCAGCCATAAAGTTAGCTACTAGTATTGCTGTAAAAACTAGATGAAAGCATACTGATTTAAGATACTTAAATGTTAGAGAATCTGTAAAGAATGGGCTCATTAAATTGGAATACTGCATGACAGAAGAAAACATTGCAGACAATTTACAAAAGCTCAATGAGTAAGCAAGTTTAAAGAGAGTTGTAACAAATATGATTTAAAGATGTAAATAGTTATATTTATTATTATTTCCTAAAAGGGGAGAATGTTAGGGATAACATTGTTTACCCTAACTGGTTTAGATAAAATAATAAATATGTTATCATGGTTTATAAGTTAAAGTGTCTGCAACTTTAAATATAGGAATGTAATTAAGGGAGTGGTTGTGAAAAGCAGCATAAAAGAAGCAAGGAAGGTCAGCTTGCTCTCTCTGGCTTTATGATCCCTAATTACTGGATGAAGACTGCGTTTTTTCCTTACTCGAACAGGAGAGAGAAAGGACTGTTGATTTATCAACGGTGAGAGGACTGATTTATTGTAAGTGAACTGACATTGGATATTCTACACGGACTTTGCTAACTGAATATCCTTGAATGGACTGACTGATATGATACATGACTAATGGACTGTTATTTTGACTATGCTATAAATGGAATAAACTATATTTTTGATAGCACAAGCGTATCTGTTATTTTTACTGTATGTTAACAAACATATAAGCTTATCTCACTCATTTATCTGTGTGCCTATCTGACTAACGCTGCATATTCTGTTTAGCTTGTCTCCTTAACCCTAGTTGGGGAACACAGGCTTAACACCTTCCCTTGGACCTCTCCTCTCTCAGAGGGGCCTCCCTCCCACTCCTCGGCACCATCCCCACAACCATCCCGGTGATAGAAGGCTGTGGGGAGAGCAAAGCAGCAGCAGACCTACAAACAAGCCCAAACTGCCAATGTGGCCAATTCTAATTTGCTTGGCAGCTTAAGCACTATGTGTAGCCTTCTGCAGATAAATATTTTAAAGGTGCTTGAGATAAATACACATCCACCATCTGTCAAACATGAAAAAAAAACTATAAACATAACTACAAAATAATAAATTAATTTTTAAAAACACAAAAAACAAGCAAATTCAAGGGCCAGATCTGATAGATTACTAGGTCTTCTTCTGATGTCACTTTTCTATATTTCCTTAAAAACAGGTTGGGTCCCCAAACCTGACTTACTACACAGGTTTTCTGATGCATACTTACGTGGTGGACCTGTCTTTGAAGCCGGATCTAAAAGAAAGACAGAAAACCAATTGACCTCCAATATGTCAAATGGGATCGTCCCCATCCTAATGCATCACCCAAGAATCCTATCCCAAAAAAGCACAATGTCTGCCTAAAGGTTCTTTCAGCAGACAGCCTTAATAAGGAAGCTTTGTTTTACAAGGGTAAGAAAGTGCAGGAATTGCATTCCAGTTTGGGGGGGGGAGGAGGAGGAGGAGGGGGAAGAGGAGGAAGAAGAGTGGGGAGGATGGGATCCTTGAAATTCTCTGAACTTGGTTGTGTTCTTGCAGACATTTCATTACCCTACTAGGTTACAATATCAGTGCACTACGTGGGTAATGAAACATCTGCAAGAAAAACAGCCAAGCTCAGAGAACACCAAGTTCCACAGAGTTTGGGGTGAGATATCATCAACAGGCTGATGGTATCAGTTATTCTTCTGGACCTCAGGAAGATCAAGTGACAATGTCAAAGTCCTGATCCAGTATCAGGAAACTGTGTGGGCTTAGATGGGATTTAACATATTCAGGCTTAATCCTGGCCTGATTATGCTTATTTGGACTTATTTGCATGGGAACGTGCCAACTTTGGCCTTAAGATGGCTTGCATCTATTTATGTAATGTATTTATTTAAATGTATATGCCACCCAGCTCGATAGCCAATAAAGCAACTTGCTATCCATTGTGCACAGTCTGAGGTTTCTCTTGGAGTCAAACCTCCCGCTTGAAGAGACCTGGAACTCTCTCTGGAAGCAACCTGGCAACCAGCACAGCTTGCAAAATAGGGCCGTTATATGGGCATCCTGAGGCATAGCCATCATTGCCTGTGCTGCTCTCTTCTGGACTAGAGAAAGCTTCGAGACCAGCGCCAAGTAGAGCATCTTGCAGTAGTCGAGCCATGGGTGTCCAGGGAATGGGTAACTTCTGATCAAGGAAAGGCCACAACTGGTGCACCAGATGGAAGTGTGCAAGACTTCCTGGCCGCAGCTATCCCCTGTCCACCAAACAGTAGCTGTGATTCCCGGAAGACCCCCAGACCTTTCATTCACATTTCATGTTCTGGGTTCTTCATTCCCGGTTGCCGCCTCCATTGTCACTACAGAAGGTGGGTCCTTGCAAGTCAGCAAATGGTCTCCAGGATCCTCCCAAGAAGGAAATCTACAGGTAGGGCACTGACATTCTCATACATGGTCTCTTGCTTGAACAGGAAGTTGGATTAGAAAACCTCCAAGGTCCCATCCAATGATGATGATGACATACTTTGAGGGGAAGATGGCAGAAAAGATAGCTTACCTTTTGCTGGTGGTGGTTTGGGAGCCATTTTACCTCATCGGTGCATGTAACGTCTCATCCCAATGTGCACAGCTGGAGAATGGAGCAGATTATGAGAATTAATGTAAGTGGAAATGCAAACATTTTGCTTAAAAAGAGAAAGTGGTCAGCAAAATGGAGAATACCTCCTTTGCTGGATTTTATGTCCTCTTATTGGACAATCATTGAAATATGAGCCAGCAATGTGTGGCACCAGGCAAAAAAGCCAATGCAATCCTACCTTGCCATAACAGAGGGATAGAATCAAGATCACATGCATTGTTAGTACTAGGTTAGAAGGCCTTGGTAAGACCACACTTGGAATATTGTATCCAGTTTTGGTTGCCAAAATATAAAAAAGAAGTTCAGACTCTAGAAAGAATGCGGAGAAGAGCAACAAAGATGATTAGGAGACCGGAGGCTAAAACATATGAAGAACAATTGCAGTTCATTCTAGTCTAATGAAAAGAAGAACTAGGAGGCGACACGATAGCAGTCTTCCAATATTTGAGGGGCTGCCACAAAAAAGAGGGGGTCCACCTATTCTCCAAAGCCCCTGAGGGCAGGACAAGAAGCAACCAATGGAAACTAATTGAGGAGAGAGCCAATAGAACTCAGGAGAAATTTCTTGACAATACATTTAACCAGTGGAATAGCTGGTGTCCAGAAGTTGTGGATGCTCCATCACTGGAGGTTTTTAAGAAGAGATGGAACAACCCTTTGTCTGATATGGTATAGAGGTTCCTGCTTGAACAGGGAGTGGACTAGAAGACTTCCAAGGTCTCATCCAACTCTATTATTCTCTATTCTGTTACATCTTTAGGTGAAAATGTGGAGTAAGGTTTTGGGTCTGAGAAGACTAGACGCTAATCTGGCATCTCATTCCCCATTTCCTTTCTGGCCAAAGTTATCCTCTCAAATGTAATGTGGAAGGACTCTATGTCCTCCCTGGGAATCAGTTTAGGGTATTTAATATTCATTATAGGATCGCAGATCGCTCAAATGCAGCCCAGAAATAAAAGGTTGGATTGCATTGGTTCTCACAGAAATAATGAACACGGGTCATATATGGAAAAGCAAGGACATCAGCCTGGCAACCAGAGATGATATTCAGCAGGTTCTGACCAGTTCTGGAGAACCAGTAGTGGAAATGTTGAGCAGTTTGGAGAACCGGCAAATGCCGCACCCCCATCTATTCTCTGCCTCCCGAGTCCCAGCTGATCGGCTGGTATCTGCTTTGGTTGCCCTGCACAGGAGAACGGAGCTGGAAAGCAAGTTAGTGGGGTGCGGAAGGAATGGGGATTTTACAGTAACCTTCCCCCAGGAGTGGGGAGGGAATGGGGATTTTACAGTAACCTTCCCCTGCCACGCCCACCAAGCCATGCCCACAGAACCGATAGTAAAAAATGTTTTAATCCTACTACTGCTGGCAACCAAACATAGATTAGATACCCACAGGTATGAAAACTGGACCTTAAAAATGCAAGACAGGAAGAAAATTGATTTGTCTGAGTTGAGATGCTGGAGAAGGTGCCTGCATATTCCTTGGGAAGCAAATGTGACTAACAAGCAAGCCCTGGAGCGCATAACACCAGGCATGTCACTGGAAGGGAAAATCAAACATTGCCTCTCCCTTACTTTGGCCACGTCATGTGGAGGAATTCACCGGAGAAGGCCATTATCTTTGCAACAGTTAGCAGTATGAAGAAATTAAACTGCCAAAGAACATAGTGGCTGGACACCCTCAAAGATGACCCAGCCAGAGCAGAGAATGAATCGAAGAAACAGCGGAAGATTGGAAGAGGTAGAGACACCACCTGGCCCATAGAATCGCCACGAGTCAGACACGACTGAATGGATAACATCATCCTCAATGTTTATTGGACTTTCCCAGTGATAGGTTGGCAAAGAAGCTCTAATCTCTTGCATTGGACTTGTTACTTGGATGCTTAAGCATGTGTGAATCGTTTCCTTAAACTCTGAGTTTCTCTCTATCTAATCTCTCCCATTGCTGTCTCTGTCTTACCTCTCCAGGTTCTGCCTTCTTTTTGCTGTTACAACCTGCCCTAATTTCCTCCTCAATTCCCTCTCTCTGTTATTAGAGGGTAATAGGCATAAGAACGGGATACCTACCCAAACTCTGGACTCTCAGTCTACTACCAGGATTGAATGTGAGTAGGAGCTCCACTGTACTTACTCTTTGTGTCTTCAGCTGGATCATCCTTCTTACACTTTTTGACAGTTTGTTCCCTTATGATGTAGAATATTCAATTTCTGCCTCTCTCCCATTGGCTGGCTGCTAAGGCCCAATCAGCATTCAGCACTTCGGTTTCCTTCTTTGATCCCCAGAAACCTGCCTATTAATTGGTGAATTTCAGACAGAATGGAATAGCAATCTTTATTGGCCAAGTATAATTGAAGACACAAGGAATTTGTCTTTGGTGCATATAGCAATAACAACAGCACTTAGACTTATATACCACTTTATAGTGCTTTACAGCCATCTCTAAGCGGTTTACAGACTCAGCATATTGCCCCCAATAATTTGGGTCCTCATTTTATCCACCTCAGAAGGATGGAAGGCTGAGTCAATCTTGAGCCTGGTGGGATTTGAACTACCAAATTGTACATAAAAGAAAAGTACATTTCTCGAGAGTCAAGAATCATAAGGTACAACACTTAATAATAGTCATAGCCATAAGCAATCAAATCATACTAGGAAACAATCAAAAAAAATTTAGGATACAAACAACAAGGTTACAGTCATACAGTCACAGTTGGGAGGGGATAGGTGATAAGAAGTGATGAGAAGATTAATAGTAATAATAGTGCAGACTTTGTAAATAGTTGGAGAGTGTTGAGGGAATTATTTGTTTAGCAGTGATGGCATTCGGGAAAAAACTGTCCTTATGTCTGGTTGTTCTGGCGTGCAGTGCTCTATAGTGTCATTTTGAGGGTAGGAGTTGAAACGGTTGATGTCCAGGATGTGAGGGGTCTGTAGATATTTTCACAACCCTCTTTTTGACTCATGCAGTATACAGGTCCTCCATGGAAGGAAGGTTGGTAGCTATTGTTTTTTCTGCAGTCCTAATTACTCTCTGGAGTCTGTGTCTGTCTTGTTGGGTTGCAGAACCAACCCAGACAGTTATAGAGGTGCAGATGACAGACTCAATCATTCCTCTGTAGAACTGGGTCAGTAGCTCCTTGGGGAGTTTGAGCTTTTTGAGTTGGTGCAGAAAGAACATTCTTTGTTTTGCTTTTTTGATGACATTTTTGATGTTGGGTGTCCATTTTAGGTCTTGTGATATGATAGAACCTAGAAATTTGAAGGTCTCTACTGTTTATACTGTGTTATCCAGTATTGTAAGAGGTGGTAATATGGGAGGGTTTCTCCTAAAGTCTACCACCATTTCTATGGTTTTGAGTGTGTTCAGTTCCAGATTGTTCTGATTACACCATGAGGCAAGTTGTACAATCTCCCATCTGTATGCGGATTTGTTGTTGTTTCAAATGAGACCAATCACTGTTGTATCATCTGCAAACTTCAGTATTATAACAGGTAGATCGTTTGAGATGTAGTCATTGGTATACAGGGAGAAGAGAAGTGGAGAAACCACACAGCCTTGGAGGGGGCTGTGCGAATTGTACAGGTATCAGATGTGATACTGCCAAGCTTCACCTACTGCTTCCTGTCTGTTAGGAAGCTTATGATTTATTTCACAGTGAATTTTCTCTATTGGTTTAAAACTGTCTGACTGGCAGAAGAGGCCAGAGGCCATTGTAAAGCCCATGAAGCCCATTTTGAGAATGCAAGATATGACCAAATCAGTTGGGAAAAGAAATCAGTCAAATGTAAAAACCAGATGTCATTAGGAAATATATGGAATACTACCTTTTTTGATATAGTTAGGATTCAAGCTTGCTTGCAAGTGAATCTAGAGAGGTTTTGTTCCGTGCTCCTTTAAACCCTGTTTTTTCCCCTGAATACCATAACTTTGTATTCTGGGAGAAAATATGATTTTCAAGCTTACCTAAGCTTAGTACACAAAGTTGTCTGCTACATTATCCTACCTGTCAATGACTACTTCTGTTACATCCGTCGCTGGAAGGAAACTCGGGAGCCCGTGACTTGGTTCAGCTCTTTTATTAAGTCCCGAGATCGGCTCGGGGTGGCTAGACTAGACCGCGGCTTATATCGACCTAGCCGGCCAAGCCGCGGCCAATGACACTGCTTTGAATTCCCTGCGATCAGTTTCCTCCAATCGCGGGGGATTCATCGCGGCCAATCAGCCACGGCCTGCTCGACCGGGTTGCTGCGCGTCTTAGCCAATCGGAAGGCGTATTTAGAAGAATGCAAATTAACTATACAGAACACCCCTCCCCTCTTGGTATGGTCCTACGTAACATAGTCCCATAAGTAGGCGGGGCTCCGTACTTGTCTACTGGACCTGCGCAGGTTAGTTGGTGTCTGGTCTGCGAGCGGTTCGGACGGGTTCTGTGTTGCTTCTTGCCTTCCTGATGGAACCGCCTGGAAGGTTGGGCCCGGCCTTTTGCTGCAGCTCTCTCCCGGTCTATCCGGGTTGGTTGAGCTGCTGGTCCTGCTGTTCCCGCCTGGTCTTTCCGGGCTGGTTGAGTTTGCTGGGCTGCTCCTTCCGGGCGAGGCTTCGAGTTGGTCCTCCGTCGGTGGTTCTGCTGGTGAGTATGGTTGGTTTTCTTTTTGTGGGGGGTGGTTGTTTTGGTTTTCTGGGTTCCCCCTCCCCTCTTGGTTGGTGTTAGGGATAACATTGTTTTACCCTAACTGGTTTAGGTAAATAATAATATGTAATCATAGTTTGTATGTTAAAGTGTCTGCAACTTTAACTGTGGGATAGTAATTAAGGGAGTGGTTGTGAAAGCACTTTAAAAGAAGCAAGACTGCAGCTTGCTCTCTCTCTGGCTTTGATGATCCCTGATTACTGCAAGGACTCAAGACTGCATTGCTCGAACAGGAGAAAAAACAAAGGACTGACTTGTAAGTGAACTGACATAGGATATTCTACACGGATTTTGCTAACTGAATATCCCTGAATGGACTGACTAAATGATACATGACTATTGGACTGTTATTTTGACTATGCTATGAACTCATAATGGAATAAACTATATTTTTGATAGCACAAGCGTATCTGTTATTTTTACTGTATGTTAAGAAACATACAAGCTTAGCTCACTCATTTATCTGTATGCCTATCTGACTAACGCTGCACATTCTGTTTAGCTTGTCTCCCTAACCCTGGCTGGGGAAACCAGGCTTAACACTGGTTATGGGCCCAGAGGCTGCAAAGTCAGTTTAACTAGGATAAAACAGATTTATGTAAAAGTGAGAGTTTGTGTTGTTATACATTACAGTAAACAGACAGCTGTGTTTTATTAATTATAGTTTTATATCCATATAAGAAAACATGGCACAAGTCAATTTACAAAGTTTGTCCCTGATATCCAAGTTGGATGGAACAAACTATGTATCATGGTCTATGAAATGTAGTCTGCTTCTACGAAGAGAAGGTTTGTGGAAAATAATTGAAAATCCACCAAACGTAGAAAAATGGGATGCAGAGGATGATGAAGATAAACTAAAGATAGAAGAATTTATGCATAAAAATGAACACGCTATTTGCATTATTGCTTTAACCTTAACTGATCAACAGCTTGTTCATTTCCACGGAGAGAAAACGGCTGTTGGGTGTTGGCAGAAGCTGAAGAGGATTTATGTTCGAGATAACGTTGGTGCTCACATAAATCTAACACGGAAGCTTTTTAATACGCATCTCCAAACAAATGGTGATATGCTGAGTCATTTGAAAACTATGCAAAGCATTTTTCAAGAACTGCATGAGAAAGAGCTTATTTTCTCTGAACTACACCAAGTCTACATAATTCTATCTTCCCTTGATGAAAGTTATGACAACTACGTAACTTCCCTTGAAATTTTGCCAAAAGAAAGCCTAACTTTAACTGATATAACTGGCAGATTGATTGAAGAGGCCAGAAGAAGGCTTGAAAGAGATGAGTTAAGGAGGCAGCAACCTCAAAAAGAAGATAATGAATCTCCTACTGCATACGCAATTAAAAAGTGCTTTAATTGTGGAGGAAGAGGACATTTGGCAAGATTTTGTAAAAAGGCAAAGCGCCAGAACGCTGGCCAGAATACTAAAAGTCATCAAAAGAAAAAGAAAAATTTTGAGTTAGCCATGTATAGTAACGGAGCTGTAAAAAATAATTTATGGGTGGTTGACAGTGGAGCATCCCATTGTATAACAAATGATAACAAAATTTTTATTAAAATGTCCCAGAGTACACAGCTGATGTCGTTAGCCAATGGCTGGAAACTGAAAGCTAAAGGTCAAGGTATAGCATATTGTTCTTTTATAAAAGAGAATGTAAAAATGTTATATGTACCACAACTTAAGTTTAATTTAATTTCAGTTAGAATTTTGGTTAAACTAGGATATGTAGTTACATTTAAAGGAGATAACTGCATAATTGAGAAAGAAGATAAGAAAATTACTGCATCTTTAAGAGGTGAATTATATGTGTTAAATGATAATGGTTTAAAGGTGGCTAACACAGTTTATGAAAATAAGAAACCTCATGATGAATGTATTCACTTGTTACATCGAAGGCTAGGGCATTTAAATTTTAAAATGCTTAAGAAAACTGTTGAATTATCTAAGGGAATAAGTTTGAAACCTTGTAATAAGTATTTGCAATGTAATATCTGCAATCAAAGTAAGAGCAGGGTCACACCGGCTAATAGAGTTGATGGATTTACTACCAAAGAGCCTTTAGAGGTAGTATTTGCAGATTTAATAGGTCCGAAAAAACCAAATGTAGGAGGAGCTCGTTACATGCTAAGTATAATGGACCACTATTCTAGATATGGGTTTTGCTATTTAATGAAGAGCAAAACTGAAACGTATCAAAATCTCTTTAATTGGATTAAATTTGCAGAAAGGAAAACTAAAAAGAAATTAGTAACTCTTATAACAGATAATGGTACGGAATTTACAAATAATAAATTCCAGAACAGACTAAGAATGTTAGGTATACAACATAAAAAGTCTGCACCATATAGGCCACAACATAATGCCTTTATAGAGAGAAGAGGCCAAACATTACAATCAATGGCACGAACTATGATGTCTGATTCAGGATTACCTGATAATTTATGGGGAGAAGCAATAATGTGTGGTAATCATATATTAAATAATGTTGTTAATTCAACAACAGGTGAATTACCATTCACACTGTGGCATGGTACAAAACCTGATTTAAGTTACATGCACACATTTGGAGCACCAGCATGGGTGCATATCCCTACACAACTTAGACACAAAGGACAGCATAGAGCTAAAAGATTATATTTTGTAGGATATACATCTAATCATAGATCTTATAGATTCTGGGAACCAGGTACATCTAGAGTTTACACCAGTGCCAGTGCTAAATTCCTAGAACATGTAGGATGGAATAGATTAGAGCAAGATTTAAAGTAATTATTGAACCCTACAAAAGGAAGAAAGAACAGACTAGTTATAAGATGAGTCCAATTAAAGAAGAAGTCCATGAAGAGCAAATAGGACCAGAACAAGAGGAAACAGTTGATCAGGAAGAGTTAGATAATCAAGAAGAGTTAATAAATGAAAGTCCACCTGTAAGTCCTGTAATACCTAGACTTACTACACGTGTAACTAGACCACCTGATAGATATCAAGCAAGTATAGTTTGCCAAGTAACTAAAGTTCCAACTAGTGTAGATGAACTTAAGATGTAGCCTGCTAAGGATCAGGAGAATTGGCAAAAGGCAATGGAAAAAGAACTAAATTCATTAAAGGTAATGAAAGTTTATGAAGATACTAAATTACCTCCAGGAGAAAAATCCATTGGGTGCAAATGGATATTTAAAGTAAAAACTGGAAATGATGGGACTGTTACCCATAAAGCTAGGTTAGTAGCTCAAGGATTTAATCAAACTGCATCTGATTACGATGAAGTTTTTGCACCAAGCCTTAAAGCAACATCTTTGAGAGCAGCATTAGTGTGGGCAGCTAAGAAAAACTATATCATTAACCATTTAGATGTAGAAACTGCTTATCTACATGCACCATTGCAGCACACTATATATTTAAGAAAACCAGTAGGTATAAAAGACAATAAAGTAAATAGTAATGATTGTTGGAAACTCAAAAAGAGTCTTTACGGGTTGAAACAATCTGGGTTTGAGTGGAACCAATATATTGTGAAAGAGTTAAACAATATAGGTTTTAAATCTGGTTTAGCAGATCCATGTGTGTTTAAAAGAGAAAATAATGGAACGGTATCATTATTGTTATTATTTACAGATGATATTGCTTTGATAACTAAGACTAATAATGAAGCTAATGAGATTATATCCTTATTAGCCAAAAAGATAAAATTAAAGCATTTAGGTGAAATTAAAAAGTATCTAGGATTGACAATTAACAAAACAAAAAATGGATTTAAGATATCTCAAGAAGATAAAATTTGCCAATTAATTAAAACGTTTAAAATGGAACTTTGTAAACCGGCAAAGACTCCAATGAGTCAGGAAGTTTGCCAAACTAATGATCAAAGTCCCAAATTTGATAAGTCTACATATCAATCTTTGATTGGCAGCTTATCATATATAAGCAATTGGTCTAGGCCAGATATAGCTTATAGTGTAAATCAGCTGGCTCGTTTTTAATTCAGATCCACATCAATGTCATTGGCAATCATTAAAGAGAATTTTAAGATATCTTAAAGGAACAATGAACCATGCATTGTATATAGAACCAAAGGGTAATTTGAGTATTAGTGCCTATGCAGATGCAAGTTTTGCAACTGATATAAACACAAGAAAATCAACATCTGGGATGGCTATATTATTTGGTAAGACACTAATAGGGTGGAGGTCAATCAGACAACAGCATATCAGCTTGTCCACGATGGAAGCGGAATTTTCATGTCTGTCATTATTATGCACTGACTTAATTTTGTACAAACAGTTATTATTAGACATGGGTATAACTGTTAAAGATTCCATTATTGTGTACGAGGATAACCAAGCAGCTATAAAGTTAGCTACTAGTATTGCTGTAAAAACTAGATGAAAGCATACTGATTTAAGATACTTAAATGTTAGAGAATCTGTAAAGAATGGGCTAATTAAATTGGAATACTGCATGACGGAAGAAAACATTGCAGACCAATTTACAAAAGCTCAAGGAGTAACTAAGTTTAAAGAAAGTTGTAACAAATATGATTTAAAGATGTAAATAATTATATTTATTATTATTTCCTAAAAGGGGAGAATGTTAGGGATAACATTGTTTTACCCTAACTGGTTTAGGTAAATAATAATATGTAATCATAGTTTGTATGTTAAAGTATCTGCAACTTTAACTGTGGGATAATAATTAAGGGAGTGGTTGTGAAAGCACTTTAAAAGAAGCAAGACTGCAGCTTGCTCTCTCTCTGGCTTTGATGATCCCTGATTACTGCAAGGACTCAAGACTGCATTGCTCGAACGGGAGAGAAAACAAAGGACTGACTTGTAAGTGAACTGACATAGGATATTCTACACGGATTTTGCTAACTGAATATCCCTGAATGGACTGACTAAATGATACATGACTATTGGACTGTTATTTTGACTATGCTATGAACTCATAATGGAATAAACTATATTTTTGATAGCACAAGCGTATCTGTTATTTTTACTGTATGTTAATAAACATACAAGCTTAGCTCACTCATTTATCTGTGTCCCTATCTGACTAACGCTGCACATTCTGTTTAGCTTGTCTCCCTAACCCTGGTTGGGGAAACCAGGCTTAACAGTTGGTATCTGCGTTTCCCCTTCCTCCTGAGGTTTCTTCTTCTGTGTGTGTTTGCATGTCGGTTGTATTTCCTGTGTAGGTTCTCGATCTTAATTGATCGATGTGTCTCTTCCATGCTCATCCGTCGGCTGTCTGTAGCCGGTACGAGTGGGGACCTGTCACTTGGGTTATGGTTACTGGTACCCAGAGTGGGTCCCCGGTAAGGTTCTTTGCGTATACCGCATCGCCTGGTGTAAATGTTTGGTGTTTGCTTAAGGAGTTTGGGGGTTTTTCTGGGGTGTACGTGGGCTGTAGTCTGTCGAGTGGGGACCTTAATTTCCTCCCCATTAATAGCTCTGCTGGGCTTTTGTTGGTTGTCGTGTTTGGGGTTATGTGTTGTACAAAAAGCATTTCATTTATTTTTTCTTGGATTTCCCTGTTTTCTATTTTTTGGATTTTTTTTTCGTAAATTGAATCATTCGCTCCACCCTCCCATTTGTCGCCGGATGTGCTGGTGCTGTCAGTGTATGCCATATTCCCCGCTCTGCTAGGAATTTTTTGAATTCCAGTGAGGTGAATTGGGGCCCGTTATCCAATACGATGACGTCTGGGAGGCCGTGGGTTATGAACAGCTTGCTGAGTTCCTTGGTGATGGCCTCCGTGGTTTTCATCTTGCTTACCTCCAACCAATTGGAGTAAGCATCTACTGTGATGAGGAATGTGTGTGCCTTCATGGGCCCAGCAAAATCTATGTGAATCCTGGACCATGGTCCCCTGGGGGTTTCCCATTCCAGGATTGGTGCGGTGGGAGGGCTTGGCCTGGTTTCTTGGCACCGTTTGCATGCTGCCACCCAAGTCTTGATCTGTTTGTCCATCCCTGGCCACCAGGCGTAACTCCTGGCCAGGGCTTTTGTTCTAATGATGCCCAGGTGCCCCTCATGTAACAAGTCCAATACCTTCCCTTGTAATTTTTCCGGAATAACAACCCTATCTCCCCATAGTAAACAACCTTTTTGTAATGACAGTTCTGTTTGCCGGTTCCGGAATGTCCTGAATGTTTCCTTGTCGTCTTTTTCTGGCCACCCTTTCTCTACCCAATGTAACACCCGCACCAGACGCTTCTCTTTATTAGTTTCACGGGCAATGTCTGACGTGGTTACAGGTAGATCGGGTAGAGTCTCTATGCTCAGGGTGGATATTGTGAGTGCTGGATCGGTCTCCAGGTCGGGTAGCAGCGTGCGGCTCAAGGCATCTGCGTGGGTGATCGTCTTATCGGGTCGGTGCGTGAGCCGGTAACTGCAGGCGGCAAGGAACTCGGACCACCTTGTTATTCTTGGTGATAGAATGTTCGGGGTGGCCCTGTTCCCTGCCAGGATTTCCAGCAGCGGCTTGTGATCGGTGATGATGGTGAAAGTCCTGCCGTAGAGGTACTCGTGGAACCTCTTCACTGTGGTGACGATTGCCAGGGCCTCTTTGTCCAGTTGATTGTAGTTCTGTTCCTGTTTGGAGAGGGTCCTGGAAAAAAAGGCGATGGGTGCTTCTTTTCCATTGGGGAGAGTGTGGCTGAGAACGGCGCCGACGCCAAAGGGTGATGCATCGCATATAACTGCTAGCGGTAGGGTCCCGTTGTATTGGATGAGGACGGCATCTGAGGTGAGCAGGTCCTTGGTTTTGATGAAGGCGGCTTCCTCGCGTTTCCCCCAGTTCCACGTGGGGTGACTATGGGGGTTTCCCACCGGTCATGATCGGTTAGCTCCAGGACTCCCTGTTTGATGAGCTTGTCTATTTGCTCATCTATCTTGGGCTGCAGTGCAAAAGGTACCCGCTGTGGTTTTTGATGTATGGGGGGAATGCTGGGGTCTAGGCTGAATGAAATAGGGGGCCCTCGGTACTTGCCTAGGGTGCCATCGGACACTTCCTGGAAGTCCCTTGCGAGTTGTTCTTCCCAGTCTGCCTCTGCGACGTGGTCGATGCTCGTTATTTTGATTCCGAGCGGCGCAAACCACTTTAGTCCCAAAAGGCTGGGGCAGTCTCTATCCATGACCATTAGTGGAAGCCTTGCTGTGCGCCCCTTGAAGGTCACTTTAAAGTATCCTGTTCTGACTACTGGGATGCGGTTTCCTTGGTAGTCTTTGAGGATTAATTTCTGGCTTTCCAGCCCCCTCTTATGGATGTCGGGCACCAGGCGCTTGATTTCCTGCCATGCAACCATGGAGAGGTAGGACCCGGAGTCCACCTCCATTTTGTTTGGCTTGCCCTCGATGCCCACTTCCAAGTATTACCTTTCGGGCGTCTGCGCTTGATGAATGGCCGATGACAACCGTCTGGTGGGTTTCCTCTCTCTGCCGGTTCTCGCTGTCCTGTCGACCCCGTCCTTCCCGGTTCCAATGATTCTCAGTTGGTGGTCCCTGGGCCTGGGGGGGGTGCCGTCTCATCTCCGGTTACTGTTGTCTCGCCGTCAGGGGCTGTAGGTTTTCTTGAGCCGGCAGACTTGGGCGATGTGACCTCTTTTGTCGCAGTGCCGGCAGATCGCGTCGAGAAACCGGCATTACAATCGCAGGTGGTCACCTCTGCACCTGGCACATTTGGTTCTCGACTTACGACCTCGTCGGTCGTGCCGGTCTCGCTCTGTTTGGAGTCAGTGGATGTCCTCGTCATCAGTGGTGTCGGTGGCGGAGTCGAGGTCGCCATGGTGGGTGGTGGTGAGTCGGCAGTTTGCTTCTGGTGTCATCTCGGTTGTCGTGGCTGGATCCCCGGTACCTGGTATCCGCATTCGGGCCGCGGATTTTCAGGTCACTTTGGCGGCGGTGGCCTCGGCAATGGTGTCGGTGAGGGAAATGTCACCCTTGGCCATTAGTCAGCTCTGTAGAACCGGGTCTCTGAGCCCGAGGACAACGCGGTCTCGGAGTGCCTCGTCCATATTGGTGAAGTTGCACATGCCCCCCAGGTTTCAGAGGGCAGCTACGAAGTCGCCGATGCTCTCACCCCCCTTCTGATACCGGTGGTAAAAGTCGTGCCGCCGGATGAGGGTGGGTACAGCGGGGGCGTAGTGGCTTCACAACAAAGGCTCGAGGTTGGCCCAGTCCATTTCTTTCACATCTTCGGGTTTTGCGAGAGCTTTCACCATCTTAAACACTGTGGGCCCGCAGTGTGTCAGGAAAACGGCCCTTTTTTTCTGTCCGTTCGCGTCCTTGAGGTTCCTACTTTCTAGGAACATCAGGAACCGATCTATGTAGGATTCCCAGTCCTCAGTAACTTGGTTGAAGGGTACGGGTGGTGCGATGCTGGCCATCTTGTCGGTTTCTTTGTCTGCGGCGCCACGTGCTCAGTGGGTTTCAATTCCACGATCCCACCTTCGTCGCCAGTGTTACATCCATCGCTGGATGGAAACTCGGGAGCCCGTGACTTGGTTCAGCTCTTTTATTAAGTCCCGATATCGGCTTGGGGCAGCTAGGCT
Source organism: Hydrophis major (assembly GCA_033807585.1). NCBI lineage: Eukaryota > Metazoa > Chordata > Lepidosauria > Squamata > Elapidae > Hydrophis > Hydrophis major. The sequence goes on along the minus strand of CM066333.1, from coordinate 5,657,335 downwards.
AGACCGCGGCTTATATCAACCTAGCCGGCCAAGCCGCGGCCAATGACACTGCTTTGAATTCCCCGCGATCGGTTTCCTCCAATCGCGGGGGATTCATCACAGCCAATCAGCCGCAATCTGCTCGACCAATCGGGTTGCCACGCATCTTAGCCAATCGGAAGGCGTATTTACAAGAATGCAAATTAACTATACAGAACAACTTCATCTTCAACCGCAGTAACACGTGGGCAAACAATCGATACAAACTCAAAGTAAACCGCTCCAAACCCGATTGCAGAAAACGCGACTTCAGCAACAGAGTGGTCAATGCCTAGAACTCACTACCTGACTCTGTTGTTCCATCCTTAAACCCCCAAAATTTTAACCTTAAACCATCTATCGTGGACCTTACTCTATTCCTAAGAGATCTGTAAGGGGGCATGCATAAATGCACCAACTTGCCTACCATCCCTGTCCTACTGTTCCCATTTATTTGTACTTTTATATTATGTACATACTTATACCTGCTTATACGAATATGTTTATATGTTATGTTCATACTTACACTTGTTTTCTCATACATGCTAAACTAAAAAAAATAAAAATAAATGATATTTGGAGTCACAATAGCCTCTCTGTCAGAGTAGCCTTGTGAGATTAGAATGACACGCTCTAAGGAGTTTCTGTTGAAAGGCTGCTTGGTTGTGATGTCTCCTGTGGATGATGACTCCTCCATGTCTTCCTCAGAGGTCTTGAGGGAGAATGAGATCATTCCTGGCATGTCAGGAATTACTGACCCTGAACTGCCAGCAGAACAGGCCTGGGCTGGGGAGAACTTTCAAGCCAGTGAGGAAGAGAGGGAGAGCATGCAGGGCAGAGAACCAGAGGTTTACCAGAAAAGGCACCGGGTACTATTTAGCATGGCAGGCAGGCAGAAGGAGGCATTACTAGAAGAAATATCTGTGGGTTGTGACCCGATGTTTAATCGGGTTTCCAAGACTGCAGTTCATGAGCTACATGGATGCAGTTTAAGTTGCTTTGTGTTCGTGCTTTGGACCCAATATTTGAGCAGCTGGTTATTTGTTTGATGCGCTAACTGGCCATTGCCTGGAATTTTAGTCTGGGGCTTGTTAGTGGTTGGCTTCGCTTGGAAACAACCCTCTGAACTCCTGTCCTGGGCTGTTCCTGTGAATTCTACTTGTAAACCCTGAAACTCTGACCATTGGACTGGCTGACAAACCTAATTGGAGGTTTCAAAACTCAGATTGCATTTTGCCTTCTCTTTGAAACTACCCAGGTGAGCCTTTACTCCTGAGACTCTTTTGATTTTGCCGTATGTTCATTGCCTTGTTATCTACTTGTATGATAACGATAGCACTTAGGCTTCACAGTGTTTTCCAAACCTCTCTAAGTGGCTTAGAGTCAGCATCTTGTCCCTCCCAATCTGGGTCCTCATTTGACCGACTTGGGAAGGATGGAAAGCTGAGACAACCTTGAGCAGGGAGAATCGAACTGCTAGCAATGGAATGCAGAGTGAGTCTGCAATGCTGTATTCTCACCACTGCACCACCATGGCGCTTGTTGTGAATCAATAAAAGTACTTGAATAAAGATTATTAAGAGCTTGAAGTAAAGTGCAGGGTTCTGGCCCTGCACTTCTGATTGGCCGATAATAGCGACATCGGATTGGTCCGTTCAGGAGAATCTGATTGGCTATTAACAAGCCTCTCCCATTGGTTAACGGAGCTAGCGCTCCCCGTGTTTCATTGGTTAAATAGTTAAGAGTTTGCCTATATAAAGGGGGCCGTTGCGGCCATTGAGCTGAGCTGTTTTCACATGTAAATAAATAGTTTGAAGTTCACTGTTCACCGGCTCGTCTCCTCCTTTGCACCCAAGCACAGAACTTAACAGTGCTAGATCCTGAGTGGCCCTCGTGGCACCACTTGCCCAGAGAAATGGTCCTCAGCTGGCACAACCTCTAAACTGAGACTTTAATAGGTGAGAGTTTACCACCGTATCCTTGCCCCGGTGCCTCATAATTGCAACTGCACATTCTGAATCATCCCCTTTGTCCTCCCGAGGAGCCTTTCAGAGAAGCTAATGGTGGAAACCATCTGATCATCAACCCTGGAGCCATCTTTGAGCATTGTCTGGATTGCCAAAGTGAACCTGGCTAAAGCTGTGAGAAAGGGAAGTGGGGATAGAGATAGCTGAGGGGAATATGTAGCCAAAATCACATTCTTTCTTCTGTGAACCAAGGACACTCTCCCCAGCACCTTGGCAGACGTGGATAGGAGGTGTCTGGGATGGGGAGAGAGACCTATTTGGGGCATGTGATAGCTGTGTATAATGGGGAGAAGAACTTTGGAATTTGAACTGGATGGGGAAAATCCAGGAATCATCAGATTCAGGTTTTCACCCGCTGTGCCAATATGACATGCCTAATAAATCTATACTTTCAGGAATCTTGCCTTGCAGTTTTGATTTCATATGGATTGTGTTTGGGATAACATTGTTTACCCTAACTGGTTTAGGTAAAATAATAAATATGTTATCATGGTTTATAAGTTAAAGTGTCTGCAACTTTAAATATAGGAATGTAATTAAGGGAGTGGTTGTGAAAGCAACATAAAAGAAGCAAGGAACGTCAGCTTGCTCTCTCTGGCTTGATGATCCTAATTACTGGATGAAGACTGCGTTTTTTCCCTACTGGAACGGGAGAGAGATAAAGGACTGATTTGTAAGTGAACTGACATAGGATATTCTACACGGACTTTGCTAAATGAATATCCTTGAATGGACTGACTAAAATGATACATGACTAATGGACTGTTATTTTGACTATGCTATAACTCTAAATGGAATAAACTATATTTTTGATAGCACAAGCGTATCTGTTATTTTTACTGTATGTTAACAAACATACAAGCTTATCTCACTCATTTATCTGTGTGCCTATCTGACTAACGCTGCACATTCTGTTTAGCTTGTCTCCTTAACCCTGGTTGGGGAACCCAGGCTTAACAGGTTGTTAGTTGGAACCCAGATACTGATGTACTATGGGAGGTGGGGCTTTTGTTCCTCCCCCTTCCTCCCAGTTACTCAGTACTTTGTACTTTTCTCTCCCCCCCCCACTTGTTTTATGCAGACTCCATCCTCAGGAAAAGTTGAAAGTCTGGGACACAGTGGCATCCCTTTGGAAATGGTCTCTACTATGTATCCCGCAGGTGGGGGGGAGGGGAGACCTGGTATCAGGTGGAGAACTTTTACATGTCCAGAGAGGCCCATCTGATCTACGTCCTAAGCTCTGAAGAGCAGGTGACACCCCTTCCCCAATTGTTCAGCCCTTAAAGGACCCTAGAGTCCATCTCTTAAATGGGAGGACCTGAACACTGAATCGTTCCCACGGCTCAGGGCTTCCTTGGACTGGTTGGTCGATCTTACGTGACCTTTTAGGGTCAAGATGTGGCCTTTTATCAGAGCCCAGAACAGAGCCAGCAGAGCAGCGTTCATATGGATGTCATAATTTTGGCCTTGAGGCTGATTCAAGCCCTGAAAAAGCCACAGATGAGTGGATCAGCAATCTGTTCCTGGGTCAACAATCAGCTGTTATCTCTGCTAAGGTGATTTCCCCAAACAATGCTAGGCAATCTGGCTCATCTGTCATCCCATTGGTTGCCAGGGTGGATTCTGCTGATCTGATTGGATGACTGGGTGCCCTATTCCGCCCTCATCACTCTGCATGCATCAAAAAGAGGTTGGAAAAGCAGGCTGGAGAGAGGAAGGGTCCAATCACACCTGTCTCTTTCCCAAGAAAACTTCCTGGATATCTCCTTAAGTCCCCTAGATGTCAAGCCCAGCTCTGAGAAAATGAACTCAGCTTTCCCAGATCTCAGCCCACCCAGAGACCCCATAATGCAGAACAAAGACTGTGCAGCTTTGGAGAAGAGTGCAAGAGGAATGTCTGCCTACCTGCCTTCAATCAATCAATCAATCAATAAAATTCTCCCAAGATTTTTGAGGTCTCAACCTGAGGAAGAGGAGATGGTCCTGGAGATGTGTGGATGACAAACCCTATGGGACTTTAAGGGTCAAACCCAGTTTTTTGAATTGAACTCAGAAGCTAACAGGAGGGAAGTACATCGTAGTATTATCATCACATGCTTAGGTCAGCAGGTTTGCCAACCTCCAGGCTATTGAACGGTGCCATTGGGTTTTCTGTTCACAATTGTGCAATTGTGAATCATGTTGAAGTTGTACAAGATTGGAAGATGCAGAGAGGCCTGATCCTCAGAGTCACCAAAAGTCAGACACAATTCAATGAATAACATCTTCTTCATCAGACTGTAGAATTCTGGACCAAATGAATCTCCTAAATCATCTTCAAGGACAGCCATACATAGTCCCAAAGGGGATAACTAAACTGCTCAGTAAATTCTCAGGAGATCAGATTTGAATGGCTATAAACAGCTCCTTCAGGAATTGCTGGTGATTTAATTCTTGTTTTCCTTCCCCAAGACTGAGACAAAGTCCTAGAGAAACTCCACAAAATGACCTCTGTCTTGGATGATTGTTGGATGGATGGAAACTAATCAAGGAGAGAAGCAACCTGAAATTAAGGAGGAGAAACTTCCTAAGAGTGAAAACATGTGGAACTGCTTGCCACCAGAAGTTGTGGGTGCTCCATCAGTGGAGGTTTTTAAGAACAGACTGGGCAGCCAGTTGTCTGAAATGGTAAAGGGTCTCCTGCTTGAGCAGGGGGCTGGACTAGAAGACCTCCAAGTTCTCATTCAGCTTTATTCTGATTGATTGATTGATTGGGTCTCTTCTTGTTGTGGCTTGGGACAGGGGTGAGAAATGGATAAGTCCTGTTTCCTGTCTTTGGAATGTGCGACCCTTGGACCTTAAGAAAAGAACATGAAACAGGAAGAGGGACAGAGGGTGTCAACCTCCACACTTTCATTGCAAGAGTTGGGAGGTTGAAAACCAATCCCAGATCACCCTGCAAGAAAGACTGTTACAGAGCTGGACTAGGAAGCAAGTTTTTCAGATCCTGTGACCACTAATTCTCCGGGGTCCCATTTACCTCTACCTGGGGATGGATGACAATAGCCAGCGTTGTGTTTATGGATTCACAGATCTTTTGGGCCTCATAAAACATCATTCAGTCAGAAAAGATAAAATAGAGCCTGCCGCTCACCACTGTCCATTTATCATTGGAAGAGTGTCTTCTTTGAACCATGCAAGGAGCAGAGAAGGGGGGGAAAGGCAATTATTCCCAATGTTTGTACAGTAGGATTGTGCATGCATATATTTACCTAGTTGGGTCATGTCTGCAAGAAAACAACCAAGTTAGAGAGCTCCAAGGACCCCACAGTCCTTCTCCTCCTCTCCACAAACATCACCCCCTACTAGCACTGACAATGATACCTTGAGGGGTCATGAAATGTCTGAAATAAAGCAACCAGGCTCAGAGAGCACTGGGGACCCTTCATTTTAAGCCTGAGCTACAAATATTCTCAGCATTGGAAACACACTATCATCTGTGCAAGATGTACTATGTGAGATCCTTGTTTTATGTTAGCATACTCCAAATACTATTATCCGATTGGTCCACACATACTGCAAGATGATTGGTTGACTAAACTACCATGATTGGCTCACTATGAATCAACCGCGATTGGCCGGACCGATCGCGGGAGATTCAAAGAGCTGTCATTGGCTGGCAATCCCTATATGAAGGGCTGCTGCGGTTCCAAGATCTTGTACAGATCTATACATTAAAATAAAGAGCTGAAAAGTCACACTGGTCTCGAGTCTCCTTTCCCGCGATCTAGCACTGGCTACGAGGGTGGGATTCTGAGACAAAGAGACCAGTCAAGCACGTGGCAACCCAGAGCTGAACAACAGATGGCCGGCAGCAACTCACCACCCGCACCCTTTGATCAGGCGGCAGAGGACTGGGAATCATACATCGATTGATTCCTCATGTTCCTCAAGAGCAACAACCTGAAAGATGCGAACGACCAGAGGAAGAGAGCCGTGTTCCTGACACACTGCAGGTCCACAATGTTCCAGATGGCCAAGGCACTGGCCAAACCCCAAGACGTGAAGGAGATGGCGTGGACAGACCTGGACCAGCTACTGCGAAACCATTACGTGCCGGCTGTGCCCAACCTCATCCAGCGGCATGAATTTTACAGAAGGGACCAGAAGTAGGGCGAAAGCATTGGCGACTTCATGGCAGCCCTAAAGAACCTCGGGTGTATGTGCGGCTTTTCCGACATGGACGAGGCTCTGAGAGACCGCGTGGTCCTCGGACTAAAGGACCCAATACTCCAGAGGCGGCTGATGGCTCAAACAGACATCTTAGTAACCGAGGCCATCGCCGAAGCCACCGCAGACGAGGCAGAGAAGCAGTCAGCAGCCAAGATGTGACAAATGAACACGATAGACCGGCAATCGCTCACGGAAGCTACACCAGCCCCGGACAAAAGACCAGAAGCAAGCCAAAAAGTCACGACCACGCACCACGGGGATGGCGACTCCTTTTCCGAGACCAAAGATGAAGAGGAGGAGATCCACAGACTACAATTGGAATGAGACCGATGGCAGCAGAGAGGTCGTAAGTTGGGGTTCCAGTGTGCCAGGTGCAGAGGAGACCATCCCCATTCAGAGTGCCGGTTCCTAGATGCCATTTGCCGGCACTGTGAAAAACGGTGGCACATCGCCAAAGTCTGCCAGAACTAGAGGAATTACATCCCAAGGCGACGAGACAGCACCCCCCCCCCAGAACCAGAGACCAGCACGCAGAGAGCCAGTGGAGCCAGGAAGGAAGAAGCAAGCAGCTCAGCCAAAAACGGCGGAAGGAAGAGACCCACCAGACGGTCATCATCGGGCACTTGAACACAACCGATGCCTGAAAAGTGCACATGCAGGTAAACTTCGAAGGCCAGCCATGCAACATGGAGGTGGATTCCGGGTCCTATCTCTTCATGGTCTCCTGGAATACAATCAAGTGTCTGGTACCTAGCATATGCAGACGAGAGTTAGAGAACCAGAGACTGACTCTGAAAAATTACCAGGGGAACCGGATTCCCGTGGTCGGAATCAGACACTTTCAGGTAGTTTTTAAAGGGCATACAGAGGTACTCCCACTGACAATCGTGGATAAAGACCACCCAAGCCTGCTGGGACTGGAATGGTTCGCACCATTGGGGATCGAGATGACTGGCATCAACCATGTTGCTGAAACAGACTGGGAGGAGACCCTCATGAAGGACTTCCAGGAAGTCTTCAACGGCGAATTAGGCAAGTACCATGGGTCCCCAATCTCTTTTAATCTGAACCCAAATATTGCCCCGATCCACCTTAAGCCACGACGAGTGCCCTTCGCACTCAAACCCAAAATTGATGAGCAACTAGACAAGCTCATCGCACAAGGGGTCCTGGAATAGATAGACCACGCATGATGGGAAACCCCAATAGTCACCCCAATAAAACCAGATGGCTCCGTGAGAATCTGCGGTGACTACAAGGCCACCCTCAACCACGCATTGCAACAGAGTGCCTATCCCGTCCCGGTGGTACAGCACCTCCTATACTCGCTGGGGGGAGGAAAAGTATTTGCAAAGCTTGACCTGGCACAAGCGTACCAGCAGCTGCCAGTCGACGGTGAGACAGCCGAGGCACAGACTATTATGATCCACAAGGGGGCATTCCGCTGCAAAAGACTCCAATTCAGAATAAGCGTGACCCCAGGGGTATTCCAGAGTCTAATGGAACAATTATTACAAGGAATCAAAAGGGTGGTGCCTTATTTCGATGATGTGCTAGTTTCAGCGAAGAACAGAACCCAATTGGAAAGCTGCCTCAGGGACGTCCTGCAAAAATTTAAAGAAGCAGGACTCAAAGTAAAAAAAGAAAAGTGCCAATTATGCACGGAGAAAGTAGAGTTCCTGGGGTATTTGACTGACAAAAATGGAATCCACCCCACCGAAAAGAAAGTTAAAGCCATCAAAGAAGCCCCTAGACCCCAGAATAAAACAGAGCTGCAGGCTTTCCTTGGACTTATTAACTTTTATAGTGTTTTTCTGCTGCAGAAGGCAACAACAGCAGAACCCCTACATAGGCTGCTAGACAAGACAGCCACCTGGTCATGGGGAAAGCGGGAAGAAAACGCATTCCAGAAAATAAAAGGCCTGCTAACATCAGAATCAGTCCTCATACAGTATAGCGAAGCCCTACCGTTGACCGTGACCTGTGACGCTTCACCATTTGGTGTCGGAGCCATCCTAAGCCACACTCTGCCAGAGGGGAGAGAAGCGCCAATTGCATTCTTCTCCAAGACATTGTCCAGGGCAGAGAGAAATTATAGCCAGCTGGACAAGGAGGCGCTAGCAGCAATCCCCGGCGTGAAGCAGTTCCACAAGTACCTGTACAGTAGGACTTTTTCCCTTATCACTGACCATAAACCACTACTAGGAATACTGGCAGGGAACAAGGCCACCCCAAACATATTGTCACCAAGGATGACAAGGTGGTCCGAATTCCTTGCCGCCTACAACTAGCAACTAATACACCAACCTGGAAAAAGCATCTCACACGCAGACGCACTGAGCCGCTCCCCCTACCCGACCTGGAAGATGACCCGGCACCCACAACATCTACACTACACATAGAGACATTACCCAACCCACCCCTGACCGTGTCAGACATTGCCAAAGAAACTAATAAAGACAGGCAACTGGCACGAGTTTTGAACTGGGTGGAAAAAGAATGGCCAGAAACCGATGGCGGCGATCAGTTTAAACCTTTTCGGAACTGACAGACTGAGCTATTCACACAAAGGAGTTGTATATTATGGGGGAACAGAGTTGTGGTTCCTGAAACATTACAAAAAAAAGTGCTGGCCATGCTGCATCAGGAACACCCAGGCATAGTCAAAATGAAAGCCCTGGGCAGGAGTTATGCTTGGTAGCCAGGGATGGACAAACATATTGAAACCCTGGATGGCAACATGCAGAAAATGCCAGAAATCCAGGCCAAACCCTCCTTCTGCGCCTACTCTTGAATGGGAGACCCCCAGAGGGCTATGGACATAGAGATTTTGCCGGACCCACAAAGGGACATACATTCCTAATAACGGTCGAGGCTTACTCGAACTGGCTGGAGGTTAGCATCATGAAATCCACCACCACGGAGGCCATTATCAAAAAACTAACAAAACTATTTGCCACCCATGGACTACCAGACTTGCTAGTGTCAGACAATGGGCCGCAATTTACGACACTGTCATTCAAGAAATTTCTTGCTAAATGGGGTATACGACATGTTTTGTCAGTGCCCACTCATCCGGTGGTGAACAGGCGAGCGGAACGCATGGTTCATTACTCAAAAGACTCAATAGAAAAAATTGACACCGGGGACATACACGACGAAATAAATAAAATGCTAATGATACAACACATAACACCCAGCAGGACAACAAACAAAAGCCCAGTAGAGCTACTGATGGGCAGAAAATTATGATCACAACTAGACAGACTGCACCCCACATACCACCCTGAAAAACCACCAGATTCGTCAAGTAAATACCGAATATTTACTCTGGGAGACACAGTCTACGCAAAAAACTTCACAGGGGAACCGCTCTGGGTACCAGCCAAAATAACTCACGTGACGGGCCCCCGGTCATACCAGCTGGAAACAGATAACGGAAGAAGCTGGAAACGACATATTGACCAATTAAGGTTAAGAACAACCACTGACAACACAGGCAACACACAAACACCACAAATAGACATTAATAAAAAAACAAGGGGGGGGGAGAAACCCCAAACATTAACCAAAAGGGAGGAGAAAATCCTCCCAGAACACAGCAACAACCCGAACACCCCCAACCAAAACCAAGAGACAGAAAAACAAACCAACACTACTTACCAGCAGATGACTTCGGCAGAAGGGAACCATCAGAGGACGAACAACACGAAGCCTCACCTGGAAGAAGCAGCCAAGCCAGCTCAACCAGCCCGGAGAGACTAGGAGGGAGCAGCGGAGCCAATAACTCGACCGACCCAGGTAGACCGGGTGGGAGTTGCAGCAATAGGCCTGACTCACCCTTTCAGGCGGTTCCATCGAGAAGGACGAGAGAAACAAGGATCCCATCTGAACCAGCCGAACACCAAGCAACAACTGAGCTGCGCAGGTCAAGTAGGCACATAAAGAGCTCCGCCTACTTACGGGACTACGTTACGTAGGACTGAACCAAGAGGGGAGGGGTGTTCTATATTAGCATACTCCAAATACTATTATCTGATTGGTCCACACATACTACAAGATGATTGGTTGACTAAACTACCATGATTGACTCGCTATGAATCAACTGCGATTGGCTGGACCGATCGCAGGAGATTCAAAGAGCTGTCATTGGCTGGCGAGCCACAAGCAATCCCTATATGAAGGGCTGCCGTGGCTCCAAAATCTTGTGCAGATCTATACATTAAAATAAAGAGCTGAAAAGTCACATTGGTCTCGAGTCTCCTTTCCCGTGATCTAACAATCCTGAAGTCTGACAGATTTTTTTTCAAAAGCAATTGCACCTCAGTAGTGATGTAATCAGAAGCTCAGAACAACATCTGCTGAATTAATAATATGCACATGAGCCACACAACTTAGTTTTGGACATTTTCAGATAGCCAATTGCCCTGTGATTGCTGTTATATTCATTTGAGTCTAATTTTCTGTCAGGACATTGTGGCATCTTCAGTATCTATAGTTGTACGATGTTCCACCCATCCCATACCCTGAGAAACTTACCCATAAGTGTCTGCATTTCAGCCCTTTCTTGATATATTTGGGTCACTTGACAAATCATCTTTTCTGCTTCATTCAGGATGTCAGAATCTAGGTGGTTAGCAACAGATCAGGTCAGGAACATCATAAACATCCTTAAAAATACATTGAATACTTATATTCAAATACATTTCAACATCCTTAAATGCCCACAAACAAACCTCCAAATAAAGCAAAGAGATTGGAACATTTTAGTCCATTCTTGTATGGAAGTTGCTCAATTAAGGAAGTGGGCAATGTACTACTTTCAGGTGCATCACCAGGACTTTGAAAAAAAACAAAACCTGAGCCAATTTTTCATCACCACGATATAAAAAAAGATGTCGAGACTCTAGAAAGAGTGCAGAGAACTGTAACAAAGATGATTAGGAGGCTGAAGGCTAAAACATATGAAGAACGGTTGCAGGAATTGGATAGGTCTTGTTTAATGAAAAGAACGATGGGGGGGGGGTTGACGTGATAGCAGTCTTCCAATACTTGAGGGTCTACCCCAAAGAAAAGGTGGGGTCAACCTATTTTCCAAAGCACCTGAAAACAGGACAAGAAGCAGTGGACGGAAACAAACCAAGGAGAGAACCAACCTAGAACTAAGAAGAATATTCTGACTGTGAGAACAATTAACCAGTGGAAAAGCTTGCCTCCAGAAGTTGTGGCTGCTATTTCAAGAAGACAGCCATTTGTGCTCATGCTTGAGCAGGGCTTGGACAAGAAAACTTCCAAGGTCCCTTCTGTTAAGTTTTGCGCAGGGGCGCAAGGAACAGAGATGAGACGGTGAAAAGTGAACTTCAAACTCTTTATTAAACATTCTGAACAGAGCAAAACCCTAGGGCAACAGCAGCCCTTTTATAGGCAAGCTGCTGCTCGAGTAACCAATAGGAAATGTGGAGTGTTAACCCACTTAACCAATGAGAGTGGCTCATTAACAGCCAATCAGATTCTCCTGAACGGACCAATCCGATATCGCTATTATTGGCCAATCAGAAGTGCAGGGCTAGAACCCTGCTATTTTCTAAAGCTTTTGATAAACTTTATTTAAATGTTTTATTAGTTCATAACACCCATTCCCCCCGGGTTCCGTTGCGGGGGGTGCGGTGATGTAAACTCTGAGGTAGGAAGGTTGCTTTGACTGTCTATTGGATTTACGCTGTCCCACCGGTTCTTGTCCGTAAGCCTGTTTTGGCGGGGCGTTTTCGGGCAAGTCGGGTGCCAGTGGTTCCTCGTTGGAAGACTCGGTGCCGCTAATTTTCTCGTCGTTGTCCTCTGGCCCTTGTGGGCTTGCCTCTGTTGGGTTGTTCCTCTATGGCGAGGCTACACCCATCCCTGATCCTTCTTCACTTGTTACGCCCAATGGCTGACTTCTTTCGTTCCTGCTTTCCGCCATCTCGAATTCGGTTTCTTCGACATCCCCTCCCGCCTCAGTTTGGGAGTTACCAGAGTCATGGAAACTAGGTTGTAGCCTCAAGCGAAGCTGATCAATATGGCGTTTCCATATTTTTCCATCGCAGGTTTTCACCCGGTACGACTTGGGTCCAGTGGCTTGAATTACAGTGGCCTTGATCCACAATGGTTTGCCAAAAACGTTTCTGGCGAAAACTAAGTCGCCTATCTTGAACTCGTGGCATTTTCTGCTAGATCCACAGGGTTTCTCTGGCTCATAAGATGGGTGAAGCCAGTCAAGGTGGGAGCGGAGTTTGCGTCCCATCAATAGTTCCGCTGGAGTCTTGTTGGTGACGCTGTGCGGAGTGATGTGTTGGAGAAGAAGTATTCTATTTATCTTATCTTCAATGTCCCCATAGTCCATCTTGTAAAGGTTTTTTTTAACAAACTGTACCATGCGCTCGGCTCTTCCATTAGCTGCAGGATGCACTGGTGAAGTTAGCGCATGGCGAACACCATGGTCCACTAAGTATTGTTCAAAAGGAAGCGTGGTAAACTGAGGTCCATTGTCGGATACCAGAACATCTGGCAGTCCATGCGTCGCGAATAATCTGTTCAACTTCCGGATGACGGACTCGGTTGTAGTACTTTTCATTTCGTGGATCTCGAGCCAGTTTGAGTAGGCATCCACTGTTAATAGGAACGTATGTCCCTTAGTAGGTCCCGCAAAATCAATATGAATGCAGGACCACAGTCCCCAAGGTGTTTTCCCATTCTGTCAGAGTTGCTTTTGGTGGGGCATTGCTAACCTCCTGGCACTTATAACAAGTCTTTACCCAGGCTTCGATTTGTTTGTCGATGCCCGGCCACCACGCGTAGCTTCGTGTGAGCGCTTTCATACGCAAGATGCTGGGGTGGCCCTCATGCGGTGTCTTTAGTATTGCTCCTTGTAACCGCTCTGGGACAACGACTCTATCCCCCCACAGGATGCAGCCCTTTTGCGAAGAAAGTTCCGTTTGTCGATTCTTGAAGGGAATGAAGTCATCAGGGGTTTGATCTACTGGCCATCCTCGTTCGACCCAGCTAAGAACCCGCTTTAAGATAGGATCGCATTTTGTTTCGATCACGATATCTCTAGCGGTTAGCGGCGGTGAATGCAGCGTTTCAATCTGGAGCATTGTAAGGGTTGGAGCTGGGTCATTGACGGTTTCCGGAAGTGGCGCACGGCTCAATGCATCAACGTGGGGAATGGCTTTCCCTGGGCGATGCTGCAGCTTATAATTGTACGCAGCCAAAAACTCCGACCAGTGAGTCATTCCAGGTTATAATATATAAGGGGTTGGCTTGTCTCTCACTATAATTCCCAGCAAAAGTTTGTGGTCGGTAACAATAGTAAAAACTCATACATAAACATATTCATGAAACCGTTTAACAGCAGATACAACAGCAAGAGCCTCTTTATCAATTTGACTATAGTTATGTTCAGCCTTTGACAGAGTTCTTGAAAAATAGGCAATAGGGGCTTCACTACCGTTTGGTAACACATGGCTCAAAATGGCTCCTACTCCAAATGGTGACACGTAACATGTGATTGTTAAAGGCAAAGTCTCGTTATACTGCATTAAAACAGCATCTGAAGTTAATAGGTTTTTCACTTGTCGGAACATGTGCTCCTCTTGGTGCCCCCAAACCCAGGTTGCTTTTTTGTCGAGAAGCCGATGCAGGGGCTTGGCTATGGTCACTTTGTGGGGCAGGAAGATGTTGTAAAAATTAATAAGCCCCCGGAAAGCTTAGAGATCAGTCTTGTTTCTGGGTCTTGGGGCGTTCTTGATTGCCCTTAACTTCCTACTGGTGGGGTGAATTATCGATTAGGTACCCCAGGAACTCTACTTTATCTGTACACAGTTGACATTTATTTTTTTTTACTTTAAGGCCAGAGTCTTTAAATTTCTGGAGAACCAGTCTAAGACGCTCCTTTAGTATTTCTCTATTCGGGGCAGCAATTAAAATGTCATCAAAGTATGGTACGACCCCTTTTGTTCCCTGTAATAGCCTCTCATCAAGCTCTGAAAGATCCCTGGGGCCACACTAACTCCAAATTGGAGTCGGTTGCACTTAAAAGCGCTTCGGTGCATAACGATCGTTTGTGCCTCTGCTGTTTTTTTATCTACAGGTAATTGTTGGTACGCCTGTGCTAAATCCAATTTAGTGAAGACTTTTCCGCCCCCCAGGGAATGGAGAAAGTGTTGTACCACCGGACCGGGTAAGCATTCTGTTGAAGGGCGTGATTCAGGGTGGCATGGTAGTCCCCACAAATCCTTAACGATCCATCCGGTTTGATGGGTGTTACAATTGGGGTTTTCCAAGGAGCGTGGTCGGTTGGTTCTAAAATACCCTGGGCTATTAATTTATCAAGCTGCTCGTCAATCTTTGGTTTAAGGGCAAAAGGGACTCGACGAGACTTAAGGCGGATGGGGGCTACTTCAGGGTTAAGGTTAAATGATATTGGGGTCCCCTTGTACTCACCTAGTTTATCTGCAAAGACGTCCTGGAATTCCTGGACGAGGGCCTCTTCCCAGTCGTCGCTGCTGGTTTGGTGAATGCCGGCTACCTCAATCCCAAGTGGAGCAAACCATTGAAGGCCTAACAAGCTAGGCTGATCACGGTCAACGATGGTCAATGGTAAAGATGCAGTACGATTTTTGAATGAGACCTGGACTAGGCTGGATCCAATGACCGGAATTCGGTTTCCTTGATAGTCCTTGAGAATGATTCTTTGGGTTCTGAGGTCTTGCCGCCAGACGGCAGGGATCAATTGTTTAAGGGTCTTCCAGGAAACCATCGAGAGGGATGATCCTGAATCGACTTCCATCACACAGGGCTGGTTTTCGATGGCGACCTTCACTCGGATCGTCTTTGCATCTAATGATGAGGCGTGACCAAGCGTGATGGTTTGGTGTGCCTCTTCTCGTTTCGTTGAATGGGCTTGTGGTTTATTTCTGTAGGAGTGGTTGTTCCATTGGTGGTTCAAATGTTCCCGATTCACAGGACAACTTCCTGTGGGTTGGCGGTAGTTGGTTCCCCTTTGAAATGGGCTGGATCCTAGCTTGCTTCGACAGACCTTTCCGATGTGGCCTCTCTTCCCACAAATATGGCAGAATGCATCGAGGAATTTGCAGTCTGATCGTGGGTGGTTTGCTCTACAACCTGCGCATTGATACTGCAGTCTCTGGTTATGCTGGTGGCGTTGGTCTCGTTCATCACTTTCTGATGACGATTCGAGGTCCTCGTGGTGGGTTGCCGTCGTATGTCCCTCTAGGCGAAGTGAGGTTTCACCGGCGAGTTGGCGGAGCGGGACGTTGGTGCGGCGCATTCGGGCAGCCAACTTCCTGGTTGCTTCTGCTGCAGTAGCGTCAGCGATGGTATCTGCAAGGCTGATGTCACCTTTCGCCATCAGCTTGCTTTGCACGTGCAGTGCATCTAATCCCAGAACTATTCTGTTTCTTAGAGCTTCTTCGAAGTCGGCGAACCCACAGAGGCCTCCCAGGTTCCGGAGATCTGCGATGAAATCTGCAACGCTTTCTCCTTTCCGCTGGTCTCTCTGGTAAAATTCATGTCTTCGTACAAGCGTTGGTATGGTAGGTGCATAGTGGGCCCGTAGGAGGGGCTCGAGGATGTCCCAGTCCATGGATTTCACCTCAGCCGGTTTCGCCAGTGCCTTGGCCATCTTGAAAACGGCAGGACCGCAGTGAGTCAGGAATACCACTCTCTTTTTCCCAGTAGTGGCATCCTTCAAGTTGCTGGTCTCCAAAAACATTTGGAACCGGTCCATGTATGAGTCCCAGTCTTCTTGTGCCGGGTCGAACGGAGCGGGTGGTTTGTTGCCACCGGTCATGGTTTCTGCCGTTGATGCGCCTTCAGCCACATGCTCTGTTAGTGCTCTGTAGTGTTCAGTCAGCTCTGACATCTCCGCATCCCACCTTCGTCGCCAGTGTTAAGTTCTGCGCATGGGCACAAAGAACGGAGATGAGACGGTGAAAAGTGAACTTCAAACTCTTTATTAAACATTCTGAATAGAGCAAAACCCTAGGGCAACAGCAGCCCTTTTATAGGCAAGCTGCTGCTCTAGTAACCAATAGGAAACGTGGAGTGTTAACCCACTTAACCAATGAGAGTGGCTCGTTAACAGCCAATCAGATTCTCCTGAACGGACCAATCCGATATTGCTATTATTGGCCAATCAGAAGTGCAGGGGTAGAACCCTGCTATTTTCCAAAGCTTTTGATAAACTTTATTTAAGTGTTTTATTAGTTCATAACACCTTCCAACTCTGCTTTTCAGTGATTCTGGGGATGAATGTTCCAGGTAGGATTGTAGGGAAAGATCAGAATTCTCTCCCTATGATTAATTGCTTAATTAATTACCTTTCAGTGTTTCCATAGATTCATTGTGTTGTAAAATAAAATTTCAAATTAACTTCATGGCATCAATGTTTTATCTGATATGGGCCGAATGAAAATAATTTAAAATAGAAGACAGCAAAACAAGAATGTATAAATTCTGATGCCACTTGTTCATGTGGGGAGAGACTGGCCCAACATATACTTGCCTAAATGGAAAATTTTGTGTATTCGCACATGAGTCTGGAACTAAGAATCTTGGGACACCTTCAAAGATCTTACACAATGTGCACACAAACGCGCACGCACACACACACACACATCTTTTTTTGCTGCTCAAAAGTCAGTCTTGTGACTACGTGGACAAGTCTGTGCACTTTTGGAGGGCAACTTTAGTTTAACAATTCCTTCTTCCTAGAGCTGAGAGGGTGGGACTGACCCAAAGTCACCCAATTCCATCACACAGCACGGAACTGGAACTCATGGTTTTCTGTTTTTTAGCCATGTGCCTTTAATTACTGCCCCAAACTGGCTCTCATAATTGCACTAGGAAGAAGCCATTCTTGAGCAGAGAAAAAAGGCATCTTTTGTAACTTATGTCATGTTCCTATTCCAAAATAAAAAATAAAATAGAATTGGGCCTTTGGGAAACAATGTTCTATAGCTGACCAAAATCAGTTGTACTATTTTATTAAAAACCAGGATACTGGAGACCTTGGATTGCATATTGACTCTTGCATCGTATTTAACCAGGGTAATAATATCTCCCTTTCCTTCCAGAAAAGCTCTGGGGGGGAAAAAACATCCCTACCCTTGATTACAGGTAGCCCTCAACTTACAACCACAATTGAGCCCAACATTTATGTTGCTTAATTGGTTAAGTGAGTTTTGCCCCATTTTACAGCCTTTTTTGCCACAATCGTTAAGTCAGCCACTGCAGTTAGTTAGTAAGTCAATTAACATCAGGAGTGGGATGCTACCGGTTTGGCCTGGTTCTATGCAACTGTAGCTACAAAGAGCAGCTGACACCGAACTGGTTTGGTGTTTGGCCCACCTGCCTGCCTGGGCTCTAGGCTGTGCTTTATTCCCTGCTATTCCCTCCTCAGCTGCTTTGCACAGCACAGTGAGGTTGAAAAAGTAGGAAACAAGAGGATTTTCAAATGCTGGGCACCCAAGCGCAGCATTTGTCAGCTGTCCAGATGGCACAGCTGATAATTTCTTGCAAATGCTCCACACATGATTGTCCTCAATTCGGAGAACTGGCAAATCGCTTCACTGGCTGGCCCCTCCCCTCCCTGCCCACTCACCCCTTCCCTGGCATGCAAGCCATCCAACCTGACTGGTTTGGTAAGTTTTTCCTTTTTTCTTTCCTGACCATCAGCTGTTCTGCTCTGCCAGGAGATTTAGATTAGCCAGAAAGCTGGAAATCCTTGGATTTCTTGCTTTCTAGCAAATCTAAAAGCAGAGTCTAACCTCCTTAGGACTGAAGCTTTTCAGTGCAGACTCAGGTAACCGATTGCAGATTGATAGATCTCTAAGTTAATCTGTGATTCTGTGAGCAACTCATTCTGCCTGCCTGCTTTGCCTGCTTTTGGGTAAAATTTGCTCTTTTTTAATTAAAAAAATGTTTACATAAATATTTATATTTACATACAAGCCATGCCCAGGTAGTCACATGACCACCAAGCCATGCTCAGTCAGCAAGCCACGCCCACCCAGTCACATGACCACCAAGTCATACCCACAAATTAGGCCACACCCACAGAACTGCTTGTTAAGAAATTTGAATCCCACCCCTGGTTAACATGATTGTTAAGTGAATCTGGCTTCCCCATTGACTTGGTTTGTCAGAAGGTCGCAAAAAAGGGATCACATGACACTGCAACTGTCGTAAATATGAACCAGATGCCAAGAGTCTGAATTTTGACCACGTGATGACAGGGATGCTGCAATGGTTTTAAGTGCGAAAAACGATCATCATAAATCACTTTTTTCATGTAACTTTAAGCAGTCACTAAATGAACTGTTGTAAGTCAAGGACTACCTGTGCTTTTCAAAATCCTTCTTGGTTCAAGGGCTTCTCCTCTGTACAGACTTCTTACAGAGCATATGAGCCATTAAATGGGAAATTCACACATGCAGCACTGCAACACTTAGTTGCATGAAGTTAAGAGGCTGGGGAACTGGAACCAAAAACCCCATGTGAACTTTTTAAGGATACAAGACCTAAGATTTGGCTGATGAAGCATTGGTAAAGTCCAAACAGATACTGGCATGACCAAAGCGCCACTGATATGAACAAGGGAGTTTTCCTCCCATGCATTACAAGCAAGGACATTGATGGGAGGTGAAAGAATCTTGGGGGAAGAGTTGGTGGTACCTTCCCTTTTGTAGAACATTCTGCAAAAACATGGCATCTAAAGTATTCACATTTTGTGTATATGGCCGCTGAGCTAGAAATCATAACCAAGCACAGGAATCCCAAAATCCATTTATGCAAGTTGGTATGACAAATATCAGAAGTTTTTTCTAAGAGGACACAAAAGAAAACGATCCTTTTGCACATAGTCCTCAACTTCTAACAACAATTGAGTCCAAAATTGTTGTGGTTATGTGAGCCACTTGTTAAGCCCTTTTTACGACCTTTCTTGACACAGTTGTTAAGTGAATTGCTGCAGTTGATAAGTTAGAAACCCAGTTGTTAAGTAAATCTGGCCTCCCCCATTGACTTTGCTTGTCAAAAGTAAAATATCATTAGATGAGATTCACCTTACGACTTCAGAGAGTGTTCAGCTTCCTGTATGTCTTTCTTCATTTTCTTTGAAGATGTTTCATTTCTCACCCAAGAAATTTCTTCAGTTCTGAATGTCTATGGAGATTCTCAGTCATCCAGGTCATGGTTGTCCCAAAGGTGCTTTTTCAAAAGACAACTGGACTTTCTTTGCTTTTCCTTGAAGACATTTTGCTTCTCATCCAAGAAGCTTCTTCAGTTTCTTCATTCAAAACTCCTGGGATGAGAAATGAAGTGTCTTCAAGGAAAAACAAAGGAAGTCTAGTTGCCTTTTGAAAAAGCATCTTTTGGACAACTGTCTATAGTTTTCACTGCTCTTACTTCTTGAAAGCACAGGACCAAGAAAGTAAGAAGGAATAGCAAAGATGTCGTGCATCAAGATATTTGTGCAACAGTTCTTTTATTTTATTTTTAAAATTACAGGTAGTCCTTGATTTACAACAGTTCTTTAGTGACCATTTAAAGTTACAATATCACTGAAAAAAGTGCCTTGTGATCATTTTTCACACTTATGACCATTGCAGCATCCCCATGGTCACATCAAAATTCGGACAGTTGTCAACTGTCTCACATATATGACAATTGCAATGCACTTTTTGTGACTTTCTGAAAGCAAAGTCAGTGGGTAAAACTAGATTCACTTATCAACTGCAATGATTCACTTAACAACTATGGCAAGAAAAGTAAAAAAATGGAGCAAAACTCACTTAACCAGTGTCTTAGTTAACAATAGAAATGTTAATCTCAATTGTGGTCATAAGTCAAGGACTACCTGTATATCGGAATGGGATTCCAAAATTTTAACAACCCGTTCTGTGGGCCTGGCTTAGGTGGTGGACGTGGCTTGGTGGTCATGTTATTGGTTGGGTGTGACCAACTCAATATCACTCACATCGAGGCATGCATCTCCTTGCCTGGCTTCTCATGACTGTGGGGATGCTGGAACAGTCGTAAGTGTGAAAAATGGTCATAAGTCACTTTTTTCAGTGCCATTGTAACTTTGAATGGCCATTCCACACAAGCAAAGTACCAGCAAAGGAGGGAAAAATAACTCCAGAGAAGTTCCTGAGACAGGAAGTCTAGTCTTGCCAAAAATGTAATAAAGGTAAACGGAGAGGCAGTTTCTGTAAGCAACACCAAAATGTTTCCTTCCTGCCTTCCTTACAGGATTAGCCCAGTAATTTCTTCTAACAACCAGTTCTCCAAACTGCTTAGAATGTTAACAACCGGTTCTAGTGAACAGGTGCGAACTGGTAGAATCCCACCCTTGCTATATATGGTCTCTTATCTTACACAAAATAATCCTAGGCAGTTCACAAAGCATAATTGGTAAAAGTAAAATAAATAAATTCCAAAATGCTGCAAATCCCATAAATTCTGCCAACTCTGGCATTTTCTCGGCTCACTTTCTAACCCTCAGTCTAAGTGATCAACACATTTCAGGGAGTGGGGGACATTTCTGCTCATCTGCTCTCTGGTCCAGGTGTCTGGTTTGCCCCCTGATCCTGTTTGCTCAATAGCCTTGACTGCCAACTCCCATCCTTTCCCAAAACTCTTCCCCCTTTCCTCTCCCACAAAACCCCCATAAGTCTTACCATACTTCTTCAGGACATGCAGCTAATTCACCTGGTTGGATGGGGTTCTGTGGCTATCTTTTCACTGATGTCCTCTATCTTGGTTTTCACAACCTTCTTTTGCTTAGCTTTTGATGCTGTAGAACCGTAGCAGAAACTTTGATTATTTGAAGGCACTAATACATGACCTCCTTTTTTGTTCCTAATATTTATTATGTTGCTAAGATGGGGACAGGAAAGGAAACTCAGTTTGGGGAATGTAAATAAATCATTTTTGCAGTGACTTGCCCCTTCTGCACCCAGAATTCTACAGATCCAGCTTTATGTAGAGCTAGAATAACAGAGTTGGAAGGGATCTAGGAGGTCTTCTAGTCCAACCTTCTACTCAGGTAAGAAACCCTACAGCATTCCATACAAATGGCTGTCCAGTCTCTTCTTGAAAACATCCCGTGATAGAGCACCCACAATTTCTGGAGGTTCCACTAATTAATTGTTCTGGCTGTCAGGAAATTTCTCCTTAGTCCTAGGGTGGATCGCTCTTTCTTAAGCTTCCATCCATTACTTCTTGCCCTGCTCCCAGGTACTTGGAGAATAGGTTGACCCCCTCTACTATCAGAAAAGGTGAAGCTACAAAAGTTGGCCCATTCAATGTGGCAATGGGAATGGTTGATGTTAGGAATTGATAGTCACTTAACAGTTGGGTTGAAAATATATAAACTAGGATAGACATTTAATACTGTCTCTTTAAGGGAATGCTAAAATTGGAATTGGGTATGGTTCCTCAAACGGCCATAAGATGGAGCCAGAAACCTGGGTTGTTAGTCCTGTTGTTGATAGTTAGTTGGTCGATGTTCTGATGTTCCCTGTTTTTGGTTCCTGAATTTTTTCCTATTGACTGTTGCTGATCGTTGTTCTTCTTGGATTGCTGTAAGTCTGTTACTGAACTGTTTATGATACTGGGCTTTGATATTTGGATTATCCCTGGACTGACTGCTTTAACCATGTATGACTTGGACTGCTTGTTGGACTTTGCTTATCCGTTTACTGGAAGTAGAAACCTACATTTTACTATACAGTGCATCTGTGTGCTGGTTGTGTGTTATTCCTCACCACTCTCACTATGTCTCCCTGTGTGCACTCATTCTCCTAACGGGGAATTACCTTAACACTTGGCTTCCTAGAAGATACCACTGAGAAACATGCCCTTTGTTTGTTTATAAATAGTGTGGGTTCATAAAATGTGATAGCTTACCTTCCTTTAGTACCTCTAATTGTCTTATTTCTCTATCCCCCATTTTAACTTCTCATTTTGAATATTTTTCCCTTGGAATTTTTCCATTAGGTCAGATATGGAATGGAAAATTAAAATTATGCCTTGTTGAGAAAGTATTTGATGTGTATCTTGCCTTTCAGCCCTGAAGGGAGTCAAGGTAGAGTGATGCACATGACTTGTGGCCCAGAAGTGAAAATCAAAGAGACCCCTATCAGCTCCCCAAATTCAAAACCCCATAAATTGAATTTGTTCAATGAGACAATATTGGCTTTCCATGCAGAAAAACCTGAAACAGGATTCAGAAAGAAGTCCCTGTGTTTGAGTTCTGAAAAGCTAATAAAAGGTGAACATTTGTAGTTCAGGGTTGAAATGAAGGGTCCTTGCTGTTCTCAGAGCTTGATGGTTTTGTTGCACATGTTTCATTACCCAAACTAGGTAACATTCAGTGCTGGAAGGGAGTGGGGTTTGTGGAGAGGAGGAGGAGGAGGAGGAGGACTGTAGGCTCCTCGGCAGTCTCTGAGCTTGGTTGTTTTCTTGCAGATCTTTTGTTACCCAGACCAGGTAATATCATTAGTGTTAGTCCCAATGACGTTAGCTAATTTGGATAAGAAATGTCTGCAAGAAACAACCAAGCACAGAGAACCAAGGACCCTTCGGTTCCGCAAAGCAGAGGCCAGGGAGGTTAGCCTACAGTGACTTTGCACAGTTAGCCTCATCAGAACAAGCTTCTTACCTAGTCATATCCCTCTTGGTATACCATGGTTTTATATCCCTGCTGTTCAACTCCTTCTTAGGACTTCTCCTTCCAATGGCTTCAATTGTCCTTCCTGTTTAATGCTAAAGGTTCCAGAATTCTTTTTTTTTTTTTTTTGAAACAAATTTTTATTAATTTTAAAGATAAAACAACACATCATTAACCATTAAATACATAAACACATAAAACCTCTTAACATTGTAAATCCTTACAAGTCAAACAAAACATTATTTTTATACAGCATAATTCCAATTTATCCCATCTCCATATGGACACACAAATATCTTTCAGCAAATTTCTCATTATTTCTCTTTACTCCTATTCAATTTCATTTCTCTTCCATATTCATCCATTTTATAGTCATCATATTCTTTTCTTTCTGGCTTGTTTAAATTATTCTCATCTAACATTCCTCCAAGGTTTTATTGATTCTTTTTTCCTTTTTTTTATAAAAAACAAATTTTGTTAGTTTTACCATAAACACAATACACAAACATACAAACACAAAACATAAACAAAACTAAAAGATCTTTTCTGAAGGTTGTCTGTTCCCGGGTTAAAACTCTTCACACAGACACAAATTCAAACATCATATTCAACCCATATCTCCTTCCATATCTTATTATCATTTTCTTTTTTATATATATATATAAAAACCATTTTTATCAGTTTTATAAAAACAATGCACAAAGAATCAAGGCATAGCAGCTTATAAATTCTTTTCTAAGAAAAAATAATAATAAAAGACCAATAAGGCATAACATTTCCAGATTATAATATCAATATTTCATATAATATTAACTTCATATCTTGTCCCTACTTCTCCTTTCCATCCAAATTATTTATTAATTAAAATTTTATTGCCTTTTATCAATATACAAAATCCAAAAACAAAAAAAACATATATATCCTTCCATATCTTATTACCATTTTCAACAACATTCTTTGTCTGTTCTATTTCCAATTATCCATTCATCTTTTTTTTCTTTTACTATACTTCTCCTGTACACCAATTGGAGTAACATCTATAACTCATTACCCTAACTTAGAAATACTACATATAGCAATCTTTCTTGGGATTCTGTTTAAAAGATTCTAAAATTACATAATAAATTTTATATTCTAAATATACATATAAAAACACACTCTTATATACCCTCCAGAATCCCTCTTTTAATCTAAATTAAATTCACCCATTGTCTCTAAATAAACTTTTTTTCTTTAGGTCTTGCTTCCCCCCATTAAGGCTTCTCCTCCCCCCCTTTCTCTCTTGCTTATTCTTCTCCTTGCCCTTTCTACCCCTTTGCTTTTTCCCTTCGCTTTTCTTACTCCTTTTCCTTTGCTTTCTAACCTTGCCTCCATCTTTTCGCTCATTTTTCTCTCTTTTGGTTGTTTTTATAATTCTTAAAATCCCCTTTTTCTTATCCTTTTTCTCCTCCTCTCCGGAAGGGACCCATTGTTCATCAAAGATGGCTTCTTCTTCCTCTTCTTCCTTGTCCCAGTCCTTCTGCTGCGTAATCAACTTTTCAACAGAACATAACGCCATTTCTAAGAATTGAAACAAAGCGCCCAAAGTATCTTCTTTTTTATATTTTTGATATTCAATCTCTAGTTCATCCACAAACGATGCCATTATAAAAAGGGAAACTTTTTCCAAAACAACCACAAGTATTTTTAATCAAAGATAATCAAAAGCAATTAAAAAAAAAAAAGTTCCAAAAGTTAATACTTTTCTTCCTTCTTCTCTTTCTCTTTCTGGATTAATTTTTAATCAAAGAGGTCCAATTACCATATATCTTCCTTTGGGATCCACAAAGACGTTCTAGACAATCTCCTCCTTTTTCAGCTTCTGCTCCAATTTTTTTTCTCCCTTCCCACTTGCAATGGCAATTTTAAATAATCAGAAATCCATACCTCCAGCAAAGATTTTCCAATTTCTTAAATTTTTCAATGTCCAAAAATCCCTTTGTCTCTTAGCTTCAACTTTCAAAGCAATCCACTTTCAATGTCTAATATATCCAAATATTTCTGCTATTTCCGTGGGGTGGGAGAGTAAAAAAAAAAAATTCCCTTTAACAGCTTCTCCGCCGCTTTTCGCTCTTCTTAGGGATACAATGTATCCTCCAGCAATTCAAGCAGCTCAATTCCAGGCAATTTAAAAGGTGTTACTTGACCCGGCTCAGACAGAACTTTCACTCTTCACACTTCCTCCAGCACAGTTCTTACCCGGTTGCTGGCTTCTTCGTGGCGGCCATTGCTGACCGCCGCTCCACCGCCTTGGGGAAAAGGGGTTTTCCCGGAGAAGGGGGGGTCTGCGACACCCCCACCTCCCTATCCGACTCCCCTCTCTCTTCAGCTGTCCCTACAGGGCAGCCATATCCCCCTGACCCATCTGGATCGGGGGTACCTCGACGGCTAGCACAGCAGGAATCGCGAGCTGTCGCGAATTCCTGCTGCCCCGAAGCCACGCGAAACCGGAAGTCCAAGGTTCCAGAATTCTTATAGTTCTTCATCAGCTGCTGACCAACTGGAACTGGTGAGCCGCCAATCAACAAAAGTAATCATTAATTCCACACTTCCCTCTCCTTTCTCAGGGTTTATACAGTGAAGGTCATCTTTATAATACTATGTTCCTCTACTCAGTCAAGACCATGAACCAACACAGTCTCCAAATAGTTGATTTGTAAGGGTCCACCTAGCTTGGTCAATCATACAAAAAACACATGGAGACCACTCCCAAGGTGAAAGTTCCCCTCCCATTGCCAGATACAGGATACATACAGTCTTAGAACTGTTTTACATGAACAAAGCCTTAGATCTATTTTACATGAACAAAAAGACTTATATGACAAATGATTGATTGTCATTTAGGTATCTAGCAACTCCATTCTTGTATATAGATGAAGTCAGGGTAAGAGACACATGAGTATTAAAATAATGTGCACTAAGCAAGTTCTTATCTTCATTATGCTATGGACTTGGCCATATCAAGTACACAAACATCTCTATTTTCCTCTATTTCCTGTGACAGCCAGAGCAACCAACAAATCGGTTAAATCATATAAAATTAGGTACATCATTAGAAGCCAAAATCACAAGACTAGGTCTGATTTACTTTGGCCTTGTCATGTGTGCAAATTCAATGGAGAAGGCAGTGATGTTAGGCATAGTTAGTGGGACAAGAAAAAAGGGGCACGCAAAGAACACCCTGATTTGATTCTATTAAAACCGATACCAAGATGAACATCCAACAATCAAAAGAAGCTGTGCTTGACAGGATCGCATGGAGAGCACTTGCCTAAAAAGTCCCCAGGAGCTGGACATCATTGAATGATTAAAACAACAATAAAATTTAAAAGTTTTAAGCAAATATTTAGCCAGCCTTAGAAGTAAGGCAGCACCTAAAATAGTTTCTATCTGGATTTGTGGCTGGGTTTCATAAGGAAGTTGAAATTGGACAAAACAGCCAAGCTAGTGATGGCCTCCATCCTAAAGTCAAATTATAGCAAAGTCAGTTTTCAGCCTTTCCTGAGGAAACCCATCATGGCTGCCCTCCCTCCTGAAAGACGCCTCAACCCTTCCTGCCAAAACCTGACAGAGTCCACTTTTATTGTCCTTCAAGGGTCAGGTGACTCTGGACGGGCCTCTTAATGATTAGTTGGCCCTCAGACTGACATCTGTCATAGAAGGAACACCTCCCTGAGCAGGTGATAGATCCTTGTGCTCCTTCTTCCCACACTTTGTGGCCATCCTCAGGTTGATCCAGCTGCCAATCAAACAGCAGCCGCTAATCAAAGGCTTGTTGCTAAGCAGGAGGCAAGAAAGGGGAAAGACAAAATGGCTGCCTGAAGCTCTGCCACCACAGGCCTTATGAGGAAATGGCTGAATAAACAGAGCCGAAGTGAATACTGAAATTAAAAGATAGGCAGCAGTGTCCAATCAAAGGCCTGTTGCTAGGCAGGAGATGAGGAGGGAAGAGAAGATGGCTGCCTGAAGTTTTATTGCCTCCAGAATAACGCCGTTACCATTGCCTTTGGAGTGATCCTCTGCCTCCAGTGTCTTCCTATCTCACTGTTGCCCAGTTCTGGGCCCGCCATGCTTTAGCTGAGCAGCTGGGGTGACCTCCATGCTCCAGGGGCCCTTGTGAGTATCTCTTCTTGGCATTGGCCCCCAGCATCTGGGAACTGGATGAGGCAGCATGCAGGATTGGCCTTCCAGAAATTGTTACATCATTAAACCCGAGTGGGCAGCACAAGTGGCTTCTCTCATTGTGAGGCGGAATTGGGCACCCAACCATCTTGTTTCAGTACAAGCACAGGCTGTGAGCATTTCTGCAGGGCAGACTGTCGTGTCCGCAAAATGACGCCAGGAGTCGGTGACTTAGTGCAAAGCTCTTTATTTGAATTACTGGAACCGAACCGCCAAAAGGAAAAAAGCCCGCGGCTTTTATTCCTTTCGCTGCGGCGGCCGCGGCCAATGGCAGCGCTTCGAATCTCCCACGCTCTGAACGAACCAATCGCGGGAGATTCTTTTTTTTTTTTTGAAAAAGTTTTTATTAATTTTCTACAAACAAGACAAACAAAACATAAAAACATCAACTCTTATATGTACATCCAGTGTGTCAGTTGGTTCATCATTTTTGTGCATTCATTCTGTAGTCTCAATTACAATTATATTACATAACAACTCATATTGTCAATCCAAACTTATATATCCTAATATCACTAAAAAAAGAAGTTTTTGACTATATTTTTAATCATTCATGCTTAATGAGCTAACAATACTTTAAACCAGTTTACTCTATAACAAATCATCTCGTCATATCAAATCAATCCTAAAAAATCCTTTATAAATATAATAGCAAATAGCAAAATAATAGCAAAATAAAGATATTCCTTACTATCTAGCATTCTAAATATTCTATTATCGTATTTTATCATCTAGCCATTTATAAAAAAGATCCCAAATTTCGTAAAATTGTTTATCCTCTTGCTCTCTAATTTCAAATGTCAATCTGCTCATCTCAGCACATTCCAATATTTTCTTAATAATTTCTTCCTGTAATGGTATTTTCTCATTCTTCCAATTTTTAGCAAATACAATCCTGGCCGCTGTTAATACATTTACAATCAGGTATTTCAAATCTTTACTATATATATCAGGTAAAATTCCCAGTAAGAAGATCTCTGGTTTCAAATCTATATGTTTCTTTATCATTTTTTCCAACCACATGCGAATTATAGTCCAATATTTTCTAGCATCCTCACAAGTCCACCACATATGGTAATACGAGCCGGGTATCTGATGACATTTCCAGCATTTTTCAGATTTGTTCTTAAACATTCTTGCTATTCTTGTCGGAGGAAAGTGCCACCTGTAAAACATCTTATACAAGTTTTCTTTATATGCTGTTGACATTGTCATTTTATAATTTTGAGACCACAATTTCTGCCATTTCTCTAAATCAATCCCATATCCAAAATTCTTCCCCCAAACAATCATAGTTTCTTTGACTTGTTCTTCCTCTAATTTCATTCCCAATAAATAACCATATAGTTTTTTAATCACCTTCTCATCAGTACCCATCAAGATCTTATCTAAATCAGTCTGTTTATCATAAAATCCCTCCGTTTTAGAATCTTCATCATACCTTGAGTGTATTTGTGCATATGAAAACCAATTCATCCTTATACCTTGTTCCTCTAAGTTTTGGATCGATTTAAGTTCACCCTTTTCATCCAAAAGTTCCCCATATCTAACTGTTTGTTCCTTCTTATAGATTATAGGATAGGAAAATGCTTCAATGGTCGATAACCAAACTGGAATTTTCAAATAACATTGTCTTTTTATCTTCTCCCAATTTAACCACAAAGACTCCCGTACATAGTGTCTTCTAAAATAACCCTGTGTTTTAGTTCCCTTATACCATAAAAAAGCATGCCAACCCAACAGCAAGTCATGCCCTTCTAATGTCAACAACCTATGTTGACCCACATCAAACTTGCAGCTTGATAATACAATTCCCAATTAGGCAGACCAAAACCTCCTCTGATTCTAGCATCTTGCAAAAGCTTTAGCTTTATTCTCGCTTTTTTACCTTGCCATATAAACTTCAACATAATTTTATTTAAATCTTCAAAATAGTCTTTTCCAAGCCTAATTGGTATTGTTTGAAACAAAAATAAAATTCTAGGTAAGATATTCATCTTAATTGTTGAAATTCTCCCTATTAATGACAATTGCAAGTTTTCCCACTTCTTCAAATCTGTAGTTATCTGTTGTTTAAGTTTAATATAATTATTCTCCTTTAATGTGCTACATCTTGTTGTCAAATATATCCCCAGATACTTAACCTTATTTGTAACTTGAATTTTCAAAAGATCTGCCAATTCTTCTCTCTGTCTCAATAGCATATTCTTTGTCAAAATCTTTGTTTTGTCTTTATTTATTTTCAAACCAGCCACCTCTCCATATGACTCTATCCTTTCAAGTAACTTTGGAGCTGTTTCTAGCGGATCTTCCAAAATAAAAGCTAAGTCATCAGCAAAAGCTTGTAGCTTAAATTCTTCCTTCTTAATTTTCATTCCTTTTATGCTTTTATCATCCCTAATATTTCTATTCAACACTTCCAAGGTCAACACAAATAGCAAAGGAGATAGGGGGCATCCTTGTCTTGTGCCTTTCCTTATATTAATAAAATCTGTAAGTTCCCCCTCCATCATTACCCTTGCTGTCTGTTTATTATATATAGCTTCTATTGCTTGAATAAATTTTTTAGCGAAACCCATCTGCTCCAATAATAATAACATAAATCTCCAGTTCACGTTATCAAATGCTTTTTGAGCATCTAGGACTATCAAAGCCATTTGCTTTTCAGGATGAGCCTCATAGTATTCCAAGGTGTCCAAGATTACTCTCATATTGTCTCTAATTTGTCTCTTTGGCAGAAATCCATTTTGATCTGAGTGAATAAAATTATTTAAATATTTTTTAAGTCTTTCTGCTAAGATTGAAGCAAAGATTTTATAGTCTGCATTCAATAAAAAAATAGGTCTATAATTCTTAATTTGCAATGGATCAGTCTCTTCCTTTGGTATGAGTGTAATATAAGCCTCTGACCATGTTTTAGGTATCATCTTTTTTAACATAACTTCATTCATAACTTCTAACAATGGGATGCTCAATAATTCTTGAAATGTTTTATAAAATTCTACTGGAAGCCCATCTGGACCCGGAGCTTTCCCATTATTTTGTCTCTTAAATGCTTCATTTAGTTCCATCATTGTTATATTGCTTTCTAGCATTTCTTCAGTCTCTTTAGGTATCTTTGGTAAATTAGCTTCCTGTAAATACTGTTTGACTTTTTCTTCATCAATATTTTCCTGTTTATATAATTGCCCATAAAAATCTCGAATAATTTCTTTTTTCTCCTTATTCCCATAACAAACTTGGCCTTGTTCATCTATTAACTTCAATATTTTTCTTGATTCCTTCTCTTTTCTCAATTTATATGCTAGCCATCTACCTGGTTTATTTGCATCTTCAAAATAATTCTGTTTAGAGTTTCTAATTTTCTGTGCCAGTTCTTCTTTCTCTATTAATTCCATTTTATGTTTGATTACATCCAGCTTCAATTTAATATCCTTTTTCTGTGGCATTTTCTGTAATTCTTTTTCAAGAATTTTATACTCATCTTCCAAGGCCTTAGAAGCTTGCCTTTTCCTAATATTCTTTTTTCTTGTATAATCTATTATCAAACCTCTAGAGTATGCCTTCATTGTGTCCCACACATTTTGCGTTGAAGTATCTTCTTTTTTATTTTCTCTGAAGAAAAAAGCCAATTCCTTCTCCATCCATTGTGTAAAATCTTTCTCCTTTAAAATAGTATTATTTAATGTCCATCTCGATCTTTTTTTTTTTGTCCCTTCCATTTAATTGTCATTGGGCTATGATCTGCCCAGGTACTTGTTTCAATATTTGTTTCTTTAATATTAGATATTAGTTCTGTTGAGATCCAAATCATATCTAATCTGGACCATGATAAATGTCTATTTGAATAAAAAGTATATTGTTTAGCTTTAACATTTCTTTCTCTCCAAATATCTTTTAAAGTTAATTCATCTGTCATTTTAAAAAAGGACCTTGGGAGAGCCTTTCTATTTTGCTTTGTTGTTGTTGCTATATAGTCCAGTTTATTGTCCACAATTCCATTAAAATCTCCCATCATAATTATATTAACATAGTCCAGTCCAATTATTTTCATATGTAGCTTTTTATAAAACTCTTCTTGTTTATCATTCGGAGCATAAATTGCAATCAAGAGTATTTTTATATTATTGTCCATTATTTCTACCATTAACACTCTTCCATCTTCATCCGTGTAAATCAATTTTGCTGGAATAGCCTCTTTAATGTATAAAACCACACCTCTTTTCTTACATTGAGTCAAAGAGGTAAATATTTTCCCTAATTTTGGCTGTAATAACAATTGTTCATGTTGTTTTTTAATGTGAACTTCTTGTAAACAAATTATATCAAATTTTAATTTCTCTAATTTATGAAAAGTTTTCCTTCTTTTAACAGCTGAATTAAGTCCATTTATATTCATTGTAATCAGTTTTTTTTCCTCCATGATTATGCTTTATATTTAGGTCTAACAGCTCTCGTGGATCTCACTTCACGCTGTTCTTTATTATCCATCTGTCCCCCTGCTGCTCCTTTCTCTTTTTCAGTCTCCAGTTGTTCATCTTGAAACTCAATTGATAAAGCCTCTTTCTCTGCTTCCTCTCTTCTTCCTCCAAAGAATTCTGCATGAAAAAGTTCTGCTTTCTCAATTGAATCAATTCTATATCTTTGCTCTTGCCACCCAAACACTAGTCCTTCTGGAATCAGCCATCTATAATTCACTTCATTTTCCAATAGTATTTTGGTCAGAAATCGATATTCTCTTCTCATCTCTCTCACTCTTCTGGGTATTTGTTTTAAAACCACAACCTCTTTACCCTTGTATTTCAGTGTTTTCTCTCTTACTACTTGTAATATTTGCGTTTTAATGGATTTTTTGGTAAATCTAATATGGACTTCCCTGGGTAATTTATTTCTCATCGCATATCTTGTATAGACTCGATATATCTCATCTATTCCATCCATCATCTTTTCCTCTGTAATTTCCAAAACATCTGCCAAAATTTCTATCATTACCGCTGCCAAATTTTCTCCTTTTCCCTCTTCTATATTTTGAAATCTGAGGTAAAATTCTGACCTTTCCATCTCCCACCTCAACATCCCACCTTTTTCTTGTTCAACCGCTGTTAGTCTGCTGTCAATATTTCCAATCTTCTTCTCTCTTTGTTTTCCTTCTTCCTCAATTTTTTGGAATCTCTCCTCATACTTAACCATCATTTGTTTAATATTTTCCACTTTTTCATCAGTCTTCTCTATTCTTTGTTCAATATTTTCTGCTCTTTGTTCAATATTTTCTGCTCTTTGTTCAATATTTTCTGCTCTTTGTTCAATCTTTTCTATTCTTTGCTCAATATTTTCTGTTCTTTGTTCAATATTTCCTGTTCTTTGTTCAATGATATCTGATTTTGTCTTGAGATCTTGGATTCCTTGCATAATCATCTGTAAAGTTATTTTTTCTTGTTCCTTATCTTGCTTCAACATTGTCTGAATTAAACGTTGTCCTCCAACTGGTGGGGAAGCAGAGGTAGAAGCAGAAATGCCAGATGGTATTGGTTTCCTGCTCATTTCAATGTTTCCAAAACTTCAAATTCTTCTTGACTTTTAACCCAACTGGTAGAGAAGCCAATTATAATCCAAAATGGAGAACTCCAATAGTAAAAAACACGAAACCAAAGAAGAAACAGGAAAAAAGGAAGAAGAAAGATCTTCAGGTTCTTCTAGACCCTAATCCAATTACGAGATAGTCCACCATAAAAAAGGAAAAAATAGAAAGGAGAAAACAAACACATCTAAAAATAATAATATTGATTAAGAGCAAAAGAAAAAGGAAAAAAGAAAAAGCAAAAAGAGAAAAAACAAAAAAAAACAAAAAGTTCCTTCAAATTCTTCACACCTTAATCCAATTAAAAAGTCTCAATAATCCAAAAAAAAGAAAAAAAAAACAACCTCAACAACAAAGTAGTCCAAAAACATAAATATGAAAAGCAAAAAAGTCCCAATAAAAAAGAAAAGAAAAATGAAGAAGAAAAAACTCTGAGGCTTTCCCTTTAAAATAAAAGGCAAAAATAAAAATATTACTAAAATTAAAATTTAGAAGAAGGCTAGTGAATGGGGTATATATAAGAAAACACACTGCACTTTGTTATTTATC
This sequence comes from Hydrophis major, assembly GCA_033807585.1. NCBI lineage: Eukaryota > Metazoa > Chordata > Lepidosauria > Squamata > Elapidae > Hydrophis > Hydrophis major. The sequence continues at coordinate 5,623,998 of CM066333.1, read as the reverse complement.
CAAGGCTCTTGTTATGACTCTCTTCTCCAGCAGCTTCAAAGCCAAACCTCAAGTATTGTTGATAACAGTCCAGGAAAGCACCTGCAATAATATTTTGCTGTGCTCTCCCTCTATCTTATCACATTAAAAAGTCCTTGAGATGAGGTCTTTTTGCAATTCTCTCCAATTCACATAAAGATACTTTCAAGCCTCTAGTTGGCAGTGTTACAAAGTTTCTTAATGCTCTTTCTCCCCGCCCGCCAGAAAAAAAGAATAGTATATACGGAAAAAAAAGAAAAAATAGCCAAAGGGAGCCTCTATCCTAAAGAAAGTTAAAAAATCAAAGGAAGCATAAAATCAAAGGGAGCATAAAAATATATATAAGAGAAAATTCAATCCGGTTACCTACAAAGTCACAGTAAAATCTTTCCCAAAAAGTATAAAGAAAAGAGAAAAAAAAAAAACCAAGCCTCAATTTGACATCACTTTAAAAAACGCCGCTCAAAACAATTTCAGTCAAAAAAAAAATCTCACAGCTTTCTTCTTTATATCGGATGAACTTTCCAACTTTAGCGAATTTACAGCACAAAAGAGTTTTTCTCACCCAGCCGACACACTTCACTCCAATCACTTTCTTTCCGGAGCTGTCCCGACTTCAGCAGCTATGGAGGCTGCCTCTCCGCCGCCAGCAAAAGGGCTTCTTCCGGATCAAACCAGAGATTTTGCGATATCTCTGGGATCCTGGAACAATGCCCTTCACGATCACCGTCTCTACGGGACGGTTTAGGTCCATTAGGACCGACCAGGGGCGAAAATATCGGCGGAGTATCACCGGAGATTCTTAACGAGCCAATCGGCGCGGCTCGCCTGACCAATCGGAAAGCCCCGCACTTTGGCCAATCAAAACGCGGGGATTTCAAGTATGTTAATGAAGGACAGAACACCCCTCCCCTCTTGGTTCAGTCCTTACGTTACGTAGTCACGTAGGTAGGCGGGGCTCCGTCTGGCCCTACTTGACCTGCGCAACTCAGTTGTAGGCTGGATCTCGGCCGGTTCGGTCGGGATCTTCGTTGCTCCTGCTGCTGTGGGAACCGGCTGGTCGATCGGGCCGGTTCTTTCTCCGTAGCTCCCTCCTGGGCCTTCCGGATTGGTTGAGCTACGGGTTTCGCCGCTCCCGCTCGGTCTTTCCGGGTCGGTCAAGCTGGCTTGGCTGTTCTTTTCTGGCGAGGGGTCGTGATGGCTGCGTTTATTTTTCCTTGTATTCGGTCTCCTGGGTATTCCCTCCCGCCTTGGCTTGCGTTACGGGGGTTGGGTTCGCTTGCGGTCCTCGACCTAAGTTGGTCGATGTGGCGTTTCCACGCTCGTCCGTCTGCTGTTTGTAGCCGGTACGAGTGTGGGCCTGTTGCTTGGGTGATGACGGCTGGGATCCATAGAGGGTCTCCCGTCAGGTTTTTTGCATATACGGGGTCCCCGGGTGCGAACGTTCGGTTTTTTGTGCTTGAGTCTGGGGGCCGCTCCGGGTTATACGTAGGGTGTAACCTGTCGAGTGGGGACCTTAGCTTTCTACCCATTAGTAGTTCGGCTGGGCTTTTGTTGGTAGTGGTATTCGGGGTTATGTGTTGGGTAAAGAGTAGTCTGTTGATTTTCTCTTGGATCTCCCCGTGGTCTATTTTCCGGATGGTCTTTTTGGTGAATTGGACCATCCGTTCCGCCCTACCGTTCGCCGCCGGGTGCGCCGGTGCTGTTAGTGCGTGGCGGATGCCCCTTTCTGCCAGGAATTTCTCGAACTCCAGCGAGGCAAACTGGGGCCCGTTGTCGGAGACGACAACGTCTGGGAGGCCGTGTGTTGCAAAGAGTTTGCAGAGTTCTTTGGTCACGGCCTCCGTGGTTGTTGTCTTCATGTTGCTTACCTCCAGCCAGTTGGAGTAAGCGTCAACTGTTATGAGGAAGGTGTGGCCATTTGTGGGCCCGGCGAAGTCTATATGGATTCTGGACCAAGGGCCCCTTGGGGTTTCCCACTCTAGGACGGGTGCTGTGGGTGGGCTGGGCCTTGTTTCCTGGCATCGTTGGCACCTAGCTACCCAGGCCTCTATTTGTTTGTCCATCCCTGGCCACCAAGCGTAACTTCTGGCCAGGGCTTTAGTCCTTACGATGCCAGGGTGCCCCTCGTGCAGCATTTCCAAAACCTTCCCCTGTAGCTTGTCCGGAATGACCACCCTGTCTCCCCATAGAATGCACCCTTTTAACAACGAGAGTTCCGTTTGGCGGTTTCGAAACGTCTTGACGGACTCGTCGTTGTCCCTTTCCGGCCACCCTTTCTCTACCCAATGCAACACCCGCGCCAGACGCCTGTCTTTATTAGTTTCTCGGGCAATGTCTGACGCGGTTATGGGCAGGTTGGGTAGAGTCTCTATGCTGAGGGTGGTCGTCGTGGGTGCTGGGTCGGAGTCGGGTTCCGGTAGTGGCGAGCGGCTTAAGGCGTCTGCATGGGAGATCGTCTTACCCGGTCTGTGTATGAGTTCGTAGTTGTAGGCCGCCAGGAACTCGGACCACCTTGTCATTCGGGGAGACAGAATGTTCGGGGTGGCCCGGTTCCCTGCAAGGATTCCCAGCAACGGCTTGTGGTCCGTTATAATGGTGAAGGTCCGGCCGTAGAGGTATTTGTGGAATCGTTTTATGGCGGCAACTATAGCCAGAGCCTCTTTGTCCAGTTGGCTATAGTTCCGCTCCGGTTTGGTGAGGGTCCTTGAAAAGAACGCGATGGGTGCTTCTTTTCTGTCGGGAAGGGTATGGCTGAGGACAGCGCCGACGCCGAAGGGTGATGCGTCGCAAGTGACGGCCAGAGGCAGGGTCTCGTTGAATTGTATTAGGACGGCGTCGGAGGTGAGGAGGTCCTTTGTTTTTTGGAAGGCGGCTTGCTCCCGTTTCCCCCAAGTCCAGGTCGCCGCCTTGTCCAGGAGCCTATGCAAGGGCTCCTCCGCCGTCGCCTTTTGGGGTAGGAAAACATTGTAAAAGTTCAGTAACCCCAAGAATGCTTGTAGTTCAGTCTTTGATTTAGGGGTGGGGGCCTCTTTGATGGCCTTGATTTTTTTGCTTGTGGGGTGAATGCCGTGCCGGTCTAGGAGGTAGCCCAAGAATTCCACTCATTCCGTGCAAAGCTGGCATATTTCCCTCTTTACTTTTAGTCCCGTCTCTTTAAATTTAGTTAGGACCTCTCTTAGTCGACTTTCTAGTTCGGCTTGGTTGGGTGCCGACACTAGGACGTCGTCGAAATAAGGTACCACCCCCTTGATACCTTGCAATAGCCTCTCCATTAGGCTCTGAAATATGCCCGGTGCCACGCTGACTCCGAATTGGAGTCGGTTGCATTTGAATGCTCCCCGGTGGGTGACGATGGTCTGTGCCTCTGCCGTTTGCTCGTCGACCGGCAACTGTTGGTATGCCTGGGCGAGATCGAGCTTGGCGAAAACCTTGCCCCCTCCCAGTGAGCGCAGTAGGTGTTGCACTATTGGGACGGGGTAGGCACTTTGTTGCAGTGTGCCATTTAGGGTGGCCTTATAGTCCCCACAGATTCTCACCGACCCGTCTGGCTTGATCGGGGTGACTATGGGGGTCTCCCACCGGGCGTGGTCTATGGGCTGCAGTACCCCCTGTTTGACGAGCTTATCAATTTGTTCGTCTATTTTGGGTTTCAGTGCGAATGGCACCCGCCTAGGTTTCAGGCGTTTGGGGGGGACGTTAGGGTCTAGGTCGAACGAGATAAGGGGCCCTCGGTACTTGCCCAGGTTTCCGTCGAAGACCTCTTGGAACTCCTGGGCTAGTCGCTGTTCCCAGCCGTCGTCGGTGACGTGGTTGACTCCCGTGAGGGCGATGTCGAGCAGGGCGAACCATTGCAGTCCCAGTAGGCTTGGGCGGTCGCGGTCGACGATCGTTAGGGGGAGTCGTTCGGTGCGCCCCTTATACGTTATTTCAAAACTTTTGGTGCCGACTACCGGGATGCGGTTTCCCTGGTAGTCCTTTACAATGAGTCTCTGGTTGTCTACGTTCCTCCTTTGGAGGGTAGGCACCAACCGCTTTATCTCGTGCCAAGCAATCATGGAGAGGTAGGACCCGGAGTCCACCTCCATTTTGCACGGCTGGCCCTCGATGCTTACCTCGACGTGGATTTTCCGGGCGTCGTTGGTGATGGCGTGGCCGATGGTGACCGTCTGGTGGGTCTCCTCTCTCCGCCGGTTGTCGCCGCCTCGCGAGGATCGTCCGCTCCGGTCCCATCGGCTGTCCGAGTGGCGATCTCTGGTCCGGGGCGGCGTGCTCTCCCTCCTGCGGTCGCTCTGGTCCCATCGAGCCGGACTGCGGTTTTTCTTCAGGCGGCAAACCCGGGCGATGTGCCCCTTTTTATCGCAATGCCGGCAGATGGAATCGAAAAACCGGCATTCCGACCTGGGGTGGTCGCCGCCGCAACCGGCACAGTTGGTCCTTGACTTACGACCTTTCCGGTTCCGTTGGTCGCGCCTTGTCTGGAGTCGATGGATGTCCTCCTCGTCTTCGGACGTGCTGGATGCCGAGTGGAAGTCGCCCTGGTGTGTTGTCGTCTCGGTTTTTGGTTCGGTCGACCTTGCCGGGTTGTTGTTTCCGCCGCGGTCCCTCGTGTCTGGTCTGCGCATGCTATCGGCGGAAGTTCGGGTTGCTTCTGCGGCTGCGGCTGCGGTGAGGGCATCTGCTAAGCTGATGTCGCCCTTAGCCATCAGCCGGCTCTGGAGGGCGGGGTCCCACAGACCGAGCACGATTCGGTCTCTCAGAGCATTGTTTAGGTTATCAAATTCGCAGAGCCCCCCTAGGCGCCGCAGCTCGGCGACGAAGTCGCTTAATTTCTCACCTGATCTCTGGTCCCGCCGGTAGAACTCGTTGCGTCGGATCAGGATGGGGACCTCTGGAGCGTAGTGTCGCCGAAGGATGGGTTCAAGGACGTCCCAGTCCATGGCAGTTGCATCGGCGGGCTTGGCCAACGCTTTGGCCATCTGGAAGACCTCGGTCCCGCAGTGGGTGAGGAAGACGGCGCGTTTTAGCGGGCCCGAGGCGTCCTTCATGCCGGTGCACTCGAGGTACATGCGGAATCGGTCGGAGAACGATTCCCAGTCTTCGGTGGCGGGGTTGAAGGGGGCGGGCGGTGCGATTTTCGCCATCTCGGTGCTTTGTCTGGCTTCCGTCGGACACGGGGTTCGGTTCAGGGTCTGAATCCCACCTTCGTCGCCAGTGTCGTGTCCGCAAAATGACGCCAGGAGTCGGTGACTTAGTGCAAAGCTCTTTATTTGAATTACTGGAACCGAACCGCCGAAAGGAAAAAAGCCTGCGGCTTTTATTCCTTTCGCTGCGGCGGCCGCGGCCAATGGCAGCGCTTCGAATCTCCCGCGCTCTGAACGAACCAATCGCGGGAGATTCTTAACGAGCCAATCGGCGCGGCTCGCCTGACCAATCGGAAAGCCCCGCGCTTTGGCCAATCAAAACGCGGGGATTTCAAGTATGTTAATGAAGGACAGAACACAGACAGACAAGTTCTCCTCCCCACTCTCTTCCCCCCTGGGAAAGCAACCTCATCTCCTCTTTTTCCTGAAATAGGCCTAGAAGCAGCACTCTCTGACAGCTCTAGGGCTCCCTTCACCCGTTGCAGGAGGGCCCCCAATAACTCTGGTCACTCCCTGTGGGAAGTGATCCTTTAGGAATCATGATCCTCTTGTTCACGAGGCTCTAGGACAGGGGTCTTCAAACTTGAGAACTTTAAGACTTGTGGGCTTCAACTCCCAGAATTCCTCCTCCAGTCCATGTCAGCTCATTCTGGGAGTTGAAATCCACACGTCTTAAACTAGCCAAGTTTGAAGACCCTTGCTCTCGGAAGTAAAGTTTATTAGGAAAAATAGGGTTTTTTTTTCCTTTTATCAATCTTTGTATTTGATGATTAAATATGGCTTCCTCATCATGATGCTATAATTTGCAGTATCTATTACAATGTGGATTGTATCCTTAAAGAACAGGATGGCATGGCATAGCATAGCATAGCATAAAGTAGAATTCTTTATTTGCCAAGCGTGATTGGACACACAAGGAATTTGTCTCTAGTGAATAAGCTCTCTATAAACATATAGTTTACATACAAACAAATTCTCAGAGTACATGCAAACAATAAAGTGATAAATCATAAGATACAATCATAAATCGTAAGATACAACCAACTGAGTGATAGTCATAAAATACCTATAGAAAAAGGTAAATAAAATACTCTTGGTATTTTACAGTGGTGGGATTCAAATATTGTTGCCAGCAGTTCGGTGGGTGTGGCTTGGTGGGTGCACTTTGCGCAAGCGCAGAGGCATTTTAACTCGCCTCCTGCAAGCCTGCGCGATCCCAGTTGTTTCAGCAGCTGCTGTGTAGTGCTATTCTGTGCCAGCCAAGGCAGCTGCGCTTCAAATTCAGTGGATAAAGGTGAGTATGGGAGCCCAGGCAGGCGGGTGGGCCCAGCGACAGCCATTAGAGCAGTGGAGAGAACCAGTTCATTCTCCACTGCTCATCGCTCCTACAGGGTCTCCAGAACCAGGCAGAACCAGTCGAATACCACCACTGGTATTTTATGACTATCACTTTGTAATAGGCAATAAGAAAGATGACAAGGAGAATAGCAACACAGCCCTCCTACTACCTGGGTAAATATCCTTAGGCATAAGACAATGCTGTGGGAATTATGTGTTTAACAGAGTGATGGCATGGGGAACAAATTGGACAAAAATAATAAATCCCCATGGGTTTGCAATGTATAAATTGCTCTAGTGTGACAACCAAGCAGGGCACCAGAAGGATCGAGTAAGGAAGCAGAAGGCAATGTACAAAATTAATTTATTTCTCGTGGAAAGGAGGATACGACCGAGCCATTCCACCTTTCATTTTGGTAGAAGTGTAACGTCTATGCCTTGGAAAAGAAAGTCATTTTCTTCAGCTGAAAGATGCCCATTGAAAACCTGGTCTTGGATATGGAGGCCGAAAGCTGAACTTTTCCAATCATACATTTCAGTAATTCTGTTGGATATTGAAGGGCTTAGCCTGTTGTACTAATGCAGTGATAGCTTGCTGAAAGAGGCCGCATTTTATATGCGCCACTTTTCATCTGGCTTCCTCTCACAAATGGTGAAGTAATCTATCGAGCAATCAACATTAGTCCAGCAGTTTGGTGCCGTCAAACAGCGGGATAGCACAACGACGCATCTGTCTTTATAGTAATCACTTACAGTTGCCACAGACCAGTAGCTGGAAGTCAAACACAGTATATGTTAGTCACTCAGGCAATTAAGACAGTCATCTTTGGGTGAGTAATGTGGAGGATCAGGATGTCCCTGGGAAGATCCAAAAAGTCAAGAAGTGACCACAAGCACATAATCAAAGACCTATTCCTTTTTACACATATGTGTAATGCCTATAAAAGTGAGCAGGCATTTTGTCTGCCATCATGGTTACTCTTGTGACATTTTTCACCCTCCTAGGGATGCCTGTGGTAGAAGAGGCCCATGTAACTTTCCTGGTTTAGGTCTTGACTTGTTTTGGCCAGTTGAATGTGAGCATGGGAAAAAGGGAGGAAATGAAAGATATGAGAAAGCGGGGGGGGGGGAGAGATTAGGCAAAGGACTAGCCCTATTTGGAAAAGTATTAAAGGTTAAGTATTAAGGAGAGACAGACTTGGAAGCTACTTGGAATAAAGTGGAAAATAATAATAACAAAATAACGAAGTTGAAAAGAACCATGGAGATCTCTTAGTCCAACCCAGGAGTGGAATTCTACCAGTTGGGACCCAGTTCTATAGAACTGGTTGTTATGATTCTGCGCAGTTCGGAGAACTGGCAAATCACGCCACTGGCTGACCCTGCCCCAACCACCCCACCTTACCCCGCCCAGTCACTCCTTATCTCGCATGTTCATCATCCAACTTGCCTGTTTTGTATCTTTGCCTAATTTTTGGTAAGTTGCTATTTTTCCTTTTTTTCTGACGATCAGTTGTTCTGACTATTAGATTAGCTAGAAAGCAAGAAATCATCAGATTTCTTGCTTTCTAGCTAATCTAAATCACTGTTGTACTTTGCCTTTGTCCAGGAGGCTTCCCTGAGGCCCAGTCAGGGGTGGTATTCAGGGGGTTGTGGCGGGGAGAAGTGGCCTGAGAGCAGAGCTGAACCTTCCTTAGGAGTAGGGCTGAAGCTTCTATTTTTCATTGCAGACTCAGGCAGTAGATTGCAGAAAGGTAGATCTGTGAGTGAATCTGTGATTCTGCAAGCAATTCAATCTGCCTGCCTGCATTGCCTGATTTTGGGTAAAAGATGCTCTTTTTATATGTATAAAAAAATCAATATCTACATACATGGTGTGTTGTGAGTTAATTTTGTGAATTTGCTTCCTAACAATTTTATGAGTTTGCTTGCAAGCAAATTTTATGTGACAGACTCAGGAACAGATTTTAGAAAGGTAGATCTGTGAGTGAATCTGTGGTTCTGCAAGCAACTCAATCTGCCTGCCTGCTTTATATGATTTTGGGTAAAAGTTGCTCTTTTTTTAAAAAAAAAATCAATATTTACATAAATATTTACAATATTTACATACAAGCCACGCCCAGCCAGTCATGTGACCACCAAGCCATGCCCAGTCAGCAAGCCACACCCACACAGTCACATGACTTGCAAGCCACACCCACAAATTAGGCCAGGCCCACAGAACCAGTTGTTACAAAATTTGAATCCCACCCCTGGTCCAACCCCTTGCTCAAGCAGGAGACCCAATACCAATTCAGGCAAATGGCTGTGAAAGTTGCTGCAACAAACAGTCACACTGATAGGACAGATAAAAAATGTTTGGAGGAACGGGGAGAAGGCGGAGCTTCGTTCCGGCGATACAGCTGCGATCTCGGGGCTCTGAGATCGTAGCCGATATTTTCGCCCCTGGTCGGTCCTAACGGACCTAAACCGTCCCGTAGAGACGGTGATCGTGAAGGGCATTGTTCCAGGATCCCAGAGATATCGCAAAATCTCTGGTTTGATCCGGAAGAAGCCCTTTTGCTGGCGGCGGAGAGGCAGCCTCCATAGCTGCTGAAGTCGGGACAGCTCCGGAAAGAAAGTGATTGGAGTGAAGTGTGTCGGCTGGGTGAGAAAAACTCTTTTGTGCTGTAAATTCGCTAAGGTTGGAAAGTTCATCCGATATAAAGAAGAAAGCTGTGAGATTTTTTTTTGACTGAAATTGTTTTGAGCGGCGTTTTTTTTAAAGTGATGTCAAATTGAGGCTTGGTTTTTTTTTTTCTCTTTTCTTTATACATTTTGGGAAAGATTTTACTGTGACTTTGTAGGTAACCGGATTGAATTTTCTCTTATATATATTTTTATGCTCCCTTTGATTTTATGCTTCCTTTGATTTTTTAACTTTCTTTAGGATAGAGGCTCCCTTTGGCTATTTTTTCTTTTTTTTCCGTATATATTATTCCTTTTTTGTGGCGGGCGGGGAGAAGGAGCATTAAGAAACTTTGTAACACTGCCAACTAGAGGCTTGAAAGTATCTTTATGTGAATTGGAGAGAATTGCAAAAAGACCTCATCTCAAGGACTTTTTAATGTGATAAGATAGAGGGAGAGCACAGCAAAATATTATTGCAGGTGCTTTCCTGGACTGTTATCAACAATACTTGAGGTTTGGCTTTGAAGCTGCTGGAGAAGAGAGTCATAACAAGAGCCTTGGATAAATAACAAAGTGCAGTGTGTTTTCTTATATATACCCCATTCGCTAGCCTTCTTCTAAATTTTAATTTTAGTAATATTTTTATTTTTGCCTTTTATTTTAAAGGGAAAGCCTCAGAGTTTTTTTTTTTCTTCTTTATTTTTCTTTTCTTTTTTATTGGGACTTTTTTGCTTTTCATATTTATGTTTTTGGATTACTTTGTTGTTGAGGTTGTTTTTTTTTTTGTTTTTTTTGGATTATTGAGACTTTTTAATTGGATTAAGGTGTGAAGAATCTGAAGGAACTTTTTGTTTTTTTTTTTGTTTTTTCTCTTTTTGCTTTTTCTTTTTTCCTTTTTCTTTTGCTCTTAATCAATATTATTATTTTTGGATGTGTTTGTTTTCTCCTTTCTATTTTTTCCTTTTTTATGGTGGACTATCTCGTAATTGGATTAGGGTCTAGAAGAACCTGAAGATCTTTCTTCTTCCTTTTTTCTTGTTTCTTCTTTGTTTTCGTGTTTTTTACTATTGGAGTTTTCCATTTTGGATTATAATTGGCTGCTCTACCAGTTGGATTAAAAGTCAAGAAGAATTTGAAGTTTTGGAAACATTGAAATGAGCAGGAAACCAATACCATCTGGCATTTCTGCTTCTACCTCTGCTTCCCCACCAGTTGGAGGACAACGTTTAATTCAGACAATGTTGAAGCAAGATAAGGAACAAGAAAAAATAACTTTACAGATGATTATGCAAGGAATCCAAGATCTCAAGACAAAATCAGATATCATTGAACAAAGAACAGGAAATATTGAACAAAGAACAGAAAATATTGAACAAAGAATAGAAAAGATTGAACAAAGAGCAGAAAATATTGAACAAAGAGCAGAAAATATTGAACAAAGAATAGAGAAGACTGATGAAAAAGTGGAAAATATTAAACAAATGATGGTTAAGTATGAGGAGAGATTCCAAAAAATTGAGGAAGAAGGAAAACAAAGAGAGAAGAAGATTGGAAATATTGACAGCAGACTAACAGCGGTTGAACAAGAAAAAGGTGGGATGTTGAGGTGGGAGATGGAAAGGTCAGAATTTTACCTCAGATTTCAAAATATAGAAGAGGAAAAAGGAGAAAATTTGGCAGCGGTAATGATAGAAATTTTGGCAGATGTTTTGGAAATTACAGAGGAAAAGATGATGGATGGAATAGATGAGATATATCGAGTCTATACAAGATATGCGATGAGAAATAAATTACCCAGGGAAGTCCATATTAGATTTACTAAAAAATCCATTAAAACGCAAATATTACAAGTAGTAAGAGAGAAAACACTGAAATACAAGGGTAAAGAGGTTATGGTTTTAAAACAAATACCCAGAAGAGTGAGAGAGATGAGAAGAGAATATCGATTTCTGACCAAAATACTATTGGAAAATGAAGTGAATTATAGATGGCTGATTCCAGAAGGACTAGTGTTTGGGTGGCAAGAGCAAAGATATAGAATTGATTCAATTGAGAAAGCAGAACTTTTTCATGCAGAATTCTTTGGAGGAAAAAGAGAGGAAGCAGAGAAAGAGGCTTTATCAATTGAGTTTCAAGATGAACAACTGGAGACTGAAAAAGAGAAAGGAGCAGCAGGGGGACAGATGGATAATAAAGAACAGCGTGAAGTGAGATCCACGAGAGCTGTTAGACCTAAATATAAAGCATAATCATGGAGGAAAAAAAACTGATTACAATGAATATAAATGGACTTAATTCAGCTGTTAAAAGAAGGAAAACTTTTCATAAATTAGAGAAATTAAAATTTGATATAATTTGTTTACAAGAAGTTCACATTAAAAAACAACATGAACAATTGTTATTACAGCCAAAATTAGGGAAAATATTTACCTCTTTGACTCAATGTAAGAAAAGAGGTGTGGTTTTATACATTAAAGAGGCTATTCCAGCAAAATTGATTTACACGGATGAAGATGGAAGAGTATTAATGGTAGAAATAATGGACAATAATATAAAAATACTTTTGATTGCAATTTATGCTCCGAATGATAAACAAGAAGAGTTTTATAAAAAGCTACATATGAAAATAATTGGACTGGACTATGTTAATATAATTATGATGGGAGATTTTAATGGAATTGTGGACAATAAACTGGACTATATAGCAACAACAACAAAGCAAAATAGAAAGGCTCTCCCAAGGTCCTTTTTTAAAATGACAGATGAATTAACTTTAAAAGATATTTGGAGAGAAAGAAATGTTAAAGCTAAACAATATACTTTTTATTCAAATAGACATTTATCATGGTCCAGATTAGATATGATTTGGATCTCAACAGAACTAATATCTAATATTAAAGAAACAAATATTGAAACAAGTACCTGGGCAGATCATAGCCCAATGACAATTAAATGGAAGGGACAAAAAAAAAGATCGAGATGGACATTAAATAATACTATTTTAAAGGAGAAAGATTTTACACAATGGATGGAGAAGGAATTGGCTTTTTTCTTCAGAGAAAATAAAAAAGAAGATACTTCAACGCAAAATGTGTGGGACACAATGAAGGCATACGCTAGAGGTTTGATAATAGATTATACAAGAAAAAAGAATATTAGGAAAAGGCAAGCTTCTAAGGCCTTGGAAGATGAGTATAAAATTCTTGAAAAAGAATTACAGAAAATGCCACAGAAAAAGGATATTAAATTGAAGCTGGATGTAATCAAACATAAAATGGAATTAATAGAGAAAGAAGAACTGGCACAGAAAATTAGAAACTCTAAACAGAATTATTTTGAAGATGCAAATAAACCAGGTAGATGGCTAGCATATAAATTGAGAAAAGAGAAGGAATCAAGAAAAATATTGAAGTTAATAGATGAACAAGGCCAAGTTTGTTATGGGAATAAGGAGAAAAAAGAAATTATTCGAGATTTTTATGGGCAATTATATAAACAGGAAAATATTGATGAAGAAAAAGTCAAATAGTATTTACAGGAAGCTAATTTACCAAAGATACCTAAAGAGACTGAAGAAATGCTAGAAAGCAATATAACAATGATGGAACTAAATGAAGCATTTAAGAGACAAAATAATGGGAAAGCTCCGGGTCCAGATGGGCTTCCAGTAGAATTTTATAAAACATTTCAAGAATTATTGAGCATCCCATTGTTAGAAGTTATGAATGAAGTTATGTTAAAAAAGATGATACCTAAAACATGGTCAGAGGCTTATATTACACTCATACCAAAGGAAGAGACTGACCCATTGCAAATTAAGAATTATAGACCTATTTCTTTATTGAATGCAGACTATAAAATCTTTGCTTCAATCTTAGCAGAAAGACTTAAAAAATATTTAAATAATTTTATTCACTCAGATCAAAATGGATTTCTGCCAAAGAGACAAATTAGAGACAATATGAGAGTAATCCTGGACACCTTGGAATACTATGAGGCTCATCCTGAAAAGCAAATGGCTTTGATATTCCTAGATGCTCAAAAAGCATTTGATAACGTGAACTGGAGATTTATGTTATTATTATTGGAGCAGATGGGTTTCGCTAAAAAATTTATTCAAGCAATAGAAGCTATATATAATAAACAGACAGCAAGGGTAATGATGGAGGGGGAACTTACAGATTTTATTAATATAAGGAAAGGCACAAGACAGGGATGCCCCCTATCTCCTTTGCTATTTGTGTTGACCTTGGAAGTGTTGAATAGAAATATTAGGGATGATAAAAGCATAAAAGGAATGAAAATTAAGAAGGAAGAATTTAAGCTACAAGCCTTTGCTGATGACTTAGCTTTTATTTTGGAAGATCCGCTAGAAACAGCTCCAAAGTTACTTGAAAGGATAGAGGCATATGGAGAGGTGGCTGGTTTGAAAATAAATAAAGACAAAACAAAGATTTTGACAAAGAATATGCTATTGAGACAGAGAGAAGAATTGGCAGATCTTTTGAAAATTCAAGTTACAAATAAGGTTAAGTATCTGGGGATATATTTGACAACAAGATGTAGCACATTAAAGGAGAATAATTATATTAAACTTAAACAACAGATAATTACAGATTTGAAGAAGTGGGAAAACTTGCAATTGTCATTAATAGGGAGAATTTCAACAATTAAGATGAATATCTTACCTAGAATTTTATTTTTGTTTCAAACAATACCAATTAGGCTTGGAAAAGACTATTTTGAAGATTTAAATAAAATTATGTTGAAGTTTATATGGCAAGGTAAAAAAGCGAGAATAAAGCTAAAGCTTTTGCAAGATGCTAGAATTAGAGGAGGTTTTGGTCTGCCTAATTGGGAATTGTATTATCAAGCTGCAAGTTTGATGTGGGTCAAAGAATGGATAACATTAAGGAAACATAGGTTGTTGACATTAGAAGGGCATGACTTGCTGTTGGGTTGGCATGCTTTTTTATGGTATAAGGGAACTAAAACACAGGGTTATTTTAGAAGACATTATGTACGGGAGTCTTTGTGGTTAAATTGGGAGAAGATAAAAAGACAATGTTATTTGAAAATTCCAGTTTGGTTATCGACCATTGAAGCATTTTCCTATCCTATAATCTACAAGAAGGAACAAACAGTTAGATATGGGGAACTTTTGGATGAAAAGGGTGAACTTAAATCGATCCAAAACTTAGAGGAACAAGGTATAAGGATGAATTGGTTTTCATATGCACAAATACACTCAAGGTATGATGAAGATTCTAAAACGGAGGGATTTTATGATAAACAGACTGATTTAGATAAGATCTTGATGGGTACTGATGAGAAGGTGATTAAAAAACTATATGGTTATTTACTGGGAATGAAGTTAGAGGAAGAACAAGTCAAAGAAACTATGATTGTTTGGGGGAAGAATTTTGGATATGGGATTGATTTAGAGAAATGGCAGAAATTGTGGTCTCAAAATTATAAAATGACAATGTCAACAGCATATAAAGAAAACTTGTATAAGATGTTTTACAGGTGGCACTTTCCTCCGACAAGAATAGCAAGAATGTTTAAGAACAAATCTGAAAAATGCTGGAAATGTCATCAGATACCCGGCTCGTATTACCACATGTGGTGGACTTGTGAGGATGCTAGAAAATATTGGACTATAATTCGCATGTGGTTGGAAAAAATGATAAAGAAACATATAGATTTGAAACCAGAGATCTTCTTACTGGGAATTTTACCTGATATATATAGTAAAGATTTGAAATACCTGATTGTAAATGTATTAACAGCGGCCAGGATTGTATTTGCTAAAAATTGGAAGAATGAGAAAATACCATTACAGGAAGAAATTATTAAGAAAATATTGGAATGTGCTGAGATGAGCAGATTGACATTTGAAATTAGAGAGCAAGAGGATAAACAATTTTACGAAATTTGGGATCTTTTTTATAAATGGCTAGATGATAAAATACGATAATAGAATATTTAGAATGCTAGATAGTAAGGAATATCTTTATTTTGCTATTATTTTGCTATTTGCTATTATATATATAAAGGATTTTTTAGGATTGATTTGATATGACTAGATGATTTGTTATAGAGTAAACTGGTTTAAAGTATTGTTAGCTCATTAAGCATGAATGATTAAAAATATAGTCAAAAACTTCTTTTTTTAGTGATATTAGGATATATAAGTTTGGATTGACAATATGAGTTGTTATGTAATATAATTGTAATTGAGACTACAGAATGAATGCACAAAAATGATGAACCAACTGACACACTGGATGTACATATAAGAGTTGATGTTTTTATGTTTTGTTTGTCTTGTTTGTTTGTAGAAAATTAATAAAAACTTTTTCAAAAAAAAAAAAATGTTTGGAGGAATGATGACATGAAAGAGACTGTGGATGAGAGCAAAATGCATGTACAAGAATGACTGCAGCCAAAAGCAGAGGTGATAGAAAGCTGTGCATGTAGAGAAAAACATAACTGCAAAGAAAGTAATCAGATAGATGAAAGAACTGTCGCAATTTTAGAATGGCAGAAAAAAGTCAAGTTGAAAGGAAACTGTTTGGGAATTGGCTGGTTGGGTTGAAAGCAATATTAAGAAAGTCATGGTTGGACTGAGTGGATGAGATCCTAAAAAAGATAAATTACCATTTTAAGGAGCCTATGGAGATTCTCAGACATCCAGGTCATGTTTGTCCCAAAGATGCTTTTTCAGGAGGCAACAAAGAAAAAAGGAAAAAAGGAAAGTCCAGTTGCCTCCTAAAAAAAAAAAAAAAAAAACCACCTTTGGGACATTTTAAGGAGGGAAGTGATGGGTGAGCCTGGTTAATTTGTTATTCCTTTTCTGTGCTTTTTCTGTTGAATTTGCTTAAATAATTTCACCTTTTTGTCACATGATTCTTAGAACCCAATGTGCCCTTTCAGATAATCACATGCCGGGGCTGCAGATTGTCTACTCTTGATAAGGATGAATCGGGGTGGGATTCAAATTTTTAACAACCGGTTCTGTGGGTGTGGCTAGGTGGGCATGGCTAGGTGGGCATGGCCATGTGACTGGATGGGCGTGGCTTCTACTTTTTTTGCAGCACAAACCACCATTTTGGGGGCTTCTGGGTCTCAGGGAAGCCTCCTTGGAGGGGGGGTTCCTCCCAGAAGGCTTCCTTGGGGCTCAGGAAAGGAAAAAACAGAGCTGGGGGGGGTAAAGCACACACACACAAACCCATGCTCCATTTTGGGGCCTTCTGGGCCTTAGGGAAGCCTCCTGGGGGGAGATGCTTGCTCCCAAGAAGCTTCCCTGGGGCCCAGGAAGGCAAAACATGAAGTGCGGAGGGGGAGCTGCACCACCCTCCATTTTCTGACTTCCTGGGCCTCAGGGAAGCCTCCTGGGCGAAGCAGTAAGACAGCAAGGGGAATCCTGGCACAGCTGATCATCGGAATAGCTGATTGTCAGGAAGAGGAAAAAAGAGAAATACCTTAAGGAGTGACTGGGCAGGGAAGAATGCAGTCAGCAATATAGGAAATGTGCAATAAGGACTGGTGGGGCTAGGAGGGGTGGGTGGAGAGGGTGGAGAGGGCAGAGCCAGCCACGGGCATGATTTACCTCTGTGCAGACTCATAACAACCGGTTCTATAGAACCGGTACAAACCGGTAGAATACAACCCCTGGGATGAATGTGCATAAATAGAGCTTTCAGCAGAATACAAGCAGGAATTTCTTTCAGAGTTTCTATAGAACAAGCATAGAGTCCATAACATGGACCAACTTACAAAACTTTTGTGCGGGTACCATCGACGCATACCCATGCGGTGTTGTAATTATGCCCAATCCAAAAGTCCTTAGGATGGTTTGCAATTTGTCTTGTTACAAACACCTGAAAACGTCAAGAGCACACCACAGTTAGAAATACCTCTTCACTGACACTTTTAACATGCCAAATTGTCATGCCCCTGGTGGAGACTGACTCTGAGGAAGAGGAGGAACAGCCAACAGGGAATGGGAGTATGGCTCCAGAGGTGGTGGAGGAGGCTGGGGAAGGGCAGAGGCCGGCTGATCAGTCAGAGGAGGGTCCAGGCCCATCCCCTATCCATCCTAGGTCACGCAGGGAGGAGAGGATCAGGGAAAAGCAAGGTCTACTCAAGAGGAAATTACCATGATCCTCCTCGTGGCTTGCAGCTGGGAGCTATGTATATAAGTTTGTAACTGTGCAGTCAGAATTGCTGGAGTCAGAGTTTCGTGTTTACTTTGAAAGAGGTTTATCTTTGCTGATGTTCTTCCCGTGGACTCTCCTCGGTTATTTTCCTAGAGTTTATGATTAGTTATCTTGGCTTGCTTCGGAACTCTCGTAAATGTGGTTTGTTTTGGTTTTCTGTTTGCTTCATTATTTACTTTTGTGACTTTAAACTGTGCCTAATAAAACAGTGAAGTTAAGTTGAAGGCCCCACCGGACTTTAATGCATGTTTTGGGTTATTTTGAGAGACTACGGGTCATCACACAAATGTCCATTTCTGCCTATCCTTGGGAAGAACTCGATAAGTGGATAAGTAATGCTAAATCTGGTCTACTATTTCAGACAAATGGTTGTCCAATATCTTCTTTAAAAAATTTCCGGTGTTGAAACATTCACAACTTCTGGAGGGAGGCTGTTTCACTGGTTGATTGTTCCTGGCTGTCAGGAAATTCTTCTTTAGTTCTATGTTGCTTTCTCTCCTTGATTAGTTTCCATCCTTTGCTTCTTGTCCTGCCTTCAGTTGCTTTGGAGAATAGGTGGACCCACTCTCCTCAGTGGCACAGCCTCCATTGGAAGACTGCTATCATGGCATCGCTTCATTAGAAAGAGACTCCGTGTCTTGCCCAGCAAGAGAGAGACGAATTTTCCCTTTATCTCCTCAACTCGAAGAATAACCAGCATAAGTATGTTGCTAGAAATTACATTTTTTCAGATACAAATTTTCTCTGTAAGCTTACTGAATAACTTTGATAATGTTCAGTGCTCTTTTAGATGCAATAGTATAAGTTCATAAGTGTAAGAACTGCTTGAAATAACCATATTGATTATGCTTACACAGTGCTCAATAGCTATTGTAAGAGCTCAATTCTTTTATTATTATAAAGTTTTATCCATTAAATGTGAAACTCAGTCAGCTGAACATTTAAATATGTATCACAAATATTATTGATTGGTACTGATGGTTGATACAGGATGCTGCCAGCATCCTAGGTATCAACCAAGTATCTTCTTAAAATGTATGTTGTTATTAAAATGTATGTTGTTATTATTATTAATGTTGTTGTTGTTATTATTTTTATTTGTTTGCATCTCACCTGTGTTATTTTTACAAATAACTTAAGGCAGCGAACATGTACAACACACCTTCCTTCTCCTATTGTTCTACAGCAACCAACCTGTGAAGTGAGTTGGGCTGAGAGAGAGGAACAAAGTCACCCAGCCAGCTTTCATGGCTAAGTTGAGATTAGAACTCACTATCTCCTGGTGATTGGTCCAAAGTCTTTAGCTGGCTTTGTGGCTAAGACAGGACTAGAACTCACCGCCTCTGGCTTTCTAGTGCCTTAATCACTAGACCAAAAATTCCTCACAATTTGTTCCAAGACAGAAAATTTGAGGAACAAGCTACATGTGATGAAGAAGCTGGTCAGATCTTTGAAGCAGTCTCTAGCTTTTTAGCCTGGTGCCTTAACCACTAGACCAAAAATTCCTGCAAAGTACTTACTTCTTCCAAAGTACTTTCAATACAAGCCAAGGTGGATTTCTTAGTCTCACAAAATTTTTTGGCTGTGGTCCAGTCACTTGCAATGGTGTTGAAGAAATAAAGGGCCCCTTCAAAGGGCACCCAGTGGTTTTTTAGCAAAATAGTAATGACGTCTTTCAGCCGGTGAAGAAATGTTCCAGAGAGAATTGCAGGAAGAAAGCAAGAGAGAAAGACACAGTATTTAGATAAGCTGAAGGTACTGCATATTGAAACTTTATATATGTAGTCCTCGACTTACAACCTCAATGGAGCCCAAAATTTATGGTTGCTAAGTGAGATATTTGTTTTGATCCCATTTTCTTGCCACAGTTATTAAAAAATCACTGCAGCAGTTAAATTAGTCAAACAGTTGTTAAGTGAATCTGGTTTCCTAATTGACTTTGCTGGTCAAAAGTTCGCAAAAGGGGAAGGTGGGACCTCAGGGCACTGTGCCCATCATAAACATGAGTCAGTTGCCAAGTGTCTGAATTTTGATCAGGTGACCAGAGGGATGCTGCAACAGTCATAAGTGTGAAAAAAAAGGGCCACATAAGTCACTTTTTTCGGTGCTGTTGTAACTTCGAATGGTCATTGAATGAACTGTTATAAGTTGAGGATGATCTCACAGTACTGAAATTTCACATTCTAGCTTCATTCGTTTCCTTCCCTTCCCTGAAGAAGAATACAGAGATCTATCTTGCATAGGCAGCATTAATAAAACCTTGCTGGCAATTCCAGAAACTGACAAAAATGGATGGCCCTAAACTAAAAATTTCTCTTTTTATCTCTTTCATTTTGTTCCACACCTTTCTTTTCTGCTGAGAAGTTGATAGCTGTTTTGATAATAATTTGATATTCCTTTTTAATATTATTTCCAGAAAGCAGCAAGAAACTGGTTCTGAACCAGTTCTGAATCATTGCTGTTGTATATGCGCATGTCCGGGTGGTAGGTTTCAATCCAGTCTGTGCAGCGCGCGAGAAAATAGTTTAAATTCATTGGTTAACAGCTGACAGCACTTTATAAGAGCTCTGCCATCCGGCATGCATCCCATTTGGATACTATGTAGCTGTTGCTACTGAATAAACAAAACTGTTGCAGATTCTGGCTCCACTTCTATTCATCCCTCGATCTAACACGGGCGACGAGGGTGGGATCGGATGTAAATGGGAACTGCCTGAACTGATCGCTGCCACAGAAGCGCTCAAGGGGAATTACCACACATTGGCCACAACTTTGATCACACAGAACTATTGGAGATGGCTACACCACTGCCATTCATACCATTCAACCCCGCAACGGAAACGTGGGACTCCTCCTCCCCTTTTCAAATGCATCTTGGAAGCCAATGATTTTACGAATATTACCAATAACCACAAATGGGCACTATTCTTGAGCTATTGTGGCACAGAGATATTTGAGACAGCAAGGGTCCTCATCACACTCCAAATGGGTGGGAGGTTTCAATCCAGTCTGCATATGTGCATATACAACAATTGCCAAAAAAAAGTATGCATGAACATGTCCCTGAAGTCATGGGAAGAGTTCGACTGAGGGAAGTCCTATCAACTTGTTTTATTTTATTTCAATTATTGTACTACTATTCCATTTTATGGATTTTTTTTTTCAGCCACTGCAGCTTCTCTGCAATAGAGAAAAAGTGGATTGCAAATTTTAGTGCAATCAGGAACTAATTTTTTTTCTACCCAGCTGGCTTGAGCTTCAGCAGGGTGAACAGATGGGCAGAGAAAGGAAGCTGTCTATTTGAGGCAGAGATGAGGCAGATTTTCAGCAGATGCAGTCTCAGGCTGGCTTCCCCCAATCCCTGAATGTTTAGCATCGCACCCTCAGACTTACCAATTGCACTTTCCACTTCAATGATTTTTAAAGTCTCTAGTGCCAATTCTTCTGCTAACCTCTGAGCACCAGAAAATATTTCATATTCTATAAAGGGTTGCAAAATTCAAGTCAGACAGATCTCAACAAACCAAACTTTTCCATATATCTGGTTGCACTCTATAGTAGAGGCACAGAGTTGGATAGAGCATTTAGACCTTCAGTTCTATTTTTGTTTAAGGCAGGAATCAAACCAAAGATCAGCCTTAACAGATATGGGTCCAGCAAAAGGAAGCCCACAACCCACCTAGATCCATGGCTATTTTCTCAGAAGACTTTTCTAGCATTCCTACAGGAGGTGAGCAGGCTGAATCCAAGGGTGGGGTCAAATGCATCATCAATCTGGAGTTGCTTCACTAACACAAGCCCCCCCTCCCCCTTGAATTCTGCTGACTCTCATCTAACATCAATTGCCTTCAGTAGTGTAGTTCAGATTCTTGTGAATAGGTAGCATGTAATAAACTTGAACTACTTTGAACCAAACTCTTGTTCCTGGTTACTTGCACCTGACAATTTCAGTCATATTCCTAAATTTCCTATTATTTAACCAAGGGATTTCTGCTCAGATTTCAAAATACATAGAAAAAATTATGACAGAACAATAGAATAACAGAGTTGGAAGGACCTTGGAGATCTTCCAGACCAACCCCCTGCTCAAGAAGGAGATCCTATGCCATGTCAGACAAATGATTGTTCACTCTCTTATTTAAAACCTCCAGTGATGGAGCACCCACAATTTCTGGTGGCAAGTATTTTTATTTTATTTGATTATTAGGTTGCCCATCTCCCCTAGAAGGTAACACTATAAAAAGCTATCAAATGTGGCATGGAGAGAAACATAAAAGAGTTTCCTCTTTATCACAATTTAAGGCAGAAAGAGTTTTGATAATACATACAAAAGAAAAGATGTGGGTTCATTTCAAGTTTAAATCCCAATATTTTCAGCATTGTACTTTCCAGTGCTTTTGAGATATTTCACACTTCCACCACATATGCTAATGTGTCCCCTTGGTTTCATGGCATTTCCAGCAATTATTACTTTATCACTTGCCTGCCTTAGGGATTATTGATGGAGCTGTGTACCATCTGCAGGGAAATTATTTGACAGATACCGATAAGAACACCTTGCTTACCGCTTTCATTTCTGAGGGATGGATCCCTGCTTACAACAAAGTCCATAACAACTTTAATTGCTGAATTCATGGTTGCTGATTTATTTAGTTCCCAAAGATCTGGTTTTTTTTAAAAAAAAAAAAAAAAAGTGCAGATAAACATAATATTCCAATGCATTATGTTTAAATGTTAAAAAAAAAAAACCTTTCAGAGTAATTCTGAAGGCTTATTTCTAAGTTCTAATGTATTATGCTAGGAGAAGTTTACTTACACAAAATGATCATCACAACTGTGACCAAAAACAGGAGCAGACACAACAAACTTGCAAGATATAAACCAGAGCTGGTCAGGTCATGCCAAAAATTAGCAAATATCCCTTGAAGGACACAAGAAGAAAAAAAGGAAAAGTCTATTTTAACCACCATCCCACGAAGAAAGATCTTAGTTGTTTGCCTTGTGCTGGTATCTGAAAAATGTCCAGCTAAAATCCTCTCTCACCTCCAAATCCCACTGTTCATCTAGCAGGTTGTCCTAAATAATCATCCCTCCCCATTTCATCCCAACCACAGTCATTTTGGAAGTAGATGGGTTGAGAGAATGGCTGCCTCCAATATCATCCTGTGAGTTAACATAGCCAGAAGACAGGACGAAGAAGAAGAACTGGGCTGCTGTTTCTTTAAAGACCAGCTAGAACTGGATTGTGAATTCTTCCTTTTTTGCCTCCAGAAATAGTAGGTGGCCACTCCATTTCCTTTCCTTTTTAAGCCTCTCCTGGTCACTCTCTGCCCCTCTGCCCTTCTGGTTTGATTCCCAAAATGAAAAGAGAAGGACAAAGAAAGGCAAGACTTCCCCTTCATCTCTAGGGAGGATGGATGGTGAAGGGACAGGTCCCAGGGAAACTGCCCCATTCTTCCCATCCCTGTTTGGAATAGGAAAGGGGGCACATGGCCCAGAAGGCTATAATGTGCACCTCACCAGGGAATGAAGGGAAGGAGATATTCATTTATGTTGATGAGGTATGTTTGCCCATATTCTGGATGTACAGGGAGCAGAATTTTGCCTTTGTTAACCTCAATTATGTCCATTTTAAAGCAAAATCATAGCATCCAGGTCTCAGGAAAGCTACATCTCAGTCAGCAGCAGAGGGAGAGGCTGAGCAGACAACCTTGGTATCTATCAGCCAGTGCAAAGACAAATGGCAACCAAGGAAGCAATTTGAGATCACTTTTTTGCTGAAGAAGCCACCCAATTCTCCCAATTTGAGACCACAGACTGAGGCTGGAATGTTCTTTTTAAGAGTATGAAACCAAGAGATGGTAACATCCAACCTTAGCTCGCTGTCTCTTTTATTGCTTACTGAATCTTCAATATTTTTGTCTACTCTGCCATGGTTACTTTCAGCCTCTTCTTTATTCCTGTAATCTCCCCTTTTATATGTCCTACTCTTTTGTGTAATTGTATACATACAACATACACCTACCTGTATTTTGCTGCGCTCGTCTGACATTGGATCTGGAAGCCACATTGGATCTGGAAGCCACGTTGGATTTGGAAGCCATGTTGAATCTGGAACTCTCTGTCGCTCAATCCAGTCCTTAAATAACAGTATGTATTGAGAAGGAACAAAGGATCGATTCAGATCAAAGGTGATCTGACTGAATTCCCATTCCATTCATTCAAAGCATTGAATTAGGTGGTTTTGGAAGAGCCTGGAGAAGTTTGAAGTCAATATTTGGTTATTTCATCGACTTTTCTTTATTCACATAGATTTAAATAAATGCCTGACTCTCAGTGGCTCTAGTTGCTTTGCACTATTAAAACAACGATAAAAATGAAAGCATAAAGAGACATGTTCCCAGAAAAAGAAGAACTATGTTAAACAAAAGCAAATCCTAATGGGGCTCACCCAACCCAAGGGAGAACAACCAAGCTTTCGTTGCCTACCAACTGATCATCAAGATGGGGACCATCTGAAACTGGAGGATGCCAGGTGCCCTGACAGAGCTATGGACACTTCCGGGGTTCACCTGAGTGACCCTACGTAAATGAGGGGACCTGAAGTGCAACCCCTCTGCCAAATCTTACGAAATAGGGGGACATTGTTGGAGCCTGGGCAGCCACAGAAATTGCCAGGCTCCCTGCCCTCAAAAGCTTGATAGGTGATTGAATGGCATCCAGAAGACAACCAGCAATCATTGCAGCTCATGGAAGAGTGGTGCCACTTGCTTTTCACTGATGGTGCGGCTGCATTTGGACCACTTACAAAAAAGATTTGTTAGAGCAGTCCCATATAGAGAGCAGTCCCATATAGAGAGCAGTCCCATATAGAGAGCACTTCTCGAGGGGACCATGGCATGAGTGACTGTTCGGGGGTCGGGTGTTTGATCCAGGAACAGGCACAATTGGCATCCTGGATAAATCTGTGAAAAGACCCTTCTACCCACAGCTGTTGCCTGTTCTTTGGGTAACAGCTGTGAGCCTAAGATGACCCCAATCCCTCATTACAAAGTGGCCTCAAATGGGGAAGCACAGCCCCATCCAAAACCAGAGATGGAGACTCCCAAGGCCAGAGAGCCCAAATATCCCCAATCCTGTTGGGATTGAGCTGGATCTGTTCCTCCCCGTCCACACATGCCCAGCCTCCTGACTATTAGACGTGACATCAGGAGCATCATTTCCAAAATGCAAGATTGGGAACTTCCCACATCCTAAGGATTTTGCACTGGGAACTGATGGATGGCTTTCCCACAGAGATTCCATGTTAATGCTGAATAGGGTGTGTTCTGTCCTCATTTACATATTCGAAATCCCCGCGCTTTGATTGGCCAAAGCGCGGGGCTTTCTAATTGGTCAGGCGAGCCGCGCTGATTGGCTCGTTAAGAGTCTCCCGCGATTGGCTCGCTCAAAGCGCGGGAGACTCGAAATGCTGCCATTGGCCGCGGCCGCCGCGGCGAAAAAAATAAAAGCCGCGGGCTTTTTTCTTTTCACCGGTTCGGTTCCAATCTTTGAAATAAAGAGCATTGTATGAAGTCACCGACTCCTGGTGTCTTTTTCCGGACACGACACTGGCGACGAGGATGGGATCCAGACCCTGAACCGAACCCCGTGTCCGACGGAAACCAGACTTAGCACCGAGATGGCGAAAATCGCACCGCCCGCCCCCTTCAACCCCGCCACCGAGGACTGGGAATCGTTCTCCGACCGTTTCCGCATGTACCTCGAGTGCACCGGCATGAAGGATGCCTCGGGCCCGCTAAAACGCGCCGTCTTCCTCACCCATTGCGGAACCGAAGTTTTCCAGATGGCCAAAGCATTGGCCAAGCCCGCCGACGCAACCGCCATGGATTGGGACGTCCTCGAACCGATCCTTCAGCGACATTACGCTCCCGAGGTCCCCATCCTGATCCGGCGCAACGAATTCTACCGGCGGGACCAGAGACCGGGTGAGAAATTGAGCGACTTCGTCGCCGAGCTGCGGCGCCTAGGGGGGCTCTGCGAATTTGACAGCCTAAACAACCTCCTGAGAGACCGATTCGTGCTCGGCCTGTGGGACCCCGCGCTCCAGAGCCGACTGATGGCTAAGGGCGACATCAATTTAGCAGACGCCCTCACCGCAGCCGCAGCCGCAGCCGCAGAAGCAACCCGTACTTCCGCCGACAGCATGCGCAAACCAGACACGAAGGACCGCGGCGGAAACAACAACCCGGCAAGGTCGACCGAACAAAAAACCAAAACAACCACAAACCACGGCGATTTCCATTCTGCATCCAGCACGTCCGAAGACGAAGAAGACATACATCGATTGCAGACGGGACGCGACCAACGGAACCGCAGAGGTCGTAGGTCGAGGACCAACTGTGCCGGTTGCGGCGGCGACCACCCCAGGTCAGAATGCCGGTTTTTTGATTCCATCTGCCGGCATTGCGAAAAAAAGGGGCACATCGCCCGGGTTTGCCGCCAGAAGACAACTCGCAGTCCACCTCGATGGGACCAAAACGACCGGAGAAAGGAAAGCCCACTGCCCCGGCCCAGAGATCGCCGCTCGGACAGCCGATGGGACCGGACCGGACGATCCTCGAGAGGCGGCGACAACCGGCAGAGAGAGGAAACCCACCAGACGGTAACCATCGGCCACGCAATCTCCGACGGCGCCCGAAAAGTACACGTCGAGGTTCACATCGAGGGCCAGCCGTGCAAAATGGAGGTAGACTCCGGGTCCTACCTTTCCATGATTGCATGGCACGAGATAAAACGGTTGGTGCCTACCCTCCAAAGGAGGACCATAGACGCCCAAAGACTTATTGTAAAAGACTACCAGGGAAACCGCGTCCCGGTAGTGGGCACCAAAAACTTTAACGTAACATATAAGGGGCGCACCGAACAACTCCCCCTCACAATCGTCGATCGCGACCGCCCAAGCCTGCTGGGACTACAATGGTTCGCCCCGCTCGACATCACTCTCACGGGAGTCAACCACGTCACCGACGACGGTTGGGAACAGCGACTAGCCCAGGAGTTCCGAGAAGTCTTCGACGGAAGCCTGGGCAAGTACCAGGGGCCCCTTATCTCGTTTGACCTAGACCCTAGCGTCCCCCCACAAACGACTGAAACTTAGGCGGGTGCCATTCGCCCTAAAACCTAAGATAGACGAGCAAATTGACAAGCTCGTCAAACAGGGGGTATTGCAGCCCATAGACCATGCCCGGTGGGAGACCCCCATAGTCACCCCGGTCAAGCCAGACGGGTCGGTGAGGATCTGTGGGGACTATAAGGCCACCCTAAATGGCGCGCTGCAACAAAGCGCCTACCCCGTCCCAATCGTGCAACACCTACTGCACTCACTGGGAGGGGGCAGGGTCTTTGCCAAGCTCGATCTCGCCCAGGCATACCAACAGTTGCCGGTCGACGAGCAAACGGCGGAAGCCCAGACCATCGTTACCCACCGGGGGGCTTTCAAGTGCAACCGACTCCAATTCGGAGTCAGCATGGCACCAGGCATCTTTCAGAGCCTGATGGAGCGGTTGTTGCAGGGCATCAAGGGGGTGGTACCCTATTTCGATGACGTTCTAGTGGCGGCGCCAAACGAAGCCGAATTAGAAAGCCGACTCAGAGAGGTCCTAACTAAATTTAAAGTAACGGGACTTAAAGTAAAAAGGGAGAAATGCCAACTGTGCACGGAACGAGTGGAATTCTTGGGCTACCTCCTAGACCGGCACGGCATTCACCCCACAAGTAAAAAAGTCAAGGCCATCAAAGAGGCCCCCACCCCTAAATCAAAAACTGAACTACAAGCATTCTTGGGGTTACTGAACTTTTATAATGTTTTCCTACCCCAAAAGGCAACGGCGGCGGAGCCTTTGCATAGGCTCCTGGATAAGGCGGCAACCTGAATTGGATGAGGACGGCGTCGGAGGTGAGAAGGTCCTCATCCAATTCAACGAAACCCTGCCTCTGGCCGTCACTTGTGACGCATCACCTTTCGGCGTCGGTGCTGTCCTCAGCCATACCCTTCCTGACAGAAAAGAAGCACCCATCGCGTTCTTTTCGAGGACCCTAACCAAACCAGAGTGGAACTATAGCCAACTGGACAAAGAGGCTTTGGCTATAGTTGCCGCCATAAAACGGTTCCACGAATATCTCTACGGCCGACCTTTCACCATTATAACAGACCATAAGCCGTTGCTGGGCATCCTTGCAGGAAACCGGGCCACCCCAAACATTCTGTCTCCCCGGATGACAAGGTGGTCCGAGTTCCTGGCGGCCTACAGCTACGAACTTATACACAGACCGGGTAAGAAGATTTCGCATGCAGACGCTTTGAGCCGCTCGCCGTTACCGGACTCCGACCCTGACCCAGCACCAACGACGACCACCCTCAGCATCGAGACCCTACCCAACCTACCCAGAACCGCGTCAGACATTGCCAGGGAAACTATTAAAGACAGGCGTCTGGCGCGGGTCTTGCATTGGGTGGAAAGAGGGTGGCCGGAGAAAGACAACGACGGGTCCGTCAAGACATTTTGGAACCACCAAACCGAACTCTCGTTGCTTAAGGGGTGCATTTTATGGGGTGACAGGGTGGTCATTCCGGACAGACTACAGGGTAAGGTTTTGGAAATGTTGCACGAGGGGCACCCTGGCATCGTAAGAACTAAAGCCCTGGCCAGAAGCTACGCTTGGTGGCCAGGGATGGACAAGCAGATAGAGGCCTGGGTAGCTAGGTGCCAGCGATGCCAGGAGACTAGGCCCAGCCCACCCACAGCGCCTATCCTGGAGTGGGAAACACCAAGGGGGCCCTGGTCCAGAATCCATTTAGACTTTGCTGGACCCATGAATGGACATACCTTCCTCATAACAGTTGACGCTTACTCCAACTGGTTGGAGGTAAGCGACATGAAGTCTACAACCACGGAGGCCGTGATCAAAGAACTTTGCAAACTCTTTGCAACACACGGCCTCCCAGACGTTGTCGTCTCCAACAACAGGCCCCAGTTTACCTCCCTGGACTTCGAGAAGTTCCTGGCGGAAAGGGGCATCCGCCACGCACTAACAGCACCGGCGCATCCGGCGGCGAACAGTAGGGCGGAACGGATGGTCCAATTTACCAAAAAAACCATCTGGAAAATGGACCACGGGGAGATCCAAGAAAAAATTAACAGACTCCTCTTTATACAACACATCACCCCGAACACCACTACCAACAAGAGCCCAGCCGAATTGCTAATGGGTAGAAAGCTGAGGTCACCACTCGACAGGTTACACCCTACATATAACCCGGAGCGGCCCCCAGACTCAAGCACAAAATACCGAACGTTCGCACCCGGGGACCTCGTATATGCAAAAAACCTGACGGGGGACCCCCTATGGATCCCAGCCGTCATCACCCAAGTTACAGGCCCACGCTCGTACCGGCTCCAAACAACAGACGGACGAGCGTGGAAACAACACATTGACCAACTCAGGTCTAGGACAGCAAACAAACCCACCTCCCAAAACACGAACCAAGGGGGGAGGGAATACCCGGATAACCAAGCGCAAGAAAAAATAAACCAGCAGTACTTACCGAGACGCAGCCATCGCGACCCCTCGCCGGAAAAGAACTGCCAAGCCAGCTCGACCAACCCGGAAAGACCGAGCGGGAGCGGCGAAACCCGTAGCTCAACCAACCCGGAAGGCCCAGGTGGGAGCCACGGAGAAGGAACCGGCCCGATCGACCAGCCGGTTCGCACAGAAGCAAGAGCAACCAAAAACCCGACTGCTCCAGCCAGGATTCAGCTTACGACTGAGTTGCGCAGGTCAAGTAGGACTAGACGGAGCCCCGCCTACCTACGTGACTACGCAACGTAAGGACTGAACCAAGAGGGGAGGGGTGTTCTGTCCTCATTTACATACTCGAAATCCCCGCGCTTTGATTGGCCAAAGCGCAGGGCTTTCTAATTGGTCAGGCGAGCCGCGTCGATTGGCTCGTTAAGAGTCTCCCGCGATTGGCTCGCTCAAAGCGCGGGAGACTTGAAATGCTGCCATTGGCCGCGGCCGCCGCGGCGAAAAGAATAAAAGCCGCGGGCTTTTTTCTTTTCGCCGGTTCGGTTCCAATCTTTGAAATAAAGAGCATTGTATGAAGTCACCGACTCCTGGCGTCTTTTTGCGGACACGACAGGGTGAGGGTGAGGAGACTGTCCAGGACCCCACATATGAGGGGCTGCAAAGATCCAAACTCTTCCCTGTCGACATTGGCAGGAAGCACCACAGAGAAAGGAAGAAAACCACCAAAATATGGTGCTCCCCACTCCGAATCCCTGAAGCCTGTCCAGAAGATGAGCATAGATACCAGGATTAAAACCCACTGAAACATCCAGTAGCACAATGATGGATGCACCACCAATCCTATCCCTGCCAAAGGTCATTGACAAGCACAAACAACGCCATTGTGGTATGATGTCCCAGGTTGAAATCCAGAGAGATGGGTCACCTCCTTCCTACAGGACTGTTGTCCAACCACCTTCTCAACAACCTGCCTAAAAAGGAAAAGATTGGAGACTGGGTGAAGATTGATAAAAAGGATTGGTGGGCTCAGCAATGGCCTCGCATGGAGAAGGACCATCCTCTCTCTCAAAGATATTAACACCACTTTCTGACTTTGCAGATTGTGAGGCACTATTTCTTCTTTTATCCTTCTCCATATCTCAGGATCCGCGGGACTGACATATCCTACAATTCTTCTCAGCCTCTTACATGTTCTTGTCTTTCTCTGACTGAAATACACTTTCCCCATGCTTGTTTGTTAATAGAAAATGTTGCTGAAGCAGCACAAAATACGCCATTCCCAATAGCAGCTAAATCTGCCAACGAGCAAGCCAGCCAGCCTTGGGTTGCTCTGTGATTGAGGGGCAGACTATCTCTAAATTAGATATATAAAGAAATAAAAATAAATGAGCAGGAGAAACCAATGCTCGATGGGTTTCATCCATCTTAGGATTCTTGCTTGAATAATTGGGAAGCTTATACTCAAAACTTACACTCTATATAGAAAGTGGGTATATCTGTGCTGAGAGATTGAAACACTTTTTTTTTCCATTTTTAATGTTTGCATCTCTGAGATTCAAAAAAGAGCCTGCTTTTTCCTAGCAAGAGCAGTGTTTATATCTCCTTATTTTATTGTAGGATTGCTGTGAAGGTCCACCTGGCCTTATTAGCTCCTTGCTCCCACCCCTCAGGGCCATTGTCACAGCAACTCAGCTGCCAATCAAGCAGCAGGGGCCAATCAAAGGACTGTTGCTAGGCTGGAGGCAAGAAGGAGAGAAGACAAAATGGCTGCCTGAAACTCTGCTGCCACAGGCTTCATGAGGAAGAAGCCAAATAAACAGAGCTGAAGCTCAGGAATTGAAGTGAAGATTGAAACTAAAAGATAGACTACCCTGATGAGGAGAGGCTTTGGAAAGGAGCCATCAGCTGAAAGAGGAGAGAGAGAGAGATCTTTGTCCTTCCCTCAGACAAGCGTGAGGGAAAAGTTCCCTCAGGTGTTTCCCTCAGATGGAGCAAAGTTTCTAGAGAAGAGAAAAAAAAAATTAGGAAGTGTCGTGTCCGCAAAAGACGCCAGGAGTCGGTGACTTAGTTTAAAGCTCTTTATTTTAAAGTTGAGAACCGAACCGGCGAAAAGGAAAAAGCCCGCAGCTTTTATCCTTTTCGCCGCGGCGGCCGCGGCCAATGGCAGCATTTCAAGTCTCCCGCTCTTGGAGTGAGCCAATCACGGGAGACTTTCAACGGGCCAATCGGCGCGGCTCGCCTGGCCAATTAGAAATCCCCGCGCTTTAGCCAATCAAAGCTCGGGGATTTCGAGTATGTAAATTAGGGACAGAACACCCCTCCCCTCTTGGTACAGTCTTTACGTTGCGTAGTCACGTAGGTAGGCGGGGCTCCGTCTAGTCCTACTTGACATGCGCAACTCAGTTGCAAGCTGGATTTCGACCGGAGCGGTCGAGTTTTTGGCCGCTCCCTCTTCTGTGCGAACCGGTTGGATGATCGGGCCGGTTCTTTCTCCGTGGCTCCCACCTGGGCCTTCCGGGTTGGTTGAGCTACGGGTCTCGCCGCTCCCGCTTGGTCTTTCCGAGTCGGTTGAGCTGGCTTGGTGTTTCTTCTCCAGTGGGGGATCGCGATGGCTGCGTTCCGGTAAGTACTGCTGGTTTATTTTTTCTTGCGTTTGTTTATTCGGGTATTCCCTCCCCCCTTGGTTTGTTTCTTGGGGGGTGGATTCTGTTGCCGACCGTGACCTGAGTTGGTCAATGTGTCGTTTCCAGGCTCGCCCATCTGTGGTTTGGAGCCGGTATGAGCGTGGGCCTGTGATTTGGGTGATGACGGCTGGGATCCATAGAGGGTCCCCCGTCATGTTTTTTGCATACACGAGGTCTCCGGGTGCGAATGTCCGGTATTTTGAACTTGAGTCTGGGGGCCGCTCCGGGTTATATGTTGGGTGTAACCTGTCGAGTGGGGACCTCAGCTTCCTACCCATTAGTAATTCGGCTGGGCTTTTGTTGGTAGTGGTGTTCGGGGTGATATGTTGTATAAAGAGGAGTCTGTTAATTTTGTCTTGGATCTCCCCGTGGTCCATTTTCCGAATGGTTTTTTTGGTAAATTGTACCATCCGTTCCGCCCTACCGTTCGCCGCCGGATGCGCCGGTGCTGTTAATGCGTGGCGGATGCCCCTCTCCGCCAGGAATCTCTCGAAGTCGAGGGAAGTAAACTGGGGCCCGTTGTCGGAAATGACGACGTCTGGGAGGCCGTGTGTTGCAAAGAGTTTGCAAAGTTCTTTGATTACGGCCTCTGTGGTGGTAGATTTCATGTCGCTTACCTCCAACCAGTTGGAGTAAGCGTCAACTGTTATTAGAAAGGTATGCCCATTTGTGGGACCGGCAAAGTCCAAATGGATTCTGGACTAGGGCCCCCTCGGTGTTTCCCACTCTAGGATGGGTGCTGCGGGTGGGCTGGGTCTAGTCTCCTGGCATCGCTGGCACCTAGCTACCCAGGCATCTATTTGCTTGTCCATCCCTGGCCACCAAGCGTAACTTCTAGCCAGGGCTTTAGTTCTGACGATGCCAGGATGCCCCTCATGCAACAGTTCTAAGACCCTCCTTTGCAGCCTGTCCGGGATGACCACCCTGTCACCTCATAAAATACAACCCTTAAGTAGCGAGAGTTCGGTTTGGCAGTTTTTAAATGTCTTAATGGATTCGTCATTGTCCCTTTCTGGCCAACCTTTTTCCACCCAATGCAAAACCCGCGCCAGACGCCTGTCTTTAATAGTCTCCCGGGCAATGTCTGACGCGGTTATGGGCAGATTGGGCAGGTTTTCAATGTTCAGGGTGTTTGTCGTTGGTGCTAGGTCAGGGTCGGAGTCTGGTAACGGCGAGCGGCTTAAAGCGTCCGCGTGCGAAATCTTCTTACCCGGCTTGTGTATTAGTTCGTAGCTGTAGGCTGCCAGGAACTCGGACCACCTTGTCATCCGGGGAGACAGAATATTCGGGGTGGCTCGATTTCCTGCAAGGATGCCCAGCAACGGCTTATGGTCTGTCACAATGGTAAAAGGGCGACCGTAAAGGTATTCGTGGAACCGCTTAACGGCGGCAACTATAGCCAAGGCTTCTTTGTCCAGCTGGCTATAGTTCCGCTCTGGCTTGGTTAGGGTCCTGGAAAAGAATGCGATGGGTGCTTCTTTTCCGTCCGGAAGGGTATGGCTGAGGACAGCGCCGACGCCAAAAGGTGATGCGTCGCAAGTGACGGCCAGGGGCAAGGTTTCGCTGAATTGGATCAGGACGGCGTCGGAGGTGAGGAGGTCTTTGGTTTTTTGGAAGGCGGCTTGCTCCCGTTTCCCCCAAGTCCAGGTTGCCACCTTATCCAGGAGCCTATGCAAAGGCTCCGCCGCCGTTGCCTTTTGGGGTAGGAAAACATTATAAAAGTTCAGCAACCCCAAGAAAGCCTGTAGTTCAGTCTTAGACCTAGGGGTGGGGGCTTCTTTGATAGCTTTTACTTTTTTACTTGTGGGGTGAATGCCGTGCCGGTCTAGAAGGTAGCCCAAGAATTCCACTCGCTCCGTGCACAGTTAGCATTTCTCCCTTTTTACTTTAAGTCCCGTTTCTTTAAATTTGGTTAAGACCTCTCTGAGTCGGTTTTCTAATTCGGCTTCGTTTGGCGCCGCTACTAATACGTCATCGAAATAGGGCACCACCCCCTTGATGCCCTGCAGCAAACGTTCCATCAGGCTCTGAAAGATGCCTGGTGCCACGCTGACTCCGAATTGGAGTCGGTTGCACTTGAAAGCCCCCCGATGTGTAACGATGGTCTGGGCTTCCGCTGTTTTTTCGTCGACCGGCAACTGTTGGTATGCCTGGGCGAGGTCGAGCTTGGCAAAGACCTTGCCCCCTCCCAGTGAGTGCAGTAGGTGTTGCACGATTGGGACGGGGTAAGCGCTTTGTTGCAGCGCGCCATTTAGGGTGGCCTTATAGTCCCCACAAATTCTCACTGACCCGTCTGGCTTGACCGGGGTCACTATTGGGGTCTCCCATCTGGCATGGTCTATAGGTTGTAACACCCCCTGTTTGACGAGCTTGTCAATCTGCTCGTCAATCCTAGGTTTTAGGGTGAATGGTACCCGCCTAGGTTTTAGTCGCTTGGGGGGGACGCTAGGGTCTAGATCAAAAGAGATAAGGGGCCCCTGGTACTTGCCCAGGCTTCCGTCGAAGACCTCCCGGAACTCCTGGGCTAGCCGCTGTTCCCAGCCGTCGTCGGTGACGTGGTTGACTCCTGTGAGGGCGATGTCGAGCGGGGCGAACCATTGTAAGCCCAGCAGGCTTGGGTGGTCGTGATCGACGATTGTGAGTGGGAGTTGTTCGGTGCGGCCCTTGTATGTCACATTAAAGTTCTTGGTGCCCACTACCGGGACGCGGTTTCCCTGGTAGTCTTTTATAATAAGTCTTTGGGCGTTTATGTTTCTCCTATGGAGGGTGGGCACTAACCGCTTTATCTCGTGCCATGCATTCATGGAGAGGTAGGACCCGGAGTCCACCTCCATTTTGCATGGTCGTCCTTCAATATGGACCTCTACGTGTACCTTTCTGGCGCCGTCGGAGATGGCGTGGCCGATGGTTACCGTCTGGTGGGTTTCTTCCTTTCGCCGGTTGTCGCCGCCTCTCGATGGTCGATGGATTCGGTCCCACCGGCTGTCTGATTGGCGATCTCTGGTCCTGGGCGGTGGGCTTTCTCTCTTACGATTGTGTTGGTCCCATCTGGGTGGACTGCGAGTCTTCTTTTGGCGGCAAACCCGGGCGATGTGTCCCCTTTTATCACAATGCCGACAGATAGAGTCAAAAAATCGGCATTCTGATCTGGGGTGGTCGCCGCCACAGCCGGCACAGTTGGTCCTCGACCTACGACCTCTCCGGTTCCGTTGGTCGCCGCGCCCCGTCTGGACTCGATGTATATCTTCTTCGTCTTCGGACGTGCTGGATGTAGAATGGAAATCGCCGTAGTGTGCGGTTGTTTCGTTTTTTGGGTCGGCCGACCTCGCCGGGTTGTTGTTTCCGCCCTTTGCGTCTGGTTTTCGCATGCTGTCAGCGGAAGTGCGGGTCGCTTCTGCGGCTGCGGCTGCGGTGAGGGCGTCTGCTAGGCTGATGTCGCCCTTAGCCATAAGCCGGCTCTGGAGTGCAGGGTCCCATAGGCCGAGTACGAATCGGTCTCTTAGAAGGCTATTCAGGCCGTCAAATTCGCAGAGCCCTCCTAGGCGCCGCAGCTCAGCGACGAAGTCGCTCAGTTTTTCGCCTGGTTTCTGGTCCCGCCGGTAGAATTCGTTGCGCCGGATCAGGATTGGGACCTCGGGGGCGTAGTGTCGCCGAAGGATAGGTTCGAGGACGTCCCAATCCATGGCGGTTGCGTCGGCCGGCTTGGCCAATGCTTTGGCCATCTGGAATACTTCGGTTCCGCAATGCGTAAGGAAAACGGCGCGTTTTAGCGGGCCCGGGGCGTCCTTCATTCCGGTGCACTCGAGGTACATGCGGAATTGGTCTGACAAAGATTCCCAGTCCTCGGTGGCGGGGTTGAAGGGGGCGGGCGGTGCGATTTTCGCCATGTCGGTGCTAATTCTGGCTCTTGTCGGACACGGGGTTTGGTTCAGGGTCTGGATCCCATCCTCGTCGCCAGTGTCGTGTCCGCAAAAGACGCCAGGAGTCGGTGACTTAGTTTAAAGCTCTTTATTTTAAAGTTGAGAACCGAACCGGCGAAAAGGAAAAAGCCCGCGGCTTTTATCCTTTTCGCCGCGGCAGCCGCGGCCAATGGCAGCGTTTCAAGTCTCCCGCTCTTGGAGTGAGCCAATCACGGGAGACTTTCAATGGGCCAATCGGCGCGGCTCGCCTGGCCAATTAGAAATCCCCGCGCTTTAGCCAATCAAAGCGCGGGGATTTCGAGTATGTAAATTAGGGACAGAACAGGAAGCCCAGCCAGGAATGAACAAGGGGAAAATATGGAATAAAAGTAAGACTTGGGCAAAGCAGGAATATAAAGCAGGAATTGAAAAAGAGAAAAGATCGAACTCTATGGAAAAATGATGCAGTAGAAATAACCAGGGACTAAGACTGCAAATAGAGGCCAGCAAATAAAGAAATATACTGGAAATATAGGTAAAATAAAGTGAAATTAGACTTTTAAAATATAGCATAGATAGAACCCATGGGAAATAGTCATAGTTTTATTAAGATTCATTTCTACACCAGTTTTTAACTTCTTTAATTTTTAAGCTTTCCTTTTTTGGGAAAATAAAAGACTTAACATTCACTAAGGGGAGACACAAAATCCCAATCATCCAAATTTCCATTTCTTTATTGTCTCCTTCGAGCAACATAAATGGAGACATAGGCATCATGGGGGCAAAAAAATAAAATAAAAAATGAATCCAATCAACAATTTTGTCGAATGATGAAGTAATAATAGATTTTTTTTTCAGTGCACCGAGTTAGATAGTCTGACGTTAGAACTGAAGGAGCAAGATACTTCAGAATTCTGAAATATGAAAAAAAGATATTGTTAGGGTAATAAATAAAGGAAAGAAATAAAAAAAATATTATAGAGAGAGAGAGTAGAGAGTTATTCTATAAGCATGCCTTATTTTGATGTTAGGCAATTGTTTTCCTCTGTATATAGAAGTATTTATAGGCATTTCTTATCTTAATGTTATGGAAAATATTTCTCTAACCTTTGTGTTGTAAAACTAACCTGCAATTAGTTACATCTCTCTCATATGAAGACACATGATTATCCCACATAAATCAATCTGAATGGAACGTATTCCCTGGGAACATAACTCCCTACATCTGGAGCAATATACACATTTTGAAATATGCTGTTAATAGCCCTCTTAAATGGTCAGTTGTGATCTATTAACAGACAATAGGAGAAAAGATAGTGAAAGATAAACAAGTGCCAGGAAGACATTTGTCTTTTTGCAGGAAAGATGTAAATCTAACTGAGAGTGTTTTACAATGCAATTACTCTACTTCTAAAAGAATCTTAAGGTATAAGAAGAGTTACTTTCGCCTATATGCTTTGTAACTTTCCTCACATATCTGTGTGTATGAGAGGTCTTACCCTTTTATTGATCAATAAAAGTTAGATTTTGTTCTTCAAAGCTCATTTTTGGCACATTGTGATCTTAAGTTATAGCTGAACCTTACAATATATAATTGGAGGATATGAAAGGAAGTCAAAAAAATGTGAAATAGAATTTACGAAGAGTTTATACAGCAACGAAGTGTCTAAGATAGAAACTGATACAAAGATTTACAATGTGTATATGTGTGTGTGTGTGTGTATGTGTATGACTATGGGTCTGAGAGGTATGGGTCAGCTCCAGAGGAGCACCACTACAAAACCTAGCTAAACACTTAGCAAAACAGCTACAGCCCCATGCTGAAACGGCAGCTTCACATGTACAAAACTCATGCCACTTCTTGGAAATGATCAAAGATCTACACGTGGAACAAGATCTGCTTGTAAGTTTCGACGTGGTTTCACTATTCACTCAAGTCCCAATAAAAGAAACTCTTTATATCATCAAAAATAAATACCAACCAGCTAAACACCTCATGGAACTAGCAGAACACTGCTTAACCAACACATATTTCATATACAAAGGACAAAGATACAAGCAAATTGAAGGCGCCCCTTTGGGATCACCACTGTCACCCGTCATTGCAAACCTGTTCATGGAAGAATTCAAATCCAGAGTCCTGGCTAATGCCACCCACAAACCCAAACTATGGTTAAGATACATTGATGACACATTTGTGATTTGGCCCCATGGAAAAGAAAACCTAAACAACTTCCTAACACACCTAAACAGCACACACCCCAAAATCAAGTTCATCATGGAAATGGAAACAAATAAACAACTACCATTCCTAGATGTACTAATCTACGAAAAAACAGATGGCACACTGGGACACACCATATACCAGAAGAAAACACACACCAACCGCTACCTCAACGCCCAATCCCACCACCACCCAGCACAGATAAACTCTGTGGCCAAAACACTAATCACCAGAACCAAACGCTTGGCAGAAAAGACACACATAAAGACTGAACTATGCACCCTGACTAAAGTACTGACAGCCAACGGCTTCCACAAAAGCAAAATCACCGGCTTGATCCACAAAAACACACTGAGACATAATGGAGACCTAGAAGTTGAATAGACGTATGGAACAGCTGTCCTGCCCTACATAAGAGGTACTACAGACAAAATCAGTAAGATACTACACAGGTATCACATCAAGACTGCCTTCCAAACAGACAGAAAAATAGCAGCCATCCTTAGAAACCTCAAAGATAAAATTGACCTGGAAAACCAAGGCATATATGAAGTCCCCTGTGCATCATGCCCAGCCACATACATTGGACAGACCAATAGAAGAATAAGTACCCGCCTGGATGAACACAAAAATGCAGTCAAAAAGCTGGAACACACTTCCTCACTAGTTCAACACATGGAAGCCACAGGTCATAACATCAACTTCAATGGCACCAAAACCCTAGCCACTATAGAAAACCCCAGCCACAGAATTATCAGAGAAGCTACAGAGATTGAAAAAAGACCTGAAAGCATGAATAGAAGAGATGATTCCACCAGACTGTCAATTGTTTGGAAGCCTGCACTCACAAACAAAAAAATCTCCACACCACAAGCCAGGCAAACACCTGGGCACAAACAGATCCCTCCTGATACCTCCAGCTCAAACACACCCCAACCAAGCACCCAGATGAAACCTAGCTTCCTAACAAATGATAGCCGTCCATTTACTCGGAGCCAAGCTGCACTAAAAGTCTCCAATACAGGAACACAATGTTGCCAGCCAATCAAGACAAAAAAAGCCACAAAACAGACAGAGAAACACCAATCAAGCAGAACACAGTAAACTCCAAAATCAATAAACACAGACCAAGACTCCCAACCAATCAAGATGAAGAAAAAACCATTCTGGCACAGCAGTAGGCTAGCACCAAATTTAAAACAGAAACGGCTGTGAAAGTCTGACTCACAGATGAACACAATACAGAAGCCTGATAATGGCAGATGAGATTCTACCGAAATGTTGCAACAACTTGAAAAGCACAACTATAATGACGTGGGAAAATACCCGAATAAAGCTGAGTACCATACATATAAATACCCATGAAAACTTTAGAAAACAAATATATATATGTATATGTATATATGTATATAAATGTTAATAATGTTTTTTTTGATAAAAGTTTTATTGATTTTAACGACAAACAAAAACACACAAAACATAAAACATAACATAAAAAAATAATCATTCTTCATAATTTTACAGTTTATCGGTTGGTTTACCACTCCTTTCTGTGCATCCATTTCACAGTCATCAAAACAATTACATTACATAATAACTCACATTATCAATCATCAGTTAAGTATCCTAATATCATTATTAAACAATCATTTGACTATAATTTTACTAATTCATACTTAAGCGAGATAACTATAATTGAGTTAAATTATTTTATAAGAGATCATAGAATCATACCAAATCTATCTTAATAAAATATTCTAAAAATATTATCAAAACCAAGAAAAATTATATATTCGTTATTTCCTAGATTTCTAAATATTCTATTATTATATTGTATTATCTAACCATTGACAAAAGAGATCCCAAATTTCATAAAATTGTTTATCTTCTTGTTCTCTAATTTCAAATGTCAATCTACTCATTTCAGCACATCCCAATATTTTCTGAATAATTTCTTCCTCTAATAGTATTTTCTCACTCTTCCATTGTTTAGCAAATACAATCCTAGCTGCTGTTAATACATTTACAATCAAATACTTTAAGTTTTTATTATATATATCAGGTAAGATTCCCAATAAAAAAATCTCTGGTTTCAAATCTATGTGTTTTTTTTGTCATTTTTTCCAGCCATATGCGAATTCTAGTCCAGTATTTCCTGGCCTCCTCACAAGTCCACCACATACGGTAATATGAGCCAGGTATCTGATGACATTTCCAGCACTTTTCAGATTTATTCTTGAACATTCTTGCTATTCTTGTCGGGGGAAAGTGCCACCTGTAAAACATCTTATACAAATTTTCTTTATATGCTGTTGACATTGTCATTTTATAATTTTGTGACCACAATTTTTGCCATGTCTCTAAATCAATCCCATATCCAAAATTCTTCCCCCAAGCAATCATTGTTTCTTTAACTTGTTCTTCCTCTAATTTAATTTCCAACAAATAACTATATAGTTTTTTAATCACTTTTTCATCAGTACCTGTCAAAATCCTATCTAGGTCAGTCAATTTATCATAAAATCCTTCTATTTTAGAATCTTTAAGATACCTTGCATGTATTTGCGCATATGAAAACCAATTCATCTTTATACCTTTATACCTATGCGCATATTCTAAATTTTGCATCGTTTTAAGTTCACCCTTTTCATCCAGTATTTCCCCATATCTAACTGTTTGTTCCTTCTTATAGGTTATAGGATACGAAAAAGCTTCAATAGTTGATAACCAAACTGGGATTTTCAAATAACATTGTTTCTTAATTTTCTCCCAATTCAACCATAACGATTCCCGTATATAATGCCTTCTAAAATAACCCTGTGATTTAGTTCCCCTATACCATAAAAAAGCATGCCAACCCAATAATAAATCATGACCTTCTAATGCCAACAATCTAGTCTTTCTTAACGTTATCCATTCTTTAACCCACAATGTTTGCAGCTTGATAATACAACTCCCAATTAAGAAGGCCAAATCCTCCTCTAATTCTAGCATCCTGTAAAAGTTTTAATTTTATTCTCGCTTTCTTGCCTTGCCATATATACTTCAACACAATTTTATTTAATTCTTCAAAGTAATCCTTACCTAACCTAATTGGTATTGTTTGGAACAAATATAAAATTCTGGATAAAATATTCATCTTAATTGTTGAAATTCTACCTATCAATGACAATTATAGGTTTTCCCATTTTTTCAGATCAGATGCTATCTGCTGTTTAAGTTTAATATAGTTATTCTCTTTCAGTGTAGTACATCTTGACGACAGATATATCCCCAAATATTTAACTTTGTTCGTAACTTGAATTTTCAATAAATCTGCCAGCTCTTCTCTTTGTCTTAATAACATGTTCTTTGTAAATACTGTTTGACTTTTTCTTTTCCTCTCTTGTTTATATAGTTGCCCATAAAAATCTCGAATAATTTCCTTTTTCTCCTTATTACCATAACAAACTTGGCCTTGATCATCTATTAGCTTCAATATTTTTCTTGATTCCTTCTCAATTTATATGCTAGCCATCTACCTGGTTTATTTGCATCTTCAAAGTAATTCTGTTTAGAATTTCTGATTTTCTGTGCCAATTCTTTTTTCTCTATTAATTCCATTTTATGTTTAATTACATCCAGCTTCAATTTAATATCTTTTTTCTGTGGCATTTTCTGTAATTCTTTTTCAAGTCTATTATACTCATCTTCCAAGGCCTTAGAAGCTTGCCTTTTCCTAATATTCTTTTTTCTTGTATAATCAATTATCAGACCTCTAGCATATGCCTTCATTGTATCCCAAACATTCTGCGTTGAAGTATCTTCTTTTTTATTTTCTCTGAAGAAAAAAGCCAATTCTTTCTCCATCCATTGTATAAAATCTTTCTCCTTTAAGATAGTATTATTTAATGTCCATCTCGATCTTTTTTTTTTGTCCTTTCCATTTAATTGTCATTGGGCTATGATCTGCCCAAGTACTTGTTTCAATATTTGTTTCTTGAATATTGGATATTAATTCTGTTGAGATCTGAATCATATCTAATCTGGACCATGATAAATGTCTATTTGAATAAAAACTATATTGTTTAGCTTTAACATTTCTTTCTCTCCAAATATCTTTTAAAGTTAGTTTGTCTGTCATTTTAAAAAAAGATTTAGGGAGAGCCTTTCTATAACAGTATTTACAGAATGCTAATTTACTGAAGATACCTAAAGAGACTGAAGAAATGCTAGAAACAATATAACAATGATGGAATTAAATGAAGCATTTAAGAGACAAAATAATGGGAAAGCACCGGGTCCAGATGGGCTTCCGGCAGAATTCTAAAAAACATTTCAAGAATCATTAAGCATCCCATTGTTAGAAGTTATGAATGAAGTTATGTTAAAGAAGATGATACCCAAAACATGGTCAGAGGCTTATATCACATTTATTCCAAAAGAAGAGGCTGACCCACTGCAAATTAAGAACTATAGACCGATTTCCTTATT
The DNA here is from genome assembly GCA_033807585.1 of Hydrophis major. Classification (NCBI taxonomy): domain Eukaryota; kingdom Metazoa; phylum Chordata; class Lepidosauria; order Squamata; family Elapidae; genus Hydrophis; species Hydrophis major. Next base: position 5,581,734 of record CM066333.1, on the reverse strand, counting down.
AAATGCAGACTATAAAATCTTTGCTTCAATTTTAGCAGAAAGACTTAAAAAATATTTAAATAATTTTATTCACCCAGATCAAAATGGATTTCTGCCAAAGAAACAAATCAGAGACAATATGAGAGTAATCTTGGATACTTTGGAATACTATGAGGCTCATCCTGAAAAGCAAATGGCTTTGATATTCCGAGATGCTCAAAAGGCATTTGACAACGTGAACTGGAGATTTATGTTATTACTATTGGGACAGATGGGTTTTGCCAAAAAATTTATTCAAGCAATAGAAGCCATATATAATAAACAGACAGCAAAGGTAATGATGGAGGGGGAACTTACAGATTTTATTAATACAAGAAAAGGCACAAGACAAGGGTGTCCCCTATCTCCTTTGCTATTTGTGTTGACTTTGGAAGTGTTGAATAGAAATATTAGGGATGATAAAAGCATAAAAGGAATGAAAATTAAGAAGGAAGAATTTAAACTACAAGCTTTTGCTGATGATTTAGCTTTTATTCTGGAAGACCCGTTAGGAACAGCTCCAAGGTTATTGGAAAAGATAGAGACATATGGTGAGATGGCTGGTTTGAAAATAAATAAAGATAAAACAAAGATTTTGACAAAGAACATGCTATTGAGACAGAGAGAAGAACTGGCAGATCTTTTGAAAATCCAAGTTACAAATAAGGCTAAGTATCTGGGAATATATTTGACAGCAAGATGTAGCACATTAAAAGAGAATAATTATATTAAACTCAAACAACAGATAGCTACAGATTTGAAGAAGTGGGAAAATTTGCAATTGTCATTTATAGGGAGAATTTCAACAATCAAGATGAATATTTTACCCAGAATTTTATTTCTGTTCCAAACAATACCAATTAGGCTTGGAAAAGACTATTTTGAAGATTTAAATAAAATCATGTTGAAGTTTATATGGCAAGGTAAAAAAGCGAGAATAAAGCTAAAGCTTTTGCAAGACGCTAGAATTAGAGGAGGTTTTGGCCTGCCTAATTGGGAATTGTATTATCAAGCTGCAAGTTTGATGTGGGTCAAAGAATGGATAACATTAAGAAAGCATAGATTGTTGACATTAGAAGGGCATGATTTGCTGTTGGGCTGGCATGCTTTTTTATGGTATAAGGGAACTAAAACACAGGGTTATTTTAGAAGACATTATATACGGGAGTCTTTGTGGTTAAACTGGGAGAAGATAAAAAGACAATGTTATTTGAAAATTCCAGTTTGGTTCTCGACTATTGAAGCATTTTCCTATCCTATAATTTATAAGAAGGAACAAACAGTTAGATATGGGGAACTATTGGATGAAAAGGGTGAACTTAAATCGATCCAAAACTTAGAGAAACAAGGTATAAGGATGAATTGATTTTCATATGCGCAAATATATTCAAGGTATGTTGAAAATTCTAAAACGGAGGGATTCTATGATAAACAGACTGATTTAGATAAGATCTTGATGGGTACTGATGAGAAGGTGATTAAAAAATTATATGGTTATTTACTGGGAATTAAATTAGAGGAAGAACAAGTTAAAGAAACTATGATTGTTTGGGGGAAGAATTTTGGATATGGGATTGATCTAGAGAAATGGCAAAAATTGTGGTCTCAAAATTATAAAATGACAATGTCAACAGCATATAAAGAAAACTTGTATAAGATGTTTTACAGGTGGCACTTTCCCCCGACAAGAATAGCAAGAATGTTTAAGAACAAATCTGAAAAATGCTGGAAATGTCATCAGATACCCAGCTCGTATTACCATATGTGGTGGACTTGTGAGGACGCTAGAAAATATTGGACTAAAATTCGCATGTGGTTGGAAAAAATGACAAAGAACCACATAGACTTGAAACCAGAGATCTTCTTATTGGGAATTTTACCTGATATATATAGTAAAGATTTGAAATACCTGATTGTAAATGTATTAACAGTGGCTAGGATTGTATTTGCTAAAAATTGGAAGAATGAGAAAATACCATTATAGGAATAACATGTTCTTTTTCAGAATCTTTGTTTTGTCTTTATTTATTTTTAAACCAGCCATCTCACCATACATCTCTATCTTTTCCAACAGTTTTAAAGCTGTCTCTAAAGGATCTTCCAAAATAAAGACCAAGTCATCCGCAAAGGCTTGCAATTTAAATTCCTCCTTTTTGACTTTCATTCCTTTTATGTTTGTATCCTCTCTAATATTTCTATTTAACACTTCCAAGGTCAATACAAATAACAAAGGAGAAAATGGGCATCCTTGTCTTGTACCTTTTTAAATATTGATAGAGTCTGTGAATTCTCCATCTATCATTACTTTTGCCGTTTGCTTATAATATACGGCTTCTTTTGCTTGAATAAATTTTCTAGCAAAGCCCATCTGTTCCAATAGTAATAACATAAATCTCCAATTCACATTATCAAATGCCTTTTGGGCATCTAAGAATATCAAAGCCATTTGTTTTTCAGGGTGCGCCTCGTAATATTCCAGTGTGTCCAGGATTACCCTCATATTGTCTTTAATCTGTCTCTTTGGTAAAAATCCATTCTGATCAGAGTGAATAAAGTTATTTAGATATTTTTAAAGCCTTTCTGCCAAGATTGAAGCAAAGATTTTATAGTCTGCATTCAATAAGAAAATAGGTCTATAGTTCTTAATTTGCAATGGGTCAACCCCTTCTTTTGGAATAAGTGTAATATAAGCCTCTGACCATGTTTTAGGTATTTTCTTATTTATCATAACTTCATTCATGACTTCTAACAATGGAGTGCTCAATGATTCTTGTAATGTTTTACAAAATTCTGCCGGGAAACCATCTGGTCCTGGTGCTTTTCCATTGTTCTGTCTGTTGAGTGCTTCGGTTAATTCCATCATTGTTATAGCACTTTCTAACATTTTCCGAGTTTCATCAGGTATCTTAGGTATGTTAGCATTTTGTAAATACTGTTTAATTTTTTCCTCATCAAGATCCTCCTGTTTATATAATTGTCCATAAAAATCTCGAATGATTGCCTTTTTCTCCTTATTACCATGACAAATTTGGCCTGGATCATCTATTAACTGTGATATTTTCCTTGATTCTTTCTCTTTTCTCAGCTTATATGCTAACCATCTACCTGGCCTATTTGCATCTTCAAAATAGTTCTGTTTAGCACTTCTATTTTTTTGTGCCAGTTCTTCTTTCTCTGCTTGATCCATTTTATGTTTAATTATGTCCATTTTAAGTTTAATATCTTTTTTCTGTGGCATCTTCTGTAATTCTTTTTCCAGCTTTTTATGGTCATCTTCTAGAGCTTTAATCATTTGCCTCTTCCTAATGTTCTTTTTCTTTGTATTGTCAATTATTAATCCTCTTGCATATGCCTTCATTGTATCCCAAACATTCTGTATTGAAGTATCTTCTTTTTTGTTTTCATTAAAGAAGAAGGCCAATTCTTTTTCCATCCATTGTGTAAAGTCTTTTTCCTTTAGAATAGTATTGTTTAATATCCATCTAGATCTTCTTTTTTGTCCTTTCCATTTAATTGTCATTGGATTATGGTCTGCCCATGTACTTGTTTCAATATTTATTTCTTGAATATTAGATAATAATTCTGTTGATGTCCAAATCATATCTATTCTGGACCATGATAAATGTCTATTTGAATAAAAAGTATATTGTTGAATTTTAGCATTTCTTTCTCTCCATATATCTTTTAAATTTAATTCATCTGTCATTTTGAAAAAGGATTTAGGGAGAGTTTTCCTATTTTGTCGTGTTGTTTTTACTGTGTAGTCCAGTTTATTGTCTACAATTCCATTGAAGTCCCCCATCATAAGTTTATTAACATAGTCCAGTTCAATTATTTTCATATGTAGTTTTTTATAGAATTCTTCTTATTTATCATTCGGGGCATAAATTGCAACCAAGAGTGTTTTTATAATATTATCCACTATTTCAACTATTAATACTCTTCCATCTTCATCAGTATAAATCAGTTTGGCTGGAGTGGTTTCTTTGATGTACAAAACCACTCCTCTTTTCTTACAATGAGTCAGAGAAGTAAATATTTTCCCTAACTTTGGTCGTGTCAATAATTGTTCATGTTGTTTTTTAATGTGTACTTCTTGTAAGCAAATTATATCAAATTTTAGCTTCTATAATTTGTGAAAAGTTTTCCTTCTTTTAGTAGCTGAATTCAGTCCATTTATATTCATGGAAATCAGTTTTTTTCTCCCATGGTTATGCTTTATATTTAGGTCTAGCAGCTCTCGTGGATCTTATTTCACGTCGTTCTTTGATCTCCATTTGTCCACCTATTGCGCCTTCTTCTTTTTCCATCTCCATTTGGTTCTCTTCAGATACAGTTAAAATATTCTCTTTTTCTATCTCTATTTCTCTTCTTTCGAAAAATTCCTTGTAGAATATTTCTGCTTTTGCAATTGAATCAATTCTGTGTCTCTGTTCTTGCCATGTAAACATTAATCCTTCTGGAATCAGCCATCTATAGTTCACCTCTTTTTTCAATAGCATTTTGGTCAAAAATCGATATTCTCTTCCAATCTCTCTCATTTTTCTTGATACTTGTTTTAAGACCAGGATCTCTTTGCCTTTGTATTTTAACCCCTTCTCTCTTACCACTTGTAATATTTGGTTTTTAATAGTTTTTTTGGTGAATCTAACATGGACCTCTCTTGGTAATTGGTTCCTCGTCGCATATCTTGTGAAGACTCGATATATCTCATCTACTCCATCCATCATCTTTTCCTCTGTTATTTCCAAGACTCCAGCCAAGATTTCAATCATTACTGCTGCCAAGTTTTGTCCTTTTTCTTCCTCGATATTTTGAAATCTAAGATAAAATTCTGACCTGTCCATCTCCCACTTTTTTCTTGTTCGACCATTGTTAATCTGTTATCGATATTTCCAGTTGTATCATCTCTTTGCTTGTCTTTCTCTTCTATTTTTTGGATTCTCTCATTGTGTTTCACCATCATTTGTTGAACATTTTCAAATTTTTCATCAATCTTTCCAATTCTTTGGTCAATACTCTCCATTCTTTGTTCAATACTCATTTTAAGTTCTTATATTCCTTGCATAACCATCGTTAAATCCACTTGTGCTTTATCTTGCTTCGCCATTGTTGAGAGTCATCTTCCAGATGACGGGGAGACAGGAGCAGAAGTTGAGATGCCCAAAGGTAAAATTTTCTTACTCATTTCGATAACTCAGGGTCTTCCGGGTCTTTTAATCCAATTAGTGAGGTAGCCAATTATAATCCAATTAAGAAAAAGGAAAACACCATAAAAAACAAAAAACAAAACCAATAATAAGTAAAAAGCCCAAAATTAAAAAGGAAAAATTCTTCAGGTTCTTCAAGACCTTAATCCAATTGTGAAATACTCAATTATAATTCAAAAATAAAAATAAAAAATAAAGAGAAAAAAAGAAACAAAATAAAGCCCAATAATATCAAAAAGTAATAAACAAAGAAAAAGGGGGGGGGAAGAGTTCTTCAAGTTCTTCCCACCTTAATCCAATTGAAAGACCTCAAAAAATGAAAAGTAGCCATAAAAATAAGGCAAAAATAGAGATAAAGAGGCAGACATCCCTATGAAGAAAAAAAAATGAAAAAAGAATATTCTGAGACTTTCCCTTTAAAAAAAAAATAAAAATGAGATAAAATAAAAAATAAGTATATCAATATTACAAAATGCTGTGGGGTTGGAGGGGAGGGATAAAAAAATTAATAAAGGATTGAAAAAAAAGCGCACACTGCCTTTTATTTATCCAAGGCTCTTATTTGGCTTCTCCACAAGTTTCAAAGCCAAGCTTCAAATATTCAATTAATAATAGAAGTCCCAAAGAGCACCTGTATAAACATTCTCCAGTGCTCTTCCCTCTATCTTATCATTTCCAGTAGCCTTGAGAAGAGATTTTTTTCCCAACTCTCAACTTCAAACAAAATATTTTCAAGCCTCTAGTTGGCAGTGTTACAAAGTTTCTTCAAACCACTCCCCCTTCTTCCCCCCTGAAAAAAGCCTAAAAAGAAAAAAAAAGTATATATGTATATTTATGTATATTTAAAAAAAAATATTAAAGGGGGCCTCTATTTTAAAAAATATAAACAGTCAAAAAGGAGAAGAGAGAGCAAGTAAATATAAAAATATAAAACAAAAAACCAGTCTGATTAACTAGATCGCAATACAAATTCAGTAAAGAAAAAAAAAAAGAGTAAAAATAAAAAACCAAGCCTCACTTTGACATTACTTTCAAAAAAAATCGCTGCTAAATCAAATTTTGTCAATAAGTTTACAGATTTCTTCTCATATTAGAGTGTTCTTAAGTCCCAAGCAAAAAAAAAGATCCTCACCAGACGATACACTTCTCTTTCTATCTCGTCCTTCCAGAGCTGTCCCAGCTTCAGCAGCTTAAAGGCTGCCTCTCCGCCATTGGCAAAAGGGCTTCTTCTGGATCAACCAGGGACTTGCAATGTCCCTGGGATCTACAGAACGCGCCCCTTACTGTCACCGTCACTACGAGACAGTTTAGGTCCGTTGGGACCGACCAGGGGTGAAGATATCAGCTGCGATCTTGGAGCCCCGAGATCGCAGCTGTATCGCAGCGACGAAGCTCCGCCTTCTCCCTTTAAATGTTAATAATGTTTGATGACATTTTGCTCTTATAACAATGTAAAGACTGATATATGTCAAAAAGATCACAACGTTCAATGTTTTTAAAATCCAATTTTCAATAAAAATTTACTTAAAAAAACTATTTTGTCATATATAAAAGGCAGAAAAGTATCATAGAGATACTTCTAGGAGCAGACCATGCTCATATGGATAGATTAAAGATGAAAAGTTAGAATAAGCGTGTCAGCAAGATTTAATACAGGAGAAGTCTATTATTTCTGAATCCCCAAAAAGAAACAAATCCTAGCAAAATACAGATATCTCCCCAAATTGATCAGTACTTGGACAATTTAGTTCTCAGTCATATCAGCCTCTCATTTCATCCAGCTTTCAAAATTGTATAATTCAGGAAATATTTTATTTATTTATTCAACTTGGATGGCTGTCTATTTTAGCAAGTGACTCTGGGCAGTGAACAATCTTAAAATAAATTAAAAATAAATTTCCATCATAAGTACAAAAATTAAAATAGCACAGCAGCCAAGGAGAATGTTCAGACAACCCGTACCAAAGGCCAGCAGGATCTGGGCCATTCTAATTTCTGGAGGAAGGATGTTTCATAGGACGGATGTTCTAGAAGAAAACTATTAGTGACTCTGTAAGTGTCATTAGTAACTCCACTATTATTCTGACTCTGTAAACTGCTTAGAGAGGGCTGTAAAACACAGTATAGCGGTAGAATATTGTGCAAAAGTTCATTTATTTCAGTAATGCAACTTAAAAGGTGAAACTAATATATGAGATAAACTCATTACATGCAAAGCAAGATAGTTCAAGCCATGATGTGTCATAATTGAGAAGATTATGGCTTACAGCTCATGAAAACCCCAAATCCACAATCTCAGTGCAATAAGATTGGGACTGGGTTAGGGACTTCTGTCCTCACTGTGAGTTGTGTTGGGGTGTGTGTACATGAAGGGAGGCTCAGCCAATCTCATTGTACACATGTCATACTCTGACAATACAGGTAATAATAACTAAGTGCTATTGCTATCTGACACTGTCCTTTTGGGGTATATTTCCAAGAGGATGATGCAAGCTTGGCACTGATTTTTTTACTGTCTTTTTGGGGGGCATATGATCTTTCCTTAAATCTGGATGATTTGCTTAGGATATTTTGTGAGGTGAGTGACACCAGCTGGTTTCTTTAAGTGGTGCAAATGGATCTAAGGATTGCTTTTCCTGGGTGTGCTTTTTCTGGAGAGCTTAACCTCTCTGCTAAAGGGTTTCACTTTATGAGCAAGAGTTGGCTGCTTGATACTTATCATTGCATTTTAAGTATTTTCATTCCTCAAGGTGCTCTGGCAGCCTGCCTGATCTGTAACTCCAGTTTGCAGGTATTTTTAATCTAATGATAGATATTTAGGGCAGCTTTTTGCCAGCAAAGAAGCTTTATGTATTTTTGTACAAGTAATCCTTGACTTACAAGAGTTCATTTAGTGACCATTCAAAGTTACAAAGGCACTGAAAAAAGTGACTTATGACCATTTTTCACACTTACGACAGTTACAGCATCCCCACAGTCACGAGACGCCAGATAAGGAGAAGCACCCCTCGATGTGAGTGATGTCAAGTTGGCCACCTCTGGTCTAAGGGAGAGTGATGTTCAGGCAACCAAGGCAGAGGTTCCTTTGAGGAAAGGAGGGCCCATATAGGTGTCCTGTTCCATCTAATCTGCTTTGGACAAGGGCCCAGTGGGGTCTCTTAAGCCTCTGTGTCCCAAAGGGGCTGCATCTCTCCCCCACATTATCTTTACAGCTGGATTCAGTTCAACCCCAACATTTCCCTTTGACCGGATCACCAGCTGTGAGGCTTTTGCTGAGTTATATCCTGCAGTTATATCCTGAGTTATATCCAGCCAGTGAGAAAAGCTGATGTTCACCTTAGAAGAATACCGTTCCTGCCTCTCCAAAGTAAGACTGTGGATAATGTGTTGGCGTCTCTGTCAGTTTCTTTTCTCTCAGCCTCTCTTCCCTCCTGGCATTGATCCTTCTCTCAACACCTTCAACCATCATTCCAGAATTCCCATTCAGTTTATGTGGTTCCCTGATTGGCTGACTGGCTCACTTCATCAGCATTCCATGTGTGGCATCTGTTAGGTTTGAGCATGGGTGAGAAAGAATGGAGACAAGTCTCTGAACGGTGAACTTCAGCTCTTTATTTACATTGTGACTTACTCCATTTAACAGCAGTAAAACCCGCCTTATATAGGCAAACCTTATAACGTTTTAACCAATAACGAGCTAGGAACGCTAGCTCTTATAACCAATAAGAACTCTTTGTTAAGGGCCAATCGGATTCCCCGGAATGGGCCAATCCGGTCCGGCCGCTTAACAGCCAATCAGAAGTGCAGGGCCAGAACCCTGCACTTACTCCAAGCTCACACTTTATTAATCATATTGCATACACAACACCCCTTCCCCCTGGCTTCTTAGTTCAGGGCACAGTTACATAGTCCCTTAAATAGGACGGTTGTCTTTTTAGTCTCTTTGATTTTCATTGTATCGGCTGGTTGCAATCCTGCTGAGGTAGATCGTTGTTTGGCAGTGGGGCTGCCTCTGGTTCAGAGTTCACTTCTACGTCATTGCCTACATTTTCCGCAATTCCCTGAGGTGCAAACGTTTCTCCCTCCGGCTCCGCTTCCTGAGTTTCTATTAAATCGTTTCCTTCGAAAGGGTTTCCTAGGACTTCATCTTTTTCCATACCTCCCCCCCCCCCTCAGTTTGGTCATAGGGGAGTTGCAGACTGGCCGCTGCAAGCCGCGACCGTAATTGGTCAATATGCCGTTTCCAAAGTTTATTGTCAAGGCATTGCACAAGGTAGAATCTGGGGCCGGTTACACGTACTACTGTCGCTTCCACCCACAATGGGTCGCCCGATAGGTTTTTTGCATAAACCAGGTCTCCTACCTGGAAGGTGTGACAGCGGCCGCTGGATCCTAGTGGTTTCTCCGGTTCATAAGCAGGGTGCAACCGGTCGAGGTGGGAGCGGAGCTTTCGTCCCATTAGCAGTTCAGCGGGAGTTTTGTTGGTGATGCTATGTGGGGTGATGTGTTGCAAGAAGAGGATTTGATTGACCTTGTCGTCAATGTTGTCGTAGTCTATCATTTGCAAGGTTTTCTTCACAAATTTGACCATGTGTTCTGCTCGGCCATTGGTCGCAGGGTGCGCAGGGAAGGTGAGCGCATGGCGGATACCGCGGTCAGCGAAGTACTGCTTGAACGCTAGTGCAGTAAATTGTAGGCCGTTATCGGATACCAGGACGTCTGGTAATCCGTGGGTTGCAAAGAGTCTGTTTAAAATCTTGATAACCGCCTCGGAGGTCGTAGTCGTCATACGATGGATTTCGAGCCAATTCGAGTAGGCGTCGACAGTAAGCAGGAAGGTGTGGCCTTTGGTTGGCCCCACAAAGTCCAGGTGAATTCGGGACCAGGATCCACGTGGTGTCTCCCATTCAGTAGGCATGGCTTTTGGTGGGGCATTGCTGACTTCTTGGCATTTGGGACAAGCTTTAACCCACTGTTCGATTTGCTTGTCAATGCCCGGCCACCATGCGTAGCTTCGTGCAAGGGCTTTCATTCGCATGATGCCGGGGTGACCATCGTGCAAGGTTCTCAGCAGCGCTTTTCGGAGCCGTTCTGGGATAACGACTCTATCGCCCCAGATAACACAGCCTTTCTGGGAGAAGAGCTTGGTCTGTCGAGACTTGAATGGTGTGAAGTCATCTGATAATTGGTCCAATGGCCATCCGTGTTCTACCCAGCCTAGGACTCATGCTAGGGTGTGGTCGCGTTTGGTTTCTCTCGCGATGTCTCAAGCGGTCAGTGGCGGCGAGTTGAGTGCCTCGATTTGCAATGTGGTTACTGTTGGTGCCGGATCGTCGAGAGTCTCTGGAAGCGGTGCTCGGCTCAATGATTCAGCGTGGGGAATGGCTTTCCTCGGGCGGTATTGCAGCCGATAGTTATAAGCAGCTAAGAATTCTGACCATCGGGTCATCCTAGGGGATAATATGTAGGGAGTCGGCTTATCTCCGGCTATTATCCCTAGCAACGGTTTGTGGTCAGTCACAATAGTAAAAACCCTGCCATACACATATTCGTGAAATCTTTTCACAGCTGAGACGATTGCAAGGGCTTCTTTATCAATTTGTCCATAGTTCCGCTCCGTTTTTGAAAGAGTCTTTGAAAAATATGCAACAGGGGCTTTGTTCCCATTAGGCTTCGTTCCCATTACGTGGCTCAAAATGGCGCCCACCCCGAAAGGCGATGCATCACAGGTTATAACTGATGGCAAAGTCTCGTTATACTGCATGAGTACAGACTCAGAAGTGAGCAGTTTTTTAACATTTCGGAATGCCTGTTCTTCACGGTAACCCCATACCCAAATTGCTTTTTTATCTAACAATCGGTGTAACGGTTCAGCGACAGTTGCTTTGTGCGGTAAAAATACATTATAAAAATTGATGAGGCCTAGGAACGCCTGGAGATCGGCCTTGTTTCGTGGCCTGGGAGCGTTTTTGATTGCTTTTAATTTACTTTCGGTAGGGTGAATGCCCTGGCTATAAATCAGGTACCCTAAAAACTCAACACTGTCAGTACACAATTTACATTTGTTTTTTTTAATCTTAAGACCGGCTTCTTGGAATTTTTTTAGGACTAATTTTAACTGGTCCTGTAAGATTTTTTTGGTAGGGGTTACAATTAATACATCGTCAAAATAGGGGACCATGCCCTTAATTCCTTGTAATAACCTTTCCATAAGGCTCTGAAAGATCCCCGGGGCTACACTAACTCCGAATTGCAGCCGGGTACATCTAAAGGCACCTCGGTGCATCACAATAGTTTGGGCATGTGCCGTTTTTTCATCCACTGGTTATTGCTGATATGCCTGAGCTAAATCCAATTTAGCGAAAACTTTCCCGCCCCCCAGGGAATGGAGGAGGTGCTGCACCACCGGAACTGGATACGTGTTTTGCTGCAGGGCGTGGTTCAAGGTGGCCCAGTAGTCCTCACAAATTCGGATTGACCCGTCTGGCTTAATGGGTGTTACAATAGGGGTTTCCCACAGGGAGTGATCGATGGGCTCCAACACCCCCTGAGCTATCAGTTTGTCGAGTTGTTCGTCGATTTTCGATTTGAAGGCAAACGGAACTCGATGGGGCTTCAAGCGAATGGGAGCTACTTTTGGATCTAGGCTGAATGAGATCGGGGTCCCCTTGTACTTGCCTAAGCTGTCCGCGAAGATGTCCCTGAACTCAGAGATAAGGTCCTCCTCCCAGTCACAGCCACAGACTCGGTTTACGCCAGCCACTTCAATGCTGAGTGGAGGCCCAGTAGGCTAGGCCTATCTCTATCAATGACCGTTAAAGGTAAGTACGCTGTGTGCTTCTTGAAGGAAACTCGGACTCGGCAGGACCCGACGATGGGGATTCGATTCCCCTGGTAGTCCTTGAGGATGAGGCGTTGGAAACGGAGATCTTGGCGTTGAATTGTGGGGATGAGTTGCTTGAGTGTCTTCCAAGACACCATCGAGAGGGACGATCCTGAGTCGACCTCCATGTGGCAAGGCTGGTTCTCGATGGCTACCGTGACTCAGATTTTCTTAGTGTCCAAGGCTGAGGCATGACCGATAGTGATAGTATGGTGAGCCTCTTCTCTCTGCAAAGCTCGATTTCTGTAGGAGTGGTTTACTGGCGCTCGCCTTACAGGACGGTTTCCTGTCGATTGGCAATAGTTAGCCCCTTTTGAGGCCTGGCTGGGTCTTGGCAAGCTGCGGCAGACCCGTCCGATGTGGCCTCGTTTCCCACACTCATGGCAGAGTGGGTCGCGGAATTTGCATTTGGACCTGGCATGGTTGGCTCCACAGCCAGCGCAAGAATGTAGGGGCTTCGGGTAGTGGTCTCGGTCGGACCGCAGTCGATGGACCCCTTCTTCATCTCTGTCTGACGACGAAGAGAGGTCCTCGTGGTGCGTTGTCACGAGCTGCCCTTCTGAACTAGGTGAGATTTCGCTCGCCGGTGGTGGTACCGGAGTGCGGTTTCGGCGTAGTTGTGCAGCCGACTTCTTGGTTGCTTCCGCTGCGGTAGCAGCGGCGATGGCGTCGGCAAGGCTGATGTCACCTTTCGCCATCAGCTTGCTTTGGACGCCTGGCGCATCTAATCCCAGAACTATGCGATCTCTTAGTGTTTCTTCTAGATCGGTGAATCCGCAGAGGCCTCCCAAATTTCGGAGGTCTGCTATGAAGTCGGCCATGCTTTCTCCTTTTTGCTGGCTTCTTTGATAAAACTCGTGGCGTCTCACGAGCGTAGGCATGGTCGGAGCGTAGTGGTCTCGCAGGATAGGTTCGAGGTCGTCCCAATCCATGGCCTTCACTTCTCGGGGTTTGGCTAGTGCTTTTGCCATCTTAAATACGGCTGGACCGCAATGCGTTAGGAACACTGCCCATTTCTTTCCTGGTGTGGCGTGCTTTAAGTTGTTCATCTCAAGGAACATTTGGAAGCGATCCATGTAGGACTCCCAGTCCTCTTGTGTTGGATCGAACGGAGCGGGTGGTACGATGCCGCAGGACATGGTTCCGTTGTTGGCGTCATCTGTCACGTGCTCGGTGTTTCTTCTTAGTTCCGTTGGTTCAGACGTCTCCATATCCCACCTTCGTCGCCAGTGTTAGGTTTGAGCATGGGCGAGAAAGAATGGAGACAAGTCTCTGAACGGTGAACTTCAGCTCTTTATTTACATTGTGACTTACTCCATTTAACAGCAGTAAAACCCGCCTTATATAGGCAAACCTTATAACGTTTAACCAATAAATAGGAACGCTAGCTCTTATAACCAATAAGAACTCTTTGCTAAGGGCCAATCGGATTCCCCGGAATGGGCCAATCTGGTCCGGCCGCTTAACATCCAATCAGAAGTGCAGGGCCAGAACCCTGCACTTAACTCCAAGCTCACACTTTATTAATCATATTGCATACACAACATCAATCCTGGAAAATCTGGGCCTCAGATCTAGGCTTTATCAGCATTAAAGAGCTGTGGAAAAGGTGAGGCATTCCCCACTCTCAAAATAACAGAATAACCCTCTAGATCAGGATGAGAAATGTCACTCTTACCAACATGTCCGAGAAGGTGCAAAGGAGATCTAGTTTGAGCTTTCATCCCATGCTCCCTATTTCAGTCAAATAGTGGGCAGGGACCTTGGAGGTCTTCTAGTCCAACACCAGAAAACCCTTTTGGAAGAAATATCCTTCTGGGTTCAGTTCCAAGTGGAAAAAAAAGAAACTGGAAACATGGTGACTGCTTGGAAAGATGGTTTATTGATGAACAGGATCCCATGCCTTGGAAATTTTGGGCGAAGAAAAGGGAAGAAATGCTGAGAGTCCCTGGTTTTATACCCTTTCTGGCTTTGAACTTCCTGGGGTACAGGAAGTGTGTCCTGATAGGTTGTTGTCAGAGGTCATAGCTTAACTTTTTAGGTTGTTGATGTGTTAAGTTTGGTTGAAATTTGCTGGGTGATGCAATGAAGGGCAATTAAATGGCTCTGCTTGAGGGAGGTAGATCTTTGTTATGTAGAATAGACTGGCCCAGGCTTTAATGGCCCATTAACAAAGGTGGGGGGCTGAATTTCTGCCTTAATGAGTTTCTACTCTTTTAGGGGAAATATTCTGTCTTTTTAATATAGCCTAAAGTATTTCATTTTTCTAGGAGAGAGGTGGGTTTTAATTTCCTTCAACCCTATACCATTTCAGACAAATGGTTTTCTAGTCTCTTAAAAATCTTCAGTATTGTAGGACCCACAACTTCTGGAGGCAAGCTGCCACTGATTAATTGTTCTAACTGTAAGGAAATTTCTCCTTATTTCTAGGTTAGTTCTTGATTAATTTCTATCAATTGCTTCTTGTCCTGCCTTCTCTGTGGCAGCCCATCAAATATTGGAACACTGCTATTATGTCACTCCGGTCCTTCTTTTCATTAAAATAGACATACCAAATTCCTGCAACCGTTCTTTGTATGTTTTAGCTTCCCAACCCTAATCAACTTCATTGGTCTTCTCTGCACTCTTTCAAGTCTCAACAACTTTTTTATATTGTGGCAACTAAAACTGGATGCAACATTCTAAGTGTAGCCTTACTAGGGCATTGTAAAGTGATATTAACACTTCATGTGTTCTTGATTCTAACCAGTGGTGGGAATAAAAATATTTTACTACCGGTTCTGTGGATGTGGCTTGGTGGGCATGGCAGGAGAAGGATAGTGCAAAATCCCCATTCCCCCAGGAGTGGGGTGGGAATGGAGATATTATACTATCCTTCCACTGCCACGCCCACCAAGCCATACCATGCCATGCCCATAGAACTGGTAATTTTTTTTTTTTTTGAATCCAAGTGTTGAAGTAATTCCCAGTTAGGAGAATGAGCGCATACAGGAAGACATATTTGAGAGAAGTGTTTGAATAATACACACACAGCACACAGATACACTGTACAGTAAATGTAGGGTTTTACTTTCAATAAAGGTTTAAGCAAAGTTCAAAACAAGCAGTCCAAAGTCATTCACGGGTAAATCAGTCAGTTCTCAACCCAGGGATAATCCAATAAGAAAGTCCAGTGTCAAAAACAATTCAGTATCAGACTCACATCAAATCCAGGGATAGCAGTCAATTAGGAAAAATGGAGGAACGGCAATACTCTCCAACAGAAGAAAACAGAGACTCACTGAGACACACCCTCTTCTGAGACTAAACAACCCAGGTTTCTGGCTCCATTTTATTGCCTTTTGAGAAGCCACACCCGATTACACTTTTATGATTCTCTTAAAGATACAGTTTTAAAATGTCTATTCTGGTTTATATATTTCCAACCCAAATACCTGTTAGGTGAATTATATTCCTAACACCCACCACTGCAGAAAATGTATTTCTTTCCCCTTCTAAGGTCCTTTGTTTGCAGAGTGATGAGAAAATCATGAAGTTTGCATAAACTAGTGGATATGAAATAATGTTTCTAACACTTTGACAAGCCTTGTGCTGTGTAAACCATAAGAAGTTTGAGGAAAAAATCCTTCTGGATTTTTTTTTGCGGCAGCTGTGGTTATGGCTCTGGCAGTTTTTGCAGCTTTTGGCTTTCTCTCTCTTCCTAAAAGGTCGCCCAGAGACTAAAAGGTTGCCCAGTTTCACTTTCTGATCGGAAATAAAACTGATTATCAGTTGGTTCATATTCAGTTTCACTGGACTTATTCTGAGCTGCACTCAAAAACCTTACAATATTATTCATATTCAAATACCTGAAGGCTAGAGAAAGAAACTGAAAGCTAAATGCTGAATGCTGATTGGGCACAGCAGCCAGCCAATCAGAGAGCAGCAGAAGCCGAATAACCTGCATCATAAAGGAAGCCAGCAATCTTAACACCCTTGCAGGAACATCAGGTGATAGGTAGGTAACAAGAGGAGAGGCAAAAGAAAAAAAAATGAAAAAGAAGAGGAGGAGGAGGAGGAGTCTTAGTGGGCAGGTGCTTCTTCTCACCTGCTCAGGAGTAGATTTAATGTCTGCAGGTTGGCTAGGGACTCCTACTGGATTCTGTTCTTTCATTCACTAGCCCAGCAAGCCTTTTAGACATTGAGTGCCGAAACAGGAGCGTGCGTGTGTGCGTATGCGTGGGAGCACCGGAAACTGGAAGAGCAGCTCCCTGGTGCGTATGTGCATGCTGGCCATCTGGTCTTCCGGTTTCTGGCGTCTATGTGCACGTGAAGTCCAGCTGGCCGGTGCATGCAACCAGAAGCTCAGCTTCCCGGCATGCACATGCACGCTGGGGAGCTGCTTTTCCGGTTTCCGGCGCTCCTGCACACGTGAAGACCAGCTGGTCGGAAGAGCAGTGGGTGACGGTTGGCATACCAGGACACTTCTGGCATGCGTGCCATAGGTTCGCCATCACGGCACTAGCCTATTCCAATAATCATTAAAAAAAAACCCTGGATGAAATGTTTACTCCCTCCCCCCCCCCACTGCACACCATTTCAGACAAATGGCTGTCCAGACTCTTCTTAAAAACCTCCAGTGATGGGGAAGCCACAACTTCTGGTGGCAGGCTGTTCCATTGGTTAATTGTCCCCACTGTTAGGAAGTTTTTCCTTAATTCCAAGTTGTTTCTCTCCTTGATTAGTTTCCATCCATTGCTTCCTATCTTGCCTTCAGGTACTTTGAAGAATAAGCTGACCCCCTCTTCTCTGTGGTAGCCCCTCAAATACTGGAAAACTATGATCACTTCCCCCTCAGTCCTTCTTTTCTCTAGACTGGCCATAGCCAGTTCCTGCAACCATTCTTTATACGTTTTTGCCTCCAGTCCCAGAACCATCTTTGTTTTAAGCTACACCTGTCACCTGTCACCCGGGGCTTTTTTTTCCTCTCCAAAACTGACCACACCATTGACCTCTGCACCAGGTGTAGCTTCTGAATACTCCATAGAGTAGTCCCATGGAGAATGCTTTGTAGTAATGCAACGGAGAGATGACCCGGTCATGAGGGATTGAGCGCAGTCAAGTTCACCCAGATGGCTGTGTCTGGGAATTGAAGTCCACTCGCCTTCAAATTGCCAAGGTTGGGACATCTGATTGAGTGGATCATTCTGGCAAGATTCTTGGATGTCATCCAGCCCAATCCCCTGCTCAGGAAGGAGACCCTACACCATTCTAGACAATCTCTTCTTCAATACTTCCAGCATTGGAGCACCCACAACATCTGGAAGCAGGTCATTCAAGGTCCCAAGATCTGTGACAGAAGATTTAAATCAATTCTGAAACTACTGTATTTTTCCGTCTATAAGATGCCCCCATGTTTCAGGTAGTTTCTTGTAGTAAGCACCTTACAAGCCATCACATGTGCAGAAGTGATCATGTCAGAGTGAGTAGCACAACAAGAACAGGAAATGCATCACAGGAACAATAGAGATGAAACCAGTGGTGGGATGCTGCCGTTTCGGACCGGTTTGGCCAATCCGGTAGCTCTGACTATCAGCCGCCCCTGCCCACCTGCCCCTGCCCTATTTCCTGCTTTGTAGCTCATCTCAATCACACGGCACAGTTGATTTTCTTCCCCTCGCTATTCTACTTACCATTGCTGACTTGGAAGGTAAATATCTGAGCTTCTAAATGCCCTATTTTCAGCATTATGCAAAGTGCGCGCTCACCAAACCGGTTGTTAAAACTGGCAGCATCCCACCGCCGGATGAAACCTAGAGTGGCAATGTGAAACGCCTACAATAGAATGATAGAGCTGCATATAAGATGGAGGCTCATCTGACATATGTGGCCTTCTCCCCTCCGTTTTCAAATGAATATTTTAAAGAAAAAGTAGCATCTTATGCATGGGAAAATATGGTAATTCTATTTTGCTGCCCGCTACAACATTCCTTTGTTTTTCTATTGTGTTCCATTCTCTAGCTGCAGAAATCAAGATTGTTTGTGACATGCACTGAAGAGACAATATGCCTCCTAGAGCACCACCAGAAGGTAACCTATTTTTTTTCTGGCTGCCTACCTTTTACTCTTTCAAAGAATCCCTATGAAAAAGTCAGCCCCCCCCCTCCCCCCCGTACATGTAGTCCTTGACTTATGTCCATTACGACCATAATTTCTACGGTGAAGCAAGACTGTTGTTCAGTAAGCCCCACCCCGCTTTTATTAACTTTTTTTTTTTGCACTTGTTAAATGAATCGCACGTTCATTAAACAGACCCAGCTTGCCACTTGTCGGAAGCCGGATGGTTTACAAATCACAATCACATGACCTGGGATACAGAAATACAGGCCAGTTGCCAAGCAACACAAATTTTAATCCCATGGTTGCCGAGATGCTGTCATGGTCGTAAGGGTGAGGACCAATAAAAGGTTCAGTCATGGCAACCAGACCCACATTTATTCAAACGGAGATGTTTCATTACTCCCCCAAGTAACTTCAGTCAAAATACAACATTTTGGATAGGCAGAGAATCTGCGGAATTAATTAGAATTAGAAGAACTTTATTGTCATTGTACAAGTACAACAAAACTGTGGATGCACCCCAGCAACTGTTCGCAAGACAATAAAACCAAAGCACTTAAAAATGAAGATAAGAAAAATAGAGTACCCACGTCTCCATTTGCAATTTAAGAGTACAATATCTACGAATATACACACTTGCCATACTGACTGGGCGGGGGCAAGGTTTCTCCCCAAAATGAAAAACAAGGTGTAAAATGAAGGCTCAGTCTTCCAGGCCCAAAGTATCCAACCGGACCAAAGTTTATTCAGAGATGTTTCATTATATTGCATTTCATTTTGCGGGGAAATTGTAAAGCAAAGAGAAACTCCATTCTCCACAAAGACCCTAATACGAAGCAGTTGCCTACTCTGAACCTCACTCCTAGAATACCTCCATCCTCAGTTGAAATAATAAAAAGTAATTATAATTTGGGTAGGATGGGATAGGATGGAAGAGCTGAAAGGGACCTTGGAGGTCTTCTAGTCCAACCCCCTGCTCAAGCAGGAGACCCTGTACTATTTCAGACAAATGGTTGTCCAGTCTCTTTTTACAAGCCTCCAGTGATGAAGCTCCCACAATTTCTGGTGGCAGGCTGTTCCACTGGTTAATTGTCCTCGCTGTTAGGAAGTTTCTTCTTAATTCCAGGTTGCTTCTCTCCATTCATTGTTTATTGTCCTGCCCTCTGGTGTTTTGTAGAATAATCTTCTTTGTGGAAGCCCCTTAGATCTTGGAGTAGTCCTGTCATGTCACCCCTAATTCCTTTTTTCTTTAGACTAGTCAGACCTTAATCCTCCAGATTAGGTCAGTTAGATCAGTTGTAGACTTGGGATGCATAGCAAGGGAAAATGCATCACAGCAATGGACATTAAGATCCTTCCTGCGGCTACTGGGTGGTTGTTGTTGTTTTTTAAAGCCAATGTTTGCTTTTTCCTAACCACAGTGTTGAACGGCCCCAACCACCAGAAGCCAGCGATTTGTAGTTGTTGGTTTTGTAATACTCTTCTGTCTGTTTCTCTGCACCTCTTGGATTGGTGCGCTGAGTAAGTATTTAATTTCTCTCCCATGATTTATCCATTTAGAGGCTCACCCAAATCTCCAAGGCAAACTTTGAAACATTTCTTAGAATAATTTGGGTATGTTTGTGTCCCTCACAAAGTGGCGGGGTGTGTCTCATGATAATGGTGATAAAAGGAAAGGGAGCAAACTCAAAACTCTAAACTTCTCTCAGCCAGTACTTGATTATTGAAGATTTGTCTTTAAATGAATCCAAACTCTAGCTCCTCTGAAGGACAATGATGGTTTATTCAATATAGCATCAAACAACAAATACTCTGGCTAAAAGCCAGGCCAGGTTAGAGTTGGGTTTTCTCCCTTTCCTTTTATCACCATTATCATGAGACACACCCAGGCCTATACGCAGTTCTAATTCTGGCCATGCCTAAACCCATTATCCCTAAATGCTATTAACCCTATAACATGTTTACACCACTACCCTATTCCGACCCTCACTAACTGATCCCCAGCTGGTGCCACCTTCACCATGTTTTAACTTAAGTCCCAAATACCACCTCTATGTGCCCCAACCCACTTTAACAATATGCCCCACATCAATAAAGAGCCAGCTCCAGCAGCCCCGCAGTTGTTGCAGAATCCATCCTGCAGCCCTGCAGTTGTTGCAGAATCCATCCTCACTCTGCTGAGTCATTCCAAAACCATGGGCCAGCACACAAGCAGAAATACAGATCTGGCAGCAGCAGAGATAAGGTAACCTGGCCAGCTGACTTGCTGTGAGGCATATTCAGGGCTGACGGGCTCTGGGTGAACTCAAAGCCCACACCTGCCAGCTTTCATGCCATCAACGTAAAGATGAACTGAATGGGAGAAACTCCTGGGTTTGTGACCTAGCCCAAAAGGCGCCAACAACCTTTCACCACCTGCACCTGATAGTCATGGACGACAGGCAATCCTCGACTTACTTCAGTTCATTTAGTGGCACCTCTCGATGTCCGTGCCGTTGTAACTGTGAACGATCACTGAACAAACTGTTGTTAAGTCGAAGACGATTTGCCTTAACAGTCGTAATTTCAAGGTA
Organism: Hydrophis major; assembly: GCA_033807585.1. Taxonomy (NCBI): domain Eukaryota; kingdom Metazoa; phylum Chordata; class Lepidosauria; order Squamata; family Elapidae; genus Hydrophis; species Hydrophis major. The sequence continues at coordinate 5,560,951 of CM066333.1, read as the reverse complement.
TGACTTCACAGGGAAGAAACCTTTAAAGGAAGCATACCAAAATATATTTTCAATTTTTGGCAAATACAATCCTAGCCACTGTTAATACATTTACAATCAGGTATTTCAAGTCTTTACTATATATTTCAGGTAAAATTCCCAATAAAAATATCTCTGGTTTCAATGCTATATGTTTTTTTGTCATTTTTTCCAACCACATGTGGATTTTAGTCCAGTATTTTTTAGCATCCGCACAAGTCCACCACATATGGTAATATGAGCCAGGTGTCTGATGACATTTCCAACATTTTTCGGATTTATTCTTGTACATTCTTGCTATTCTTGTCGGGGGGAAAATGCCACCTGTAAAACATCTTATAAAAATTTTCTTTACGTGCTGTTGACATTGTCATTTTATAATTTTGAGACCACAATTTTTGCCATTTCTCTAAATCAACCCCATATCCAAAATTCTTCCCCCAAGCAATCATAGTTTCTTTTACTTGTTCTTCTTCTAGTTTAATTTCTAATAAATATCCATACAATTTTTTAATCACCTTTTCGCCTGGGTTCCCCAACCAGGGTCAAGGAGACAAGCTAAACAGAATGTGCAGCGTTAGTCAGATAGGCACACAGATAAATGAGTGAGATAAGCTTGTATGTTTATTAACATACAGTCAAAATAACAGATACGCTTGTGCTATCAAAAATATAGTTTATTCCATTATGAGTTCATAGCATAGTCAAAATAACAGTCCAATAGTCATGTATCATTTTAGTCAGTCCATTCAGGGATATTCAGTTAGCAAAGTCCGTGTAGAATATCCTTTGTCAGTTCACTTACAAATCAGTCCTTTGTTTATCTCTCCTGTTCGAGTAACGCAGTCTTGAGTCCATGCAGTAATTAGGGATCATCAAAGCCAGAGAGAGCAAGCTGACGTTCCTTGCTTCTTTTAAAGTGCTTTCACAACCACTCCCTTAATTACATTCCTATATTTAAAGTTGCAGACACTTTAATTTACAAACTATGATTACATATTTATTATTTTACTCAAACCAGTTAGGGTAAACAATGTTATCCCTAACAAGTAGCTGTCAAAATCTTATCTAAATCAGTCAATTTATCAACCTTCCGTTTTAGACTTTATCATACCTAATAATATATTAATAATATATATAATATAATATATTCTATATAATATATTTTCTTTGGGCATGTTGTGCTTAACAAGATTCTGTCAGCCAAAGCCCACATGATAATAAACCTCCATTACAGGTTTCATGGAAAAGCAAAAACATGGCACGCTTTGGAAAGCAGTCATGAATATGAGGAGATATATGGTATCCCTGGATGAAAATTATGCCTTGCTTAATGGTATGTAAAGTGTGATGACCTGGGGCATAGCACAAAAGCCAATCAGCCAGAGAACAGGTATAATTCCTCCAACTTTGCCCCCAAACGCCACTACCACTCCTGGAGCAAAGCTTTGACATGAAGCTTCAGCAGCCTCTGGCTGCCAGCAGTTCAGTAAACCAGGTTAGCCAAACAGGAACAGAGCCAGGAGTTCAGTGAAGCAGGCAAACAGGGCAAAGCCCACACGACAGAGTGCAGAAATCTCCAGGCATCAGAAAATGCACACGAGGCTCCACAGATTCCATGCTTGTTCCCAACCAATGCTCCTCCCAACTGCCTTAAAGCTCAATCCTCAGGTGTACCTTATGAAGCGGGGCAAGGCACTCTCCTCGTAGCTGACCCAGTCCACCTTGCTCTCGCCTCCTCTCTTCCCTCCGTGCTCTAGGTTCAGGAGGGGGTGGGCCTTGCTCCTCGGGCTGAACTCTCTCACCCCTGCTCCTCTTGTTCTCCTGCCACACTCTGGCCAGCCTGGCTCTGCCCTTGCCCAGTTTCCTCCACAGCCAACGGAGCCACCCCCACCCCCATTCTCTGTCGGGCTTTCATCTCGCTCAACTTCCCCCATGGATTCAGGCTCCAACAGAGGCATGACGTAAAGAGTTCCATATCTGAAGATGGCACATTTCCACACGGGTTATGGCGGAATGGAAGAATGGCTGGGATAACTTAATCCTAATCTCACCTGTGGTCACATGAACAAAGTTTGAGGCACTGGCAGCCAGCCAGCTTGCATTTACAATGGGCTGCAGCATCCCACGGTCAGGTAGTTGCCGCTGCCAACCTTCTGCTGCAGTGGTGGGATTCACATTTTTTTTGCTACCGGTTGTGTGGTTGTAGCGTGGTGGGCATGGCAGGCGTGGCTTGATGGGCATGGCTTGATGGGCAGAGCAGGGGAAGGATACTGCAAAATCTCCATTTCCACCCCACTCCTGGGGAAGGATATGTTGTAAAATCACCCTTCCTTCCCCACCCCACTAACCTGCTTTCCAGCTCCGTTCTCCTGTGCTAGGCAACCAAAGAAGAGCCGGCTGATCAGCTGGGACTCAATGGGAGGCAGAGAAGAGATGGGGTTGGCAGAGCCAGTCAGAGGTGGGATTGGCCGGTTCTCCGAAATACTCAAAATTTTCATTACCGGTTCTCTAGAACCGGTCCGAAGCGGCTGAATCCCACCTCTGTTCTGCTGGCTTCGCATGAGCAGCATCAACAGGGAAGCTGGCAGGAAAAGCCCCAGGTTGGTCCTCTAAAATCCCAAAGGTGCTTTTTCAAGAGGCAACTGGACTTTCTGTTTTTTCTTTGAAGACAAATTCTGATCAGTTAAGATCTGCTACTCGCGTTTTTCAGATACTGATTTGATCTGGGAAGTTGAAAAGTTGGCCCTACCTTTGGTGCTGTTGACTGTAAAGCATCAAGAACTTGAAGTCACGCTTGGTAAGTCAGTGTGCTGCCCCCTCCCCTCTCCCGTTCTAAGGGTATTTATTCAACACCCCCCCCCCAAAAAAGGTCCTCAGAAAACACCCCCATTGCACAGATTTGGATTCCAGGCTATGTACAGTCACAAATACAAGTCAGTTGCCAAGCCTCTGAGTTTGGGCAATGCTGCAATGGTCATAAGTCTGAAAAACAGTCTCAAATCACTTTTTTCAGGGCCCCTGTGACTTCAAGTGCTCACTAAATTTACCGCTGTAAGTCGAGGACAACTGTACAAGTCTCTTCTAATGAAAAACTAGGAAGCCATGAACATTCCACCCCAAAATGGTGATGAGAAAATGTATGAAATATATGATCCAGAACTGCAAATTATGTCTATTCCTGAAAGAAACAGCCTGAAAGCTTCATTACATCCTAACGGGGTTTTTCTTCTTAAAAAAAATAAAATAACGCACTTCAATAAATTGTGTTGAAAGTGTTAACCAAACTGTTCTTCTTTTAAATTTTGGTGGGTTTTTTTTTTTTTTTTGCTCTTTTCTCTCTCCCCACATCAAAATCATGATTGGGTTCAAAGCGGACCTCCAAGCCAAACTGTCCACAGACTGGATAATCCATGAAGGTAAAATGTATTATTTTGGGGACCGGACGCTTCAGCAGGAAGAATGGGTAAAGCGCTGTGCTGCCCTCAAAGCTGAAATTGTGTCCACTGAAGATAAGGACGAGCAAGTTTTTTGCCTATTTTGCCCCCTCCCTTTCCGGATGGAACTGAGTTTGGTTGTTGTACCCTTGGGGGTTGTGGTCTATCCCAGGAGTGTCAAACTTGATTTCATTGAGGGCCGCATCAGGGTTGTGTTCGACTCAGGGCGCGCGGTGGGCATGGCCAGCCCGACGTCACTCGTGTCAGGGCCTGTGGTGGCCCAAGCGTTTTGCCAGCAGAAACGGGCTCCCAAGCTCCGTTTTCAGATGCAACTGCCTCCTGCAACCCTCTGCAAGTGAAAACAGAGCTTGGCAGGGCTGTGTGCATTTTTGCTGGCAGACGCATTGCTGAGCGGTCCTTCACTGTTTCCAGGACAGTCCCATGGGCCAGATCTAAGCACCTTGTGGGCTGGATCCAGCCCATGGGCCTTGAGTTGGACACCCCTGGAATTTCATAGCCTTCATTATAACCCTCACTTGGTGTTCACACAAGGTGAATGGCTAGGAGTTAGAATGACTTTGTCATTGACTGAGTTGTTGTACCCTTTGGCTGTTGGCCATCTTGGCCTTGATTTGGCAGAAAAGAGCACCAGCCTAAAACTGGCTGTGCCCATTGCTGACCCCTCTTCTGTATCAATTGTGTCTGGATAATCTCTGGATAGCAAGACATCTGATTGGAAAGCTGTCCTCAGGCGCTCAGGCCAGGGGTGCAGGAGAGGGCTCAACACTTGGAATACTGCATTCAGTTTTGGTTACCACAATATATATATATATATAAAGATGTTGAGACTCTGGAAAGACTGCAGAGAAGAGCAACAAAGATGATTAGGGGCCTGGAAGATAAAACATGAAGGTCTACTTTAAAGAAGGAGACACGGTGGCTCAGTGGCTAAGATGCTGAGCTTGTTGATCAGAAAGGCTGGCAGTTCAGCGGTTCGAATCCCTAGTGCCACGTAACGGAGTGAGCTCCTGTTCCTTGTCCCAGCTTCTGCCAACCTAGCAGTTCGAAAGCACGTCAAAATGCAAGTAGGAAAATAGGGACCACTTTGGTGGGAAGGTAACAGCGTTCTGTGCACCTTTAGTGCTTAGTCATGCCAGCCACATGACCCTGGAGATGTCTTCGGACCGCATTGGCTCTTCGGCTTTGTAATGGAGATGAGAACCACCCCCTAGAGCCGGAAACGACTAGCACTTATGTGGGGGGGGACCTTTACCTTACTTTAAGGAAAAGAGGGAATTAGGGGTGATGTGATAACAGTCCTCCAATAATTGATTGGCTGTCACAAAGAAGAGGGGATTCTCCAATGTACCTGAAGGCAGGACAAGAAGCACAACAGATGGAAACTCATCAAGGAGAGAAGCAACCGAGAATTAAGGAGGAATTTCTTGACAGTGAGAACAATTAATCAGTGGAACAGCTTGCCTCCAGGAGTTGTGGCTGCTCCATCATTGGAGTTTTTCAAAAAGAGATTGGATAACCACTTGTCTGAAATGGTATACGGTCTCCTGCTTGAGCAGGGGGTTGGACTAGAAGACCTCCAAGGTCCCTTCCAACTCTGCTGTTCCGTTAATCTGTTAATGAAAAGGATCCTCTCTTAACGGGGGAATATTTCATTGTTTATGTTAAGCCTGGTTTCCCCAACCAGGGTTAGGGAGACAAGCTAAACAGAATGTGCAGCGTTAGTCAGATAGGCACACAGATAAATGAGTGAGCTAAGCTTGTATGTTTATTAACATACAGTAAAAATAACAGATACGCTTGTGCTATCAAAAATATAGTTTATTCCATTATGAGTTCATAGCATAGTCAAAATAACAGTCCAATAGTCATGTATCATTTAGTCAGTCCATTCAGGGATATTCAGTTAGCAAAGTCCGTGCAGAATATCCTATGTCAGTTCACTTACAAGTCAGTCCTTTGTTTTCTCTCCCGTTCGAGCAATGCAGTCTTGAGTCCTTGCAGTAATCAGGGATCATCAAAGCCAGAGAGAGAGCAAGCTGCAGCCTTGCTTCTTTTAAAGTGCTTTCACAACCACTCCCTTAATTACTATCCCACAGTTAAAGTTGCAGACACTTTAACATACAAACTATGATTACATATTATTATTTACCTAAACCAGTTAGGGTAAAACAATGTTATCCCTAACATTCTCCCCTTTTAGGAAATAATAATAAATATAACTATTTACATCTTTAAATCATATTTGTTACAATTCTCTTTAAATTTAATTACTCCTTGAGCTTTTGTAAATTGGTCTGCAATGTTTACTTCCGTCATGCAGTATTCCAATTTAATTAGCCCATTCTTTACAGATTCTCTAACATTTAAGTATCTTAAATCAGTATGCTTTGATCTAGTTTTTACAGCAATACTAGTAGCTAACTTTATAGCTGCTTGATTATCCTCGTACACAATAATGGAATCTTTTACAGTTATACCCATGTCTAATAATAACTGTTTGTACAGAATTAAGTCAGTGCATAGTAATGACAGACATGAAAATTCCGCTTCCATTGTGGACAAACTAATATGCTGTTGTCTGATTGACCTCCACCCTATTAATGTCTTACCAAATAATATAGCCATCCCAGATGTTGATTTTCTTGTGTTTATATCAGTTGCAAAACTTGCATCTGCATAGGCACTAAGAATCAAATCACCCTTTGGTTCTATATACAATGCATGGTTCATTGTTCCTTTAAGATATCTTAAAATTCTCTTTAATGATTGCCAATGACATTGTTGTGGATCTGAATTAAAACGTGCCAGCTGATTTACACTATAAGTTATATCAGGCCTAGACCAATTGCTTATATATGATAAGCTTCCAATCAAAGATTGATATATGGACTTATCAAATTTGGGACTTTGATCATTAGTTTGGCAAACTTCCTGACTCATTGGAGTCTTTGCCGGTTTACAAAGTTCCATTTTAAACGTTTTAATTAATTGGCAAATTTTATCTTCTTGAGATATCTTAAAACCATTTTTTGTTTTGTTAATTGTCAATCCTAGATACTTTTTAATTTCACCTAAATGCTTTAATTTTATCTTTTTGGCTAATAATGATATAATCTCATTAGCTTCATTATTAGTCTTAGTTATCAAAGCAATATCATCTGTAAATAATAACAATAATGACACCGTTCCATTATTTTCTCTTTTAAACACACATGGATCTGCTAAACCAGATTGAAAACCTATATTGTTTAACTCTTTCACAATATATTGGTTCCACTCAAACCCAGATTGTTTCAACCCGTAAAGACTCTTTTTGAGTTTCCAACAATCATTACTATTTACTTTATTGTCTTTTATACCTACTGGTTTTCTTAAATATATAGTGTGCTGCAATGGTGCATGTAGATAAGCAGTTTCTACATCTAAATGGTTAATGACATAGTTTTTCTTAGCTGCCCACACTAATGCTGCTCTTAAAGATGTTGCTTTAAGACTTGGTGCAAAAACTTCATCGTAATCAGATGCAGTTTGATTAAATCCTTGAGCTACTAACCTAGCCTTATGGGTAACAGTCCCATCATTTCCAGTTTTTACTTTAAATATCCATTTGCACCCAATGGATTTTTCTCCTGGAGGTTGTCGTGTCCGCAAAAAGATGCCAGGAGTCGGTGACTTCGTTCAAAGCTCTTTATTCAAGGATTGGAACCGAACCGGCGAAAAGAAAAAAGCCCGCGGCTTTTATTCTTTTCGCCGCGGCGGCCGCGGCCAATGCCAGCATTTCGAGTCTCCCGCGCTTGGAGCGAGCCAATCGCTGAAGACTCTTAACGAGCCAATCGGCGCGGCTCGCCTGACCAATTAGAAATCCCCGCGCTTTGGCCAATCAAAACGCGGGGATTTCGAGTATGTAAATTAGGACAGAACACCCCTCCCCTCTTGGTATAGTCCTTACGTTGCGTAGTCACGTAGGTAGGCGGGGCTCCGTCGGGTCCTACATGACCTGCGCAACTCAGTCGTCAGCGGAATCCCGGCCTGTTCGGTCGGGTTTTTGGTTGTTCCTGGTCCTGTGCGAACCGGCTGGTTGATCGGGCCGGTTCCTTCTCCGTGGCTCCCACCTGGGCCTTCCGGGTTGGTTGAGCTACAGATTTCACCGCTCCCGCTCGGTCTTTCCGGGTCGGTTGAGCTGGCTTGGCAGTTCTTTTCCGGCGAGGGGTCACGATGGCTGCGTCTTGATAAGTACTGCTGGCTTATTTTTTCTTGCGCTTGTTTATTCGGGTATTCCCTCCCCCCTTGGTTTGCGTCTTGGGAGGTGGGTTCTTTTGCCGTCCTAGACCTGAGTTGGTCAATGTGTCGTTTCCAGGCTCGCCCGTCTGTGGTTTGGAGCCGGTACAAGCGTGGGCCTGTAACTTGGGTGATGATGGCTGGGATCCATAGGGGGTCCCCCGTCAGGTTTTTGGCATACACGAGGTCCCCGGGTGTGAACGTTCGGTATTTTGTACTTGAGTCTGGGGGCCGCTCCGGGTTATATGTTGGGTGTAACCTGTCGAGTGGGGACCTCAGCTTTCTACCCATTAGTAATTCGGCTGGGCTTTTGTTGGTAGTGGTGTTCGGGGTTATGTGTTGTATAAAGAGGAGTCTGTTAATTTTGTCTTGGATCTCCCCGTGGTACATTTTCCGGATGGATTTTTTGGTAAATTGAACCATCCGTTCCGCCCTACCGTTCGCCGCCGGATGCGCCGGTGCTGTTAGTGCGTGGCGGATGCCTCTTTCCGCCAGGAACTTCTCGAAGTCGAGGGAGGTAAACTGGGGCCCGTTGTCGGAGACGACGACGTCTGGGAGGCCGTGTGTTGCAAAGAGTTTGCAAAGTTCTTTGATCACAGCCTCCGTGGTTGTTGTCTTCATGTCGCTTACCTCCAACCAGTTGGAGTAAGCGTCAACCGTTATGAGAAAGGTATGTCCATTTGTGGGACCAGCAAAGTCTAAATGTATTCTGGACCAGGGCCCCCTTGGTGTTTCCCACTCCAGGATGGGTGCTGTGGGTGGGCTGGGTCTAGTCTCCTGGCATCGCTGGCACCTAGCTACCCAGGCCTCTGTCTGCTTGTCCATCCCTGGCCACCAAGCGTAACTTCTGGCCAGGGCTTTAGTTCGTACGATGCCAGGATGCCCCTCATGCAACATTTCCAAAACCTTCCCCTGTAGTCTGTCCGGGATGACCACCCTGTCACCCCACAAGAGGCACCCCTTAAGTAGCGAGAGTTCGGTTTGGCGGTTCCTAAATGCCTTGCTGGACTCGTCGTTGTCCTTTTCCGGCCACCCTTTTTCTACCCAATGCAAAATCCGCGCCAGACGCCTGTCTTTAATAGTTTCCCGGGCAATGTCTGACGCGGTTATGGGTAGGTTGGGCAGGGCCTCGATGCTGAGGGTGGTCGTTGTTGGTGCTGGGTCAGGGTCGGAGTCTGGTAACGGCGAGCGGCTCAAAGCGTCCGCGTGTGAAATCTTCTTACCCGGTCTGTGTATAAGTTCGTAGCTGTAGGCTGCCAGGAACTCGGACCACCTTGTCATCCGGGGAGACAGAATGTTCGGGGTGGCCCGATTCCCTGCAAGGATGCCCAGCAACGGCTTATGGTCTGTTACAATGGTGAAAGGGCGGCCGTATAGGTATTCATGGAACCGTTTTACGGCGGCAACTATAGCCAAAGCCTCTTTGTCCAGTTGGCTATAGTTCCACTCTGGCTTGGTTAGGGTCCGTGAAAAGAACGCGATGGGTGCTTCTTTTCTGTCAGGAAGGGTATGGCTGAGGACAGCGCCGACGCCGAAAGGTGATGCGTCGCAAGTGACGGCCAGGGGCAGGGTTTCGTTGAATTGAATCAAGACGGCGTCGGAGGTGAGGAGGTCTTTAGTTTTTTGGAAGGCGGCTTGCTCCCGTTTCCCCCAAGTCCAGGTTGCCGCCTTATCCAGGAGCCTATGCAAAGGCTCCGCCGCCGTTGCCTTTTGGGGTAGGAAAACATTATAAAAGTTCAGTAACCCCAAGAATGCTTGTAGCTCAGTTTTTGATTTAGGGGTGGGCGCCTCTTTGATAGCTCTGACTTTTTTACTTGTGGGGTGAATGCTGTGCCGGTCTAGGAGGTAGCCCAAGAATTCCACTCGTTCCGTGCACAGTTGGCATTTCTCCCTTTTTACTTTAAGTCCCGTTACTTTAAATTTAGTTAGGACCTCTCTGAGTCGGCTTTCTAATTCGGCTTCGTTTGGCGCCGCCACTAGAACGTCATCGAAATAGGGCACCACCCCCTTGATGCCCTGCAACAACCGTTCCATCAGGCTCTGAAAGATGCCTGGTGCCACGCTGACTCCGAATTGGAGTCGGTTGCACTTGAAAGCCCCCCGGTGGGTAACGATGGTCTGGGCTTCCGCCGTTTGCTCGTCTACCGGCAACTGCTGGTACGCCTGGGCGAGATCGAGCTTGGCAAAGACCCTGCCCACTCCCAGGGAGTGCAGCAGGTGTTGCATGATTGGGACGGGGTAGGCGCTTTGTTGCAGCGCGCCATTTAGGGTGGCCTTATAGTCCCCACAGATCCTCACTGACCCGTCTGGCTTGACCGGGGTCACTATGGGGGTCTCCCACCGGGCATGGTCTATGGGCTGCAATACCCCCTGTTTGACGAGCTTGTCAATTTGCTCGTCTATCTTAGGTTTTAGGGCGAATGGCACCCGCCTAGGTTTTAGTCGTTTGGGGGGGACGCTAGGGTCTAGGTCAAACGAAATAAGGGGCCCCTGGTACTTGCCCAGGCTTCCGTCGAAGACTTCTTGGAACTCCTGGGTTAGTCGCTGTTCCCAGCCGTCGTCGGTGCCGTGGTTGACCCCCGTGAGAGAGATGTCGAGCGGGGCGAACCATTGTAGTCCCAGCAGGCTTGGGCGGTCGCGATCGACGATTGTGAGGGGGAGTTGTTCGGTGCGCCCTTTATATGTCACGTTAAAGTTTTTGGTGCCCACTACCGGGACGCGGTTTCCCTGGTAGTCTTTTACAATAAGTCTTTGGGCGTCTATGTTCCTCCTTTGGAGGGTAGGCACCAACCATTTTATCTCGTGCCATGCAATCATGGAGAGGTAGGACCCGGAGTCTACCTCCATTTGGCATGGCTGGCCTTCGATGTGAACCTCGACGTGGACTTTTCGGGCGCCATCGGAGATGGCGTGGCTGATGGTTACCGTCTGGTGGGTCTCCTCTCTCCGTCGGTTGTCGCCGCCTCTCGAGGATCGTCCGGTCCGGTCCCATCGGCTGTCCGAGTGGCGATCTCTGGGCCGGGGCGGTGTGCTTTCCCTTCTGCGGTCGTGTTGGTCCCATCGGGGTGGACTGCGAGGTTTCTTCTGGCGGCAAACCCGGGTGATGTGCCCCTTTTTTTCACAATGCCGGCAGATGGAATCAAAAAACCGGCATTCTGACCTGGGGTGGTCGCCGCCGCAACCGGCACAGTTGGTCCTCGACCTACAACCTCTGCGGTTCCGTTGGTCGCGCCCCGTCTGCAATCGATGTATGTCTTCTTCGTCTTCGGACGTGCTGGATGCAGAATGGAAATCGCCGTGGTGTGTGGTTGTTTCGGATTTTTGTTCGGTCGACCTTGCCGGGTTGTTGTTTCCGCCACGGTCCTTCGCGTCTGGTTTTCGCATACTGTCGGTGGAAGTACGGGTTGCTTCCGCGGCTGCGGCTGCGGTGAGGGCGTCTGCTAAGCTGATGTCGCCCTTAGCCATCAGCCGGCTCTGGAGCGCGGGGTCCCACAGGCCGAGCACGAACCGGTCTCTCAGGAGGCTGTTCAGGCTGTCAAATTCGCAGAGCCCCCCTAGGCGCCGCAGCTCGGCGACGAAGTCGTTCAATTTTTCACCCGGTCTCTGGTCCCGCCAGTAGAATTCGTTGCGCCGGATCAGGATGGGGACTTCTGGAGCGTAATGGCGCTGTAGGATAGGTTCGAGGACGTCCCAGTCCATGGCGGTTGCGTCGGCGGGCTTGGCCAATGCTTTGGCCATCTGGAAAACTTCGGTTCCGCAATGGGTGAGGAAGACGGCGCGTTTTAGCGGGCCCGAGGCGTCCTTCATGCCGGTGCACTCGAGGTACATGCGGAAACGGTCGGAGAACGATTCCCAGTCCTCGGTGGCGGGGTTGAAGGGGGCAGGCGGTGCGATTTTCGCCATCTCGGTGCTAAGTCTGGCTTCCGTCGGACATGGGGTTCGGTTCAGGGTCTGGATCCCATCCTCGTCGCCAGTGTCGTGTCCGCAAAAAGATGCCAGGAGTCGGTGACTTCGTTCAAAGCTCTTTATTCAAGGATTGGAACCGAACCGGCGAAAAGAAAAAAGCCCGCGGCTTTTATTCTATTCGCCGCGGCGGCCGCGGCCAATGACGGCGTTTCGAGTCTCCCGCGCTTGGAGCGAGCCAATCGCGGAAGACTCTTAACGAGCCAATCGGCGCGGCTCGCCTGACCAATTAGAAATCCCCGCGCTTTGGCCAATCAAAACGCGGGGATTTTGAGTATGTAAATTAGGACAGAACAGAGGTAATTTAGCATCTTCATAAACTTTCATTACCTTTAATGAATTTAGTTCTTTTTCCATTGCCTTTTGCCAATTCTCCTGATCCTTAGCAGGATACATCCTAAGTTCATCTACACTAGTTGGAACTTTAGTTACTTGGCAAACTATACTTGCTTGATACCTATCAGGTGGTCTCGTTACACGTGTAGTACGTCTAGGTATTACAGGACTTACAGGTGGACTTTCCTTTATTAACTCTTCTTGATTATCTAACTCTTCCTGATCAACTGTTTCCTCTTGTTCTGGTCCTATTTGCTCTTCATGGACTTCTTCTTTAATTGGACTCTTCTTATAACTAGTCTGATCTTTCTGCCTTTTGTAGGGTTCAATAATTACTTCATTATTTAAATCTTGCTCTAATCTATTCCATCCTACATGTTCTAGGAATTTAGCACTGGCACTGGTGTAAACTCTAGATGTACCTGGTTCCCAGAATCTATAAGATCTATAATTAGAAGTATATCCTACAAAATATAATCTTTTAGCTCTATGCTGTCCTTTGTGTCTAAGTTGTGTAGGGATATGGACCCATGCTGGTGCTCCAAATGTGTGCATGTAACTTAAATCAGGTTTTGTACCATGCCACAGTGTGAATGGTAATTCACCTGTTGTTGAATTAACAACATTATTTAATATATGATTACCACACATTATTGCTTCTCCCCATAAATTGTCAGGTAATCCTGAATCAGACATCATAGTTCGTGCCATTGATTGTAATGTTTGGCCTCTTCTCTCTATAAAGGCATTATGTTGTGGCCTATATGGTGCAGACATTTTATGTTGAATACCTAACATTCTTAGTCTGTTCTGGAATTTATTATTTGTAAATTCCGTACCATTATCTGTTATAAGAGTTACTAATTTCTTTTTAGTTTTCCTTTCAGCAAATTTTATCCAATTAAAGAGATTTTGATACGTTTCAGTTTTGCTTTTCATTAAATAGCAAAACCCATATCTAGAATAGTGGTCCATTATACTTAATATGTAATGAGCTCCTCCTACACTTGGTTTTTTAGGACCTATTAAATCAGCAAATACTACCTCTAAAGGTTCTTTGGTAGTAAATCCATCAACTCTATTAGCCGGTGTGACCCTGCTCTTACTTTGATTGCAAATATTACATTGCAAATACTTATTACAAGGTTTCAAACTTATTCCCTTAGATAATTCAACAGTTTTCTTAAGCATTTTAAAATTTAAATGCCCTAGCCTTCGATGTAACAAGTGAATACATTCATCATGAGGTTTCTTATTTTCATAAACTGTGTTAGCCACCTTTAAACCATCATCATTTAACACATATAATTCACCTCTTAAAGATGCAGTAATTTTCTTATCTTCTTTCTCAATTATGCAGTTATCTCCCCTAAATGTAACTACATATCCTAGTTTAACCAAAATTCTAACTGAAATTAAATTAAACTTAAGTTGTGGTACATATAACATTTTTACATTTTCTTTTATAAAAGAACAATATGCTATACCTTGACCTTTAGCTTTCAGTTTCCAGCCATTGGCTAACGATATCTGCTGTGTACTCTTGGACATTTTAATAAAAATTTTGTTATCATTTGTTATACAATGTGATGCTCCACTGTCAACCACCCATAAATTATTTTTTACAGCTTCGTTACTATACATGGCTAACTCAAAATTTTTATTTATCTTTTGATGACTTTTAGTATTCTGGCCAGCGTTCTGGCGCTTTGCTTTTTTACAAAATCTTGCCAAATGTCCTCTTCCTCCACAATTAAAGCACTTTTTAATTGCGTATGCAGTAGGAGATTCATTATCTTCTTTTTGAGGTTGCTGCCTCCTTAACTCGTCTCTTTCAAGCCTTCTTCTGGCCTCTTCAATCAATCTGCCAGTTATATCAGTTAAAGTTAGGCTTTCCTTTGGCAAAATTTCAAGGGAAGTTACGTAGTTATCATAACTTTCATCAAGGGAAGATAGAATTATGTAGACTTGGTGTAGTTCAGAGAAAATAAGCTCTTTCTCGTGCAGTTCTTGAAAAATGCTTTGCATAGTTTTCAAATGACTCAGCATATCACCATTTTTATGGAGATGTGTACTGAAAAGCTTCCGTGTTACATTTACGTGAGCACCAACATTATCTCGAACATAAATCCTCTTCAGCTTCTGCCAACAGCCAACAGCCGTTTTCTCTCCTTGGATATAAACAAGCTGTTGATCAGTTAAGGTTAAAGCAATTATGCAAATAGCGTGTTCATTTTTATGCATAAATTCTTCTATCTTTAATTTATCTTCCTCATCCTTTGGATCCCATTCTTCTACGTTTGGTGGATTTTCAATTATGTTCCACAAACCTTCTCTTCGTAGAAGCAGACTACATTTCATAGACCATGATACATAGTTTGTTCCATCCAACTTGGATATAAGGGACAAACTTTGTAAATTGACTTGTGCCATGTTTTCTTATATGGATATAAAACTATAATTAATAAAACACAGCTGTCTGTTTACTGTAATGTATAACAACACAAACTCTCACTTTTAACATAAATCTGTTTTATCCTAGTTAAACTGACTTTGCAGCCTCTGGGCCCATAACCAGTGTTAAGCCTGGTTTCCCCAACCAGGGTTAGGGAGACAAGCTAAACAGAATGTGCAGCGTTAGTCAGATAGGCACACAGATAAATGAGTGAGCTAAGCTTGTATGTTTATTAACATACAGTAAAAATAACAGATACGCTTGTGCTATCAAAAATATAGTTTATTCCATTATGAGTTCATAGCATAGTCAAAATAACAGTCCAATAGTCATGTATCATTTAGTCAGTCCATTCAGGGACATTCAGTTAGCAAAGTCCGTTTAGAATATCCTATGTCAGTTCACTTACAAGTCAGTCCTTTGTTTTCTCTCCCGTTTGAGCAATGCAGTCTTGAGTCCTTGCAGTAATCAGGGATCATCAAAGCCAGAGAGAGAGCAAGCTGCAGCCTTGCTTCTTTTAAAGTGCTTTCACAACCACTCCCTTAATTACTATCCCACAGTTAAAGTTGCAGACACTTTAACATACAAACTATGATTACATATTATTATTTACCTAAACCAGTTAGGGTAAAACAATGTTATCCCTAACAGTTTATACGATGAGCCTATAACGAGATTTTAAAGTTTGGAGACTAGAGCAGGGTTCCCCAACCCCTCCCACCTGAGTCCATGGACCAGCACTGGGCCTCAGCATGCCAGAAACCTGGCCACACATCCCATCAGCAGGATGCAGGCAGCATGCAAAATTGATAAAGTGGACGAGACTTTTGAGACAAAAGACAAAAAGATTACGAGAGAGCAGTTATTGGAATTTTATTTGTGGGACTTCAATATCGCTGGCCGAAAGAAGGATACATAATTAATTTGTTTAGGGTTAAAGTAATGGTTTGCTATCTCTGATGATGCCTAAAGTTTTTTTTTTCAATGGGATTGGGCAATAATTGTTATTGTGGGGAGCAATGAATTAATTTGTAATTATTTTTCATGTTAATTATTAACTGGTATTACTGATTTTTTTCCCCCTTGTACTTTTAAAAAATGTTCTATGTACGTGTGTATTTTATTATGTATTTCTGTCTTAGGGCTTGTATTATTCTTACTTGTTTGATAAAATCCTTCATAAAATTATTGGGGCAGGGGAAGAGATTTCACCCAAGCTCCTCCTTGGTTCCCCCTAATTGCTGCATTGCTTCAGATATCTGACATATCTCGCTCTTTTCTAAGTATACCCTAAGCAGAGGTGGGCTGCTGCTGATTCGCACTGGTTCGAATGAACTGGTAATTAAGATTATGCACAATTCAGCGAACTAGCAAATCCCACTACTGACCAGGGTTGCCAGATCGCAGTTTGGCTCTGCAGCCAAACTCAAGTCAAAATACGGCCAAATTCAGCCAAATTATTTTTTGCTCATGGTGACGCACATGCGCGAGGGAAGGAGAGCACCAGAGGATGCCCTTGTCTTCCTTTTGCTCATGGTGACATGCATGTGCGAGGGAAGGAGAGCTCGGGATGGGTGGGGAAGCTGAGGGGCGTGGCATTGGAACGAGCCCTAATAGGAATGGGTGTGGTGTTGATGGAGGAGGAGCCGCCCCTGCTCGGGTCACAGGCGGGAAGGGGGCGTGGCTAGGCGCCAAGGTCCCGAAGGGGTGTGTGATGGGAGTTGAGAGGAAGCAGGCGTGTCGGAGAACTGAGAGGACGCGCTCGTCCTCCTTTTGCTCATGGTGACGTGCATGCGTGAGGGAAGGAGAGATCTGGCTGATTTCACGGCCAAGCAACTTTCGTATGGCCAAATTTCCGGCCAAATAAATTTGGCTGGAGACATCATTTTTTTCACGGCCAAGCAAATAGAAATACGGCCAGATTTCTCGAATTTGGCCGGAAAAACGGCCAGATGGCAACCCTGCCACTGACTGGCCCCACCTCCTCTCATTTTTTGGCCTGGAAAAAATGGCTGTTTTCAGGTCATTTTGGGGCTGTTTTCAGGACATTTGGGAGGCTTTTTCAGGCCGTATTTCAGGCCATTTGTGAGCCATTTTCAGGCCGTATTTCAGCCAAAAAAGCAGTCTGGAAACAGCCTAAATAATGGCTTGAATACGCCTCCAAAACAGCTGAAAATGCCCCAAAAATAGCCAAAAAAAACCAAGCTGAAAAATAGGCAGGGGTGGGGCTAGCCAGTGGTGGGCTTAGCCCCAACTGGTTGAATCCTACCTCTGCCTTTGAGGCAAGTGGCTGGGAGGCGGGACTGGGTGTGATGAGTGACATCACCTGCCCAGTCACATGACCAACTGGCCATGCCTACCCAGACAGAGAAGCGGTTATTAAGTTATTCAAATCCCACCACAGACCCTTTGGGTTGTATTTGTGCTTTTTCTGCTGCTAAAGATGCATCTGTGCAGGCTCTGATTTGAAAAGTGTTCCAGGTGAGAATTTGTGATTTCATTTTTTCAGAGCCTCCAGATCTGGTCACTTCTGGATTGGATACAAGTATCATGGCCAGGACACTAAATTTGTCTGGCATAAGCCTGGAGTTCCAGCCTATCCTACGTAAGTCTATCATTTCAGTTTGTCTGCAGCTTGGAATGGAGCTTCACATCTGGGGGAGAAGGCAGGTGATGCAACCTGTGGGGTCCGTGGTGCTCCCTGCGCCTGGTGGTTTTCCTGCAGACGTTTCATTACCCAACTAGGTGATATCATTAGTCTAGAAGGAAGGGGGGGCTGTGGAAAGGCTCTAATTAGGCCATGCAATGTCTAAAGGGAAAGAACCAAGCCCAGAGAGCAGCAAGGACCCCACGGTCGTTGTCTTCCTCCTCTTCCTCCCCCTTCAAACCCCACTTCCTTCCAGCACTGATGATGTTACCTAGTTGGGTTATGGAACGTCTGCAAGAAAGCAACCCTGCTGAGAGAGCATCAAGAATACACAATCATCCTCTTCATCCTCTTCCTCTTCTCTGGAAGCCCCACTCCCTTCTAAGCACCTAGTTTGGTCATGAAATGTCTACAAGAAAACAACCAAGCTCAGAGAGCACCAAGGACCCTACAGTTGTCATCGTCCTCTTTGCAAACTGTACCCCCTTCTAGCACGGATGCTGTTACCTAGTTGGGTAATGAAATGTCTGCAAAAAAAAAAAACAACTACTGAGTTCAAAGAACACCAAGGACCCCTCATTTCAACCTTCATTTTTAATATTCTCCTTTATTAATGCAAAAGGGGAGGGGTGAGGCATCCACAACATATGAAGGCAAGACAAGAAACAACAAATGGAAACTCATTGAGGAGAGAAACAACCTGGAATTTTCCTAACAGTGAGGACAATTAAGCAGTGGAACAGCTTGCCACCAGAAGTTGTGGGCGCTCCATCACTGGAGGTTTTCAAGAAGAGACTGAAAAACCATTTGTCTGGAATTGGGATGGGGGGTCTCCTGCTTGAGTTTGAGAGTGGGTGTAGGGTCTCCTGCTCAAGCAGGGGGTTGGACTAGATGATGTCAGAGCATTTGCAGTGTGATTGCTCTTGTGGGACAAACCAGGAGCAAAACACAGCACTCAGAGACTTAGACATTTAACCGTGGTTGATATACAAGACATACACAAAAATATACATGGTAAGCAAAATAACCTTATGAGCAATCAACCTTCTTAACTCTACACGGAGAACTCTGCAATGAATACCGGATGCAAGGAGAAAGGAAACACCCTCTAATTGCTGCCTTATATAAACACCTCTTAAAGGGGTAGAACCCATCCTCAGTCTTAAAGAGGCAATACTAATGCTGATTCATCTCCATTGCATCAGCCTTATTTTGCATCAGCTTCACTGCTGATCAGCTCTTAAATCCCAAGACCTTAACAGATGACCTCCGAGGTCCCTTCCAACTCGGTCATTCTGTTGAAAGATTCTTACTCTGTGTGGAAGACTGATGGCTGTTGTTTCTTCTTTTCAGTTACTGGGCTGATGGATTTCCACAGCATCCGAAAGACAACCAGTGTGTCCTTCTCAGCAGCAAATGTCCAATGCCTTATAAATGTTGGATGAATCACCCATGTGATGAACACCAGAAGGGGATTTGCAAGAAACCTCCTGGCCGAACGACAGGCAAAACTGTTATTAGATCACCTCAGTGAGAGAAAAGCAAATGATAAAACTGCCGCTTAAAAAGAGTAGCCCAAATCAACACTTTTGAAATTTCTTCTCAGCCTTACTCTTTTTTTTTCTTTTTCTTTTTTTTGCAGATTAAAAACGCTGTCTTATTTGGCAACTTAAAGGGCTAGTAAAAAAAAAAAATGAAACAAAGAATCAGTTTTCTTTCCTTTTTTTTTTTTTTTACAAACATTTTTAGTTTATTCAAAAGGGGTGGTGCAATGGCCTAGAGGTGGAGCTCTCGCCTCACAATCAGGAGGCTGTGAGTTTGATCCTAGGCTGCATGCAGAGAATATATCTGCTGAACAAAAACTCCACATTGGTGACAGGGAAGGGCATCCGGCCATGAAAACACAGTTGCCCAGACTCCACCCCACAAGGGATTATGGGGCCAGTAATAGAAGATAATGATTTTTAGTTTATTCAAAGAAAATTATATGAATTTTGGTCACGTGATCAGGGGTGATGCTACCAAAAGCCGTTTGAAAAATGGTCATTGGTTGCTTCCTTCAGTGCTGTTGTAACTTTGAACGTTCACTTAGTAAACTGTCGTAAGTTGAGGACTATCTGTTTTCTGTTACTGGATCCCTTCGGGAAGGTAAGGTAAGAAGTGTTAGGGATAACATTGTTTACCCTAACTGGTTTAGGTAAAATAATAAATATGTTATCATGGTTTATAAGTTAAAATGTCTGCAACTTTAAATATAGGAATGTAATTAAGGGAGTGGTTATGAAAGCACCATAAAAGAAACAAGGAACATCAGCTTGTTCTCTCTGGCTTGATGATCCCTAATTACTGGATGAAGACTGCGTTTTTTCCCTACTGGAACGGGAGAGAGATAAAGGACTGATTTGTAAGTGAACTGACATAGGATATTCTACACGGACTTTGCTAACTGAATATCCTTGAATGGACTGACTAAAATGATACATGACTAAAGGACTATTATTTTGACTATGCTATAAACTCGAAATGGAATAAACTATATTTTTGATAGCATAAGCGTATCTGTTATTTTTACTGTATGTTAACAAACATACAAGCTTATCTCACTCATTTATCTGTGTGCCTATCTGACTAACGCTGCATATTCTGTTTAGCTTGTCTCCTTAACCCTGGTTGGGGAACCCAGGCTTAACAAGAAGGATCCAAGCCATCGAAGAAACCAAGAAATAACAACAATGAACCAGACAAAGGAAGTGAGAAAACTCCCTCCAGATTCTATCAACAGCTAGCAGACCTGTCAATCCACAAGGCCAGAGAAACTGTCAGTCTTGAGAATCAATAATGAAAGGGCTTTGGGGGGAAAAGGGGGCCCTGAAGCTCACCCACTCTCAAAATCCTCTATGGGTCCAGACTTGGAGGTTAGTTAGTGCGGGCCAGTCTAGTTGAGAAGGACAGGGTCAAGTGTGTGTGTGTGTGTGTGTGTGTGTGTGTGTGTGTGTGTGTGTATTGCAACTAATAGCTTTTTAAAGTCTCTATTCCAAAGAACAGAGTTGTGTTCAAAGTGACTTTCATGGTTGGGAATGTGTGAATGAATCACCTACAAGCCGAATCGACAGCGTGCGTAACATTACTCTACAATTTATGGGGACATCACAATGCCTCCATTGTATTTGAATCCTGACCCCCCCCCACGAAAACCCAGCATGAAAAAAATGTGAAAAATTGCAGCACAGGTTTTTAGCATGATGACCTTTTACAATCCTTGTTTGTTTTATTTTGGGGTTTTTGTTTTTTTTCTTCTTCTTCTACAAAACCTCCTCCTGCATAACTAAGAATTACTGCCAATTGGTAACATCTGGTTGTTGTTGTTGGTTTTTTTTTTTTTTTTTTGCTTTTTAAGAAATTCTACATTGTGCTAATGAATTTCTTAACCTCGGTGGAGTCTCCTGGGAAGCTCCATCAAATGCTCTCATTCGGCTGTGGTGTACACAGGGGGGAGAAGGGGAGAAAACACATCCATCCTTGTCTCCACCTGGTCTTCCAGATCCTCCTTTAGTACCTCCCTCTCCCTCTCCAGCAAAAACCACCTGGAGGAGGAAGACATCGAGCCTCTTTATCATTTAATAAAGCCATTTCTGATGTGTGGAAAAAATAGCCAATGACCATTTTCACGGCATCCTTCTGGAGAGCCCGCTGAAAAAGGGACTGTGAAAAAGCTTGATTAAAGTTGTCCGTCAAAGCCAGGAGCCTGGCATTAAGGGTGTAGCATGGATAGTTCAAGGTCAGAGCGGGCGTGGCATTTGCCAAGGCTGCCTAGTCCGTTGAGGAACGGGTAAAAGATGGGTCTCTTCTGATGTTGAGACTCTGGAGAGAGAAAAAATGCAGAGAAGAGCGACCAAAATGATTTAAAGGCCTGGAGACTAACACATATGAAGAACGGTGGCAGAATTTGGGCTTGGCTAGTCTAGGGAAGAGAAGGGCCAGGAGGGGACGTGATAGCAGCCTTCCAGTATTTGAGGGGCTACCCCAAAGAAGAAGGGGCCCATTTATTTTCCAAAGCACCAGAAAGCAAGACAAGGAACAATGGATGGAAATCAAGGAAAAAAACAACCTGGAATGAAGGAGAAACTTCCTAATAGGACAATTAACCTGCGGAACTGCTCGTCACCAGAAGTTATGGGTGCTTCACCGTTGATGATTTTTAAGAAGAGATTGGACAGCCACCTGTCTGAAATGGTATTGGTGGCTAACCTTTTTGGGCTCCTGTGCCAAAAACTGTGTGCACTTGTGCCTGCACGCTCGCATGCCAGCATCCAGAAGGCAACGCGCGTGCCCCCTCCCTGCCCTGTGTATGTGCACGCAATCCCCACCCCCTTACTTGCACTGCACCTCCCAGCTGATTTTGGGCCCATTTGAGGCCTTTTTCAGCCTCCCAGAGGCTTGAGGAAAGCCTCTGCAGGCTGAAAAATGGGCCCGTTTCGTCACTTCCAGTATTTCCGTAAATACATGAAGTGACAAAACGGGCCTATTTTTCGGCCTGCAAAGGCTTTCTTCAAGCCTCTGGGAGGCTGAAAAAGGCCTCAAACAGGCCCAAAATTAGCTGGGAGGTGCACGCGTGCTCAGTGAGGTAAATTTTGCCTGTGGCTTGCATGCAGGCACAAATGGCTCTGCATGCCATCACGGGTATAAGATCTCCTACTTGAGCAGAAGGTTAGACTAGAAGACCTCTGTTCCGTATTGGCAGCCTTGAAGACCTGCATTCCTATTGGCCCAGAAAAGCCGGAACGTGATTGGACGTTGTAAACACTCCCGATTGGCTCGTATAGGGTTTGCCGCGGTTGGTTAAAACCAAGCGCGGCAAACTCAAAAAACTGTCATTGGCTGCCTAGCCGCGGCCAGCTCTGAAAAAAGAGCTGCCGCGTGCTAGGGTTTTGTCTCAGAATTCTTCCTGTAAATAAAGAGCTGTTGTTCACTACTCGCCCCTCGTTCTTATGGGACCCACCGACCATACTTAACAACCTCCAACGTCCCTTCCAGCTCTATTCTGATTGATTGATGTCATGCCGTTGTGAAGCTGGTAACACAGTTGTTAAGCAATTCCGGCTTCTCTATTGACTTTGCTTGTCAGAAGGTCACAAAAGCATCACGAATATGAGGCAGCTGCAAAACATCTCTATGAACACGGGGATGCCAACATGCAATGGTCATTAAGTGTGGAAAAACGGTCATAAAGTCACTTCTTTCAGTGTCGTGGTAACTTCGAATGGTCACTAAACAAATGGCTGTAAGTCAGGAACTGCCCGGACTGGTTTTCTGAATTACAGCCGCATCCCAACCATCACCAGATCTTCTTTCCCTGGTCTGGAAATCCCAAATTTG
Organism: Hydrophis major; assembly: GCA_033807585.1. NCBI lineage: Eukaryota > Metazoa > Chordata > Lepidosauria > Squamata > Elapidae > Hydrophis > Hydrophis major. The sequence continues at coordinate 5,538,420 of CM066333.1, read as the reverse complement.
CTAGCCGCAAAGAAGGAAGATGCCCCCACCCCCCATTTCTGGGCATCTTTTATCATAGCAAAGTCTTTGGCGCCACCTCCTGGCTGAGTAAAGTCATGCCATTTGCTGTTTGATTCTTTGCTCCTTTTCAATCAATCAATCTGTGTTAGAGCTAGAAGGGACTTTAGGTCAGCCCCCCCTCTCCTCCCCCAGCCTTTGGGGCACCAGATACGGGTTCCGTGGACAGAGGTTTTTCCATGGACCGAAGAGGGCATGGTTTCGCATGCTACCTGCATCCTATGGACAGGGCTTTACCTATTTGTGTGGCCCGGTTTCTGGTATACCATGCTGGCTCAGGAATTTATTTATTTGATTAGTCAACTGCTTACAAGATAATAGATATAAGTATAAACATAAGTAAGAGTACAGGAAATAGGTATGAATAAATGGGGACAGTATGCACGCCTTCTGGGAGTTGAAGTCCACAAGTCCTAAAAAAGCCATCATTCTCCATCTGGATCAGGAATTCTGGGAGTTGAAGTCCACAAGTCATAAAAGGACCATCATTCTCTATCTGGATCAGGAATTCTGGGAGTTGAAGTCCACAAGTCATAAAAGGACCATCATTCTCTATCTGGATCAGGAATTCTGGGAGTTGAAGTCCACAAGTCATAAAAGGACCATCATTCTCTATCTGGATCAGGAATTCTGGGAGTTGAAGTCCACAAGTCATAAAAGGACCATCATTCTCTATCTGGATCAGGAATTCTGGGAGTTGAAGTCCACAAGTCATAAAAGGACCATCATTCTCTATCTGGATCAGGAATTCTGGGAGTTGAAGTCCACAAGTCATAAAAGGACCATCGTTCTCCATCTGGCTCAGGAATTCTGGGAGTTGAAGTCCACAAGTCATAAAAGGACCATCATTCTCTATCTGGATCAGGAATTCTGGGAGTTGAAGTCCACAAGTCATAAAAGGACCATCGTTCTCCATCTGGATCAGGAATTCTGGGAGTTGAAGTCCACAATTCATAAAAGGGTTATTGTTCTCATCCCAGTCTATGGACTCCATATGACAAGCTGATGTTATCTTTAGCTACACTCCTTGATTTTTCTGGGTTTCCGCATTGAATCTGCAAATCAGTAAGGAAGATACCAAGGGAAGGGAGTTCCTCATTATGACATACCTTCCTCTCTTCAGTCAGAAGATGAAAACAAACAGGCCACAATGTATTTCCTCAGAGTAGAAGAACCAACAAAGGAGAATATTTGTTGCTCAGGTTTGAAGTATGGTATTTTTGGTGCTCTGGTTCCTTGTAGATGTTTCATGACCCAACTAGATAACATCAGCCAGCGGTAAGAGGGAGTGATGTTTGCAGAGTGCAGGACAGCTAGAGGAGGATGACTGTGGGGTCCTTGGATCTCTCTGAACTTGATTGTTTTCTTGCAAGATCTTTCATAACCTAACTATGTAACATCATCAGTGCTAGAAAGAGTGGGGTTTGCTCTGCAATTACATGCCCTGTCAGTGTTGGTGGGAACGGTCTTGGATATTCTTTGGCTCGGCTGTTTACCTTTAGCTTGTTTAGCAGTTCTTTGATTGGGGTATTGTTTATTGTTTCTTTGATTGGAGTATTGATTATCTGTCTGTTGTTAATCATAGTCTTGATCTTTGATCATCTGGGTGCCGATCGCTGGTGGGGAGATACCGTTTGGTCTTTTGGTTCCCTTTTTTGACTTGGAAGGAGTGAATGTATTCTCCAAAGCACTTAAGGGCAAGGCGAGTGGAGTGGAGCAAGTGGCCGGTTTTAAATTTCTGGGTGTTACCCTAAAAGAGGTCCTGACCTGAGGGCTCACATTGCAGCCCTGGTCAAAAGGGCCCGGCAGAGATTGTTCTAACCGAGGCTTCCCAGGAAACAACAACTGCATGGAAAACTGCTGGTGACCTTCTACCACTGCAACATAGAGAGCATTTTAACATACTGCACCTCTGTATGGTTTGCCAATTGCACAGGGGCAGATAGGAAAGCACTCCAGAGGGTTAATGTCATTGCCCAGAGGATAAATTGGTTGCCCTCTCCTCTCTTTGGAAGAGCTTTATAGCTCCTGCTGCCTTAAGAAAGTTCACAACATCCTCAAAGATCCATCTCATCCTGGGCACCCCCTTTTTTTTTTTTTTTTTGAACTATTACCACCTGGTACAGAATAATAAAAACAAGGACTAAAAGGCTGAAAAACAGTTTCTCTCCCAGGGCAGTAGCTCTTTTGAATTCTGCTGAAAAGTGCAGTGTTGGTGACGGTTCAATGTGCGAAGGGTGAAGAATGCATGTTGGTGTTTATTTTCATGGTCATGATGTGCACTGAAGATGGTGTTTGATTTCGTTGTATGAGGTGCAATGAGAATAAACTAAACTAAACTAAACTAAAGAAGTAACAAATGGAAACTTATCAAGGAGAGATCCAATCTACAATGAAGGAGAAATTTCCTACCAGTCAGAACAATTACTTGGTGGAAAGGCAGCTTCCCTCCAGGAGTTTTAGGTGTTCCTTCACTGGAGGTCTTCAAGAAGAGACTGATACAGATTAACAGAGTTGGAAGGGATCTTGTAGGTCATAGTCCAATCCCCCACCACCACCACCACTGCCTAAGCAGGAGACCCTACACCATTTCTGATAGAGGGCAGTCCAGTCTCTTCTTGAAAGTCTCCAGTGATGAAGCTCCCACAACTTCTGAAGGCAACTTCTGTTCCATTAGTTGATTGTTCTCACTGTCAGAAAGTTCCTCCTTATTTCCAGGTTAAATCTCTCCTTGTTCAGTTTCCATCCATTATTCCTTGTCTGACCTTCAAGTGCCTTGGAAAGCTTGACCCCTTCCTCTCTGTAGCAGCCCCTCAAATATTGGAAGACTGTTATCCTGTCTCCCCTGGTCCTTCTCTTCCCTAGACTAGCCAAGCTAGTCTAGTATAGTTAGTCTTCCTGTAACCATTCATTGAATGTTTTAGCCTCCAGTCCCCTAATCATCCTGGTTGCTCTTCTCTGTACTTTTTCTAGAGCCTCAACATCTTTTTTATAGTGTGGTGACCAAAATTGGATGCAGGACTCTAGCTGTGGCTTTACTAAGGCTTTATAGAGTAATATTAGTTACTCACTTGATCTCGATTGTATCCCTCTGCTAATGCAACTTAGGATTGCATTGGCTTTTTTGGCTGCCGCCGTACACTGGATAGTATAAGATGGTATAAAGTCTCCTGCTTTGAGCAGAGGGGTAGACCAGAAGACCTTGAGGTCCCTTTCTATGAAAAGCGCCTCCCAGCCCCCATCTGAAATAAAGACAACCCAGCCGCAGGCCACGGGGCGTTTCCGGCCATGCCCTCCAGAGGGCGCCCGAGGCGGAGGCGGAGTCCCACTCAGCAGAGCCGGAAGGAGCGACCCTAACATGGCGGGGCTCAGAAATGGCGCCGCCACGTGGTGCCCTGATCCAAGATGGCCGCCGCGCCTTCGAGCGGGGCGTGTGACGCGGGGACGAAGCGGAGGGAGGGGGAGGGCTCGTCGGCCTAGAAGGCAGCCGCCCTCCCCCCCTCCCCCCGCCATGCCCCGCCGGTTGGAGCGGCTGGCCAACGTGGTGTTGCGGGTGCCCCCCGTGGTCCTCCTGGACCTGCTGTACCGGTGGGACGTGCGGGCCTTCGCCGACGCGGGGCGCCCCTTGGCGGACCAGCTTCAGCTGCGGGGAGCCGGCCTCTGGAGCCTCTACTACGCCGGTGAGGGCGCCGGAGGGGCGGAAAGGGCATCACCCGGAGAGCCCTCGGGTCGCCCCTTCGGCCAGGGGTGGGGGAGGGACTCCACCTCCCATGGGGCGCGGGAGGGGCTGGGAAGAGTTGCAAGGGGGTGGGGACGGAGGGAAACTCCAGAAGGAAGGAAGGGGAAGCGCAACCCACCAAAGGAGACGTGGATGCAGAAGGGGGGGGGGAAGGCGGGACAGCCTGACTGGGCTGCCGCCCCTTCCCATACAGACACACATAGCTCGACCTGGGAAATGGGGCAGGGTCTCCCTCTTTTTCTGCTTGACATGCACACAAACACACACACACACACACCCTCTACCTGGGAAATGGGGAAGGGGACACACACACACACACACACACACACACCCTCTACCTGGGAAATGGGGCAGGGGACACACACACACACACACACACACACCCTCTACCTGGGAAATGGGGCAGGGGACACACACACATACACACACATACACCCTCTACCTGGGAAATGGGGCAGGGGACACACACATACACACACACACCCTCTACCTGGGGAATGGGGCAGGGGACACACACACATACACACACACACCCTCTACCTGGAAATGGGGCAGGGGACACACACACATACACACACACACACACACACCCTCTACCTGGGGAATGGGGCAGGGGACACACACACCCTCTACCTGGAAATGGGGCAGGACACACACACACACACACCCTCTACCTGGGAAATGGGGCAGGGGACACACACATACACACACACATACACCCTCTACCTGGGAAATGGGGCAGGGGGCACACACACACACACACACACACACACCCTCTACCTGGGAAATGGGGCAGGGGACACACACATATACACACACACACCCTCTACCTGGGGAATGGGGCAGGGGACACACACACATACACACACACACACCCTCTACCTGGAAATGGGGCAGGGGACACACACACATACACACACACACACCCTCTACCTGGGGAATGGGGCAGGGGACACACACACCCTCTACCCGGAAATGGGGCAGGACACACACACACACACACACACCCTCTACCTGGGAAATGGGGCAGGGGACACACACATATACACACACACACCCTCTACCTGGGAAATGGGGCAGGGGACACACACACATACACACACACACACACACACCCTCTACCTGGGGAATGGGGACACACACATACACACACACACACACACCCTCTACCTGGGGAATGGGGCAGGGGACACACACACCCTCTACCTGGAAATGGGGCAGGACACACACACACACACACACCCTCTACCTGGGAAATGGGGCAGGGGACACACACACATACACACACACACACACACTCTACCTGGGAAATGGGGCAGGGGTCTCCGTCCTTCCTTGTGGGTCGAGGGGCTCTGGTGATCCAGGCAGGGTGTGGGGAGGTTCTGAACTTTTTCGGAAGGCTGACAAACATTTTATTTGTTTCATTTCTTTATTTGTATGTCAAACATGTGCAAGGCGACAAGTGTGAGTAGGGAGATAAAACAAGGACACAGGGAGCTCAATGGGGAGAGGGGGGGGTCCTTATGCAGGCCCTCCCCCCATTTGCAACATCCCTGCCAACCATGGAGGGAAAACCGAGGAGGGTGTGTGTGTGTGTGTGTGTGTGTGTGTGTGTGTGTGGAGGGGGCACTTCACGTCCACCCGCATCCAGACAACCAACCTTGGTCCTCGATTTACAACAGTTTGTGTGACCGTTCAGAGTTAAAATACCACTGAAAAGACTTATGACCGTGGTTCTACCCCCCCCCCCCCCGTCTTATGACCGTTGCATGGTCCTGTGGTGTACATTAGGATGCTTGGCACCTGATTCACATTTATGACGGCCGCAGTCTCCCTGCGGGGGGGGGTGATGGTGGTCAGCGATTTCCTCTTTCGTGATGGTGAAAAACGGATTCACATTAACATCCGTTTTACTCACCGTAACAGCTGCAGGGATTTGCTTAGCGGTGGCAAGAAAGTTTGTAAAACGGGGGCAAAGCTTGCTTAACAAGTGTCTCGCTTAGCAACGGGCTCAATTGTGGGCGTAAGTTGAGGACTAGCTGTATTTTATCTATGAAAACCTGCAACGCCCACCCACCTGGCTGCGGCAGCATCTGGGGGCCGTTGGCAAGGAGATCAAAGCAAGAGTTAAAACAAATGTCTGAAACGCGACTTTCTCCCCTCTTGTCTGAGGTCACCTGCTGTGCCTGATGGTCTTGGTGCTCCCGCTCCTCTCCCTGGTGCAACTCTACCTTCACCTGCTGGCCCTGCTGCTGCTCTACCTATCCCACCAGGTAGCCTGGTAAGACGGTGCTTCCTTCCTCCCCCCCCCCCCAGGAAAGTCCATGGGTTGACTTCTGGCTTTGGAAGCCCACTGGGGATACCTTGTGCCAGGCACACTCACCTGAGCCTGGCCTACCTTGCAGGGCTGTTTTTATTTATATACTAGCTCGATACTCGTGCTTCGCTACAAAACTATGTGGTCGGGCTTAGTTTTGGGGGAGGAAAATAAGGAGTGGGGGGGGGGAATTGTGCCTCTGCCTACCAGCATCCATCAGTATTCATTTGGCTAGCGTCCTGTCAGTGTGTCAGAGAGTTGAGGGCTGTTTGGTAACTGAAAGAGTATTTGCTGTGTGAGCCAAGAAAGAGACAGCAAGGAGCCTGGGCGTGGCTTAGCTGAACTGTTCTGTACTAAAGCCTCACAGTTGCTGCTGTGAAACTAAAACTGAACCTCCTCTCCTCTGCTTGTGTTTTGCATTTGGAACAGATTTCTTTTCAGGTGGGGAGGCGGAGTAGAACTCCTTAGCATCAGAGCGTGTTAATAATAATAATAATATAGGAAATACTAAATGCTCTGATGGTCATTTCGAAAAATCCTTTCTTAGTGAGCCCCTAGGAGCCAAGAGGAACAGACGTGCCAATTTCAAGTTTGTAGGCTGTACAGTTCTGGAGATTTTGTGATGATGTGTGAGGGGTATTTCGTTTTTATATATATAGATTAAATTTAATTAATTAATTAAAGATACTGGCTTTATAAAATTCATTCTTTCATTTATTAAATTATTGATGCAGTTTATTGATTTAAATGCACTGTTAGGTTTATTACATTTTTTTCAATACATTAATTTCTTACATGTATGACATACACATTTCTTTAGTAATTTACATTTGCCTCTTATTGGTTACATTTGTTTATTACATTTTATGACATTTATTTACTAACGTTTTACATTTGTCTCCAAACTTGGCAACTTTTAAGATTTCTAATGGACTTCAGCTGTCTGGGGAATTCTGGGAGTTGAAGTCCACAAATCTTAAAAAGTTGCCCTGTTTGGAGAGCACCTCCCCACCGCACCCCCATCTAGGTGGCTAACTGGGGAATTCTGGGAGTTGAAGTCCACGTAGGTTAAAGTGCCCAAGGTCGAGAAATGGGGAATAGGGGAATGCTGTACAGACAATTGAGCAGGCAACATTGTGCTTATGTCTCCTTGGTGTCCCCCTCTTGCTTTTCCAGGGACTACATAGACCATGAGGTGGAGCGTGGATTCCAGGGCGCCATCTATGAGGACCCAGTGGCCTTTGGGCACTTTGCCACTGCAGTGACTGGTGAGGAATGGGGGTGGAAGGTGGTTTGTTGTGGGACGGAAGGGTGATCTCCTGATGGTCTCCCTTGGTTGGCGTGTTGTTGCAGGGGCTGAAGGGGAGTGGGTGGGTTGCCAAGGCAGAGCATGGCTTTAGTTGTAGAGTATTTGGGGAAAAGAGAGGGAGAGGAGGGAGGAAGGAAGGAGAGAAAGAGGGGGAGGGGGAGGAGGAAGGGGGAGAGGAAGGGAGGAGAAAGAAAGAAAGAAAAGAGGCAAAGGGAGAGAGGGAAGCAAGAAAGGAAGAAGAAAGGGAAGGAAAGAGACAAAGGGAGAGAGGGAAGGAGGCAAGGAGGGAACGAAGAAAAGAAAGGAAGAGAGGAAGAAGACAGGGAGGGAAGAAGGAAAGAAGGAGACAAAGAGGGAAGGAAGGAAGGAAAGAGGAAAGAAGGAGACGGAGGGAAGAGAAGGGAAAGAGAGGAAGAAAGGAAAGAAAAATAGAAAAGAGATGGGGAGGAAGAAAAGAAGGAGACAAAGAGAGGGAAGGAGAAGGAAGGAAGGAAAGGGGGAAGGAAAGAAAGGAAGGAGACAGAGGGAAGGAGAAGGAAGGAAGGAAAGAGGGAAGGAGAAAGGAAAGAGGAATTGAAAAGAAGAGAGGAAGGAGATGGAGAGAGAAAGAAAGGAAAGAAAAAGAGAAAAGAGACGGGGAAGGAAAGAAAGGAAGGAGACAAAGAGAGGGAAGGAGAAGGAAGGAAGGAAAGAGGGAAGGAGAAAGGAAAGAGGAAATGAAAAGAAGAGAGGAAGGAGATGGAGAGAGGAAGAAAGGAAAGAGAAAAAGAGAAAAGAGATGGGGAAGGAAGGAAAGGAAGGAGACAGATGGAAGGAGGGATGAAGGAAGGAAGGAAAGAGAGAGAGAGGGAAGAAAGAGAAAGAAGGAAGGAGAATATACAGCGATGGAATGGATAGAGGACTAAGGGAAGGAAGGAAGGAGGGAAGGAAGCAGGGAAAGGGGAAGGGAAGAAGGTATGAGTCAGTCTTGTTCTGCCTGGCCTATTGGTGGCCATTTTCTTGGCAAGGCCTTTCGAAAGAGGGTCCGATTTGAGGGCCTCCTGAACGACTGGCCCAAGGCTATGGGTGCCGGCAGGAGGGAAAGGCAGCCCAGGAGGAACCCTCCCCTCCCCTCACTTGGCCAAGTGGGCAATCTGTGGGAGAGGCTCTTCACACACACACACACACACACACACACACACACACACACACACTCGGTCTGCGTCCTTCCCAGGGCAGGTTGCGGTCATCGCCCTCTGCGCTCTGCTGCTGAAGACCCGGCAGGTGGGGCTGCTCTGCGCCCCGCTCCTCCCGCTGGCCGCCCGGCTGTGCTGCCTCCCGGCCCAGGCTCTCCCTACCGTCAGCTCCTGCGGGGCGATCGTGGCGGCCCTGCATCTCCTCTATGGGGCAGCTTCCTACCTCCTGGGGCTTCTCCGCACGGCTGCAGCAAGCTGCCAAGAGATCTTCCAGGTAAGGAGGGGTGGAGGGGTTCCTGCAGGTGTTCGATGGGGGGGGGGGGTCTCAGCCTGCCCTTCACTTCCTTTCCCTACCAAGCCCTCCTCCTCCTCCTCCTCCTCCTGGCCACTAACCCCACTCCCTTTTTTAGCACTGATGACGTTCCCTAGTTGGGTCATGAGAGGTCTGCAAGAAAACCACCAAGCTCAGAGAGCACCAAGGACCCCACATTCCTTCTCCTCCTCTTCTAAAGTCCCACTCCCTTCTAGCACTGATGATGTTACCTCCTTGGGTCTTGAAACGTCTACAAGCTCTGAGAGCACCAAAGACCTCCCTATTTCCTCCTCTTCCCTCCTCCCCCCAGAGCCCCTTCTGTTCCTCCCAGGGTGGTTTTTCCAGGGCAGCCTGGGGCGAAGAGGGCTTGACAGCTGGGTGAGGAAGGCCCCCCAGGAGGGCAACCACCAACCCTGGGGTGGGAGAGGCCCTCCCTGCACCGTTCACACTTCCTCCTCCATCCGAGCTCCTCACCTCCCTCCCCGGAAGACCTTTCTCAGCTGCCCGCATCGAAGGGTCGTTGTGCTCTCCTCCTCCACCCCCTTAGCAAACCCCCCCTTGGATGCTGGCAAGGTGTTGCCAAGCCCCCCACTCCACCCTCACGGTCTTCCTTTGCAGGACCCCGAGGCGCATCGTATGGTGAGCCTGGCCGGGTCCCTCTGGAGGCGGCTGGCTGTGCCGCTGGTCTTCTCCGCCTTCTGGCTGGCCCTGTTTGCCCTGCAGATCCTCACCCTGGCCTCCTCCTCTTCCTCCTCCTCCTCCGGCCACTTTTTAGCCCAGCAGGGCTGGATCTTCCTCTTCCTCAGCAGGTAGGAGCTGCACCTGGGGACAGGGGCGGTGAGGTTGATGGGGGGGGGGGACACACCTGCTGTCCAAAAGAGGCAGAAGCAGCCCTGGGGCAGCTGGTCCAGCAGGTCCCTCTCTTCGGCTTTCCCAGCGTAGCCAAATGCTGCAGCACCCCCTACTCGCTCATCGGACTCACCTGCACCGTCTCCTACGTGGCCCTGGGGATGCTCCAGCTGGCCAGGCTCTACTTAACCGGCTACGGGGCCTTCCAGGACGGCAGCGTCACCCACAGGTGAGAGCCTCTCCCTCCCTTTTTTCGCTTTCTCTCTCCCTCTGATTCTCTGGCTGTATCTCCCTCTCTTCCTTCTTTCTCTCCCTCTCTCCTTCTCTCTCCCTCTTTCCCCTCTCTTCCTTTATCTCCCTTACCCTCTCTCTTCTTTCTCTCCCTCTCTCCTTCTCCCTCTCTTTCTCTCCTCTCCTTCTCACTTCCCCTGTCTCTCCCTTTCTCTCCTCTCCTTCTCTCTCCCTCTTTCCCCTCTCTTCCTTTATCTCCCTTACCCTCTCTCTTCCTATCTCTCCCTCTCTCCTTCTCCCTCTCTTTCTCTCCCTCCTTCTCACTTCCCCTGTCTCTCTCTTTCTCTCCTCTCCTTCTCTCTCCCTCTTTCCCCTCTCTTCCTTTATCTCCCTTACCCTCTCTCTTCTTTCTCTCCCTCTCTCCTTCTCCCTCTCTTTCTCTCCTCTCCTTCTCACTTCCCCTGTCTCTCTCTTTCTCTCCTCTCCTTCTCTCTCCCTCTTTCCCCTCTCTTCCTTATCTCCCTTACCCTCTCTCTTCTTTCTCTCCCTCTCTCCTTCTCCCTCTCTTTCTCTCCTCTCCTTCTCACTTCCCCTGTCTCTCTCTTTCTCTCCTCTCCTTCTCTCTCCCTCTTCCCCTCTCTTCCTTTATCTCCCTTACCCTCTCTCTTCTTTCTCTCCCTCTCTCCTTCTCCCTCTCTTTCTCTCCTCTCCTTCTCTCTCCCTCTTTCCCCTCTCTTCCTTTATCTCCCTTACCCTCTCTCTTTCTATCTCTCCCTCTCTCCTTCTCCCTCTCTTTCTCTCCCTCCTTCTCTCTCCCTCTTTCCCCTCTCTTCCTGTATCTCCCTTACCCTCTCTCTTCCTATCTCTCCCTCTCTCCTTCTCCCTCTCTTTCTCTCCCTCCTTCTCACTTCCCCTATCTCTCCCTTTCTCTCCTCTCCTTCTCTCTCCCTCTTTCCCCTCTCTTCCTTTATCTCCCTTACCCTCTCTCTTCTTTCTCTCCCTCTCTCCTTCTCCCTCTCTTTCTCTCCTCTCCTTCTCTCTCCCTCTTTCCCCTCTCTTCCTTTATCTCCCTTACCCTCTCTCTTCCTATCTCTCCCTCTCTCCTTCTCCCTCTCTTTCTCTCCCTCCTTCTCTCTCCCTCTTTCCCCTCTCTTCCTTTATCTCCCTTACCCTCTCTCTTCCTATCTCTCCCTCTCTCCTTCTCCTCTCTTTCTCTCCCTCCTTCTCACTTCCCCTGTCTCTCTCTTTCTCTCCTCTCCTTCTCTCTCCCTCTTTCCCCTCTCTTCCTTTATCTCCCTTACCCTCTCTCTTCTTTCTCTCCCTCTCTCCTTCTCCCTCTCTTTCTCTCCTCTCCTTCTCTCTCCCTCTTTCCCCTCTCTTCCTTTATCTCCCTTACCCTCTCTCTTCCTATCTCTCCCTCTCTCCTTCTCCCTCTCTTTCTCTCCCTCCTTCTCTCTCCCTCTTTCCCCTCTCTTCCTGTATCTCCCTTACCCTCTCTCTTCCTATCTCTCCCTCTCTCCTTCTCCCTCTCTTTCTCTCCCTCCTTCTCACTTCCCCTGTCTCTCTCTTTCTCTCCTCTCCTTCTCTCTCCCTCTTTCCCCTCTCTTCCTTTATCTCCCTTACCCTCTCTCTTCCTATCTCTCCCTCTCTCCTTCTCCCTCTCTTTCTCTCCTCTCCTTCTCTCTCCCTCTTTCCCCTCTCTTCCTTTATCTCCCTTACCCTCTCTCTTCCTATCTCTCCCTCTCTCCTTCTCCCTCTCTTTCTCTCCCTCCTTCTCTCTCCCTCTTTCCCCTCTCTTCCTGTATCTCCCTTACCCTCTCTCTTCCTATCTCTCCCTCTCTCCTTCTCCCTCTCTTTCTCTCCCTCCTTCTCACTTCCCCTGTCTCTCTCTTTCTCTCCTCTCCTTCTCTCTCCCTCTTTCCCCTCTCTTCCTTTATCTCCCTTACCCTCTCTCTTCCTATCTCTCCCTCTCTCCTTCTCCCTCTCTTTCTCTCCCTCCTTCTCACTTCCCCTGTCTCTCTCTTTCTCTCCTCTCCTTCTCTCTCCCTCTTTCCCCTCTCTTCCTTTATCTCCCTTACCCTCTCTCTTCTTTCTCTCCCTCTCTCCTTCTCCCTCTCTTTCTCTCCTCTCCTTCTCTCTCCCTCTTTCCCCTCTCTTCCTTTATCTCCCTTACCCTCTCTCTTCCTATCTCTCCCTCTCTCCTTCTCCCTCTCTTTCTCTCCCTCCTTCTCTCTCCCTCTTTCCCCTCTCTTCCTTTATCTCCTTACCCTCTCTCTTCCTATCTCTCCCTCTCTCCTTCTCCCTCTCTTTCTCTCCCTCCTTCTCACTTCCCCTATCTCTCCCTTTCTCTCCTCTCCTTCTCTCTCCCTCTTTCCCCTCTCTTCCTTTATCTCCCTTACCCTCTCTCTTCCTATCTCTCCCTCTCTCCTTCTCCCTCTCTTTCTCTCCCTCCTTCTCTCTCCCTCTTCCCCTCTCTTCCTGTATCTCCCTTACCCTCTCTCTTCCTATCTCTCCCTCTCTCCTTCTCCCTCTCTTTCTCTCCCTCCTTCTCACTTCCCCTGTCTCTCTCTTTCTCTCCTCTCCTTCTCTCTCCCTCTTTCCCCTCTCTTCCTTTATCTCCCTTACCCTCTCTCTTCCTATCTCTCCCTCTCTCCTTCTCCCTCTCTTTCTCTCCCTCCTTCTCACTTCCCCTGTCTCTCTCTTTCTCTCCTCTCCTTCTCTCTCCCTCTTTCCCCTCTCTTCCTTTATCTCCCTTACCCTCTCTCTTCCTATCTCTCCCTCTCTCCTTCTCCCTCTCTTTCTCTCCCTCCTTCTCACTTCCCCTGTCTCTCTCTTTCTCTCCTCTCCTTCTCTCTCCCTCTTTCCCCTCTCTTCCTTTATCTCCCTTACCCTCTCTCTTCTTTCTCTCCCTCTCTCCTTCTCCCTCTCTTTCTCTCCCTCCTTCTCACTTCCCCTGTCTCTCTCTTTCTCTCCTCTCCTTCTCTCTCCCTCTTTCCCCTCTCTTCCTTTATCTCCCTTACCCTCTCTCTTCCTATCTCTCCCTCTCTCCTTCTCCCTCTCTTTCTCTCCCTCCTTCTCACTTCCCCTGTCTCTCTCTTTCTCTCCTCTCCTTCTCTCTCCCTCTTTCCCCTCTCTTCCTTTATCTCCCTTACCCTCTCTCTTCCTATCTCTCCCTCTCTCCTTCTCCCTCTCTTTCTCTCCTCTCCTTCTCTCTCCCTCTTTCCCCTCTCTTCCTTTATCTCCCTTACCCTCTCTCTTCCTATCTCTCCCTCTCTCCTTCTCCCTCTCTTTCTCTCCCTCCTTCTCTCTCCCTCTTTCCCCTCTCTTCCTTTATCTCCCTTACCCTCTCTCTTCCTATCTCTCCCTCTCTCCTTCTCCCTCTCTTTCTCTCCCTCCTTCTCACTTCCCCTGTCTCTCCCTTTCTCTCCTCTCCTTCTCTCTCCCTCTTTCCCCTCTCTTCCTTTATCTCCCTTACCCTCTCTCTTCCTATCTCTCCCTCTCTCCTTCTCCCTCTCTTTCTCTCCCTCCTTCTCACTTCCCCTGTCTCTCTCTTTCTCTCCTCTCCTTCTCTCTCCCTCTTTCCCCTCTCTTCCTTTATCTCCCTTACCCTCTCTCTTCCTATCTCTCCCTCTCTCCTTCTCCCTCTCTTTCTCTCCCTCCTTCTCACTTCCCCTGTCTCTCTCTTTCTCTCCTCTCCTTCTCTCTCCCTCTTTCCCCTCTCTTCCTTTATCTCCCTTACCCTCTTCCTATCTCTCCCTCCTTCTCCCTCTCTTTCTCTCCCTCCTTCTCACTTCCCCTGTCTCTCTCTTTCTCTCCTCTCCTTCTCTCTCCCTCTTTCCCCTCTCTTCCTTTATCTCCCTTACCCTCTCTCTTCCTATCTCTCCCTCTCTCCTTCTCCCTCTCTTTCTCTCCCTCCTTCTCACTTCCCCTGTCTCTCTCTTTCTCTCCTCTCCTTCTCTCTCCCTCTTTCCCCTCTCTTCCTTTATCTCCCTTACCCTCTCTCTTCCTATCTCTCCCTCCTTCTCCCTCTCTTTCTCTCCCTCCTTCTCACTTCCCCTGTCTCTCTCTTTCTCTCCTCTCCTTCTCTCTCCCTCTTTCCCCTCTCTTCCTTTATCTCCCTTACCCTCTCTCTTCCTATCTCTCCCTCTCTCCTTCTCCCTCTCTTTCTCTCCCTCTTTCTCACTTCCCCTGTCTCTCCCTTTCTCTCCTCTCCTTCTCTCTCCCTCTTTCCCCTCTCTTCCTTTATCTCCCTTACCCTCTCTCTTCCTATCTCTCCCTCTCTCCTTCTCCCTCTCTTTCTCTCCCTCCTTCTCACTTCCCCTGTCTCTCCCTTTCTCTCCTCTCCTTCTCTCTCCCTCTTTCCCCTCTCTTCCTTTATCTCCCTTACCCTCTCTCTTCCTATCTCTCCCTCTCTCCTTCTCCCTCTCTTTCTCTCCCTCCTTCTCACTTCCCCTGTCTCTCTCTTTCTCTCCTCTCCTTCTCTCTCCCTCTTTCCCCTCTCTTCCTTTATCTCCCTTACCCTCTCTCTTCCTATCTCTCCCTCTCTCCTTCTCCCTCTCTTTCTCTCCCTCCTTCTCACTTCCCCTGTCTCTCTCTTTCTCTCCTCTCCTTCTCTCTCCCTCTTTCCCCTCTCTTCCTTTATCTCCCTTACCCTCTTCCTATCTCTCCCTCCTTCTCCCTCTCTTTCTCTCCCTCCTTCTCACTTCCCCTGTCTCTCTCTTTCTCTCCTCTCCTTCTCTCTCCCTCTTTCCCCTCTCTTCCTTTATCTCCCTTACCCTCTCTCTTCCTATCTCTCCCTCTCTCCTTCTCCCTCTCTTTCTCTCCCTCCTTCTCACTTCCCCTGTCTCTCTCTTTCTCTCCTCTCCTTCTCTCTCCCTCTTTCCCCTCTCTTCCTTTATCTCCCTTACCCTCTCTCTTCCTATCTCTCCCTCCTTCTCCCTCTCTTTCTCTCCCTCCTTCTCACTTCCCCTGTCTCTCTCTTTCTCTCCTCTCCTTCTCTCTCCCTCTTTCCCCTCTCTTCCTTTATCTCCCTTACCCTCTCTCTTCCTATCTCTCCCTCCTTCTCCCTCTCTTTCTCTCCCTCCTTCTCACTTCCCCTGTCTCTCTCTTTCTCTCCTCTCCTTCTCTCTCCCTCTTTCCCCTCTCTTCCTTTATCTCCCTTACCCTCTCTCTTCCTATCTCTCCCTCTCTCCTTCTCCCTCTCTTTCTCTCCCTCTTTCTCACTTCCCCTGTCTCTCCCTTTCTCTCCTCTCCTTCTCTCTCCCTCTTTCCCCTCTCTTCCTTTATCTCCCTTACCCTCTCTCTTCTTTCTCTCCCTCTCTTTCTCTCCCTCCTTCTCTCTCCCTCTTTCCCCTCTCTTCCTGTATCTCCCTCCCCCTCTCTTCACTCTCTCTCTCCTCTCTTCCTATCATTCTCTCTCCCCCTCTCTCCCTTCCTTTTTCTCTCCCTCGTTCCTCTCTCTCCTTCCCTCTGTCTCCCTTCCTGTATCTCCCTGTTTTTCCCTCCTCTCCCTCTCCCTTCTTTTTTGTTTCTCCTCTCTCTCTTCCCCTTTCTCTCCTTCTCTCTTCTTCCTCTCCTCTCTCCCACCCTCTAGAAGACCAGTCCCTAGAGACCTATAAACAGGTGGCAGCCCCCGAGGGCTGGGATGGAGGGTGGGCTACAATATCTCCCCACCTCCTTCTGCTGACCCACCAGTACTTTCCATCTCCTTGACCCCCCCCCCCCTTTGATTCAAGATTTTGACCCACAACTAAGCCAATTCTTCAATCCCTCGGTCAAAACCCGCCATCAGCAGACAGTCCTCGACTTATGACCAAAGTAGTCTTCGACTTAACAACAGTCCATTTAGGGACTGCTATGAAAGTTTACAACGGCACTGGCAAAAGTGACTTACGACCACTTTTCACACTTCTGACCGTTGCAGCATTCCCCCGAGATCAAAATCCAGGCGCTTGGCACACGTGACTTATATTTACGATGACCGCAGTGTCCCGTGGGTCACGTGATCCCCTTTTGCGACCTTCCAGCGAGCAAAGTCCCCCGGGGGAAATCCAGGTTCCCTTAACAACCGTGTGACTTGACTTAACAAATGCAGCAATTCGCTTAACAACAGTGGCAAGAAAAGTCATAAAATGGGGACCAAAGCTCATGTGAACGCATGTTTCATTTAACGTTGGGCTCAGTTTCGGTCTCCAGGACTTCCTGTACAACCCAGCCCAAAATTTCCCATTGCCAAGCGAGACAGCTGTCGTCTCATTTTACGACTCTTTTTTTTTTTTTTTGCTGACGTAGTTTGGGTGAATCATGGCGGTTGTTAAAGTGAACCATGCAGTCATTAAGTGTTGTGATTCACTGGCAGCAGGTGCGGACAGCTGAGGTCTCGGAGAGCGAGGACTCAGATGAGGGGCCTGTATGTGATGCAGGGAGGGGCCAGGACCCTCAGGGAGGGGAGTGCGGCCTTCGGAGATTGGGGAGGCTGGCAGCAGTGAGGAAGAGGACCCCGAGGAGCCTGTGCCCAGGGTGCGTGCGCGCAGGGCAGCTGCAGCAGCACGGGCGACTCAGGAGTAAGGCTGCAAGGTAATGGCCCCTCCCTTAAGAGATAAAAGCCAGCTGAGAAACCAGAGTTCTTTGCAGGAAGCAAAGAAGTTTTTGTACTCAAGCTTTGTGGACGTTCGGACTATCTTGGTTGGTGTTTGGAGACTCTTTGTGTTTGGAATATTTCTTAGTAACTTTATCTCGTGTTCTTGGCAGCTTTGCACCACCGTGGCAAGGCTCGTTCTTATCAGTGATGATTAGTTTGAAACAGCCTTTTAACTGGGAAGGAACAGAATTTGTAAAGAATCCTTAAAAGGTTTTGCTGTTACCTCCGTTTGGTGTTTGTTTCCTTGGAACAAGATTTGGGTCAGAACCTTAAGCGAATCTGCCTGAGAAAGTCACAAAAGAGATCGCCTAACCCCGCAGGATCATTTTCATAACTAGACACGCTGGTTGCTAAAATGCCTGGATTTGGGGCCACACGTGACCGTTGGGAAGGCTGCAATAGTCGTTAAGTGTGAACAAGATGGCTGTAAGTCCCTTTTTTTTTCCCCCAACGCTGTTGCAACTTTGAACAGCCGCTAATTGAACAGTCATAAGTCTGGGTTCCCTCCCCCCCCCCCGCAGAGAGTTGCTTTTCCAAAGAGGCAGCTTTCTCTTCTCATCCCAAGACCGTTGTGACAGTCACTAAACGAATGATCATAACTGGAGGACTACCAGGTTTTACCCTGCATCCCGAAACCCACCTGCGAGGGGGTTTCCAAAAATGCTTGGCTCACCTCTCCATCCCTTCCGCCCGCCCACCCACTCAACCATCCCTTACAGGGGTGTGACGGAAGGGGTGACGCTGTTGTTGCTGGCCATCCAGACGGGCCTCCTGGACCTTCAGCTCCTCCAGAGGACTTACCTCCTCACCATCATCTTCTTCATCGTGGCCACCTCCACTCTCCAATCGGCGACTGAAATAGCTGAGCCGGTCGTTTTGGGTCTGGGGGCGTCGCAGAACAGGTGAGGAGAGGAAGGGGTTTTTCCAATGATAGTCAGAGGGTATAATAAGCCATCAAATCATACTAGGAAACAGTCGATATAAATCTTTAGGATACAAGCGACAAAGTTATAGTCCTACAGTCACAAATGGGAGGGGATGGGTGATAAGAAGTGATGGGAAGATTAATAGTAGTGCAGACTTTGTCAATAGTTGGACAGTATTGAGGGAATTATTTGTTTAGCAGAGGGATGGCATTCGGGGAAAACTCTCCTTGTGTCTAGTTGTTCTGGTGTCCCGTGCTCTATAGCATCATTTTGAGGGAAGGAATTGAAACAGTTTATGTCCGGGATGTGAGGAGTCTGTAGATATTTTCACAGCCCTCTTTTGAACTCGTGCAGTCAGTAAACAGGTCCTCGATTGAAGGCAGATGGGTAGAAATTGTTCTGTCTGCAGTCCTAATTCCTCTCTGGAGTCTGTGTCTGTCCTGTTGGGTTGCAGAACCAACCCAGGCAGTTCTAGAGGTGCAGACGACAGACTCCATCATTCCTCTGTAGAACTGGGTCAACAGCTCCTTTTGGGCAGTTTGAGCTTTCTGAGTTGGTGCAGAAAGAACCTTCTTTGTGGGGCTTTTTTGATGACGTTTTTGATGTTGGGTGTCCATTTTAGGTCTTGTGATATGATAGAACCTAGAAATTTGAAGGTCTCTACTGTTGATACGGTGTTGTCTAGTGTTGTAAGAGGTGGTACTATGGGAGGGTTTCTCCTAAATTCGGGTAGTTTAGCAACTGACTCACATTTACAACCATCACAGCATCCGGGGGGGGGGCATGATCCCCTTTTGTGATCTCCTGACTAGCAAAGTCGGGGGGGGGGGAGTCAGATTTGCTTAACGACCGCGTTCCTAGCTTCCCAACTGTGGGGATTCGCGGTGGCAAGCGAGGTCGTAAGATGGGGCAAAACTCACTCCGCAACTGTCTCACTTGAAGCAACGGAAACGTCGGTGGTGGTCAGAAGCCGAGATCTACCTCCCTGGACGCCATCTTAACCCTTCTGGCCCTGAGCGATGGGGTGGGTGCAGGGTTCACAAGCGAGCCTGGGTTGGCCAATCCAACCCCCCCCCCCTTTCTTGCAGGAATTTCTGGAAGCACTTCCGTGGGGTGACCCTGTGCCTTTTTCTCCTGGTGGTTCCCGGCTTCATGGCCTACAAGATTGCCCACTTCTTCCAGCCAGACTTCTGGCTGCTGATCCTCATCTCCAGCTGCATGTTGACTTCCCTGCAGGTATGGCTCGGCATTCCCAAATCAGAATGGAGCTGGAGGGGGACCTTGGAGGTCTTCTAGTCCAGTGGTCTGTGAGAAAATTTTGGTGATCCGCAGAGAAATGTCCCCCCCCCCCCCAAAGCAATTAATCCAGGCTGTGCAGGAACACAAGGCTGTGCCGCCCACATGGCCCGCCCACCCGCTGGCCCCCACCCTTCGGCCGAGCGCAAACCGTGAGTAGAGCCATGCGAGCTGGAACTGGGAGAAGATGAGACCAATGGCAGGGGAGGGAAATCCGCCCTGGGATGGCTTGCTTGACGTCGGTGGGAAAGTCGGTCCCATAATCCAGAGCTGCAGGAGTCCCAGGACAGGCCCTTTGGCTATCCCGGAGCGGCTGCTCCAGTCCGCGGCAGGCCGGTGCACCCAGGTGGAGGAGTAGCTGCTCCGGGATGACCGAAGGGGCCAGTCCTGGGACTCCTGCAGCTCTGGAATATGGGACCGACTTTCCCACCGACGTCAAGCAAGCCACCGTCAGTTCAAAATCCATATTAGTGGTCCGCAGGGGGGGTTAAAATTGTGAGTTTGGTGGTCCCTGAGGTCCCAAAGGTTGGGGAGCCCTGTATCTAGTCCGGCTCCTGGCTCAAGCTGGCGGCCCTTGACCACTTCAGAGAAGTGACTGCTCAGGTTCTTCTTTAAAAAAAAAAACCTCCAGTGATGGAGCACCCACAAATTCTGGTGGCAAGGAGTTCCACTGGTTAAACGGTCCTCCCTGTCGGTAAATTCCTCCTTCGTTCCTGGTTGCTTCTCTCCTTGATTAGTTTCCATCCGTTGGTTCTTGTCCTGCCTTCAGGGGCTCCGGCGGACACAGGGTGAAATTATTAAAAATAAAATAAAAAACAGAATAATTGGGCTGGAAAGGACCTTAGAGGCCTTCTAGTCCAACCCCCTGCTTAGACAGGGAGCCCGATACCACTTCAGACAAAGGGCTGTCCAATTTCTTCTTAAAAACCTCCAGGAATGAGGCTCCCACAAACTTCTGGTGGCGAGCAGTTATATTGGAAGACTGCCCTCATGTGCCCCCCCTTTCCCCTCCCCCCCCCCCGGTCCTTTTCTTCTGAACTTTTGTAGAAAGCAGAATGACAAGAGTTGGAAAGGACCCGAGAGGTCGTATAGTCCACCCCCCACCACACCCTACACCGGGGTGTGTGTGTCAAACTCGATTTCTTTGAGAGCCCCATCAGGGTTGTGTTTGACTTGGAGGGCGGGGGAAGGTTTGAGGAGGCCCCGTGGCCGGGGTGGGTGTGGCCAGCATGACATCACTTGTGTCGGGTGGGTGCGGGGTGGCCTGTGGCAGCTTGAGGGCACGTGTGGCCCTCGCGAGCTCCGTTTTGGCCGGCAGAGGCCCTGCGGGCCGGTCCTTGGCTCTTTCCAAGGCAGCCCCGTGGGCCGGATCTAAGCATCAACGGGGCCTAGATCCGGCCCCTGGCCTTGAGTTTGACACCCTTGCCCTACGCCGTTTCTAACAGAGGGCAGCCCAGTCTCTCCTTGAAAGCCTCCAGGGATGAAGCCCCCACGATTTCTGAACGCCAGAATTGGAAGGGACCTTGGAGGTCATCCAGTCTAACCCCCACCCCCACCCCAAAAGGAGACACTACCTACACCATTTCTGACAGGTGGCCGTCCAGTCTCTCCTTGAAAGCCTCCAGGGATGAAGCCCCCACGATTTCTGAACGACAGAATTGGAAGGGACCTTGGAGGTCATCCAGTCTAACCCCCACCCCCCCAAAAGGAGACACTACCTACACTATTTCTGACAGGTCCAGTCTCTCCTTGAAAGCCTCCAGGGATGAAGCCCCCACAATTTCTGAATGACAGAATTGGAAGGGACCTTGGAGGTCATCCAGTCTAGCCCCCACCCCCCCAAAAGGAGACACTACCTACACTATTTCTGACAGGTCCAGTCTCTCCTTGAAAGCCTCCAGGGATGAAGCCCCCACAATTTCTGAATGACAGAATTGGAAGGGACCTTGGAGGTCATCCAGTCTAGCCCCCACCCCCCCAAAAGGAGACACTACCTACACTATTTCTGACAGGTCCAGTCTCTCCTTGAAAGCCTCCAGGGATGAAGCCCCCACAATTTCTGAATAACAGAATTGGAAGGGACCTTGGAGGTTCATCTAGTCCAAGCCTCCCACCCAGCCCCACCGCCCAAGCCGGGAACCCCACACCAAAATCTGACAGAGGGCAGCTCTTTTTCTCCTTGAAAGCTTCCAGGGATAAAGCTCCTCCATCAGGCCCAGCCAGGTCTTCGGGCTCCCCCAAGTCGTCGGGTAGGAGCCAACCTCACTTCCCTGCCCCCCCCCCCCGTAGGTGATGGGGACCCTCTTCGTCTACGGCCTCTTCGTGGCTGAGCTCCTCCAGAAGACCCCCATGGAGAAGATGGACGAGATCCTTTACTGTGTCCAGGCCGTCAGCCGGGTGCTCGAGTTCCTGGTGGCCCTGTGCGTGGTGACCTATGGCGCCTGGGGGTCCATCGTGGGGGAGTGGACGTGGCTGGGGGCCTCGGTCATCGTTATCCACTGCTACTTCAACGTCTGGCGGAGGGCCCAATCCGGCTGGCAGAGCTTCTCGCTCCGCTGGGAGGCGGCCAAGAAGATCGGCTTGCTACCCGGGGCTACCCGCCGGCAGCTGGAGGACCACAATGACGTGTGTGCCATCTGCTTCCAGGTGAGTCCTCCCCTCACCCTCACCCTCACCCTGAGGTGTGGCTGGTGGCCCCCCGCCCTGATGGGCTTTGTAGTGTAATGCATCTGAAGGACAAATGGCTTGAGGATGTTTTCAACTCTGGGCAATGGGTCCTTTTTTTCAAGAGACCACTGGATTTTTCCGGTTTTTCTCTGAAGATGTTTCGCTTCTCATCCCAAGGGGCTTCTTCAGTTCTGACTGGATGGCAGGGAATGAAAGGATTTCTACTCCTTGCAGACAGCTGGTCATTTGCATCCTTTTAGAGAGACACTGAGGCCACTTGGAGGTTTGTCTGTGTCCTCTGTTGTCCCAAAGGTGCGTTTTTTAAGGAGGCCACTGGACTTTCTTTTCTCTGAAGACGTTTCGCCTCTCATCCCAAGGAGTTTCTCCAGCTCTGACTGGATGGAGGGGAATGGAAGGATTGATACTCCTTGCAGACAGCTGGTCATTTGCATCTTTTTAGAGAGACGCTGAGGCCACTTGGAGGTTTGTCTGTGTCCTCCGGGTCACCTGAGTGGTGCAAATGGGTGTGGAGCCTCCTTGGAACTGCTGAAAGGACGGTGTTGTAAAAAGGTTCCACACCCATTTACACCACTTAAGTGACCCTGATGACATAGACAAACCTCCAGGTGGCCTCAACGTCTCTCTAAAAAGATGCAAATGACCAGCTGTCTCAACGGCTGTCAGTTGAAACTATTAGCAGCCGCTCTACATCCTCTTTTCTCCTGTCTACAACACCGTCCTTTCAACAGTTCCAAGAAGGCTCCACACCCATTTGCACCACTCAGGTGACACCCCCCCCCTAAGGACACAGACAGACCTCCAAGCTGCCTCAACGGCTCCCTAAAAAGGATGCAAACGACCAGAAATCCTTCCATTCCCCGCCATTCATTCAGAGCTGAAGAAGCTTCTTGGGATGAAAAGTGAAACTTCTTCAAAGAAAAAAACAAGAAAGTCCAGTGCCCGCTTGAGGGGGGAAAAAAAACACTTTTGACACAACCTGGATGACTCGTTCATTCATCTTCCACGGATTCTGCAGTCTCTTTAATTGACATTGAATCACACAAATACAAATAACTTTCGTTCATACTTACGGCCGTTGTGCCTTCCCCACAGTCACATGATCTAAATTCAGACGCTCAGCAACCGGCTCATACTTACAACGGGCAAAGCGTCCCTGTGTGTGTGTTTGTGTGTGTGTGTGTCATGCCGATCTCCTTTTGGCAACCTTCTGCCAAACTAAGTCAACGGGAAAAGCCAGATTCCCTGAACAAACCGTGTGACTAACTTAACCGCTGCAGTGATTCGTTAAACAATGGTGGCCAGAAAGGTCGTAAAATGGGGCACAACTCAGGTCAAGGGGTGAAGCCAGATTTCGCTTAACAATGGTTTCACTCGTTTAAACAACGGCAGGGATTCAATGGAAGAGCTCTGGCAAGGGGGGATCCTAAAATGGGACGGAACTGACTTAAGGACCGTCTCGCTTAGCGACAGAAATGTTGGGCTCAATTGCGGTCATAACATGAGGACTATCTGTATCCCCTCAAGTTCACCATAGCAAGATCTTTATTCCAGATGAAATATTTGTATTTATATCCGGGGTGGTTTTTTTTTTCCTTAGCCATATAAATTCTGCTATTCTTTATTCAAATCGTCCAAAAAATAAAATAAAAATCCCCAATTTTAGCGGCACCGTTTGAAATAGATATAAAAGTTTGGGTAATATGCTCATTTTTATAGTTGCTATCCATTCCAATAGCAAGAGTGGTATTTTGGCCCATTTATACAGATCTTTTCGGATTTGCAATATTATCTTAGCATAATTCTCTTCCTTTATAGAAGAGCATTTCGCTGTGAGCCAAACTCCTAAATACTTTACTTTTATTTTATTTCTTTTGCTATCTGCATCCCTAGTTCATGTTCTAATTCTTCATTTTGAGTCTTGGTAAGATTTTTTTAAAAAGTTATTATTTGTGTCTTTTCCTTATTAATTTTTAAGTCCCGCTACCAATTGTGGTCGCAACACAAGGACGATTTGTATCCCCTCAAGTTCACCATAGATGAATTATTTGTCATTCTTGGATGTGGCTGAGATCCATCCTCGCCAAGCTTTGATCCACCTCTCCTCCTCACCTTCCTTTTCCTGTCTCTCTCTCTTTTTCCCCCCCCAGGAAATGACCCTCGCCGTGATCATGCCCTGTGGCCACTTCTTCCACAAAGGCTGCCTTCACAAGTGGTTCTACGTGCAAGACACCTGTCCTCTCTGCCACCAGCCGGTTCAAGTCCCGGCTGCCCAGAAAGTCCAGCGAGACGACGTTGAACCAGAAGGGACACCCCAGCCGGAGTGTGGAGAGCCCATCAGCCACCAGAACACAGCGGAGTCCCACGATGACGAGCTGCTGGACTCTGGGATGTCCAGTTGCCCTTTGCCAGCGGGGTCTGCTGGGGAAGACCCCCATTGGGGTTATCCCCATCCAGGAAGGACCTCCCTCCCGGGAAAAGAAAATGACCAGCGGCCTGTGCTGGAAAAACTCGAGGACCGGTCTGTGGGGCAGCACCCTTCCCAAAGTGACCTGAGATTACCCAGCAGGCCAACAGATCCCGGTCCCCCTTGGCCCTCGGCTCCTCGGGGTGCCAAGGGGCATCGGGAGAGGCCCAGGTCAACTGCCAGCCACCCTGCAGCCCCGGGCAGCGATGCCCAGACGGCGGGCGAGATGTGGGAGAAACTGGACACTCCCTGTGAGCCACTGGACAGTCTCAGCCACAGCCTCCCCGCTTTGCTTCCTGACCCTCGGCCGACATTCGTGGGCATTTCTCCCGAGAAACCCTGCGTCCCATAACCTCCCTTCCTATTTCCCTTATTTCCTATTTCCCTTACCTTGTGAGTTGCCTTTTTTTTTTTTTTTTTGGCCCGTCTCGCTCATTTTTCGAACCGTACAAAGGTTTTGCTCCATTTGCTCCGTTCATCTTTTTTTTTTTTAGGATCAGGAAATCCATTCTCCAAACATGGCAGGCTGACTTAAGCTTGCTAGCTCAGCCCTGCAGCTTCCTCGTGTGTGTTTTTTTTTGGGGGGGGGGGCGGAAGGGGGTAGGAGGCAGAGGATGGCATGTTGACAAGGCAAGGAACTCACCAGCAAAATCCTCCCAGGGGGTGACCCAGCCCATTGAGGTCACAAAGCACAAGAGAGGTGTGAATTCCTCTCTTTTTTTAATCGTCTTCTGCCCATTGTGCGTTGTGGTAGAGTTGTGTTGCAGAAGATCTGTCCCCGGCTGGGGTTTGTTGCTCTTTGGATGAATAAAGCAAGGGATTCGCAATATTGTACGGGCAACTTTTTAAGACCTGTGGACTTCAATTCCCAGAATTCCCCAGCCAGCTGGCTGGGGAATTCTGGGAGTTGAAGTCCACACGTCCTCAAGTGGCCACAAAAAATTGGTACCTGTGAAATTCTGGACAGGTGTGGACTTCCGGTGTGCAACCAGGAAAAAGAAGGGAAAAAACCCACAACTGGGCATATAGGGTAGATTCTGTAAAATAATAATAATAATAATAATAATAATAATAATAATAATAATAATAATAATAATAATAATAATGTCATTAATCCCAAAGTGGGAGCGGGGGGAAATACCTCAATCACCACCTTTCCCCCCCCAACCAGCTTTAGAGAATTGTCAAATCCTGCAGAATCGACAAATTAAAACTCGACGGGCCAAAGTGGGCTTAACTTTACCAAAGAGACTTTAATCACACCGGTGGACTTTTTTTTTTTTAATAAGGGTGAAGGGAGAAGAAAGAGTGGGTTTGTCAAAGGACGGGCAGGTTTTGTTACGAGTGGATTCTTTTTGACCCTCTAAAATATCTCCGTTGTGACCCAAGGCGATGCTCGGTTGTGTTCCTTGCTCCCTGGTGTGCGTTGCGTGTTTGTGAAGCAAAGGTTGGTCGCTGAACTTGCCTGCAGAAGTTTTGGCGGCTCCCAACACTTGAGGTGTTTTGTTTTTGTTTTTCATTAAAGAAAGAGACAGGATACGCCATTCGTCTGGAACGGTTTAGGTCTCCCGCTTGAGCAGCGGGTTGGACTAGATGGCCTCCAGGGTCCCTTGCTATTCCACTCCCAAAACTTGGCTCCAAAGGACAATCTGCACTCTTCTGGAGAAGCTGCTTTCTCGAAGCCAGGTGCGTTTCCTGTTTTCTTCGCAACTCAGCCGGGTTTCCGGTTGCCACCACACAACCGAGTTGTGTAACTCGGTGCAACAACTGGGCCTGCGAAGGGATGCAGAAGCATTCTTCCCAGGGGTGAGTAGCCTGCCCGTTAATCTCGGAAACCAGCATGCCCAGCTGGGGAAGTTTAAATGAGTTCTGTAGCCTTGGAAGATAGTGGACTTCACCTCTATATATACAGGTGGCACACATGATACGCTATATGAATACAGCAAACCCCGCTCCCTTCTAATACTGATGATGTAACCTAGACAGAGAAGGAAATGTCTGCAACAAAAGAGCCAAGCTCAGAGAGCACCAAGGACCCCCGCAGATTTCCTCCTCACAAAACTCCTAGCACTGATGATGTTACCAGGTTGGGTAATGAAACATCTGCAAGGAAACAGCAAGCTCAGAGAGCAATACCCGATAGTCGTCCATCCTTCCTCCTTCACCATCACTTCCTCCCCCTCTTTCTTCTCTTCCTCCTGCTCCTTTTATCTTCCTCCTTCAGCTCCACTGTCTTCCAGCACTGCTGATGTTACCTAGTTGGGTAATGAAATGTCTGCAAGGAAACAGCAAGCTCAGAAAGTGCCAAGGACCTCACACAGTCCTCCTCAAACCCCACTCCATTCTTGCACTGATGATGTTACCTAGTTGGGTCATGAAACGTCCTCAAGAAAACAGCCAGCCTCAAAGAGCACCAAGAACCTCACAGTCCTCCTCCATTCCTCAAACCCCACTCCCTTTTGGCACTGATGAGGTTACCTAGTTGGGGAATGAAACGTCCACAAGGAAACAACCAAGCTCAGAGAGCATCAAGGAATCCAGGATAGAATCCTTTTGTGAGTCTCGGTGCTTTGAGCTTGTTTCCTTGCGGACGTTTCATTCCCCAGCTAGGTAATCTCATCAGCGCTTCCGTTGGGGTCTCTTCCATTGGTCTATTAAACTTGTAAGTTTTTCTTTTTAAAAATTATATAAAAAAAAAAAAAAAGGCTGTGCATTGAATGGTTTTGGAATTAATACAAGGACTGGGTTTTATCCCTCGCCCTCCCTTACAAAACAACGGACCGGGCTTTGGAGATTTTGAAATTAAATGTTTTGGAAGCTGGTTTCAGGCCAGGCGCGCCATTACAAAAATAATAAGCTGCTGAAATTCACAGCGTGGAAGGAGAGAAAGTGGAATTTTGTTATTTCCTTCCTTCCTGGCCTTTCTGCTTGGTTTCTCCAAGTGTTTTTTTTTCTGACGCAACCAGGGCAATGGCATTTTGAGTCGGAGCCATAATCATTTTAGTGTAATGGTTTCTGCGGAAATCTATCCGAGCGTTGCTGTCTTTCCAGCTACGCCTAACATCAAGTTAACCTGGCCTCTCCCTGATTGGCTAGGACATCTCCCAGAATTCTTAGCCAGCCATGGGGCAGAAAATAACCAGGAATTCTGAGAAATATACTCCCAGAACATCCCTGCAATTGATTGGAGAAGACGACCGTAAGCGCCATGTCAATACCTGCTGAAGATACTCTGCTAGCTGTTTACGGTTAGTGCTCGATTTACGACTACAGTTGAACCAAACATTTCTGCTGTTAAGCAATAGAATTTGGAAACTTGTATGCCGCTTCACAGTACTTTTACGGCCCTTTCTAAAGCGATTTACAAAGTCAGCTTCTTGCCCCCCCCAACAATCTGGGTCCTCATTTTACCGACCTCGGAAGGCTGAGTCGATCTTGAGGCGGTCAGGATTGAACTGTCAAGTCAGCAGAGTCAGCCTGTAATGCTGCCTTCTAAACACTGCGCCGCCACCACGGCTCCGTAAGTGAAGACGTTTAAGTGAGTTTTTGCCCCATTTTACAACCTTTCTTGCCACTGTTGTTAAGCGAATCCCTGCAGGGCTCAGAAAGTCGTTGAGGCCACTTAGAGGTTTACCTGTGCTCTGAGGGGTCACCTGTATAGCACAAAGGGGTGTGGAGCCTTCTCGGAACTGCTTACAAAGGACCGTATTGAAAACCTGTGAACTGCTGGTTTAAAAGAGAGGTCAAAGAGGCCACCTAGGTTAATATTAGCAGATTAACAGAGTTGGAAGGGACCTTGGAGGTCTTCTAGTCCAACCCCCTGCTCAAGGGGACTCTATACTATTTCAGATACTAGGTGGCTGTCCAGTCTCTTCTTGAAAACCTCCAGTGATGGACACCCACAACTTCTGGTGGGAAGCTGTTCCACCGGTTAATTATTGTTTTCTCTGTGAGCAAATTTAATTCCAGATGGCTTTTTCTCCTCGATTAGTTTCCATCCGTTGCTTCTTGTTCTACTCTTGGGTGCTTTGGGGAAAAGATTGATCCTCTCTTTTGGGGGGCAGCCCCTCAAATACTGGAAGACTGCTATCCTGTCACTCCAGTCCTCCTTTCCACTAGACTAGACCTATCCAATTCCTGCAACCATTCTTTATATATGATTTATTCTCCAGTCCTCTCATCACCCTGGTTGCTCTTCTCTGCACTCTTTCTAAATCTCAACATCTTTTTCATAATGGGACCAAAAACTGTGGCATTCTAGGTGTGACCTTACTAAGGCTTTATGTCGAACCAGCCCTCTCTCAACCAAGCGGGGGATGGAAGTACAACACCACCCATCTCCTGTTTCCAACACGATCCTTTCAGCAGTTCCACCCTCAGGACACAAGTAAACCAAGTGGCCTCAAGGACTCTCTGAGAGACTACCAATGACCCGAGGACTGCGAGGACTGCAAATCCTTCCATCCACCACCATTGAGTCAGAATCAAAGAAGCTTCTTGGATGAAAAGATGAAAAGTCTTCAAGGAAAAAACAAAACAAAACAAGAAAGGCCAGTTGCCTCTTGGGAAAAAAAAAAATTAATAAATCACCTTTGGGACTTGTAATATTTTCCAACCACTCTCCACCTCCAGCATTGTGCAGAGCATAATAAGAGTGGTTGGTAGGTAGTGCTTCTGCCCAGCAGCTGCTACCCAGTGGGATAGAGAAGAAAAGAGGAACTTAAATTATCCACCATAAAACTGTAAGGATAAAACTCTGCACAAATTTCATCCTTGCAGATAAATAGTTCGATCATCTGGTTGTGACAAATTACAGGGGCCTTTTTTTTTTCTGCCAACTCAGCCCTGGAGGAATGCAGATTAAAGAGACTTTGACGAAAACCCTTTGAGAGTTAGGGCCTTCCTACCTCCTCCACCAGGGAGAAAGCATCCATCACTAAGAGGACATCCGTAGACATCCTAAGTTCTTGATTTAGGCCAGACATGCTCACCATGGTCTCAGCTGTTGAAGTTCTCCAGCGGTTTGGTGGTCTTCTAGCTGAGCTTTGACCTTCGGGTTTCTTCAGATAGCCATACCAGAAGGAGCTGGCTTGTGGGTCCCCTCGAGAGACCTAATGGGTAGGAATTCTGAAATCCTGGATTCCCTTCATCCCACATGTGCAATAGTTAGTGTGGAGGAAACACCAAGTGCTTCTTTACACAAGGTCAAGCAATCTTGGGGGTGGGGGGATAGGTCTTCCAAAACCACATGTCCATCTCCCTTTCCTCCTCCTCCTGCCTGGACATAAAAGTCCTTCTCAATTAAAGCTTGGCTCCAGATGATGATGTCACATTGGTTTCTTGACAGGTGAGGTGTCCACTCAACCTCCTGGCGTCTGTTGGGACCTTCTCAGTGGGCTGGCTGACTTGAATCTATTCCTCCAGGTGGGAGTAGAAATATAGGTACAGAGGTGGTATATTCAGCCAGTGCTGACCAGTTCAGGAGAACCGGTAGCGGGAGTTTTGAGTAGTTCAGAGAACCCGCCAATCCCACCTCTGACTGGCCTCCCCAACCCCCATCTCTTCTCTCTGCCTCCCATTGAGTCCCAGCTGATCAGCTGGGTCTCCTTTGGTTGCCCTGCTCAGGAGAATGGAGCTGGAAAGCAGGTTAGTGGGGTGGGGAGGGAAGGGAAGGGGGATTTTGCAGTATATCCTTCCCTTGTCCTGCCCATCAAGCCACACCCACAGAACCAGTTGTAAAAAAATAATTGATTCCCACCACTGTACAAGTAGTCCTTGACTTACAACCATTCACTTAGTGACTGTTCAACCACTGCAACGGAACTGAGAAAAGTTCATATACATACACACACTGTTATGCTATATATTAAAAGCAAACAAATGAGTTACTTATAATAATAAAATTGGGAATTTAAAAATCTAATCAATAAATTTATTAGAAAGACATCTAGATAAAGTGAGCCAGAATAGGATGCGAGTACAGATAGTGAAATTTTAAGAAAATAATTAAACCTGCTAGAAAAGTAGATAACTAAATGATTTTTTATTTTTTTTTTGAAAAAAAAGGATTAAAGCTACTGAGGTCTCCTCCACCTCACTCTGTCCCTCCAGCTAAGCATGTGCAAAACTTAGCATAGGCGGTTCTCAACTTACAACTGCAATTGAGCCCAACATTTCCATTGCTAAGTGAGGCACCAAGTTTTTTTGTCCCATTTTATGACCTTTCTTGCCACGGTTGTTAACTGAATCACTGCAGTTAAGTTAGTCACATGGTCATTAAGTGAATCGGGCTTCTGCATTGAGTTTGCTTATTGGACAGTCGCAGTAGTGACCTGATCCTGGGACCCTGCAAAACCATTGTAAATATGAGTCAGTTGCCAAGCATTTTGATCCCTTGATCCCCCGGGGGATGCTGCAATGGTCATAAGTGTGAAACACGGTCATAAGTCACTTTTCTCATTGCCGTTATAACTTCGAGTGGTCACTAAGCAACTGCTGTATGTTGAGTGTCTATAATGCTTAAAAATAAAAAGTCCAGGGAATAAAATCCTGCAAATGTGAGGTGCTGCAACCCCCCTTATAGCAGAGGTCTCCAACCATGGCAACTTTAAGCCTGGTGGATTTCAACTCCCAGAATTGAAATGGCTGGCTGGGGAATTCTGGGAGTTAAAATCCGCCAGGCTTAAAGTTGCCAAGGTTGGAGACCCCTGCCCTATAGAGAGTTTCCAAGCGCTTTTTGTGTGTGTGTGAGAGAGAAAAGAGATGTTGTAGGATACACAACAGGGAGTGCAAGGGCAATTCAGTAGGAGCTGGCTGAGGCCCTTTGCAAACTTGGCTACCTTGGCACACACCGGCTGGCTTCAGACAACTCGTCAAACCTGGTCCCTGGCAAGCCAACCTGCAACCCCATTCGCATGCCTTGCAAGGCTCCCCCAAACGATCAGCTCCTCCACAGCTGAAGAGAGTGGGGGAACCCCGTTTTCCCTGCTCGCTCGCCCTCCTCAGGATCGAAGCCCTTTCTTTAAATCCTGGCGAGTCGTCTGAATGCGAAAGGGACTCCAAGCCTTTGGGGGGAGAGATTGCAGGACTGTTCTTAGCAGGGAGAAGGAAAGGAAGCGGTTTGGGGGTGTGTGGGGGGGCTGCGGCTAGGGCCCTATGAAGGGGTGGGGGTCTTGGGGGAGGGAGAGTCCTGGGGGAGGGGGAGATGGATGGGGGCGGGAGGGGGGAGCCTGCGAAACTTTGAGGAGAGAGAGAGAAAGATGCACTTTCCGAGGCTGGAGACTTGGGGGGCTGCGAAGGGGAGGGGGGGCGAGGAAGCAAGGATGACCGGGGAATGGAGGAGGGGGGGTCTCCGCCTGGCGGCCGAGCCCAGCGCGCCCCTCCCGCGGTCATCACCGCCGCCGCCGCCTCCGTCCGTCCCCTGGAGTCCGCCCCTCCCCGGATGATGTCAGCCTGCTCGGCCCGGTGGCTGCAGCCCCCTCCTCCCTGGGGAGGCGGAGGGAGGCGGCATGGCCCGGCTCGGCCCGGCCGGAGGAGGAGGAGGCGGCGGCGGCGGCCCGGTCCCTCTGCGGCTGGAAGCTGCGCCCGGGCCCGCGCCTCACTGGTTGGCGGTGCTGATGGTGGTGCTGCCGGACGAAGCGGACGAAGAAGACGAGGAGGAGGAGGAGGAGGACGGCGGGCAGCAGCAGCACGGCGGCCAGGCCGGCCGTCGGAGGCAGCAGCAGCGGCAGCGGCGGCGGCGGCGGAGGAGGAGGAGGCGGCTGCGGGCGGCGGGCGCTCCAGCCGACGGGCTGCTCCCAGGGGACCCGCGGCGGCGGCGGCTGCTGCTGCTGCTCCTGCCGGCTAATGGGGGGGGCGGAGGAGGAGGAGGAGGAGGAGGAAGAAGAAGCCCCGGTCCGCTCTCCGACCTGCCCGCGGCTCCGGTAAAGTCCGCAGCCGGCGAGACGAGGGAGGAAAGGAGGGAGGGAGGGAGGGGAGACCCCCGACCCGTCCCCCCCCGACCCCAACTTTCCCTCCACCCTCCCCCCCCTCCACCCCACCCATCCCGGCTTGGACGCTCGCTCACCTGCGGCGGACCGGTGGGGTCTGCCTCCCGGGCGCGTTCCGCTCCGGTGGTCCCTGTGGCCCGGGAGGGGGGGGGAGGCAGACCTGCCTGCTAGCCCGCTGCTTGCCTCGCCTGCCGCTCGCCGGCCTCCTCCTTCCCCTCCTCCTCCTCCTCTTCCTCCTCCGGCCCCCCGCCCTTCCCCACCCCTCCCTCTCCCCCTCCCTCCCTCCCCGGGGGCTTCTTACTCTCTGATTCCTCCATCCTTCCCCCGCCGAGGCGTCCCCACCCAGAGCTCGCCTCCCGCCTGCCTGCCCCGCCGCCGCCGCTGGCAAGCCAGCAAAGCATCCCCGAGCCCGGATTGTCACCCCGACACCTCGTGGCGGCGGGAGCGGCGGCGGCGGCGGCGGGCAGGTGGTGGCTCGAAGGCAGCCCCCCTTTCTTCCCACCCCCAGATTGGGCTGGGGGGTCTCGGCCGGCGCTCAGCCTCTGCCGTCCCCTCCCCTCCAGCCCCCGGGGTCCTCCGGTCAGCGTCGGAGAGCTGCCGGCCCCGGAAAGCCAGGAGACCCCAAACTTTCTTGCGAGCGTCCCCCTCCCCAACAAGCCCCTGCTTGGGGGCTGGGATTGTTTTGGTTGGAGGACGGCAGGCGCGCGCCCACCCGACAAACACACACACACACAAATACAAATACACACCCCTCCCGACGCTCGCTAAAAAGCAGTTTTGATGTTCTCCATCCAGGAGAGCCTGGCCAGAGGGGGGCTGACCATGAAAGAAGAGCCCCTGACCGGAGGAGGTGGACTCTCGGCGGTCAGGTCTTGGATGCAAACCACTGGCGTCCTGGATGCCCACACGGCTCTGCAAAGGTAGGACGCAAGAGACGCGCCCCCCCCCCCCCGCGCCCCAAACCCTTCTCCTTTTGAACTCCAGCCGGCGACCCCGTTCCCTCTCTCTCTGTCTCTCCCTGCCTCAGTTTCCCCTCTGGTTTAGGCACCCGCGCGCGGAGCTTTTGACTGCCTCCTCCTGCGGGAGATGGGAGCTGTAGTCAGGGCAGGAGAGGGTACCTCCCTCCATTAGACACCCCACACACACACACACACCGCCTCAAAATTACCAAAGGGCTTCGGAGTTAGAACCTGGTCTTGGAAGTGGCAGAAGGAGAAAAAACAGGAAGGTTGATTTGCTAAGCGATGCAGAACTTAGAACATAGAATAACAGAGTTGGAAGGGACCTTGGAGGTCTTCTAGTCCAGCTCCCTTGCTTGAGCAGGAGACGCTTGATTGAATGGGCGCAAAGAGTGGGGCCGGGATTGGGAGAGGGTCATTGTGAGGATCAGCACTCTCGGTGGGGGGCTAAGCAGCTGACACCCCACCCCTGAAATACTCAAGTGGTGCTCCTCCCAAGACCACCAGGTCCTCCCTGAAAGTCCCTGCAGGAGATGACAACCGTTGTGCGAGGATGACGACTCGGGGTGGCTGATGTGAGGTTTCTTTCGGGTGATTTGGAAAATGTTCCTTGAAAGTAAAATAACGCTTCTGGGTGGAAAACCCAGAAAGAATTCAGGCTGAGTTCTCTTTTAGTGACACCCATCCCTGGCATTTTTTTTTTCAACTTTCCAGCTATCTTCTAAACTTCCTTTTTAAAGAAAGAAAGAAAGAAAGAAAGAAAGAAAGAAAGAAAGAAAGAAAGAAAGAAAGAAAGAAAGAAAGAAAGAAAGAAAGAAAGAAAGAAAGAAAGAAAGAAAGAAAGAAAGAAAGATAGATATG
This sequence comes from Hydrophis major, assembly GCA_033807585.1. NCBI lineage: Eukaryota > Metazoa > Chordata > Lepidosauria > Squamata > Elapidae > Hydrophis > Hydrophis major. Next base: position 5,504,608 of record CM066333.1, on the reverse strand, counting down.
GACGGACGGACGGACAGACAGACAGACAAAATTCTGTAGCTTTAACCATCTTTCTGGTTCTCAAAACAGCGAAAGGATCTCTGTCTATATTTATATTTTTCTTTGTTGTTGGACTTGCCAGCATCACAAATCCACCTCCCTTTCGGTCTTTGCTTTCTGTCTGCCTCTTCCTGCTTGTCAATAAACGGGGGGTGGGGGGCGTATGCATGATTTCTCCCAGGGCTTGGTGGGCAGGAGAGTTCGCTCCTTTGGATTCGGATTGATTTTCTATCGATCGCAAATGTCCCCTGACCTTTGACATCCAATCTTGCTTGGCACAGAGTTCAGCTTGGTTAAACAAAGGAAATCGGAATTAGGTTGCATAGCTAATGAATGAGGAGGGGGGGAAGGAAGAGAGAGAAAGATGAGTTCCCCCTTCCCAATCCATTCCCCCCAACCCCTAAGATTCCCACATCTTGGCATCTGCCAGTTAATAGAATATCAGAGTTGGAAGGGACCTTGGAGGTCTTCTAGTCCAGCCTCCTGCTCAAACAGGAGACCCTACACCATTTGAGACAAGTGGCTGTCCAATCTCTTCTTAAAAGTCTCCAGTGATGACTTCTGGTGGCAAGCCCTTCCACTGATTAAATGTTCTCACTGTCAGTAAATTTCTCCTTAGTTCTAAGTTGCTTCTCTCCTCGATTAATTTCCATCTATTGCTTCCTGTCCTGCCTTCGAGTACTTTGGCTTGACCCCCACTTCCTTGGGCAGCCCCCCCAATATGGGAAGATGACTGTCATGTCTCCCAAGTTCACAGCTTCATCACCTTGCTGCCAGTCTTCCCCGTTGGTTTGAGCTTGAGGATGGGATACCAGGTCTGTATCCTCCTTTGGCCAATGTGCACTGTCTGAAGACGATGCCCCGTGAACGAATCCTGCAACGCAATTTGTAAATTCACTGGTGCTTTCTCATTGTCCAACTGTTCTATAATTGATCCAATTCTTTCAGCGCTCTCTTTCCTGCGCCACACACAAATATTTCAAGCCTTTCTGCGGCCTTACAGATTCATCTTTAGTTAAACGTTCAGTACAGCTTTATAAGGCCTCGGTAAGACCACACCTGGAATGTTGCACCCAGTTTTGGTGGCCACAATATAAAAAAGATGTGGAGACTCTGGAAAGTGTGCAGAGAAGAGCAACAAAGAGGATTAGGGGACTGGAGGCTAAAACATATGAAGAACAGTAGCAGGAACTGGGTATGTCTAGTCTAATGAAAAGAAAGACGAGGGGAGACAGGATAGCAGTCTTCCAGTATTTGAGGGGCTCCCACAAAGACGAAGAGTTCAAACTATTTTCCAAAGCACCAGAAGGGAAGACAAGAAACAATGGATGGAAACTAATCAAGGAGAGAAGCAACGTAGAACTAAGGAGAAATTTCAGTTAAAGGAATTAACCAGTGCAAGGTCTCCCGAAGTTGGAGATGCTCCGCCACTGGCTGTTTGTGAAAAGAGATTGGACAACCATTTGTCTGAAATGACATAGGGTCTCCTGCTTGAGGAGTGGGCTGGACTAGAAGACCCCTTCAAACTCTGTTATTTTGTAACCATAGAAGGTAGCAGGTAATGAGAAAAAAATTAGAGGCTATCTCTATCATGTCAGGATAGGGATTAGAGGGGGGGAGGAGGATTAGAGGGGAGGAGGAGGAGGAGGAGGAGGAGGAGGAGAAGAAGAAGAAGAGGAAGAGGAAGAAGAAGAAGAAGGAGGAGGAGGAGGAGGAGGAGGAGGAGGAGGAGGAGGAGGAGGAGGAGGAGGAGGAGGAGAAGAAGAAGAAGAAAAAGAAGAAGAGGAAGAGGAAGAGGAAGAGGAAGAGGAAGAAGAAGAAGAAGAAGAGGAAGAGGAAGAGGAAGAGGAAGAGGAGGAGGAGGAGGAGGAGGAGGAGGAGAAGAAGAAGAAGAAGAAGAAGAAGAAGAAGAAGAAGAAGAAGAAGAAGAAGAAGAAGAAGAAGAAGAAGAAGAGGAAGAGGAAGGAGGAGGAGGAGGAGGAGGAGGAGGAGGAGGAGGAGGAGGAGGAGGAGGAGGAGGAAGAAGAAGAAGAAGAAGAAGAAGAAGAAGAAGAAGAAGAAGAAGAAGAAGAAGAAGAAGAAGAAGAAGAAGAAGAAGAAGAGAAGGAGGAGGGAGAAGAAGAAGAAGAAGAAGAAGAAGAAGAAGAAGAAGAAGAAGAAGAAGAAGAAGAAGAAGAAGAAGAAGAAGAAGAAGAAGAAGAAGAAGAAGAAGAAGAGGAAGGAGGAGGAGGAGGAGGAGGAGGAGGAGGAGGAGGAGAAGAAGAAGAAGAAGAAGAAGAAGAAGAAGAAGAGGAAGAGGAAGAGGAAGAGGAAGAAGAAGAAGAAGAGGAAGAGGAAGAGGAAGAGGAAGAGGAAGAAGAGGAAGAGGAAGAGGAAGAGGAAGAGGAAGAGGAAGAAGAAGAAGAAGAAGAAGAAGAAGAAGAAGAAGAAGAAGAAGAAGAAGAAGAAGAAGAAGAAGAAGAAGTTGTTGTTCACTCTTGTGATTCTATGGACCAACCTTTCCAATTTTGTGCTGCTTCTCTTCAGTTCTTGCAAAAGATATTCCCCTTTTTTTCTATATTTTCTGCAGACCATCCACTCCAGAGCTGCCTTGTGCCATCAGGTTGAGTGCAAAGCAAAATGTCTCCTTTAAACCCCCAAAGCCATAAAGTTTTGATGGTCGTCTGATCTTCAATCACGGCTAGCCAAGAGGCTGGGAAGGTTCGCCCGAGGTGACCTATCCCGTTGTTGGAGATTTAATCTGGTTCTCCTTTCAGCGTGCAACAGGTTTCTAGATTGCGGTTCAGGTCTCTGAGCCAGGCAGGGCTAGGCTGCTTCAGCCGAGTCCTCCAAAGGCATTATGTATGTAGATCCGGCTTTGTGGATGACAGTCGGTCAAGGAGCACTGAAAGAAAATGCATTTAGCCATCACTGGATCAGGCCAGAAGTGAAGACAGTGTCCTAAAAGAATAGAGGTAGGGGCCCCACCGGGCTCAAGAAATCAACATTGCAACAAGTGGAACAGGATTTAGCCCTTTTTAATCTGGCTTTGAAGATGACTTCTTTTTTGGGGGAGGGGAGAAAGACCTTGGGAAAGGTGGAAGCAGAAGGGGACCACAGAGGATGAAATGGTTTCTGCCGTGTTTCTCTGGAGTCTAGGCAGTGGTGGCAATATTTCCCTTTTTCCAGTTTTTGCTCCGGAGCAAAGCTTTCCAATTGCTAAGTGAAATCTGACTTTCCAAGGAGTCACTCTGGAAAAACACAGCAGTGGGTCATTACAAGCATCCACATTTTTGAAATATTCCTCATTCTTGTTTGAACCATCTGGGCTGAATTCATTCAGAAAGAAGCCTTGCTGTCTTAAATTTTTTTCTTTCTTTTTTTTAAAAGTCTGCCTGCCTGCTTCTCTCTCTTTGTCTGTCTGTCTGTCTGTCTGTCTGTCTGTCTGTCTATCTATCTATCTATCTCCTACCTACCTACCTACCTACCTACCTACCTATCATCTATATCTATCTCTATACCTCTTACCTACCTACCTACCTACCTATTCTTCCATCCATCCATGTGTCTGTCCATCCATCCATCCATCTATCCATCTATCATCTGTTTCTCTCTGTGTGTGTTTGTCTCATCTCTCTCTATCTCTATCATCTATCTATCTCTGCCTCTATCTATCTATCTATCTATCTATCTATCTCCATCTCTCTACCTCTTACCTACCTACCTATTCTTCTGTCCGTCCATGTGTCTGTCCGTCCATCCATCCATCCATCCATCTATCCATCTGTTTCTCTCTGTGTGTGTTGTCTCATCTCTCTCATCTCTCTCTCTCTCTATTATTTAACTATCTCTGCGTCTGTTTATCTATCTATCTATCTATCTATCTATCTATCTATCTATCTATCTATCTATCTATCATATATATTCATCTCTCTACCTCTTACCTACCTACCTACCTACCTATTCTTCCATCCATCTGTGTGTCCGTCCATCCATCCATCCATCCATCTATCATCTGTTTCCTCTCTGTGTGTGTTTGTCTCATCTCTCTCTCTATCATCTCTCTCTCTCTATTATTTAACTCTCTGCTATCTATCTATCTATCTATCTATCTATCTATCTATCTATCTATCATCTATATCCATCTCTCTACCTCATACCTACCTTCCTATCTACCTATCCGTCCATCCATCCATCCATCCACCCACCCATCATCTATCTATCATCTGTTTCTGTGTGTGTGCATGTTTGTCTCATTCCTCTCTATATCATCTCTCTCTCTATCTATATATCTCTGCCTCTATCTATCTATCTATCTATCTATCTATCTATCTATCTATCTATCTACCATCTATCTCATCTATCTGTTTGTCTATCATCTATATCTATCTGTCTGTCTGTCTATCTATCTACCTATCTAATCTGTCTGTCTGTCTATCATTTATATCTGTCTATCATCTTCCTCTATTAATTTATATCATATCATATCATATCTATCTATCTATCTATCTATCTATCTATCTATCTATCTATCTATCTATCGATCTTCTATCTATCTATCTATCTATCTATCTATCTATCTATCTATCTATCTATCTATATCCATCTACCTCTTACCTACCTACCTTCCTATCTACCTATCCGTCCATCCATCCATCCATCCACCCATCATCTATCTATCATCTGTTTCTGTGTGTGTGCATGTTTGTCTCATTCCTCTCTATATCATCTCTCTCTATCTATATATCTCTGCCTCTATCTATCTATCTATCTATCTATCTATCTATCTATCTATCTATCTATATCCATCTACCTCTTACCTACCTACCTTCCTATCTACCTATCCGTCCATCCATCCATCCATCCACCCATCATCTATCAATCATCTGTTTCTGTATGTGTGCATGTTTGTCTCATTCCTCTCTATATCATCTCTCTCTCTATCTATATATCTCTGCCTCTATCTATCTATCTATCTATCTATCTATCTATCTATCTATCTATCTATCTATCATCTATCATCTATCTATCTATCTACCATCTATCTCATCTATCTGTTTGTCTATCATCTATATCTATCTGTCTGTCTGTCTATCTATCTACCTATCTAATCTGTCTGTCTGTCTATCATTTATATCTGTCTATCATCTTCCTCTATTAATTTATATCATATCATATCTATCTATCTATCTATCTATCTATCTATCTATCTATCTATCTATCTATCTATCTATCGATCGATCTTCTATCTATCTATCTATCTATCTATCTATCTATCTATCTATCTATCTATCTATCTATCTATATCCATCTACCTCTTACCTACCTACCTTCCTATCTACCTATCCGTCCATCCATCCATCCATCCACCCATCATCTATCTATCATCTGTTTCTGTGTGTGTGCATGTTTGTCTCATTCCTCTCTATATCATCTCTCTCTCTATCTATATATATCTGCCTCTATCTATCTATCTATCTATCTATCTATCTATCTATCTATCTATCTATCTATATCTACTCTCTCTCTCATCTATCTATCTATCATCTATCAATCTACAATATCTCTTTCTCTCTTTCTCTACCATCTATCAATATCAATCTCTCTCTCTCTTGTATCTCTATTATATCTTTATCTATCTATCTATCTATCTATCTATCTATCTATCTATCTATCTATCTATCTATCTATCTATCTATCTATCTATCTATCATCTCTCAACATCTTGTGCCAAGCAGAAAGGAAATCACCTCTTTCCCCCATAAATTATATTCTTGCCCTTCTCTTTCATGGAACCTGAGTTTCACACCATAATCTTTCCTAGATTTATCTAATTGGAATAAGTCCAACTTTCATTCTTTCCAGTTTGGACTTACATCATCTAACTACTTATTTTCTTTCCTTCTATCTGTCTCTCTTTCAGTTTTTGGGGTCTGCATTTTTTGTCCACCAGTGAATTGAGAAATGGGTAGATGGGTGCTTCGGTTGTAGAATTAATAATGTTCCCCAGCAAAGCCTTTACTGAATTTGCAGATTGAGAAATATCACCATACACTGAACTTTCTTTGAAAGCCAGATTGGTTGTTATTATTGTTCAGTCACTGTGTTGTGTCCAACTCTTCGTGACACCATGGGCTACAGCATGCCAGGCCCCCTAGTCCTCCACTGTTTCCCAGAGTTTGCCCAAATTTATGTTCGTTGGGTCCACGACACTATCAGAATAACAGAATAGAATAACAGAGTTGGAAGGGACCTTGGAGGTCATCTCGTCCAACCCCCTGCTCAGGCAGGAGACCCTATAAGCCTTTCAGACAGATGGTTCTTCCATCTCTTTTTAAAAATCACAATTTCTGGAGGCAAGTTATTCCACTGAAGCTGTTCCGCTTTCTCCCTGTTGCTCATCACCATCTTGTCATTTTGTCCCATTAATGGACGAATTGTTTCCTTGACTTTTTCTCTTGTTTTCCACATGTTGAAAGAAGTTTCGGGATTTATTTATTTATTTTTGTTATTTTTAACTTTTGTTGCAAGCCTTAGTTCATTATGCGCCTTCGCTTTCCTGACTTCATCTTTGCAGGCTTGGGCTGTTTGCTGATATTATGCCTTTTTCCACTTGTCCTTTTTTGGTGGTCATGCTGGTTTCCACTATCTAACCATCTTATCCTCTGCTGTCCCCTTCTCCTTTCGCCGTTCATCTTTCCTCAAAGATACTCAAAGCAGCCTCCGACAGTTGCAATCCAAAAAAAAATTCCTAACAAACACTTGGATATCCCTGCCCTGGTGTGTTGGACCCCAGGCTGCCCACCTTCCTGTGCCTATAATGTTTAACATCTGAATTCCAATTCAGGGGAAATTTAGCAAGTCTGCTCTGGATTTTTTTTATTTTTTATTTTATGGATTAATTTGTTGAGCATGTATTAGATAACAGATATTAGTATAAACACAATTATTATTAATACAAGAAATGTATTTAAAGGGAACATTAGGACAGAGACGGTAGGCACGATGGTGCACTTATGTACACCCCTTACAGACCTCTTAGGAATGGGGTGAAGTCAACAGTAGACAGTCTAAGGTGAAAGTTTTTGGGGTTTGGGGAAGAAACCACCGAGCCAGGTAGGGCATTCCAGGCATTGACCCCTCTGTGGCTGAAGTCGTATTTCCTGCAATCGAGTTTGGAGCGGTTTACCTTGAGTTTCTATCTGTTGTATGCTTGTGCATTGTTGTGGTTGAAGCTGAAGTAGTCATTGACAGGTAGGACATTGCAATGGATAATTTTGTGTACTATGCTTAGGTTGGACCGAAGGCAGCGTAGTTCTAAGTTAAAAAATTAAGCCTAAAATTTCAAGCCTGGTGGCATTAGCTATTCTGTTGCGAGTAGAGGAGTGGAGGATTCTTCTCGTGAAATATCTCTGGACTCTCTCGACTGTGTTCATGTCCGATTTGCAATGTGGGTGCCAGACACAGGATGGCAGAAAGTGGGAGCTGCTCCATTCAGAGATAATATTTCTTTCTCTTCAAGCTGTGCCTTGCGTTCATTCCCCTTGCTCGTCCGTAAGGTGCAACCGACAGCAGCGCTAAGCAGAGCTGATAAATAGAAATAAATAATAATTTAATCAGCCGCCAACACTCAGATCCAAGCCCAACACGAACATTCGATGACACATCTGAATAAAAAGGTTTTTGCTCATGTCAAGAAGATTTGGGCGGTTGAAATCCAGCAACCTAACAGCGGGAATTGCATGGGATTTATTTATTTTTAATTCAGTGGCCACATGAGTGAATTCATCTGAGCACAAAATCACTTTGAGTTTGAGGCTGAATTGTCAGCCACAATTGCTCAGCCTCTCCCTGGCAGGTCTGGGAACATTCTTGCTTCAAGAGAAGGACTCCAATATTTGTTAAGCGACAACATTCATTTATGGCATGAAAATATGGAAAAAAGCTCAAAGTGTGCAAGGTTTGGGGAGGGGGATCGGAGCTGAATACATGGAGTCTTCGACTTACAACCACAACTGATCCCAAAATTTCTGTCACGAAGTGAGACTTCTACTAAGCTATTTTTTGCCCCATTGTATAATCTTCCTTGCCACCGTTGTTTACTGAATCACTGCAGTTGTTACGTTAGTAATACGGTTGTTAAGTGAATCCAGCTTCCCCATTGACTTTGCTTGTCAGAAGGTACAAAAGGAAGATCACGTGACCTCCCAGGACACTGGGAGTCTCATAACTATGAGTCAGTTGCCAAGTGGCTGAATTTTGATCACATGACCATGGGGACGCCTCAACGGTCATAAGTGTGAAAAACGGTCCTAAGTCATATTTTTTCAGTGCCGTTGTAACTTCGAATGGTCACTAAATGAATTGTTGTAAGTCGAGGACTCCCTATAGTCTTGAATCTCGGTGTCCTGACTACCTAAGGAAAGCAAAAGAACCTCTTCTGAAGAAGGTGAACAAGAGAAACCTCTTGAAAATAATGCGATTGAAAGCAGAACATCGAAACAGTTGAGCATCGAGTTTCCGACTGGAAAAAGTTTATTTGCATGCAGCCCCCAGCTTGCTGTGGATGATGGTGGTTGGGGGGAATGACAACCTCACTGACCCACCAATGAAGCCAGGCGAATTACTCTCTCTGTGTGTGCGTGTGCTGGAGGGGACCTTGGAGGTCTTCTAGTCCAACCCCCGGCTCAGGCAGGAGAAGCTATACCATTTCAGACAAGTGTCTGTCCAGTCTCTTAAAAAGCTCCAGCGATGGAGCATCTACAACTTCTGGTGGCAAGCAGTTCCACTGGTTAATTGTCCTCACTGTTGGGAAGTTTCTCCTTAGTTATAGGTTGCTTCTTGGTGAGTTTCCACCCGTTGCTTCTTGTCCTGCCTTCAGGGGCTTTGGAGAATAGCTTGACTTCCTCTTCTTTGGGGCAGCCCCTGAGATATTGGAAGACTGCTATCATGTCCCCCCTATAGTCCTTCCAACCTGGTGATAGCACAGAGTAGAGGAGCTAATGGTGACAGCGTTTGGACTCAGGATGTCGGATTCTTAAAACTTAGAATAATAGAATAATAGAATATAGGGCTATAAGGGACCTTGGAGATCAGTGGGGAAGCCAAATTCCTCAACAATTTCATGTTACCGACTTAACAACTGCTGTGATTCAATCAATCAATCAGAAAAAAAAGCTGAAAGGGACGTTGGTGGTCTTCTAGTCCAGCCCCCTGCTCCAACTGGAGACCCCCACTGTTTTGCACTGTTCTTAAAAGCTTCTAACGATGGAGCATCCACAACTTCTGGTGACAAGGAGTTCCACTGGTTAATTGTCCTCACTGTTAGGAAGTTTTCTCCTTGATTCAAGGTTGCTTCTCTCCTAGATTAGTTTCCATCCATCGCTTCTTGTCCTGCCTTCTGGTGCTTCGGAGCATAGCTTGAAAACCCCCACCCCACCCCTCTTCTTGGGGGCAGCCCCTCAAATATTGCCCTTTTGTCACACACACACCCCGTCCTTCTTTCCACCAGGGTAGCCATACTCCATTCCTGCAATCCTTCTTCATTCGTTTTATGCCGCTCCTGGCCACGGTTTTCCGGCGGTGGATCCAAAGCAGGGCCCGAGGTGCCTTTCCTGTAACAGCCCAGGCACTGCTCTGCTCTGCTAGGAAATGCGCTGGTTTCTTTGAATTATTAATGGAACCCTCTCCAGCGGGGACTGGTGGAGCCCCCCCTCCCCCCCCCTCCCCCAATCTGCAGGCCGCCCCTCCTCCCTCATTCCTGGGGCCTTTGGGGAAATGGAGATAGAATTAAATGCAGGTGCAGGAAAGGGAAGCTGCAGTTAAGAAGTTTCTCCCCCTTTTAACCCTTTCCTTTCCTTCATCTGCGCCCATGCCCCCTCCCTGCTGCCGGAGGGGGGCTAGCTCGCGTGTGTGTGTGTGTGTGTGTGTGTGTGTGTGTGAAGTGCCCCCACCGACCTCCCCACCCCACCTCAAGTCGGTACCCAGAACATTTGGAAAAGGAGGAGGGCGGGCAAGTTGGGAAAGAATGGTGGGATCGTGCAATGGAAGGGCCTCCCAAGGTCATCTAGTCCGACCCTCTGGGATGTAGAAAGTCAGTTCTAAGTCATCCCGGAGAGAGGGATGCCAAGTTGGAAGCAGAGAGAAGACATTTGGAGGCCTCAAGTGACAGGTGAGATCCCTTTGGGGCAGCTCCAAAGATACACACACAGACACGCATACACACACACACACACAGACACACAGACACAGACACACACACACAGACACACACAGAACAATAAAAAACATCCAAAATAGATATACACAGCAGTAGACATACAGGTAGCTCTTGGACTTACAACAATTCATTTAGTGGCTGTTCAAAGTTACACTGGCACTGAAAAAAAAGGGACTTATGACCATTTTTCACCCCTTACGACCGTTGCAGCATCCCTGTGGTCACAGCAAGCGACTCATATTTATGACGGTCTCAGGGTCTCAGGGTCACGGGACCTTCTGATAGGCACTGGGGAACCCAGGTTCATTTAACAACCGTGTTGCTAACTTAACTGCCCTGATTCGCTTAACGACGGTGGCCAGAAAGGTGGTAAAATGGGACAAAACTCACTTAACAGCCGTCTCCATGGAAATTCTGGGCTCAGCTGCGGTCGTAAGTCGAGGATGACCTGTGCTATCCACGCAGCGGCTTTCTGCACTGGTAGCTTAACTCTTTAAAAGACACGCAAAGGGTCACTGGGTAAATATAAACACAACTCAGAGATTCCAGAGGAGGCCTTCATGGAAATGTGGTTTGCATTTGATTTCTGGAACAGACTGAACCAAGATATCTGAGTGGGGTGCGGCGGAGAAGCAGAATGAGAGGGGGGGTGGGGTGGAAACAGGAATGAAAAACTGGAATTAAGCGCGTCTGCCTGCAGTTCCCGAGGGATCAGCAGGTGACAGTAAGCGAGAAACCGGATCCTCATTGTGGCAGGAGGCTCACAGCTGAAGTGTCGCTGGGCTGTAGGCTTTAGGGCTGTGCCTGGTATCATCTTTTGAAAAAGTCAGCAGTAGCAGAAAGCTAAGAGGCAGAGAGAGAGAGAAAGACAGACAGACAGACAGATGGAGGACTTGGAAATAATCTATCAGTCTCTGAGACTGGTTTTGCAATGGGTGGAAACTAACCAAGGTGAGAAGCAACCTAGAACTAAGGAGTGAGGACAATTAACCAGTGGAACGGCTTGCCACCAGAAGTTGTGGGTGCTCCAATACTTGAGGTTTTTTAAGAAGAGATCGAACAGCCATTTTCCTGCCTGAGCGAGGGAGTGGGGGGTTGGACTAGAAGACCTCCAAGATCTCTTCTGTTATTCTGTTATTTGCAAAGTGTGGGGCCAATTGGCCAAAGAAAGCTCAGGATCCTATTGATTGGAAACATATGGAAGAGGCCTTCATCCTGCAGTGGGTAGACAATGGCTAAAATGATGACAATGACGATGACAATGAAATGCAAGGTATGATGCACCTGCCATTCATGTCATTTATGCATTTACTTAATCAAAGGAAGACACTATCCCAGTCTCCGTTGCAACTCCAGGAGACGTGCAATAAGTGTGTCTGCCTGTCGGTCTGTCTCAATAACAATTTTATCCAGGAAGGAAGGAAGGAAGGAAGGAAGGAAAGAAGGAAGGAAGGAAGGAAGGAAGGAAAGAAAGAAAGAAAAAAAGAAAAAAAGAAAAAAAGAAAGAAAGAAAGAAAGAAAGAAAGAAAGAAAGAAAGAAGGAAGGAAGGAAGGAAGGAAGGAAGGAAGGAAGGAAGGAAGGAAGGAAGGAAGGAAGGAAGGAAGAAAGAAAGAAAGAAAGAAAGAAAGAAAGAAAGAAAGAAAGAAAGAAGGAAGGAAGGAAGGAAGGAAGGAAGGAAGGAAGGAAAGAAAGAAAGAAAGAAAGAAGGAAGGAGGGAAGGAAGGAAGGAAGGAAGGAAGGAAAGAAAGAAAGAAAGAAAGAAAGAAAGAAAGAAGAAAGAAAGAAAGAAAGAAAGAAAGAAGGAAGGAAGGAAGGAAGGAAGGAAGGAAGGAAGAAAGGAAGCAAAGAAAAAGGAAGGGAGGGAGGGATATTTCTGCAACTGGCTGGAAGCACTGAATTCAGGATGGCTTCCGTTTTCCACAATATGAGATTTCCTACCTGGATCAAACCAGTAATTCGAACATCTCCTGCCAGCTGGGAATCTTGGGACTTGTAGTCAGCAAAGCTGGAGAAAGCTCAGTCGGGGTGGTTGTGCTGTGTGATGAGAGAAGCCGCCTTTTTACAGTCCTCCATGGTAGATCCTTCCAAGGATGTCCAGCACAGTGAACGGCAGTTCTAGTGTCAGTAAAAGCCGCATCTTTTCTTTCTGATGAGAATAAACACAGGAGGCACTGAGGAATGAATAAAGTTTGTTTTCCCGCAGAGGAGATGCCCGTTATTAGTTTCCTTGTAATTTCTGCTTGTTTTAAGAGGAAATAGATCCTAAGTTTTCTCCCTTAGGAGAACAAATGTTGGCTCTAGAATTATTCCCAAAAACTATTCCAGGGAAAATTGAGTGATTTCTCCCAATCCTCCAACAGTGAACAGGGAGCATAAAAACGGGGTGCTGAGTCAGGTAGTTTTCTTGAAGATGTTTCACTACCCAACTAGATAACATCATCAGTGCTAGAAGGGAGTGGGGTCTTTGGTGCTCTTTGAGCTTGGTAGTTTTCTTGCAGACATTTCATGACCCAACTAGGTAACTTCATCAGTTAGAAAGGAGTGATGCAGGAGGAAGAGGAGGAACAGGAGGATTATGGGGTCCTTGGTGCTCTCTAAGCTTGGTTGTTTTCTTGCACATTTGGCACAGAAGATCTCTATATCACACCCAATGTGTCAACGCACTTCTGATCCACTTAATTCATTAACATTCTGAAACTTTTCTGTCCAATATTGACCAAGCCTTTCAGGGACTCAAATAGAGGTAATCCTCAACTTCCAATAGTTCACTTAGTGACCATTCAACAGGACTGAATGTTTTTCATACTTAAGAGAACTTTGCAACATCTCCATGATCGTGGGATCAAAATTCAGGTGCTTGGCAACTGTTTCATATTTATAATCTTCTGACAAGCTAAATCAATGGGGAAGCCAGGTTCACTTAAAAACGTTGTTACTAATTTAACAATGGCAGTGATTTACTTAAGAACTGTGGCAAGAAAGGTCACAAAGTGGGGGGAAATTCACTGAACAACCGTCTCGCTTAGCAGCAGAAATTTGAGGCTCAATTGTGGTCGTAAGTTGAGGACCTCCGTCACTACCACCCTATTTTCCCTGTTTCTCTCTCTGGATTCTTGTTTCTTAGCTAAACAAATCTTGGAGAAAACAGTGGATGGAAATGTTATTTCCTTGGGGAATTGCGCTAAGAAAGGGAAAGTTTGCCTCACTTTTGTGTGTGGGTTGCAGATTGAAATCTTGTTTTGCATTGTTAAAGAAAAAAAAAAAAGATTTTCTCTAATTATTCTTTCCTTTTTGGACTGAAAGGCCAAACCTGCAAGGAGGATAGAAAGAGAGGAAAAATCAGCCTTCCCTAAGAGATCAGCATGGAAACCACAACTGATTATTTTTAAAGCAATTTATTTTTTAGAACTGTCCAAGAAATCTTACAGGGAAGCCCAAAATGCCATACCTGGAACACAGGTACTCCTTGACTTATGACTCCAATTGAGCCCAAAATGTATCTTTCTAAGCTAGGCATTCATTAAGTGAATTTTGCTCCATTTTACAACTTTTCTTGCCATCATTATTACGTGAATTGTTACAGTTAGTAAGCAGCTGTTAAGTTAGCAAAATTAACTGGTTGTTAAGTCAATCTGGTTTTCCCATGAACTTTGCCTATCAGAAGGTAACAGATAACAAATAATCAAAGTTGGAAGGGACCTTGCAGGTCATCTAGTCCAACCCCCTGCCCAAGCAGGAGAGCCTACACTATTTCTGACAAATGGCAGTCACAAAAGGTCACAAAAGGGGATCACCTGACACCCCCCTCCCAGGGACACTGTGACCGTCGTAAATATGAGTTGCTTGCCAACCATCTGAATTTTGATCATGTGACTATGGGGGGGAATGCTGCAATGGTCGTAAGGGTGAAAAGCGGCCCTATGTCACCTTGTTCAGTGACTTTGAACAGTCACTAAATGAACTGTTGTAAGTCGAGGACTACCTGTATTGCAATCAGTTTTGGTTTGCCATATATCATGGTTGCCATGATATAAAGAAGATGTTTAGAAAGAGTGCAGAGAAGAGCAAAAAGATGATTAGGAGCGTGGAGGCTAAAACATACAAAGAATGGTTGCAGGAATTGGGTTTAATTCTGGTTTAATGAAAAGAAAGATTATCGGGGGGACATGGTAGCATCTTCCAAAATTTGAGGGGCTGCCCCAAAGAAGAGGGAGTCAAATTATTCTCCAAAGCACCTGAAGGCAGGAAAAGAAGCAATGGATGGAAACTAAACAAGGAGAGAAGCAACCTGGAACTAAGGAGAAATTTCCTCACAGTTAGAACAATTAAACAGTGGAAATTCCTTGCCACTAGAAGTTGTGGGTGATCCATCACTGGAGGCTTTTAAAAGGAAATGGACAATCTGGAATGGAATTGGGTCTTCTGCTTGACCTGAGGGTTGGACTAGATGACCTCCAAGGTCTCTTCCAACTCTGTCATTCTGTATTTTGTAAATGTTCAGAAAAGAAGGACTATTGGGGTGATATGATAGCAGTCTTCCAATATTTGAGGGGCTTCCCCAAAGAAGAGAGGTGTTCTCCAAAATAGCCAAAGGCAGGACAAGAAGCAATGGATGGGAACTAACCAAGGAGAGAAGCAACCTAGAGGAGTTTCTGACAGTGAAAAAAACAATTAGCCAGTGGAACAGCTTGCCACCAGAAGTTGTGACTGCTCCGTCCCTGGAGTTTTTTTTAAAGAAGAGACTGAACAACTGTCAGGGAATTGTGCAGCAGCTGCATGGACGCTGATCCGAACTTATAGTTGTATATAAATAAATATATTTAACATCTATATTTATATCAGTCAAGATAGAAGCATCATGAGGTAAAATCCACCCAGGAACATCCTCATGAGGTAAATCACTGAATGCACAGAAGAAAAAGGCGGGAAAGAAGGACATGCCCCCTTTTGCCCACAGCAACCTATCACAGCACAGGTTGCCTCAGCTCTCTCCCATCAATCAGCTACAATTGTGTGTTCTGGCAGATTGTACAACTCCACCGATACATTTAAATTATCTTAACAACAACCATTTGTTTGAAATTGTCTAGTGTCTCCTGCTTGAACAGGAGAGGTTGGACTAGAAGACCTCTAAGGTCCCTTCCAACTCTGATATTGCTATTCTGTTATTACTGGTAATGTACAGATAATAATAACGACAGAATATTGCTATTATTCTGTCATTCTGAAATACATATCTGGAAGTTGGGTGGTTTCAAAAAAAAGGGGGGGGAGATGAAAAGGGAGTTTTCAGTTCGTATCAAGGCTCATGCGCCGGTTCAAAATACCTTAATGCATAAAAATGAGGGCCAGTGGAAGAATTCCTGGTTGATTAATCATCTCCCTTTTAACTGATTGACTTAATTTGAATACATTTTCTTATTGCCACTACTTCTGTTGCTTGCTTTGGACCAAAAAAAAGAAGGCTTCCTTCCTTTCTTTCATTCCTCTCTTTTTCTCCTTCCCTCCATCCCTCCCATCTAGTTCCTTCCTTCTATCCTTCCATCCATCTATCCCTCTTTTTCTTCTATCCTCCATCTCTCCCATCTATCTCCTCTTGTCCTTTCTTCCTTCTTTCCATCCATCCATCCATCTTTTTCTCCTATCCATCAACCCTCCCATCTCCTTCCCTTCCTTCCTTCTCTTCCCTTCCTTCCCTCTTTATCTCCTTCCCTCCATCCCCCCATCTTTTCCTTCCTTCCATCCATCCCTCTTTTTCTCCTACTCTCCATCCCTCCCATTTCCTTCCCTTCCTCCCTTCTCTTTCCTTCCTTCCCTCTTTATCTCTTTCCCTCCATCCCCCATCTATTTCCTTCTTTCCATCCATCCCTCTTTTTCTCCTATCCTCCATCCCTCCCAACTATCTCCTCTTGTCTTTCCTTCTTTCCTTCCATTTATCTATCCATCCATCCCTCTTTTTCTCCTACCCTCCATCCCTCCCATCTATCTCTTCTCATCCTTCCTTCTACTTCCTTCCTTCCCTCCATCCCTCCCCCTATCTCCTTCCTTCCTTCCATTCATTCATTCATTCATCCCTCCCTCCCATCTATCTCCTCTTCTCCTTCTCCCCTTCCTTCCTTCCTCCTTCCCGCCTCTCCCTCCTTGAATAATCTGAATAATATGGGTGGTCACACAGTCAGCCAGATGTTTGGACTGGGTTTGGCATTTTTACCCACCAATGGAGTCCTTCCCAAAGACCTGGGATAGGTAGATGTGCTTGTTTGAGTGAACAAAAGGTATGTCATCGGATGTCAGCTGTTCCAAGCCAAACTGCCTTTTGCAATTGACAGGTGGTGAATTTGTCAGTGCCGATGGTGTTCAAGGAGTGCTCCAGTTGTTTTTGGGGTTGCATCCAAGGCACCTTTTATTACTGGTACCACCTTTGCTTTGCTTTTGCCACAGTCTCTGAATTTTGTTACCTTCTCCAGTTCTTTCTCTTCTATTCTGCTGTCTCCTGCTACTGTCACATCCGTTATCCAGACTTGTGTGTGTGTGTGTGTTTCTAATCAACAATTGTTAAGTCTGGAGTGTTTTGTGGCAGGAGCTTGTCTGTCTGAATTCTAAAATCCCAGAGGAATTTTATCTTTTTCATTTTTCTTCATCTGTTTTGGGGTCTGTTTCTTGCGTTGCAGCGTCCAGGTTTGAAGACTTTTATAGGCATCAACCTCTCTACAAGTTGAGCTGGTTGACATTTTATTTATTTAATTGTTTAGAAAATTTATATGTAGTCTTTCAAAGATAACTACAGGTAACCCTTACAAGAGTTCATTTTGTGAGCCTTCAAAGTTACAGCATCCCTGAAAAAAAGTGACTTAGAGCCCGTTTTACACACTTATGACCGTTGCAGCATTCCCGTGGTTACATGTTCAGAATTTGGATGCTTGCCAGCTGACTCATATTTATGACGGTTGCAGTGTCACATGCTCCTCTTTTACGACCTTCTGAGAAGCAAAGGCAATCGGAAAGCTGGATTCACTTAACAACCAGGTTACTAACTTAATAGCTGCAGTGATTCGCTTAATAACAGTGGCAAGAAAGGTTATCAAATAAAGAAAAATTCATTTAACAACTATCTCGCTTACCCAGCATAAATTCTGGGCTCAATTGTGGTCATAAGTCGAGGACTACCTGTACCAGGCCCCAGTTGGGTTTTGGGTTTCCAGACAGCTGTTTCCTACAGCTGGGTCTGTCTCAGGTTTCCTTTAATCTCCTAAAATTTCTCCTTCATTTATGATTCTCCCCCCCCCCCCCCACAGCCCTCTCACAGATGGGTTTTACAGATTGGCATTGTACTTTAATTCCCCAAATAAATGAAACCAATGCAGTAAATTTTCTTTATATCTAATATTACTTTTGTGAAGTTGCAAAGCGGCTGAAATTCCTGCTTTTTTCATTTCTGTACAAGTCCAGGTGTCTAAAGTGTTGATTATAGTTCTCAGGAGTTTAAAGCATTTGTTGTCTGGATTGTAATGCTCACAGTGCTCGTTTCCCAACTATGGCAGAGATTATTATATCACCAACATGTGCTTTCTTTGCAGAAAATCTGCAGTTCCAGGCTTGACAAATATAGAGCCAGGCCTAAAACTATAACTGTTCATGTAGTGACAATTTAATGACCATTCAAAGTTACAACAGCACTGGAAAAAAGTGACTTATGACCATTTTTCATACTTACCACTGTTGCAGCATCCCTGTGGTCATGTGATCATGGTTGCACTGTCCTGGGATCATGTGATCCCCTTTTGTGACTTTCTGACAAGCAGAGGAAGCCATATTCACTCAACAATCATGTCACTAACTTAACAGCTACAGGGATTCATTTAACAACGATGGCAGGAAAGGTCCTAAAATGGGGCAAAACACATTGGCCAAGTGTGTCGCTTAGCAACACCAATGTTGGGTTCAATTGTAGTTGTAAGGCGAGGACTACCTGTAGATGAAGTTGCATTTGGAGGGAGGATACAGAGAATTTGTCCTCCTCAAGCTACCCATGGCAAAGTTGTTAAATGTGGTGTGGATTTTGCCCTCTGCTATAATGGAAAGCACAATGTTGTGCACCCAAAAGGATGCCATTCAGAGGAATGAAACCTGGTGTGTAAATAAGAAACATTGGATTCCCCCCCCCCCCGCAAATGGCTATGTGGGAGCAATGGGACAAACCTGCGTACCCCGATGTTCCTTTAGGTCAGGGGTCTCCAACCTTGGCCCCTGGAAGCCTGGTGGACTTCAACTCCCAGAATTCCACAGCCAGGCTGTGGAACTCTGGGAGTTGAAGTCCGCCAGGCTTCCAGGAGCCAAGGTTGGAGACCCCTGCTTTAGGTGTTTCCCTGGGTTGAAATTCTCAACGTTCCAAGATTGGAAACTCCTTTGGGAGCTGTGGGGTCCTTGTTGTTTGCTCTCTGAGCCTGGTTCTTTTCTTGCAGACATTTCATGACCTAACTAGGTAACATGGGCAGACTCCATTGTGGTTGTATGTCAAAGATTACCTGCGGAAGAAAATAGACCTCCAGGTCCCTTTTGAATTGTTATTCTGCTATTCTGTATTTTTCTGCTATTCTTTTATTTGTTATTCTGTCAGTTGGTTATTCTGCTATTCTGTTATTCTGCTATTCTGCTATTCTTTTATTTGTTATTCTGTTAGTTGTTTATTCTGCTATTCTGTTATTCAGTTATTCCGTTATTCTGTTATTCTGCTATACTATTATTCTGCTATTCTGTTTTCTGCTATTCTGTTATTTGTTGCTCTGTTATTCTGCAATTCTGTTACTCTGTTATACTGGTATTCTGTTATTCCACTATTCTGTTTTCTGCTGCTCTGTTATTTGTAACTCTATTGTTCTGTTATTCTATTACCTGATGTTCTGTTGTTTTGTACTCTGTTATTTGCTACTCTGTTACTGTATTCCATTATTCTGTTTCTCTGTTGTTCTGCTATTCTGTTACTTTGTTATTCTATTTTTTTTTTGGCATAGAAAGGGAGGATGAGCTCAGCCCCTGCAGATTTTTATATTTATTTTTATTTGTCAATTGCTTACAAGATAATGGGTACAAGTAAAAACATAGTTATGAATACATCGATACATATAAGAAAAATAAATATATATATAAAAGAAACAATAGGACAGGGACAGTAGGCACATTGGTGCACTTATGCAGCTGCTTAAACACCTTTTTTTCTCCTTTTTCTCCCTCCCACAGTGGTATTGGGCTGGCTCGGGCCCACTTTGAAAAACAGCCACCATCTAACCTCAGGAAATCCAACTTTTTCCACTTCGTGCTTGCCATGTACGACCGCCATGGACAGCCAGTGGAGATCGAGAGGACGTCTTTCATCGACTTTGTGGAGAAGGACAGAGTAAGGTCCAAACTCATGCTTGGTTTTTGCAAATGTTTCCCCAAACACACACACAACACACACAGGAAATAGTCAGGATAGAATATCCTCCAACCCTTCCAGTTGCAGTTATTTCGATATTTTTTTCCCCAGCAGTCATCAAAATGCAGCAGAGCTAGACAGTTGTTGGGGTAAAATTGAAAATATCCTTGATGGCTCCCTGAGCACTTTTTTCATTCATGTATTTATTTTATTATTGAACATTTGGGTGGGGGGGAGGAAGGAAAAAATAAGCCACAGGAGACCCAGCATATAAAAGAAAAAAATAACCAGGAATAAGTGGCAAGCAGGAATACCCAAGAATCTCAAATAGCATAAAGGGAATTTTGCTGCAAGATATCATTATGACTTATAACATTATAAACTATATCTATTTTTTTAAAAAAGAAAGTTCTAATTCTTTTTCATAAAAGCCTTCATCCAAAGCTACCGGGTTAATATTTTAAATACATTTTATTAAGTGTCATTCCAAGATATAAATACAAATAAA
Source organism: Hydrophis major (assembly GCA_033807585.1). Classification (NCBI taxonomy): domain Eukaryota; kingdom Metazoa; phylum Chordata; class Lepidosauria; order Squamata; family Elapidae; genus Hydrophis; species Hydrophis major. The sequence continues at coordinate 5,484,447 of CM066333.1, read as the reverse complement.
CCCAAACGTTAGAAAACCCAGAGAAAGTGAGAAAGAGAAAAAACATGATTCCTGACTTTTTCAGCCCAGTAAAATGCAAAAAACCCCACAACCGTAACATTTTCCTTTACACATCACAAATTTTTAAGCTATTCCTATAATAACAAAACCATTGTAATCATCAATATCCAAGTTCCATTTTTTTTCAGTTTCTTACAAAAAGTCCAGAATCTGTTTTCAAGTGGAAACAAAGTAAAATCCCTTTTGATTAAAACGGCCCTTTTCTCCTTCTCTGCTCACTCTGTCAAACTAGCTGCTTAGTGCAGTATAAATGTCTATTTAAAACTATCAACTATGATACTTCCACTCCATGCTAGAAATCTAGTTTTCCATACAGTTAGATGATCTCTGGGTAAAAATCCTCATCTGATAAAGATGACATTTATAGGGCACTGAGGGCATATTTGAGGAGTGCCATCTAAATTTTCACACACACACACATATATTATAGACATGCACACACACACACACACACACACAGGTAGATAAGAAAAAGGAAGGAGGAAAGAGAGAAAGAGAGAGAGAGAGGAAGGAAGGAGAGAGAGAAAGGAAAGAAGGAAAAAGAAAGGAAAAGAGAAAAGGAGAGAAAGAGAAAGAAAGAAAGAAAGAAAGAAAGAAAGAAAGAAAGAAAGAAAGAAAGAAAGAAAGAAAGAAAGAAAGAAAGAAAGAAGAAAATAGAGAGAGGGGGGAAAAAAGGAGAGAGAGAAAGAAAAAGAAGAAAAAGAAAGAAAGAGAAGAGAGAGGGAAAGAGAAAGAAAGAGACAAAGAAAAAGACAAAGTGAGTGAGAGACTGGTGGGGTGCAGCCTCAGGAATGAGTCAGCCTGGACAGGATGTCAAGGTAAGAGAAGGAGGTTGCGCCCCAGGCTAATTTCTGCAAGAGGCACTTTCAGAAGAAGACATCCCCTCTCTCTTCTTTTCCCAAACTCCCCATCTTGGCAAAAGGAAGACCAGGGATTTCCCCGAGACTCAGAAAGCAGGAGACAATCCTAGTTTATCCCACTCCCCTTCCAGCTTCTTGTACCTCCCAAGAAAAAGCATCTCCCACTTGCCTGCCGTTCCTGGTTGAACATGTCCCTGAGGAACACCAGGAGGAAAATATCCATGGTGTGGCTTTATTCATTCCTCCTTTCCTCCTGACAGGAGCAGAATGGAGAGAAAACCAACAACGGCATTCACTACCGGCTGCAGTTGCTGTACAGTAACGGTAAGGACCCTACAACTTGAGTTCAGTGCTGTGGTGAACACTACTCAGAAGATGGAAGCTTCTGAGATACATTTGCTCATCCAACTTTTGTCTTGACTTTCCACCTGCAGTCAATACAGTTCATGGTGGCTTCAGAAGTTTGCAAGCAGTTGAAGAAAGGACATGCCTCCCCCCCCCCCTCAACTCATCCCACAGGGCTGGAGATCAGCACTTGGGGTCTCCTCTTTTAAGCAAACTCTGGACTTCTTGCAAAATTCGAAGTAAAGCTTGTCTAAAGCAGGGGTCTCCAACCTTGGCAACTTTAAGACTTGTGGACTTCAACTCCCAGAATTCCTCAGCCAGCTAAGGACAGGCTGAGATGTTGGCTTCAATTTGACTGTCAAGGCAAAGCTGGCTGAGGAATTCTGGGAGTTGAAGTCCACAAGTCTTAAAGTTGCCAAGGTTGAAGACCCCTGTTCTAAAGCATTTGTAAGAAACCTATCTAGGCCTTGAGAAAGAGTGCAACAAAGAGGAGACTGGAGGGTAAAACGTATGAAGAACGATTGCAGGAGTATGGCCAGTTTAATAAAGAAGAGGACTAGAGATGACATGGTAGCAGTGTTCCAATATTTGAGGGGCTGCTACAAAGAAGAGGGAGTCAAGCCATTCTCCAAAGCACCGGAAGGCAGGATAAGAAACAATGGATGGAGAAAAGCAATCTAGAACAAAGGAGAAATTTCCTGACAGAGAGAAACAATTACTGGTGGAACAGCTTGCCACCAGAAGCTTTGCATGCTCCAACACTGGGGGTTTTTAAAGAAGAAATTGGACAGCCATTTATTTGGAATGGTTTAGGCCAGGGTCTCCTGCTTGAGCAGGGGGTTGGGCTAGAAGACCTCCAAGGTCCCTTCCAATTCTGTTACTCACTTATTCTCTTTTCAAAGCAGGCAAAAACAGTTCTGCATCCTTGCTTGCATTATCTTGGTTGCTTTTCACAGCTCACTCATCTTCTTAAAAAAAAAAAAAACATTTTGCACCATTGAATGCCAAGTTATAATAGACATTCAGTCCAGTTTTTAAACATTTAGAACGTTTTGCCCAAATGTGGCCACTTTACAAAAAGAGAACTTCAACTCTTAGAACTCCCCAGCCTGGAATTCTGGTTAGGGAATTCTGGGAGCTGAAGTTGACGTGTCTTCAAATGGCCCAGTTTGAAGCCCATTGGTGTAGACCTAGGCTGGGGAGTCAGAGGGTTAAACACCATGGAGACTTAACTTGCAAGGTTGTTGTGAGCATTAAAAAAAAAAAAAGGGATGGTTGTCTTGAGCTGCTGTGCCGTGATTCTCAGCCTTGACAACTTGAAGAGAGGTGGACTTCAGCTCTCAGAATTCCCCAGCCAGCTGGCATGGGAATTCTGGGAGTTGAAGTCCATCCATCTTCAAGTCGCCAAATTCAGATACGCTATTCTAAACTAACTTTGCTTTTTCCCAGGGCTTCGAACTGAGCAAGATCTCTATGTACGACTCATTGACTCCATGTCCAAGCAGGTAACAACACCTGTGCTTGGGGTGCTATGGGGAAGCATCTGTAACATGTCTTTGGCTGGGCTTAAAAGATTCAGAGTTGATAGGTCTGGGATTCAGAACAAACTGTTCTGACCTAGGCTTCCTTAGAAAGCATAAAACACAATCTTAGTTCTGGCAAAACCTCTTTTATTTCAACGGCTGTGAATTACGTTCATTCACAGCCTGCAAGGCTTGGCAAACAATCTTTCTGGGAATGTTGATAAACACCCACCTTATCAAACTTGGAATGCTGCCAGAGAACGAATTGCAGACGTAGGGCAAGGCCAAACTTGACACAGAGTCAAATAGAACTTTTCAAAACTTGAACTGACGGATGAAGTAATTGCTTCCTGCAAAGGCTCACGTCCCCTTTGCTCCTCTTTTATGTCCTATGGAAGGGGCCAGTCATCCCTGAGGTGTGGCCTGACTCTGGAGTCGACCCTGCTTTCTCAATTGTTCTTGTCTTCTGCTAACTTTGTGTATCCGCAGGCTGGGAACTGCCTCCAGAAGCTCCTCCACCTCACTGCTCTCTGAGCCCGAAGGCAGCTGGTGACTGCCAGCCTGCCCTGGCCCCATCTCTGCCTCCGATGCAGAGCCCTCATCCGAACCTTCCTTAGCCGCCAAGACTGTCCCAGGTTCCTCCCCAACCTCCTCACTACCATCCAACTCTGCTTCCAGCTCCATCAGCCACCGGCAGGCCACAACACAAACACACACCACAACGCCCAGCACAAGCTCCTCGAAAGGACACTGGGAATTGTCACTTGGAGGAAGCCGCCATGAACAGCTTCTTTTCACAAGGAGACATGGCCTTCCCACCATCTCAACTGTACAGATAGTCCTCGACTTATGGGCACAGCTGAGCCCAACATCTCCGTTGTTAAGCAAGGCAGTTGTTAAGTGAGTTTTGCTTCCATTTTATGACCTTTCCTTCTGACAAGTCGAGTCAATGGGGAAGCCGGTTTCACTGAACAACCATTTTACTAATTTAACAACTGCAGTGATTCACTTAACAAAGGTGGCCAGAAAAGTCGTAAAACGGGGCAAAACTCACTTAACAAATTTCTCCCTTAGCAGTATACATCTTGCGCTCAATTGTGGTCGTAAGTTGAGGACTACCTGTATTGTATTTTACTCGTAGAAATACAACGGTTTCCTATTTACCACCAATCATCGCAACATATGATCTTTGATTTACCCAGGATCAAATAAAATTAAATGTCCCCATTAACCCATGTTATGAAAAGGCAGAACTTTTGATCATTTCCCTGCCAAAATGAGGGTTTATCCTAAAATTTTGTAGTGGAGGAAAATGGCTATGGCGATTCTGGTTGTCCAAAAGATGCTTTTTTCTTTTTTTTTTTTTTCAAGAGGCAACTGGACTTTCTGGTTTTTTTTCCTTTTGAAGATGTTTCACTTCTCATCCAAAAAGCTTCTTCAGTTCTGAGCTCTGAACTGAAGAAGGTTCTTGGACGAGGAGCGAAACATCTCCCAAGAAAAACCAGACAGTCCAGTTGCCTCTTGGGAAAAAAATGGATCTATGGGATAGTGGAGGAAAAATGCAATCCAGTCTCCGTTTGACGCAAAAACAAATCACTCTCAGAATCTGCAGACTCTGAACAAGCTCGCTCTGGAAAAGGAGTCCCAGGGAATTAATTCTTGCAAATAATTGAAGATGCTTCATTAACTTTCCATCTTATTAATCAACACCATTAAGTGGAGAGGCAGATTCCTGGCTGGATGTTAAGAGCACCCAGCCCAGATGGGACAGCGGGTGTTTAACACCTACTTTGCACCAAGGAGTATCCAACTCCTGGTTTGTTTGTTTTTTTGAACCCTAGATTTTCTCCCAGAGGTCTGGCTTTATGCTTGATGTTAAAATAAAACGAAGGAAGAGAATAATGCTCCGTTTAAAAAAATAAAAATAAAGATGGCTCTGCAGTCAGGAAATCCAACTGTTCTCCCACCCTGGCATTATTTGAATTAATTGGTAGTCCTCGGGTTACGATGGCGAGGGAGCCTCAAATTTCTGTGGCTAAATGAGACAGTCATTAAGCGAGTTTTGCCCCATTTTACAATCTCCCCTGCCAGAGTTGTTAAGGGAAGCACTTCAGTTGTTAAGTTAATAACATAGTTGCTCAGTGAATCTGGCTTCCCCTTGGACTTTGCTTGTCAAAGGGTTGCAAAAGAGGATCACATGACCCCAGGACACTGTGACCGTCATAAATTTGAGTCAGTTGCCAAGTGTCTGAATTTTTGATCACATGACCCTGGGGAATGCTGCAAAGGTTGTAAGTGTGAAAAGCGATCATAGTGAGTCACTTTTTTCAGTGCCATTGTAACTTTGAACAGTCGCTAAACAGAATGGTTGTAAGTCAAGAACTGGAATACTGCATCCAGTTCCGGTCATCACAACACAAAAAAGATGTTGAGACTCTGGAAAGAGTGCAGAGAAGAGCAACAAAGATGGTTAGGGGACTGGAAGATACAAACATACAAAAAGAACAGTTGTGTCTAGTTTAATTAAAAGAAGGCCTAGGGGTGATGTGATAGCAGTCTTCTAGGATTTGAGGGGCTCCTACAAAGACAAGGGGTTCAAACTATTTTCCAAGGCACCAGAAGGCAAATCAAGAAGCAATGTATGGAAACTAACCAAGGACAGAAGCAACCTGGAATTGAGCAGAAAATTCCAGCTCAGCAATAACCATTAGATCCCCCTGCAACCACAACCTCATGTGACAGAACCAGGACTGGTCAAGGGGAACATTGGCTACAGTGTGTGTTGAATTTTCTAAGTTGTCTTCAAGGCCAGCCCCAGGTTAGATGGAAACTCAGTAATCCAGCCATGCTGAATTTTGTTCCTGAGTTAACTTGTTTGCCGCATCCCCTCAATACACCAATGTTTTAATCAACCACAAGTGTGGCATATGCACAAGGCACCTTGTTTATATTATATACCTCTCCCCTCTCCCAAAAAAACCCCCACAGTTAAAGTCAACCAAGCTTTGGCAGTTGTGCAAACACAACTACATTTGGAAGTTCTCTTCAACGCAATGGGTAAATTGCAGCCAGTGGACCGAGCTGCCATTAAAGGTCTTAAATTGCATTGTATTAAATCGAGTGCTCCAAAAATTGCCTACAACGAGGGTGTGTCATGAATCAGATTCTCCAACAAAGCACTTCATGGGCTGGGTGTCATCAATCCCACTCTCCAATGAAGGATTTTTGGAGGCAGAAGATCCAGTAGCCTAGGCTTCAATCTCCACAAGATAAGCATGGAATGTGCTTCTGGCCTTCATCTGCCTCCCTGCTCCCTCAGTCCTTTCCCCCCTCCTTTTTCTGGCAACTCGGAAACAGGCATAGAAATGATTTACGAGTTGACATTGACGGCAATCCAGTTTTCATTTTAGAGCTGAGTACTAGACTGAGGCTATATATAGTTGGGACTGGTGCACCTTACAATGTTCCCCTCAGGTTTCTCTCTGCTGCAAGTCAGTTCCTGGAAGTTGGCTACATGCAAGAAGACAAGCAAGATGAGAGGATGGGTTGCTGCTTTGGAGAAGAGCCCCAAAACACGATGGCTGCTCCTTGTAGACATCTACATGCAAGGGTTGAAGTTCACAGTCTTAAAAGGCACCCTTGCAATTAGATGTCTACTGGGAAGTAACCATCATGTTCTCAGAAGCTGGTGGAGGTGTGGCTGTCCAGGACAGAAATGCCTCACTGTCCTGAAGACCCAACGGAGACAGTCAAAGGTGCTCAGCAAGGAACAGAGGGAGGGAAGGAAGGAAGGAAGGAAGGAAGGAAGGAAGGAAGGAAGGAAGGAAGGAAAAGGGAGAGAATGAGGAAGGGAGGGAGGGATGGGAGGAAGGAAATACAAAATTTGGATGGGAGGAAGGAAAAGAATGAGGGAGGACTGGAAGAGAAGGGGGGAAGGAAGGAAAGGAAGGAATGAAGGAAAAATGAGGGTGGAATGGAAGAGGGAAGGAAGGAAGGAAGGAAAAAGGAGAGAATAAAGAAGGAGGGAGGGAAGGACGGAAAGACAAAATTTGGATGTAAAGAAGGAAAAGAATGAGGGAGGACTGGAAGAGAAGGGGAGAAGGAAGGAAAGGAAGGAATGAAGGAAAAATGAGGGTGGAATGGAAGAGGGAAGGAAGGAAGGAAGGAAGGAAGGAAGGAAAAGGGAGAGAATGAGGAAGGGAGGGAGGGAAGGAAGGAAATACAAAATTTGGATGGAAGGAAGGAAAATAATGAGGGAGGACTGGAAGAGAAGGGGGGAAGGAAGGAAAAGAAGGAATGAAGGAAAAATGAGAGAATGAGGAAGGGAGGGAGGGAGCGAAGGAAGGAAAGACAAAATTTGGATGGAAGGAAGGAAAAGAATGAGGGAGGACTGGAAGAGAAGGGGGAAGGAAGGAAAGGAAGGAAGGAATGAAGGAAAAATGAGGGTGGAATGGAAGAGGGAAGGAAGGAAGGAAGGAAAAAGGAGAGAATAAAGAAGGAGGGAGGGAAGGACGGAAAGACAAAATTTGGATGTAAAGAAGGAAAAGAATGAGGGAGGACTGGAAGAGAAGGGGAGAAGGAAGGAAAGGAAGGAATGAAGGAAAAATGAGGGTGGAATGGAAGAGGGAAGGAAGGAAGGAAGGAAAAGGGAGAGAATGAGGAAGGGAGGGAGGGAAGGAAGGAAATACAAAATTTGGATGGAAGGAAGGAAAATAATGAGGGAGGACTGGAAGAGAAGGGGGGAAGGAAGGAAAAGAAGGAAGGAAGGAAAAATGAGAGAATGAGGAAGGGAGGGAGGGAGCGAAGGAAGGAAAGACAAAATTTGGATGGAAGGAAGGAAAAGAATGAGGGAGGACTGGAAGAGAAGGGGGAAGGAAGGAAAGGAAGGAAGGAATGAAGGAAAAATGAGGGTGGAATGGAAGAGGGAAGGAAGGAAGGAAAAGGGAGAGAATGAGGAAGGGAGGGAGGGAAGGAAGGAAATACAAAATTTGGATGGAAGGAAGGAAAAGAATGAGGGAGGACTGGAAGAGAAGGGGGGAAGGAAGGAAAAGAAGGAAGGAAGGAAAAATGAGAGAATGAGGAAGGGAGGGAGGGAGCGAAGGAAGGAAAGACAAAATTTGGATGGAAGGAAGGAAAAGAATGAGGGAGGACTGGAAGAGAAGGGGGGAAGGAAGGAAAAGAAGGAATGAAGGAAAAATGAGAGAATGAGGAAGGGAGGGAGGGAGCGAAGGAAGGAAAGACAAAATTTGGATGGAAGGAAGGAAAAGAATGAGGGAGGACTGGAAGAGAAGGGAAGGAGGGAGAGAAAGAGGGAGGGAGGGAAGGAAGACCTAGAATGTTGGAAGGAAGGAAGGAAGGAAGGAAGGAAGGTTTAATTGATACTGAGAACTGAAGCCCTCTCCAGAATGGCCACTTATGCTCTTCTGCAGCAGGTCTGCAACTATCTGGGCCCTTCCTAATGTTGTGTCTTCTCTTTGATTGCAGGCCATCATCTACGAAGGTCAAGATAAGAATCCAGAGATGTGTCGTGTGTTGTTAACTCACGAGATCATGTGCAGGTAAGTCATGCTCAGGCATGGTGGCAGGGACACAGCTGGTCATGGGTGAGATTAAGGGGGACCTTAGAAACAGGAGGATGTCTGGACAGGGATCAAAAAAGTTAAAATGAAAACCATGACTGTGACTGAAGAAGATCCCTGCTGCATGTAACCAAAGAGGGAAAATGGAGAAACCGAAGAATACAAAGCAGCCATGCCACAACCATTTTTAGATTTCAGAAAAGGGGCTTAGACATTTGACTTGTTGCAGAAAAATTTGTCTGACATTCTGAATTAATAACAAGACTGTCCAGAATTAATCTTTTGGGTCTGGTTTAAATTGATAGTTCTGCTGTTCCTATTCACCTGGTTCATGTGGCCTTGGGGAAGTGGCTTAAATTAAGAGCAATTAAGGAGCATTTTAACCCAGATTTGCAGTCATGGTTTGTAGGAAGTTTGTTCCTCTGAGCCACAATTGCAAGGGTTTTAACCTGGTCAAATCTCACAAGTCCTGGCTTTGGAAATACAGAATCACTCCAAGGGGATGGGGGGCAAAAGTAGCCATTTTTCAGAATGCACCTACTTCTTCTAAGGAGGGAGGGAAGGAGGAAGAAGAAAGAGGGGGAGAAGAAGGGAAGAAGGAGTGGAAGGGATGGAAGGTGGGAGGAAGAGGAGAAAGAGGGAGGAAAGAGGGAGAAGAAGGGAAGAAGGAGTGGAAGGGATGGAAGGTGGGAGGAAGAGGAGAAAGAGGGAGGAAAGAGGGAGAAGAAGGGAAGAAGGAGTGGAAGGGATGGAAGGTGGGAGGAAGAGGAGAAAGAGGGAGGAAAGAGGGAGAAGAAGGGAAGAAGGAGTGGAAGGGATGGAAGGTGGGAGGAAGAGGAGAAAGAGGGAGGAAAGAGGGAGAAGAAGGGAAGAAGGAGTGGAAGGGATGGAAGGTGGGAGGAAGAGGAGAAAGAGGGAGGAAAGAGGGAGAAGAAGGGAAGAAGGAGTGGAAGGGATGGAAAGTGGGAGGAAGAGGAGAAAGAGGGAGGAAAGAGGGAGAAGAAGGGAAGAAGGAGTGGAAGGGATGGAAGGTGGGAGGAAGAGGAGAAAGAGGGAGGAAAGAGGGAGAAAAAGGGAAGAAGGAGTGGAAGGGATGGAAGGTGGGAGGAAGAGGAGAAAGAGGGAGGAAAGAGGGAGAAGAAGGGAAGAAGGAGTGGAAGGGAGGGTGGGTGGGAGGAAGAAGTGGGAGGGAGGAATGAAATAGGAGAGGAGGAGAAAGAGGGAGGGAAGAGAGGAAGGAGAGGAAAGTAGGGAGAGGGAGAGAAAGGGAGGAAGGGAGGGAGAAGGAGGAGAGGGAAATGGGGAAGGGGAGAGGGAGAGAAAAAGAAAGAGGAAGGAAAGGAGGAAGAGGAAGAGGAAGGAGAGAGAAATAAGGAAGGAGGAGGGAGGGAGAAAGAGAGGGGTGGTGGGAGGAAGAAGAGGGAGGGATGAAAAAGTGGGAAAAAAGGAAAGAGGGAAGGAAAGAGGGAAGGAAGGAAGGAAAGCTAAAAAAAAAAAATACAGATTTGAGACCCTTCTTTACACAATGAGAAGGTGATGCACAGATCCTCAAGTCCCCCAAAATGTCAACATTGTAGGAAAAGCACCTTGCAAGTTGCTGGGTTTCCATTCTATCCAGGTGCTTCTCATTCCTGGCGTTGCGTGAAAGTTGTTGTGTCACTTTCAGTGTGCAAGCAAAATCTGGAGGCGTTTCCCGATAGCATATTTTTCCAGTCCAAGAAATTCTTACTGAAAAGCTTTCACCCTGAGCTTCTCGGGTGAAGCTTTTCTGGCCAAGAGAGCTGGAGCTGACAAATGCTTGCGCCTTTCGATAGAGTTAGAGCCACCGAGCTCCTCCTGATGGTTCATGGCTACGCAATTGTAAACCAATCTTATTAACAAGGCTGTTCCGGTGCCCATAAATGCACTGCAGTTTTAGGAGGGGGAAGGGCCGGTGTGTCTTAATTGTGCAGCTGTGGGACTGATTTTGAAATAGAAGTTGAGTGGGAGAGGAATCTGGTGAATGTTGCTCCTTATCAGGGATGTTCAACCGCGCAACGTTAAGATGAGTGGAACTTCAATTCCCAGAATTCCCCAGCCAGCCATGTTGACAAAGTTGGACACACCTGTCCTACCTGTTCTCACAGATACCAACAGAATAACTGAGTTCAAAAGGACCTTGGAGGTGTTCTGGTCCAACCTACTGCTAAGGCAGGAGACCCTATCCCATTCCAGATGAATGGTTGTCCAATTTCTTCTTCATAATGTCCAGTGATGGAACTACCTGCAATTTCTGGTGGCAGGCAGTTCCGCTGGTTAATTGTCCCCGCTATTAGGAAGTTTCTGGTCAATTCCAGGTTGCTTCTCTCTTTGATTGGTTTTGATCTATTGTTTCATGTCTTGCCTTCTGGTGCTTTTGAAAATAATTTGCCTGCGTCTTCCTTGTGGCAGCCCCTCAAATACTGGAATAATGCTATCATCTCATCCCTAGTCCTCTACAGGCCAAACCCAAATCCTCCTAAAGACCTAAACCAAACTGAGGATTAGTTTCCATCAGTTGCTTCTTGTCCTGCCTTCAGGTGCTTTGGAGAATAGATGACCCTCTTTTCTTTGGGGCAGCCCCTCAAATACTGGAAGACTGCTATCATGTCCCCCCCTAGCCTTTCTTTTCCTTAAACTGGAATTAAACTGAATTCCAGCCACCATTCTTCACATATTTTAGCCTCCATCATCTTTGTTGTTTTTATCTGCACTCTTTCTAGAGTCTCTCTTTCATCCTCCTCCTTATACTCACTTCTAGGTTCAGGAGGTAGGGAAAAAAATTAACCCTCACACCAAGCTTTTGCAGGATCCAGATCCTTGCACTCTGATGTGCTTTTGAACTCAAAAGATTGGGCACGCACATGGATGCTGCCATGTTGCAGAGCGAAGGCTTAAGAGGAACCCCTGGACTCAGGCCGGGAAGGCTATGTGTGTCTATGTTCCCTCTCTGGCTACATTTGCATCCAGGATCAGCCAGGAGGAGTGGGGGGAAGCGGTGCCTCCCTCACCAAGTGCTGGGAGGTGGGCTCACCGGAGGAGTGCGAAGGAGCCTCCCTAGACAGCCAAGCTCCCCAGCGACCTATTAACGCCCCCCGCTTTGTTGCTTTGTTTATGGCTGTTCACTCTTGGTGTTTTGCAAATTAGCAGGGCTTCCTTGTTGCCAAGTTGGAGGGCTAATTGATCTTCAGGAACCTTGCTAATGACCCCGGGGGCTAAGGGAACAGGTGAGGTGGCTCGGGAGTTGCAGGAGCGACTCGGGAGAGCAAAATATTGTGCCTTCCACGCACGCTTTTGGTTTTGTTGTTTATGGAACGACGGATGGAATTGCCGGTCCCCCGAGGGGAATTGGGGTGAATTTAGAGCTCTCGGCTGTTTATCAGATCAGCGATTAATTATATTTAATATGAGGGATGGTACTTGCTCTAATGATTGAGAAAACAGTAATTGGGTAGGGATTAGGGAATCTCGAAAAGTGTGGTGTACAAAGGTAAGGAAGCTTAATGCTGAGACAAAATCCGGTCAGTTTCTCCGTCTTTCTCTTTTGGAGAAGATAAATCCAGAAATCCAAGTGCAACCGGCTGCATTAGTGATTTTTCATTTCTGGATTCACTACGTTTGGTATAAGGTTTCTTGCTTGAGAAGGGGGGCTGGACTAGAGGACCTCCAAAGTCCCTCCCAACTTGGTTACTTTATTATTCCATTACGTATTTTCTTGCAAAACAGTGTGTCTTGGCCACGAAGAGGAACCCAAGTCCTGTTTCCAGTGTCCAAACTTGGCATCAGATTTAGTGTTGAGTCTCTTGTCGGCATCTCTTTAAAGCATCTGCTTCTTTTCCCTGCATGGAACATCTGCTGTCTATGAAAAGATGCGGTTGCTTTAAAGAGTAGCAGAGGGGCAATTCTTCCAAGCCCCATTTGCAGCAAAGCACTTTTTTTTCTTTTTTTTTTTTTAGAACACTACCCACACCACTGCACAGCCTTTGTGGCCAAATTTTTATGAGGAAAACCGGATGCTCTACTTTACAACCAGTTTCTCATGAAGGAAATCTAGTGGGGGGGAGGGGCGTGCCTTTCTTGACTGTCCCCCTCCCCCAATGGATGAGAAACCCAATGGTTTGCAAGTTTTGTTCTCTGTCCTTGAGAAGCAAACCAAGTTTCAGAGCAAACCAAGTTTTTTTGTGGCGAGAAGAACCAAGTTGCAACTGGCCCAGCCCCATGTTGGCCGCTCTTAGGGTGCTGATTTCTCTGTTGACTCCGTGCAGGAGGGAATGCGAGCAAAAGGCGATGCATGGAGACATCCGGTATTTCAGATTTCTGAAACATAAACACGAACAGAGCAGTAGTGATAGCAATAGCACTTAGACTTATATACCGCTTCACAGTATTTTGCAGCCCTCTCTAACCATATCACCCCCAAACCATCTGGGTCCTCATTTTACCCACCTCAGAAGGATGGAAGGCTGAGTCGACCTTCAGCCTGGTGAGATTCGAACTGCCAAATTGCAGTCAGCCGGCAGTCAGCAGAAGTAGCCTGCAGTACTGCATCCTAACCACCTCACCACCTCGGCTCTTAGTAGGACCTTTACAGTGCCTTTCAGTTCCATCTGGCAAGCCTAAATAATGAAGGGAATAGAGGAAGAATCGGGGTTGCTTTGGGGAGGGAGGAAGGGAGGGAGGGAAGAAGCAGGGAGGGAGGGAGGAACAGAGAGACAGAGGAGGGAAATTGGATGGATGGAAGGGAGGGAGGATAAGATGGGAGGGAGGGAGGAGGAAGTTAAGAAGGAAGGAAGGAAGGGAGGGAGGGAGGGAGGGAGGGAGGGAGGGAGGAAGGAAGGCTATTTTTAAAAACTTAAGCCATATCCAAGTAGAAGTGGAAGCAAGACTATTGGTTCTGATTAATTAAATCACACTTCAGGACTGCCAGCTGATTCTGATTTTCTCTACACCAAACATTTAACAAAGCTCCTCTCTACAACAATCAGATCCTTGCTTAGCCTTTTTGCACTCCGACAACACCTGAAGCAGATCAGGCTTTTGCTGGGTTGGCCTACAACCCAGATGCTATAACAGTCCTAAGCGTGGGGGAAAAAACAGTCATAAGTCCCTTTTTTTCCGTGCCCTTGTTAATTTCGAATGGCCACTACATGAACCATTGTAAGTCGGGGACTGTCCATAGATGTTGATCTAATCAGATGCCTAACGCCTTCTTCTTCGCCGTGTCTTTCATTCAGAGAGTTGATGGCGGGTCTTTCTTTTGATGTTCAGGGAGGGTCATTGCCATCTTGAGTTTCTTCTTTGGCCTGACCGCCCCTTTCTTTCTCCCACCCAACAGCCGCTGCTGTGACAAGAAAAGTTGTGGAAACCGCAATGAGACCCCTTCCGATCCGGTCATCATTGACAGGTAAGGACCAGCAGGACTGTTCTGAATGTCCACATCGCCATTCTCCCAGAACCCATGAGCAGAACTAAATACAGATTTGGTTGAAGTGTTAAGTCGTAGAAAGTGAAGAGGGAGGCAAGGCCAGCCCTTACAGAATAACACTTATTCTTTGCAAGTTCTTACTTTAGTTTCATCTAGTGGCTAAGGTTAGAAAACAGGAGTCTGTGAATTCTAGTCCACCTTAGCCAAGAAAGCTGGCTGGTGTTAGGCATCCAGAAAGTATCCATGATACCATGTCAGCTGGGAGACTTTGGGCCAATCACCAGGAGACGGGGAATTCTCGTCCCACCTTAAACATAAACCAGCTAGGGGACTTTGGGCCAATAACCAGGAGATGGTGAGTTCTAGTCCACCTTAATCAAGAAAGCTGGCTAGGAGACTTCAGGCCAATTACCAGGAGACAGGGAGTTCTAGTCCCACCTTAAGCATAAACCAGCTAGGGGACTTTGGGCCAATCATCAAGTGACTATGAATACTAGTCCTACCCAGCTGGGTGACTTTGGGCCAAACAACAGGAGCCAGGGAATTCTAGTCCTGCCTTGGGCCTGAAAGCTAGCTGTTCACCTGGAGCTGTTCCCTATCTCACAGCCCAACCTGCAGCACAGGGTTGTTTCTCTGGCGGGGAAAAGGAGAAAGAATGTGTGTTGTGTATGTTCATCATTTTCAGGTGTTTATAAAAATTATAAAAGCGGGATACAATAAACAAACAAAACAAACAAATAAACAAAACAAAACAAACAAATAAATAATGGTCAAAGCTCAATTGGCACTAAATAAGGAACAACTAAATTCATGGACATAGGTCTTCGTGACAACGAAATGATTCTAAATAGATGACAGGTTTAACCCCACCTTACACCTCAGTCTCTTCTCAGAATAACAGAATAATAAGAGTTGGAAGGGATCTTGGAGGTCTTCTAGTCCAACCCCCATCTTAAGCAGGAGACCCTATACCATTTCAGACAAATGATTGTCCAATCTCTTCTTAAAAACTTCAAAAAAATCTCCAGTGATGGAGCACACACAATTTTTGCAGACAGGCCCTTCTACTAGTCAATTGTTCACACTGTCGGGAATTTCTCCTTAGTTCTAAGTTGCTTCTCTTCTTGATTAGGTTCCATCCTTTGCTTCTTGTCCTGCCTTCAGGTGACCCTCCCTCTTCTTTGTGGCAGCCCCTTAAATATTGAAAGCTATCATGTCACCCTAATCCCTCTCGTTGTTAAACTAGACGTACCCAATTCCTTCAACTGTTCTTTGTATTTCTGAGCCTCCAGTCCCCTCATCCTCTTCGTTGCTCTTCTCTGCACTCTTTCTAGAGTCTCAACATCTTTTGTAACATGGTAGTGACCAACATTGGATGCCGTATTCCAAGTGTGGCCTCACCGAAGCCTTACAAAGGGGTATTAACACTTCATGTGATCTTTAGTCCACCCCTCTGTTAATGCAACCTAGGATTGCATTGGCTTTTTTTTTTGGCATCTGCAGTGCACACTGTGATTTGGGGTGCCTCCCAGCTCCACAATTCTACCTGTTGCACACCGGGAGACCAAGGAAATCTCTTTGGTCTGCAAGGCTGATGTATCTAAGACACAGCAGAAGATGGTAGAGGAAGAATTTGGGGGTGGATAGGGGCAGAAAAGGCAGACCAGCCCAACCCAAATCTGGGGGACTATGTAAAGAAAAAAGGGGTGTTACACAATCCTCGCAAAGTTTAGTTAATTTCTGGTTTGCCTGGAGATCTTCTTGTCCCTTCGACAAGTCTTCTGCTCTCTTCCACTCAGAAATCAGGATGCTTCTCCTATTGTCACCTTCTGCACTTGTGTGTGGACGCACTCATGCAAGTCACTGTCTCCCTCTCCCAGATAAAACACCAAGGGAATGACAAGGGCCCTCCTCTCCCGGCGTATCCCAGTGGCAGTTGGGGGGTCTTGATAAAACACTGACATTTCCCCAGCCTTTGTCCGCTCCCGATAACATCGGCCGCTGGGCGAGGAGGCCCCATAGCTGGGCAGACCCGCCTGTCACTCAGTCCCACTGCTGAGGCCTCCAGCTGCCGAAGGAGAAGAATAAGGATTGACAAGCCTGCGGGGAGATTAGAAGCAGAAGAATCAAAGCTATTAGAGGATGCCTTGCCTTTGTCCCTGCTGATCTTTCAGCCTTTCCTTACCGTCGGCTGCCTCTCCGTTTGCTTGTTTTTCCTTGCACGCAGGACAAAAAATAAAATAAAATAAAATAATATCCAGCCACCTTCAGATTAAATTCCAGCAAGTTTGTTGGTTCTAGCTTTGCAAATCTTGGAGCTGGACCAGAACAGAGCAAGGGTTTGCAGCACAAGCCGATATTCTACATGCTGCTTTGCAAATCTCAGGGCACAATTCAGATTCCACCCCATCCCAAAACTGAGGATATCCGACAGGAAGGTGTCAAAGATGCAATAGGAGGAAGAAAAGAGGATGGATGGCGCTTTTGCCCTCCCTTCTACTATGCACGCTTACGTGTGTGTGTGCCACACCTATACATGACCTGCCCCTCCAGATGCGGCCTTTCTCTGAGAATTCAAAACCTCCAATGGTTAAGAATACCCGCAGACCACAATTCAACCCAAAATTTCTGTTGCTGAGCGAGACTGTGGTTCAGTAAATTTTCCCCCATTGTACAAGCTTCCTTGCCACAGTTGCTAAGTGAATCGCTGCCGTTGTTAGGTTAGGAACATGGTTGTTAAGCGAATCTGGCTTCACCATTGACTTTGCTTGTCAGAAGTTCACAAAAGGGGATCTTGCAACCATCGTAAATATGAGACAGTTGCCCAGTGGATGAATTTCGATCACAGAACCCAGGCATGTTACAACAGTCCGAAGTGTGAAAAACAGTCATAACAGTCATTTTTTTCCAGCACCACTGTAACTTCAAACAGTCACTAAAATGAACTGTTATAAGACGAGGACTACCACTACTGGCCCAGCCAAGTGGAGGAGTCAAGCAGGGTGTCAGGATTCCGGCAGTTACCCCCTTTTAATTCATGAGTCTCGAGCCAAACTTCTAAAACTTCCAAAAGATTTATTGGGAGTTAACATGTCCGGCACTGCGGTATCGGAAATATTGAGTAGTTTGGAATACCACCTCTGACTGGTTAGTGGGGTGGGAAGGGAATGGGGATTTTGCAGTATCCTTCCCTGCCATGCCCAGCAAGCCACGCCCAGCAAGCCATGCCATGCCCAGCAAGCCATGCCCAGCAAGCCATGCCACGCCCAGCAAGCCACGCCCAGCAAGCCATGCCACGCCCAGCAAGCCACGCCCAGCAAGCCATGCCACGCCCAGCAAGCCATGCCATGCCCAGCAAGCCACGCCCAGCAAGCCATGCCACGCCCAGCAAGCCACGCCCAGCAAGCCATGCCACGCCCAGCAAGCCATGCCATGCCCAGCAAGCCACGCCCAGCAAGCCATGCCACGCCCAGCAAGCCACGCCCAGCAAGCCATGCCACGCCCAGCAAGCCATGCCCAGCAAGCAACGCCCAGCAAGCCATGCCATGCCCAGCAAGCCACGCCCAGCAAGCCATGCCATGCCCAGCAAGCCACGCCCAGCAAGCCATGCCACGCCCAGCAAGCCATGCCCAGCAAGCCACGCCCAGCAAGCCATGCCATGCCCAGCAAGCCACGCCCAGCAAGCCATGCCACGCCCAGCAAGCCATGCCCAGCAAGCCACGCCCAGCAAGCTATGCCACGCCCAGCAAGCCACGCCCAGCAAGCCATGCCATGCCCAGCAAGCCATGCCCAGCAAGCCACGCCCAGCAAGCTATGCCATGCCCAGCAAGCCACGCCCAGCAAGCCATGCCACGCCCAGCAAGCCATGCCCAGCAAGCCACGCCCAGCAAGCTATGCCACGCCCAGCAAGCCACGCCCAGCAAGCCATGCCATGCCCAGCAAGCCATGCCCAGCAAGCCACGCCCAGCAAGCCATGCCATGCCCAGCAAGCCACGCCCAGCAAGCCATGCCACGCCCAGCAAGCCACACCCACAAAGCAGGTAGTAAATTTGTTTTGAATCCCATCACTGATCCATAGTCCAGAGTCATCAATCATGCTCTCCAGTTAGAATTTTGAACTGCAGAAACTTCAGTCGCCTAGTTACTATCTTTGAAAACAGAGAGTAACTTATGGAATGCAGTTTCGGTTTGCAAACTGCTGCACTGCTCCCCCCTCCCTTTCTGTTGGCAAATCTAAAAAAAAAATATATATATATAGAAATATTTTATGAGTTGACATTGGGAATGAGTCTGAAATCTCTACGTGGACACAAACGTTAAGGCCGATTCCTTTGGATTCCATTGAACCTTATTTAGTCTGGCATAAAATTGTCAGTTGGGGAAGATCCCTGTAAAATAGGCACAAGCCATGAAGTATCTAGATTAAAATCTTCATGTGTGGGTCTGATTGTTGGTGCCTGATGCTGGCCTTCTGCAAAGGCCCAGCAAGACATCCAGGGCCTCTCAGGCTCCCGTGTCCCCTATCCTTCCCCCAGCCCCAGCCCTTTTGCCACCCCAATTGGCTACGTCTTTTACCGTCCTTGCAAAAATGGGTGGCCTTTGGCTAAGAGGAAGATAATCACCAGAGCTCCTACAGGAGTCTCCAAACCAGCATGCTCCTATAGAAAAATCCTTGACTCACAGCAGTTCGTTTGGCGACCGTTCCAAGTTACAACTGCACTTAAAAAAAGGGACATGGTTGTTTTTCACACTTTATGATCATTGCGGCATCCCCATGGTCACACGATCAAAATTCAGACGCTTGGCAACCGGTTAGTATTTATGACCGTCGCAGTGTGTGGGGGGGGGGAGGAGGGGGGTCACATGATCCCCTTTGGCAACCTTCAGTGGGGAAGCTGGATTTGCTTAACAAACCATCTTCCCAACTTTAACAACTGCAGCAATTCCCATAACGACTGTGGCAAGAAAGGTCATCAACTGGGACAAAATGCACTTAGCGATAGAAATGTTGGGCTCAATTACAGTCGTAAGTCGAGGACTGCCTGCATTTGACCAGGCCTAAACCTAAATTGAGTAGCCTCTGCTCCGTTTTGGGAGCGGCGCTACTGGTGGCAGGAGGAGGTTTGAAAGTGGCCTTAATTCTCTCTTGCTGGCTTCCAAGTCCGTTCTACCCACTTTCTCCTCTCTAGCCACGCAACCCTTCCTTCCCAGCTGACACAGTTGGGGAGTGTGTGTCTACATGCGTGCCCTCCCCCTCTCTCCCTCCTCCTCCTCCCCCTCCCCTTCTCTCTTTCTCTGCCTCCTTCTCTCTCAACCCTCACGTTCCTCTCTCCTCCAACGGCGGCCAGCCCCTCTGGTTTAGAGAGCATGGTAAGTGCCCTATCAACATGTTAATCAAATTACTTAGGAGCTAAAATTGACGCTTTTCATTAATTATACAAGATTATTCTAATTGCGAATTCAAATTTATGCGCTCGGAACAGAAGGTGTTCGGCAGCGTTGCTGGGAATTTGCATGTTAAATGGGGAGCACGCCACATTAGGCATGCTAATGTATGCACATTGTCTTTATTTTTAACTCCCTGGGTTTCTATGCACCACTGCTACTTAAGAAGGTGAGCGAGTCGGACATGTGTTTTTATTCTTATTTCCTTCACTTTTATTCAGAGGTGGAGGTCTCCGAGGGGAGGGCAAGCATGTTGCGTTGGTGTGTAAAATTACCAATTAACTGTCAATCTTGGGAAGGGGGGTGGGTTGCTTCCCTCTTTGCTTCCCCCACCCCCTTCAAAATTTATGAATTTTTCTTCTTCCGTCCTCTGTTCCTTTCCTCTCTTGATTACCACCTGCGAAGACCTCAGGAACCCTACCCAACCACTAGTCTCAACCAAAATTTCCATGGAAATAGTTTACTTCTATACTGAACTTCGATGTCTTTTAGTCCAGGGGTCGCCAAGCTTGGTGTCACCTGCAAACTTTATGAGTTTCTTCCTCTATCCCCTCCTCCCAATCATGGATGAAGATATTGAAGAGTCCTGGGCCTATGACAGAGCCTTGGGGTACCACTATTTCCTCTACCACTCTTATGTTTCATCCATAGCTAAACCTAGGGAGTTTCCTCTTCTGCAGGAATGGGTCTCAAAAAAGGGGAGAGACCATCCTTTCTAGAAGTGGCTTCTAGACCAAAGGGAAGAGATGGGCATTGAACACAGGGCCTCTTCGAGAAGAGAAAGGTCCAGGCCAGCGTTCCTTCATCTTGGCAGCTTTAAAATGGGTAGACTTCGTCTCTCAAAATTCCCCAGGAATTCCAGGAGTTGAAATCCACCCTTGCTGGCTAGGAAATTCTCACAGTTTAAGTTACCACCTCTAAAAGTTTTATACAAATTTCATCTGTTTTATTGATAGGAGAGAATATTTGTAGCTCAGGGTTGAACTGTGAGGCACTTAGTGCTCTCTGAGCTTGGTGCTTTTCTTGTAGATGTTTCATGACCCAGATAGGGAACATCATCAGTGCTAGAAGGAAGGGAGGTTATAGGGAGGAGGAGGAGGAGGAGGAGGAGGAGGAGGAGGAGAACTGTGAGGTCCATGATGCTCCCTGAGCTTGGTGGTTTTCTTGCAGATGTTTCATGACCCAACTAGGGAACATCATCAGTGCTAGAAGGAAGGGAAGCTATAGGGAGGAGGAGGAGGAGGACTGTGAGGTCCATGATGCTCCTTGAGCTTGGTGGTTTTCTTGCAGATGTTTCATGACCCAACTAGGTCACTTCATCAGCGCTAGAAGGAAGGTGGTGGTGCAACCTCAGAGGACACCACAGTCCTCCTCCTCCTCCTCTGTTCAATCCCCCTCCCGCATAGCACTGACAATATTACCTAGTTGGGGAATTAAATGGCTGCGGGAAAACCACCAAGCTCAGGCCCGAGAGCTACAAAGATCCTCTTCTATCCGCCGATTGTGGGTGTTTAGCTTGTTCTGGGACTTCTGTGGAGCCTGAGCCATCTTCCCACTTCTCTCTGTTTCTGCCTCTCTCCTCCTGCAGCCAGCCAGGGGCTGCTACCTGTTAATTATTGATGCTAGAATGACAATTATAGGTCCCTGCACAAGCAGGCTAAATATTTCATCAGCTTCAAATGCTGTAGGTGAAGCAGAGCATCCTTAAATCCCTTTTCTGGGCAGATTGGTCTCCACCTCTGACTTTCTGGATCCAAGACCCACATTTCCCCTTCTCCTTGGAGCCCGAGGCAGAATGAACTTCAGCCTCACTGGTTATTGGCCCAACAAGCCGAAAGCCATTCCTTCTCCCAGCAAGAGATTCCTGGAATCCCAGCTCTTTTTCTCTTGGATCGGTCTGCTCTTCGAAGCAGAATAACAAAATAACAGAATATCAGAGTTGGAAGGGACCTTGGAGGTCTTCTAGTCCCACCCCCCTGCTTGAGCAAGAGTCTTATCCAACTTTAGAACTTTAAGACCTTGTGGGCTTCAACTCCCAGAATTCCCCAGCCAGCGTAGCCTTGAAGTCCACAAGTCTAAAAGTTCTGCAGGTTGGACATCCTTGCCCTAAACAAGAGCTGTCCAGTCTCTTCTTGAAGGATGGAACAACTACAACTTTCTGAAGGCAAATCATTCTAACGGTTATTTATTCTCCCTGTTAGGAAATTCCTCCTTAGTCCCAGGTCTACTTGTCTCTTTAGTTAGTTTGAATCCATTGTTTCTCCTCCTGCCTTGAGGTGTTTTGGAGAATAGGTTGACCCCCCTCTTCTTTGAGGCAGCCCCTCAAATATGGAAACTCTGGTATCACGTCACCCCTCGTCCTCCTCATCTTAGACTAGACATGCCCAATTCCTGCGACCGTTCTTCATATGTTCCAGCCTCCAGAGCCCCTCATCCTCTTCGTTGCTCTTCTCTGCACTCTTTCTAGAGTCTCAACATCTGTTTTGGAATATGGTGATCAAGACTGAAGGCCATATTCCAAGTGTGGCCTCACCAAAGCATGATAAAGTGATATTAACCCTTCGTGTGATCTTGATTCAAGTCAGCTGCTTGATTCAAGTGTGACAAGGAAAGGGCAAAGCTGACCTATTTCATCCCATGCTCCCTATTTCAATCAGGTAGAGCTGGAAGGGACCTTGGAGGTCTTCTAGTCCAATCCCCTGCTGGAGCAGGAGACCAGCAGGATCTCCTTCCAGACAAAGGGTTGTCCAGTCTCTTCTTAAAAACCTCCGGTGATGGGAGCTCCCACAACTTCTGGTGGCAAGCTGTTCCACTGGTTGATTGTCTTCACTGTCAGGAAATTCCTCCTTCATTCCAGGTTCTTTCTCTCCTTGGTGAGTTTCCATCCATTGCTTTTTGTCCTGCCTTCTGGTGCTTTGGGCCTCTCTGCTTCCCTCCCTGCGGGCTCAGATTATCTCCTGAGTTCCTCTTCCTGATTGATCATTCTCTGCAGGAATGGAACCCATTAGCTGCCTGAAAGGCAGCCGGGGATCCGTTTCCAATCAATACCCTTTTAGACAAACAAAGATGTATTTCTGAGCCGCCTTAAAGGGACCACACCAGGTTGGAGAAGAAGAGAAGCGAAGAACCAGCCATGGCCGGATTTTAAATTCAGGGCAGAGCAGAGATTCAGCCGGTTCAGACCAGTTCTGGAGAACCGGTAGCGGAAATGTTGAATAGTTCAGAGAGCCAGCCAATCCCACCTCCGACTGGCCCCGCCAACCCCCCATCTCTTCTCTGCCTCCCATCGAGTCCCACCTGATCGGTTGGGTCTCCTTGGGTTGCCCTGCACAGGAGAAGGGAGCTGGAAAGCAGGTTAGTGGGGTGGGGAGGGAAGGGGGATTTTGCAGTATCCTTCCCTGCCATGCCCACTAAGCCACGCCTACCAAGCCACACATGCCCACCAGCCACGCCCACAGAACCGGTAGTAAAAAAAAATTTGAATCCCACCACTGGGGTAGAAAGATAGTCAGTGGCTATCAGCAAAAGTCCACTGGGTTTGTAAAAGTTTCTAGCTCTCATGAGCCGAATTTGGGGATTAACCCTCCTCCATTTTCTTCCCACCTTAATTCTTACCACTCAAAGCCCTGCAGTCCTCAATCAGAAGAGAGCTGGAAGGGTCCTCGGAGGTCTTCTAGTCCAACCCCCCCCCAGCTCAAGCAGGAGACCCTCTACCGTTCCAGGCATTCCTCGGGTTGCAACTGCTCGTTTAGTGACCATTCAAAGTTAGAACAGCACTGAACAAAGTGACTTTAAGGATTCTTTTTTTTACACTTACAACTGTTGCATTGTCCTCCAGGATCATGGGATCAAAACTCAGGCGCTTGCTCACTTGACTCGTATTTATGACGGCCACAGTGTCTCCAGGGTCATGTGATCCCCCTTATGCGACCTTCCTGACCCGCATGGTCAATGGGGAAGGCCGATTCACTTGACGACTGTGTGACTAACTGAGCAAATGCAACGATTCGTTTAACAACTGGGACCACACAGGTTGCAAAATGGGGCAACCCTCTCTTAAGAAATGTCTCCCTCAGCAACGTAAATTTTGGGCTCAATGGTAGTTGTAACTCGAGGACTGCCTGTAACTAACCTAACGTTGAAGATTTTAAAGGTATCTGTGTGGCTTACATTAGGAAAGAGACAGGGTGACGGCTTAATAGATATATTAATTTAATGAGTAATAAGCAGTTTTCTAAGAAAGTTGTTCCTAGAATTCACTGGTAGCTTTTAGTGCAAATGAGCCCTAACTATACGGCTTTGAAATTAGGGGGATTTAATGTTGCTTGTCATTCAAACTGCTTTCTGTAGTTATTGTGCATCGTCACCAAATGGAACCAAACCAAGTTTGTTACACGCTTGGAAGGAAGCACCATATTTTAATCCTAAACGAGGGACAATTCTTCGATATACTATGTAGGGCAAGCTTAATTCGGCTGAAATGAGCCATCTAGTCACTCTATAAGCCATTCCTGGTATGATTTGCTATCTTGCCATTTTTATCTTCAGCTTCCTCTTTGGCAATACGTTTGGGAGATTCACTTACGGTACAGCCATGGATTTGCGTGGCTATTGGCTTAGCCAGAGCTTATGTGGGCAGTCTCCGTGTGGAGGATGGGAAGTAGGAAACTCCAACAATCTGCTCAGTCTAGTTGGGAAATTGCAAATAGGCAGGGATGATAAATCACAGGGAAGAAAAGGAGGAAGGAAGGGAGGGAGCGAGGACAGAAGACAAGATGTGGGGAAAGAAGGATGGATGGAAGGAAAGGAGGGAGGGAGGGAGGGAGGAAGAGGGGAGAGGGAGGTGCGGAAAGTAGAGATTGAAGAAGGAAAAGAGGGAAGAAGGAAAGAGAAAGATGGAGCAGGGGAGGGAAGGAGGAAAGTGAGGAAAGGAGGGAGGGAAGAAGGAAAGGGGGAGGGAGGCAAGGGAAGGGAGGAAGGAGAGGGAGGTGAGGAAAGAAGGAGGGATGGAAGGCAGGAAGGTAGGAGGGAAGGAAGGAAGGAAGGAATTACTGAGGAAGCCAAGGATCAAACTCTTACAAAGATTCCTGAAAGCAATTAATGTTGCTTTTTTCTGTTTTCCTCTATTTCTAGATTTTTTCTCAAGTTCTTCCTCAAATGCAACCAGAACTGCTTGAAGAATGCTGGCAATCCGCGAGATATGCGCCGGTTCCAGGTGACGTCTTGTATGAAGCTGATATACCTCTTTCTTCTTCTCTGGAGACCTCCTTGTTAAAAAAACAAAAACAAAAGACATCCTCCTTTGTAACATATGCTCATCTGATCCATTTGAACCTGGAGCCCAGAGGCTCTGCACAAAATAAATGGAAAACATCTCACTTCATAGATTGGGGTGGCCGGGAGCCCTGGAGAAGATTAATGCACCTGGATTCACCCTGGAGATTTTCTTGCAGACGTTTCATGACCCAACTAGTAACTCATCAGTGCTAGAAGGGAGTGGGCTTTGCTAGAAGGGACTGAGAATGGTCTTGGAGATTGTTTGGCTGGACTGTTTAGTGTTAGGTTGTTTGTCAATTCCTTGATTGGGTGTATTGTTTAAGTAAAGTGAAGCGAAGTAAACAATACCCCTTCTGTAATCCAGTGCAAACAGCGGGAAGATCTAAAATATTTGGCCAGCTAGCCCTTTGAAGGTCCACCAGGTTTGAAGGACTCTCTCGCCATTCTTCGTCCCGGACGCTGCTCTCCTGCACCAAATGTGGCTCAACTTTTGCTCATTGAGGTGGGTGTGTTTGCTTGAGCAACCGCCCGGCTGCCTGGCACCAATGCTATATGCAAATTGGCACGGCAGTTAATCATGTAAAAATGTCACAATTACCATATCCTTCTGCAAGCAAACTGATGAGGCTACTAGCTAGTCAGCACTAGGATACCTGGGGAGTCCTGGCCCACCAGCCTCTGATTTTACACAGCCCCTCCAGGCCCCTTTTAGGTTTCTGGCCAATGGCCAATGCAAGACAAAAAAATATTTTTTTTTTTAAAAAGGAAACACAACTTTTTCATCCTCAAATGGTCTTATTTCCGAATCGTGGGTTGCGCTCGTTTGTCAAGGCTTTTGAAAATGGAAGCTTGTGTGCCCAGCTGGTTGTCTTTGGTTAAAAGTAGATAGTGAACACCAGGAAGATGGAGGATTCCCGAGTTGTGCCCTCCCCAACTTGGTGTTTGGGGCAATGGGTATTATAGTCCCACCTATCTAGAAAGGTGATCCTATCTGCAGGGAGGTGATAGATAGATAGATAGATAGATAGATAGATAGATAGATAGATAGATAGATAGATAGATAGATGGAAGATGAGAGATATGGATTGATATAGATAGATGAGAGATTAGATAGATGGATGGATGGATGGATATATAGATGAGAGAGAGAAATGGATGGATATAGATAGATGAGAGATTGGATAGATAGATAGATAGATTGATTGATTGATTGATTTATCAATGAGAGATAGATGGGACAGAGAAAGACAGACAGACAACAGACAA
This sequence comes from Hydrophis major, assembly GCA_033807585.1. NCBI lineage: Eukaryota > Metazoa > Chordata > Lepidosauria > Squamata > Elapidae > Hydrophis > Hydrophis major. Next base: position 5,458,649 of record CM066333.1, on the reverse strand, counting down.
TAGCTGTTGATAATGGTAAGTAGATGATAGATAAAAGAATAAATATCTGGCTGACTGTAATGAACCATACAGTAATAATAATAGTGATAGGTAGGAAGGTAAGTAGGAAGGTCAACAGGCAGACAAGGACAGGATAGGGGAGGGGAGAGGGGAGCAATATAGAGGCAGATGGTCGATATGGTAGATAGTTCTCTGCGAAAGAGAGATATAGACTGAAGAGAAGAGAAAAAGAGAAATAATAGAAAGAGGAGAGAGAGAGAGATGGACAGAGAGAGAGATTTGGGGGGCTTAGTTTTTTCCCCTTCTTTCTGGCTTTCTTTTACATACTTTCTTTTGTATCCTCTGGAAGTAATTCTTCTCTTACTAACCTGTCTTCCTACTTTAATCATAAAAAATTAAATTTTGTTAAAACCACAGCAACCCACTACCCAAACAATAGAAGGATGCTTTTTTTAAAACAGCTAAATTTCTCACTTTGCTATGTTTGGTTCTGTCCCAATCATCCTCAAAGCTCTCTTTCTGATGTTTTGTCTTTTGTTTTCCTCCCTCTGATGCTTCCTTCTCCACAGGTGGTGGTGTCAACGACGGTGAATGTAGATGGTCACGTCCTTGCCGTGTCCGACAACATGTTTGTCCACAACAATTCCAAACACGGACGCCGGGCGCGGCGGTTGGATCCTTCAGAAGGTACCCTTGCCTGTTATATGGTTTACGTTTGCACAGCAGGAATTACAAAAGTCTAATAATAATAATAATAATAATAATCATCATCATCATCATCATCATCATCTGGAAGGAATGGAATGGAATAGAAAATATGAAATGAAATGGAATTACAGACTTGGAAGGGACCTTGGAGGTCTTCTAGTCCAACCCCCTGCTCAACCAGGAGACCTTAATATACATTTCATACAAATGGCTCTCCAAGCCCTTCTTAAAAACTTCCAGTATTGGAGAATTCACAACTTCTGGAGGCAAGCTGTTCCACTGGTTAATTGTTTCCAGTTGTCAGGAAATTTCTTCTTAGTTCTAAGTTGCTTAGGAACCAACTAGGAGCGAAGAATGGTTGCATTGCCCTACTCTGAAGGAAGATGGGAGATGATCCAGCAGGCTTCAAACACAGTCCTTGACTTACAATGGTTCATTTAGTGACCATTCCAAGTTAGAAGTGCGCTGAGAAAAGTGAGTCAGGACTGGTCCTCACACATATGACCGTAGCAGCCTTCCTACAGTCCCATTATCTGATTGGGGGCACTTGGCAACCAACATGCATCTACAACGGTTGTAATGTCTAAGATCATGTGATCGCCACTTTGCGATGCTCCCAGCCAGCTTTCAACAAGCAATGTGAATGCAGAAAGCGAGATCCACTTAAGGACCATGTGATCTATTTAACAACTGAAAAGGTCACAAAATCGGGCAGGGTTCACTTAACAACTGTATCGCTTAGCAACCTGTCCCGATTGAGGTTGTAAGACAAAGGCTTACAGAACGACAAAATTGTTTTTCCTGCCCTCCAGTTCTTCAGAACAGCTTTCTACAACCCGGTGCCCTCCCAGACCACAAACTCCATCGTTCTCAGCCACACATGGCCTGGACAAAGCAAGAATTGTGTTGAACAGACACAGTGGCTGCCAGGAAAATGGAATGCCTGTGCTTATTTTTTTTTTTACGACATGCATAACTAAATCACCCAGTTATTGAGCCTTAACCTGGGACCTGTTATGTATTTAGAATAATTTTAATGGATTGATAAGATGGATTTGGTCGATTTAATTCATTTAAGTGAGCAAGCTGGCCCCTGTTTCTCCATGCAGCATGCTCTAACCTTAGTAAGACCACACCTAGGGTACTGCATCCAGTTTTGGTCACCACACTATAAAAAAGATGTTGAGACTCTAGAAAAAAAGTGCAGAGAAGAGCAGCCAGGGCGATAAGGGGACTGGAGGCTAAAACACTCAATGAACGGTTGCAGGAACTGGGCCTAGGGAAGAGAAGGACCAGGGGAGACATGTGTTGTGGTTCGCCAGCAGCAGGTGTGGATGGTTGAGGTCTCTGACACTGAGGACTCAGATGAGGGGCTTGCATGGGATGCAGGGATGGGGCCAGGACCATCAGGGAGTAGAGTGCTGCCTTTGGAGATTGGGGAGGCCTGGCACTAGTGAGGAAGAGGACCCCGAGGAGCCTGGGCCCAGGGCGCATGTGCCCAGGGCTGCTCGAAGGAAAGAGCAGCTGCAGCAGCACGGGAGATCGGTTTAAATATCGATCTGGTGAAACAGATGCAAATTTAACAACCGGTTCTCCTGAACCGGTCCAAACCGGTAGAATCCCACCCCTGTTTGTGGGAGTCCTGACCCTCTGCCTGACCCTCTCTCCCCTCCTCCTAAAGCAGCCACCCCCTGCATCAAAGCCGTCAGCCCAAGTGAAGGCTGGACAACAGGAGGGGCCACCGTGATTGTGATTGGGGACAACTTCTTCGACGGGCTTCAGGTGGTCTTCGGCACCATGCTGGTCTGGAGTGAGGTAAGTCTGCCTGTTTCCCCCAAACCCAACCCCCTCCCCATTTCTGGATTCATTGTTATCTTCCCCTTTTCCCAAAGGTGTTTTTTCAAGAGATAATTGGACTTTCTGTGGACTTTTCTTTGAAGACCTTTTGCTTCCCATCCAAGAAGGTCCTTCATCTCTCCCCTTTTGTCTTTTTCTTTCTTTCTTTCTTTCTTTCTTTCTTTCTTTCTTTCTTTCTTTCTTTCTTTCTTTCTTCCCTCCATTTTTCCCTTCCCCCTTTCCATCCTCTGCTTGCTTGCCTCTTTCCCTCCCCTCCCTCCCTTCCCTCCCTTCCCTTCATTTCTCCTCTCTTTTCCTTCTTCTCTCTTCTCCTCCCCTCCCACTCCCTTCTCTTCTTCCCTTCCCTTTTCTTCTCCTCTTTTCTTTCTCTTGTCTCCTGTCCTGTCCTCTTCTCCTCTCCCCCTCCCCTCCCCTCCCCTTTTTCTTCTCCTCCCCTCTCCCTCCCCTTCCTCCCATCCCATCCCACCCTTTTATGTCTGATTCCCCTTCCTTTCCTCCTCTCCTTCCCCTTCCCCCACTTCCTTTCCCCATCCCTTGCTTCCTTTCCCATCTGTCCCAGTGCCAAACCTTGTTGAGTCCCAGGAAAATCCAAAGCGTCTCAGCCTGATCTGGCTCCATTTTGGGGGGGCCTGGCCTTCATTTTTTTATTTTTTATTTTTTTGCTCCTAAGAGAGTTTGCAGAAACAACCCAGCTCAAGTTAACCGCAGGCAGAAATGGCCCAAAGCCCACCTCCTCCCACCCCCACTGGGCGAAAGACAGATATAAAACCCAAAGCCAAAGAACGGCTTTTGGTCTGGGGTCAAAAAGCAGACGGTGCAGAAGCCTTTTTTTCTGGGTGCCAAGAAAAAAAACATAATTTAAGGTGTTGATAATTCCCATTTTCAAGTCCAAAGCACCTCACCCTCCTCATTGGGGGGGGGAAATATATTGGCACCCCCTTTGTGAGCAGAGTCAGCCACACTCAAAAAGACTCTCCGCCTCTTGAAAGGAAATTCTCCTGAGCCCCTGCAGTGGCTACTTGTCCATGGAGTCTTTCCCAGGTGGGGTGACCGGGAGGGAGAGTGCAGGAAGAAGGGTGACCGAGAGGGAGGGACCATAAACCCCACAGATTGGGGGGGGAGGGGAGGAGAAGCAGAAGGAAGGGGAGGAAGATGAGAAGAAGGAGAAGCGATACTGGAGGAGGAGGAGAGTAGAGATGGAAGGGGAGGAAAAGAAGAGAAAGGATGCAGAAGAAGGAGGAGGAGGAGGGATACAGGGACAGTGGAGAAGGAGCAGAGGGGAGATGGAAGGAAAGGAAAAGAAGGAGAGTGGAGAAGGAGATTAGGGAAGAAAAGGGAGGAAAAAGACAAGGGATGCAGGAGGAGGAGGAAGAAGAAAGGAAAAGGAAGGAAAGGAAAAGGAAGAGAAGAGTGGTGATGGAAGGGGAGAAAAGAAGATAAGGGATGCAGGAGTAGAAGGAGAGTGGAAATGGAAAGGGAGGAAAAGAAGAGAAAGGATGGAGGAGGAGTGGGGGGAGGAGGAAGTGACTGCTAGCCTCAAATATTCCTGCCTTCTGTGTGTGCCTGGGCCCTTTCCTTAGTGCAAAGCTTCACCTCCGAGTCTGACCATTCTCTTCTCCCCATAACAGTTGATCACGCCACACGCAATCCGGGTCCAGACGCCGCCCCGGCACATCCCCGGCGTGGTGGAGGTGACGCTCTCCTACAAGTCGAAGCAGTTTTGCAAAGGGGCACCTGGGCGGTTTGTCTACACAGGTAAGCGCTGGGCATGGGGGAGGGTAGTGTGAGAAAATAAGGGGGAGAGACCGGTGTTTACGGCTTCTGCCATGGGATGGTTGAGCCACAAAGCTGATGGCCAGGAGTCAGGCAGTGACCCCACATTGCTGGAAAGAAAGAAAGAAAGAAAGAAAGAAAGAAAGAAAGAAAGAAAGAAAGAAAGAAAGAAAGAAAGAAAGAAAGAAAGAAAGAAAGAAAGAAAGAAAGAAAGAAAGAAAGAAAGAAAGAAAGAAAGAAAGAAAGAAAAGGAGGGAGTGAGGAAGGAAAGAAGGGAGGAGGGAGGGAGGGAGGAAAGGGAAAGAAAGAAAAAGAAAGGAAGGAAGGAAGGAAGGAAGGAAGAAAGAGAAAGAAAGAAAGAAAGAAAGAAAGAAAGAAAGAAAGAAAGAAAGAAAGCAAAGGAGGGAGTGAGGAAGGAAAGGGAAAGAAAGAAAGAAAAAGGAAGGAAGGAAGGAAGAAAGACAGAAAGAAGAGAAAAAGAGAGAAAGAGAGAAAGAAAAAGAGAAAGAAAGGAGGGAGGGAGGAAAGAAGGGAGGAGGGAAGAAGGAAAGGGAAAGAAAGAAAGAAAGAAAGGGAGAAAGAAAGAAAGAAGAGAGAAAGAAAAAAAGAAAGAAAGAAAGAAAGAGAAAGAAAAAAGAAAGGAAAGAAAGAAAAAGGAAGGAAGGAAAGGGAAGGGAAGGAAGATTTATATAATGATTATTCAAAGTTAAAACAGCACTGAAAAAAATGACTTACGACCATTTTCCACACTTACGTCCGTTGCAGCATTCCCCATGGTCACATGACCAAAATTCAGCCAATTGGCAACTGGTTCATATTTATGACCATTGTTGCCTCTCAAGATCTCGTGATCCCCTTTTGCAACCTTCTGACAAACAAGGTCAATGGGGAAGCCCGATTTCCTTAACAACTGGGTTACCAATCCCCCCCCCCACACCAGTGATTCACTGAACAACGGTGGCAAGAAAGGTTCATAAAGGCTCACTTCCACCACCGTCTTGCCAAGCAAGAGAAATTCAGGGCTGTAAATCAAGGACTTCCCATATAAGAGAGGTGTGTGGAGGATACGTGAGCTTGGCAAGGAATCGCAATGCCGCAACCAGGTCCAAGAAATGATTGCAAATGGAGTCCGACAGAGGCAGGTTAGAACAGTGTACAAAATTATGCTCAATTGCAGCTTTTTGTTGTTGTTGTTGTTGTTGTTGTTGCTTGTTTGGCTTAATTCGTGTTATTTTGTTGATAGGGAAAGCAGCAGTTTTATGACAAACTGAAAATTTCATCCTTTAGGGTGGTTTTGGGCCTTCCGTTGCAAGCTAATCTAGCGTGGGTGGGGGGTTTTTTCCCCTTCAACTGGCTGTCGCCCAAAGTGTGCTGCCAAGCAGAGTTCTTAAGGACTAGAAACTTGATTTGGAGGGGTGTGTGGAATCATTACAAAAGTGATGTTGACATTGGGGATAAGTGTGTGTGTGTGGGGGAGGGAATCATACTATTTTTTAGCAACTGTTAAAGTTTCCACTCATTCAGGCGTTTCCAGAGGTGCATTTTGATAAGTTTGCCTATTTTTTCCTACTTCTATAACTGTCTGGTTTGGCACAGCAACTGAACAGGACAGACATAGACTTCAATGGGTAGTTAGGACTGCAGGAAAAAAACAAACAGTCCAAACAATTGCAACCAGCCTGCCTTCAGTTGAGGACCTGTATATTGTGTGGGCCAGAAAGAAAACATCTGCAGACCCCTCACATCCTAGACATAAACAGTTTTAGCTCCTCCCCTCGGGATGGCACTACGGGGCATTGCATGCCAAAACAACCAGATGCAGGGGCAGCTTTTTTCTCCCTCGTGCCATCGCTCTGCTGAACACCTAATTCACACAGCACTTGTCTGATGTCTAAAGATATTCACTCCCTGTGGTAGCACTGTATTTGTTACTATTATCCTTCTCATCTTTCATATCACCTTCTCCTATTGCTATCTTATGGTTACGTTAATTTTTGGTTTGTATGTAGGAATAGAACAGAACAGAACAGAACAGAATAGAATAGAATAGAATAGAATAGAATAGAATAGAATAGAATAGAATAGAATAGAATAGAATAGAATAGAATAGAATAGAATGTGGATAGGAGGATAGGCTAGGATAATGAAGAATAGAACAGAACAGAACAGAACAGAACAGAACAGAATAGAATAGAATAGAATAGAATAGAATAGAATAGAATAGAATAGAATGTGGATAGGATAGGATAGGATAGGATAGGATAGGATAGGATAGGATAGGATAGGATAGGATAGGATAGGATAGGATAGGATAATGAAGAATAGAACAGAACAGAATAAATGAGATGGTGAATAGGATGGGATCAGATGGGATTGGATAGGATAGAATAGGATAAAATAGAATAGAATAGAATTGGATAGGATGGTAGATGGGAGGAGAGGAATGGAGAGGTAGAGAAGAGAAAAGAATATAGAACAGAATAGAATAAAATAAAATAAAATAAAATAGAGTACAATAGAATTCTTTATAGACCAAGTGTGATCAGACACACAAGGAATTTGTCTCCAGTGCAAAAGCTCAGTGTACATGCAAAACAACAAAGTAATCATAAGATGGGATGGCTGCCAAGGACCCTCTCCCCCTTCTCCCTCCCGGACATAACCCTAGCCAGGAGGGGTACGTTATAGCCCCTCCCTCCCGTTGCATGACTAATCTTGCATGCTGTGGCCTGGAAAAGGGGTCTGCAGGAGTGGGAGTAGCAGAGGCAGCCCAGGAAATCAATAGCAATTAAGGTTGCAGAGAGGCTGCCCAGAACTGAAATGGTAGCATATGTTTACACTAAATCAAGCAATCCATCTTCATCCCAATGTAGTAACAAAGCACATGCCAATCTGGGCTTTGGGGGGTGGGAGAAACAAAGGAGGAGGAGCAGTTTGTTCAGGGAAGCTGCGTGCGTCTGTTGGAGGGGATCCAGGAAAAGGGGGCTGGGGGTCCCTGATGCGCTGGGTTTGCTATTTATTCTTATTTATTTAATGCCTTTATTATTTTTGTAAATAACAGGGAAGCAAACAGATGTATTACGCCTTCCTCTTCCTCCTGTTTTCCACACAACAACAACCCTACAAGGTGGTCTGGGCTGAGGAAGAGGGAGGGGCCCAAAGTCACCAGCTGGGTTTCGTCCCTAAGCCGGGACTAGAACTCACTGCCTGCTGGTGAATAGTCCAAAGTCACTCACCTGGCTTTCTTGGCTAAAGCTGAACTAGAACCCACTGTCTCCTAGTGATCGGCCCAAAGTCACCCAGCCAGCTTTCATGGTTAAAGTGGGACTAGAACTCACCGTCTCCTAGTGGCTGGCCCAAAGGAACCGAGCCAGCTTTTGTGCCTAAGGCAAGACTAGAGAACTCACTATCACCTGGTGATTGGCCCAAAGCCACCAGCCGGTTTTCGTAGCTGACCTCAAACAGCTTAGAGAGGGCTGGAACGGCTTTAGATTTGGAGGGGAGACCACGAGGAGATCCTAAGGCAGCAGATGAGAACAGGAAGCTGCAGCCAACCACTTTCAGACAGCTGCCATGAAAATGGTCTCTACGCACTGCAAGCCCAAGGTCACGGTCAGCCGAGCTTGAGCCAGCTGGACGCTGCGACTGCCAAAAAGGCCATCCGAACTTCGCAAAGAGAATTAGAGTCAATTAAGGAGCCTTGGCTTCAGGCCCACCATCCCTAAATCCCAGCCTTTTAGGATGTGGCTGTAAGGATTCCTGCACTTGCATAGGATTGGTACTACCTATAGCAAAAAGGACAGGTAGTCCTCGGTTTATGACCACAGTTGAGCCCAGCATTTCTATTGCTAAAGCGAGACAGTTGTTCCATGGGTTTTGCCACATTTTATGACCGTTCTTGCCACAGTTGTGAAGTGAACCCTGGCAGGTGTTAAGTTAGTCTCACGGTTGTTAAGTGAATCTGACTTCAATGAGAGAAGCAACCTAGAACTAAGGAGAAATTTCCTTACAGTGAGAACAATTAACCAGTGGAACAACCTGCCACCAGAAGTTGTGAATGCTCCAACCCTGGAAGTTTTTAAGAAGAGATTGGACAACCATTTGTCTGAAATGGTACAGGAATTTCCTGCCTGAGCCGGGGGGGCGGGGTTGGACTAGAAAACCTCCAAGCTCCCTTCCCACTCCGTTATCCTCAGGGGTGGGATTCTACCAGTTCGCACCTATTCGCTAGAACCAGTTGTTGACATTCTAAGCAGTTCGGAGAACTGGTTGTTAGAAAAAATTACTGGTCTAATCCTGTAAGGAAGGCAGGAAGGAAACATTCTGGTGTTGCTTACAGAAACTGCCTCTCCGTTAACCCTTATTCCATTCTTGGCAGCACTAGACTTCCTGTCTCAGGAACTTCTCTGGAGATTTTTTCTCCTCCTTTGCTGGTGTGGAGTGACTTTGCTTGTGTGGAGTGACCATTCAAAGTTACAATGGCACTGAAAAAAGTGACTTATGTCCATTTTCCACGCTTATGACTGTTGCAGCATCCCCACAGTCATGAGAAGCCAGGCAAGGAGATGCATGCCTCGATGTGAGTGATATTGAATTGGCCACACCCAGCCAATAACAGGACCACCAAGCCACGTCCACCCAGTCACAGGACCACCAAGCCACGTCCACCACCTAAGCCAGGCCCACAGAACCGGTTGTTAAAAAGTTTGAATCCCACCCCTGGTTATCCTATCCTGTTGCTTGTCAGAAGGTCATTAAAGGAGATCCCGTGGCCCCAGGACACCGCAACCATCATAAAGATGAGTCCGTTGCCAACCGTCTGGGTTTTGACCATGTGACCACGGATGTATGTGTGTGTGTGTGTGTGTGTGTGTGTGGCAACCATTGTGCGTAAAACAGTCACCGAGTCATTTCTTTTTTCATTGCCATCGTAACTTGGAACGGTTGCTAAACGAACCGTTGTAAGTTCGAAGACTACTTGATGCTCTTTGCACCCTGCAAATCTGATGGGTTCCTTCTTTCCACGCCTAGCCCTGAATGAGCCAACGATCGATTATGGGTTTCAGCGCCTACAGAAGGTGATTCCCCGGCACCCAGGCGACCCCGAACGCTTACCAAAGGTAAGGCACACACAAGGCCCCCCTCCCCCCCGTCTTCCCTTCAGCCTCTCAGCGTTGCGTCGATGTGTCTAAACAGCGGCTGCCTTTCCATTTCCACGCCAAACAGAAGTTTGTTCTATGGTGGGTTTTTTTCCTTTTTGAATTTTCTGATGAGGGTGAGAGACAAGCCACAGAGGAAGAAACATTTAGGAAACCTGGCTTTCTTCTCTTTCGGCTGGTTGGGTTTGTCATCAGCAGGGAGTTGTGTTGTTGCGGTTGTGGGCACACCCAAACACTTGTGCACATACCAACACACTTATCTGCACACACATATATGCACACACATGCCCAGAATCCAGAAGGACACACTCCTCATTACACCTTGATGAGCCTTAAGGGACATCACCACCAACCCACACGCACATACACAAACAAGCACATGTGCATGCACACACACGTGTGCGCATACAGACATGCACGCGATGCAAAGGGCCCAGAAGGACACACTTCGCATCATGCCTTGATGAGCACTTACACCCACACACACAAACACACACATTTGTGTATGCACAAACACCTAGCTGCCCAAACATACATGCACCCAATGCAAACGGCCCAGAAGGACATGCTCTGCATCACGCCTTAACAGATAACAGATAATCAGAGTTGGAAGGGACCTTGTAGGTCATCTAGTCCAACCCCCCGCCCAAGTGGGAGACCCTATACCATTCCTGACAGATGGGAGTCCAATCTCTTCTTGAAGGTCTCAAGTGCTGGCGCTCCCACAACTTCCCGAGGGCCACTTTTGTTCCATGGGTGGATTGTTCTCCCTGTCAGAAAGTTTCTCCTTATTTCCAGGTTGAATCTCTCCTAGTTGTTTCCATCCGTTATTCCTTGTCTGGCTTTCGGGGGCTTTAGAAAATAGCTTGACCCCCTTCCTCCTCCCTGTGGCAGCCCCTCAAATATTAGAAGACCTTTATCATGTCTCCCCTGGTCCTTCTCTTTACCAGACTAGCCAGGCCCAGTTCCTGCAACTTTCATTGTATGTTTTAGCCTCCAGTCCCCTAATCATCCTGGTTGCTCTTCTCTGTACTTTTCTTGAGTTTCAACATCTTTTTTATAATGTGGTGACCAAAACTGGATGCAGGACTCTAGGTGTGGCCTTACTAAGGCTTTATAGAGCGGTATTAGTACTTCCCTTGATCTCGATTGTATCCCTCTGTTAATACATTTTAGGATTGCATTGGCTTTTTTGGCTGCTGCTGCACACAGCTGGCTCCTATTTAGCTGGTTGTCCACTAAGACTCCAAGATCCCTCTCCCATTGGGTCTGGTTTCACCCAGTCTACAGGTGTCCTTTGGGTTTTTCTTGCCTAAGTGTAGGACTTTACTTTTCTCCACACGGAATTTCATTTTATTAGATACTGCCCCTTTTTTTAGTCTGTCAAGATCCATCTGGATCTTCTTGGGTGTTAGCTATTACTACCAGCTCAAGTATCATCTGCAAATTTGGTGAGTTCCCCTTCTATTCCCCCATCTATGTCATTAATGAAGGTATTGGCAAACCTCAAAGGAGGTCTCCACCACCCCACGCATACACACACACACACACACACACACACACACACACACACACAGAGAGAGAGTGAGTGTAAAAGGCCCAGAAGGACCCATTCCAGTTACTCCTTGAGGACCTTAAAGGGACTTCTGGGGGGGGGGGAGGGGAGTGGGATGGCATAGAGACCAACCAGAATTCCTCAAAGACCCGAAGGAGAATGTGGCATCCATCCACCGACAGGCTCCTGCCACAGTGACTGGGTGCCTCTTGCTCGGGCCACCGCCGTCCTTGGGAAATCCGGCTGATGCTTGTGGGCAGAGAGCAGCTGGAGGCAAGAGGGGCTGCAGATGGGGAGTGACAGCTGAAGGCAGCCGCCAAATTGGAGCCATTAATCATGGCTTGACACAGATGCAGGAGAGGCTGTTTGCCTGCATGGCTTCCCCACCACTCCTGCCTTGGGGGACAGCGGGGGAGGCTCAGAAGCCTCCCACTGACTCACTGGTGGTCATAACCCCCTCCCCCATCTCTCTGGTTTTTCTTTCAGCCCCATGAGCGAGTCTGGGGTCTCCTTCTAAGAAGGCCCCGCAGAGACTGTCAGTCCCTGGAAGAAGGACCTCTTTTTCTCCAAGTTGATTTACTTTCAGGATTAGATGGGTTGAGAGGGAGACAGGCAGGGTGGGTTTTCTAGGCCCAGCTTTCGCCTCCAGGAGGGAGTTACCACAATAGATGCTGCATTTGAGATGGTTCTTGAGGTAGGCGGTCTCTGTATATGGAGGCTCTTCGTCTCACCCTTGTGTTGGTCTGAATTCTTTGGGGTAGGTGAAATTTGGACAATCTGTGCATGGAGTTATTTATATCTTGGGGGAGGAGGAGGAATTAAGGATGTGAATGAAGAATGAAGGATCCTGACTACATCCTAAGTTTCAGAGCCTGCAAAAATTTTAAAATGCACGTTTTAAGAAAAAATAAATAAACAAATCTCCCATTTTGAGCTAACTTTTTAGAAAAGGCAATTGAGCGAAGAAAGAAAAATCTCCAGAGGAAAATAAAAATACAGAGTAGAAGGAAAGGAAGAGAAATTAAGAACCAAAATTGCAGGGACGGAAAAGATAAAAAGGGCAGCAAAACAGAGGAATATGCACTCCTATATACGAAAATATTAGGAATATGCCCAAGCTGGGCCAATCTGGATCCAAGCCAGTTTTCCTAAAATCAATCCTCTAAATTGTAGGTTAGTTTGATGTCGAAAGCCACAACCAACTGCCGAACCACAGCCAAATTGGAAACGCTAACTTTTGATTATCAGTTGTATGTGTGTGTGTGTGTGTGTGTGTGTGTGTGTGTGTGAGAGAGAGAGAGAGAGAGAGAGAGAGAGAGAGAGAGAGAGAGAGAGAGAGAGAGAGAGAGAGAGAGAGAAAGAGAAAGAGAAAGAGAAAGAAAGAAAGAGAGAGAGAAATGGAGAGGGAAGGAAGGAAGAAAAGGAAGGAGGGAGGGAGGGTAGAGGAAGGAAGGAGGGAGATGGTGATAGGGATGAGAGGAAAGAAAGGGAGGGAGGGAGGGAGGGAGGGAGGAAGGAAGGAAGGAAGGAAGGAAGGAAGGAAGGAAGGAAGGAAGGAAGGAAGGAATTCTCTGGCCACATCCTTCTCACCTTCTGCTTTATACCGTAAATGATTAAAAAAAAAAAGCAGAATTGACTCCTCCAGCTAGGATCTGACTCTCCTTTAGCCAAGGCTCGGAGTGGGTAGCCAGGCTGGGCTGCTCATTCATCATAGTTAAGCAGCCTGTCTCAGACACACACACACACACACACACCATAGCTCCTCAAGTGAGACTGTCAACAGTTAGAGCTATTCTGTCCGTGTGTGTGTGTGTGTGTGTGTGTGTTTGTGTGTTTGTGTGCACGCACAACTTTGGAAGGATGCAAAAGAAAGAGATTTGTGTTTTTCTGTCTCGGGAAAAAAAACCTCTCTTGCAAACTGCACAACCCTTGAAACCTTCCATTCTGGCCAACACAAAATAACAACATTCTCCTCCCCTCCTCTCCCCAACCCCCCCCCCCAACAACCCCTGTGTGATTGTTGTGCTGCAAAGACTATAATCAATTGAACATTGAACCTGGAATACAGGTAGTCCTTGACTTACAACAGTTCATTTAGTGACCGTTGAACATTGAACATTGAACCTGGAATACAGGTAGTCCTTGACTTACAACAGTTCATTTAGTGACCGTTTGAAGTTACAATGGCACTAAAACAAGCGATTTAAGACCCACACTTGCGACCGTTGCAGCATCCCCCCCCACCATCACGTGATCAAAATTCAGGTGCTTGGCCACCGACTGGTATCTATGACGGTCGCAGTGTCCCCGAGGTCAACCGATCCCCATCTGACAAGCAAAGTCGATGGGGGAAGCCAGATTCGCTTAATGACTCTGTTACTAACTTATCAATGGCCGTCATTCATTTAACAACGGTGGCGAGAAAAGTTGTAAAAGGAGGCAAACCTCACTTGAGAGCCGTCTCATGTAGCACTTTAAAATCTGGGCTCAATGGTGGTCATAAGTCAAGGACTGCATGTGGAATGTGCGCCTTGCGGGGTAGCGCATCGTTCAGACAGCAAAGTCAAATTTCTAGTCCTCATGAGAAGTCAAGGTTCCTTTTGGGTACCCGATTGGGGCTTTCAACACCAGCCTATCAGAACGCACAGGCAGGGTCCACGAAAAAAATGGGTGGGTGGGGGAAGGGAATGATGGAAAACTGATCCCGTTTCCCAGATCCCACTTCAATTTCAGATAAAATATGAGTTCTCCTCGCCTTACAACCTCCCCAAGAATTTCTGTCACTAAGCAAGGCGTTTGTTAAGTGAGTGGTACCCAATGTTATCACCTTTCTCCCCGCCCCGCAAGTTCTTAAACAAATCCCTGCCCTTATTAAGTGAATTGCACAGTCGTTAAACGAATCCCTATTGACTCTGGGAGTTGAAGCCCACCTGTCTTAAACTTGCTGAGGTCAAAAAGATAACAGAGTTGGAAGGGACCTTGTAGGTCATCTAGTCCAACCCCCCGCCCAAGCGGGAAACACTACACCATCTCTGACAAATGGCAGTCCAATCTCTTCTTGAAGGTCTCAAGTGATGAAGCTCCCACGACTTCTGAAGGCAATTTCTGTTCCATGGGTTGATTGTTCTCCCTGTCAGAAAGTTTCTCCTTATTTCCAGGTTGAATCTCTCCTTGTTCAGTTTCCATCCATTCTTCCTTGTCTGGCCTTTGGGGGCTTTAGAAAATAGCTTGACCCCACCTTCCTCCTCTCTGGGGCAGCCCCTCAGATATTGGGAGACTGCTCTCCTGTCTCCCCTGGTCCTTCTCTTCCCTAGACTAGCCAGGCCCAGTTCCTGCAACCGTTCTTCCTATGTTTTAGCCTCCAATCATCCCCTTATCATCCTGGTTGCTCTTCTCTGTACTTTTTCAAGCGTCTCAACCTATTTTTTATAATGTGGTGACCAAAACTGGATGCAGGACTCTAGGTGTGGCCTTACGAAGGCTTTATAGAGCGGTATTAGTACTTCCCTTGATCAAAAAGCACGAGAACCTCTCCATCCCTGCTCCCCCTGCCACCCAAAAAGTCTGACTCTTGAGACGTTGTGGGGTGCAGGGGGAGGGGGATCAGGGGGAAGATTGCCTTGCTGCTCTTTCCTTCCCCAATCCCTCCTCCCCGGACAGTCTCTGCCCAGAGTTAAACCAACTGTTTTTGTGACGCCCACCTTCACATGAGGGGCTGGGGACTCAGTGTGTGCCGAAACCAGCTGGAAGCCACCACCCCCCCTCCCCTCCCCTCCCTCCTCCATTATGGTATTGATCGGGGAGAGATTGCCGAAGACAGAAGAGCAAGTGGCCGTGATTGTTGGCACTTAGCTTGACAGCTATCCAATAGCCTTGAGATCCTGATGTATGGTCCGGAGAACTGCCCGGTTGGTCGTCTCTCTCGGTTGTCGGGAAGCTGGGAGAAGGAAAAGTGGAGCAGAGGGGGGGGTTTGGGGGGGGGGTTTCAGGAAAGAAACCTTTCCAACCTGGGCCAGGGATTGGTCAGTGATGGAGTTCCTTCTCCCAAACAGGGTTAACAGGGGAGTCCTCGGCATACAGCCATCTGTTTAGCGACAGAGTGATGACAACCCTGAAAAAAGGAGTCACTCAACTGGCTGTCCCAGAGGTGCTTTTATTTCAAGAGGCAGCTGGACTTTCTGTTTTGTTTTGGTTTTTTTCTTTGAAGAAGTTTTGCTTCTCATCCAAGAAGCTTCTTGAGCTCTGGGTGGTGGGGAACGGAAGGATTTCTACTCCTTGCAGGCAGCTGGTCGTTGGCATCCTTTTTAGAGAGCCGTTGAGGCAGCTTGGACGTCTGTCTGTGTCCTTGGGGGGGGGGAAGGGTCACCTGAGTGGTGCACATGGGTGTGGAGCCTTCTTGGAACTGTTGAAAGGATGGTGTTGTAGTCTGGAGGTAGATGATGTAGTATTCCTCCCCCAGGTTGACAGAGCTGTTCCATTTGGACATAGATGGCCTCTTTTTCAAACCAGAGGTCCCCTCTGTCCAAAATGTGGAGCTTATTGTCTTCAAAAGAGTGACCTGTGTCTTTTAAATGCAGGTGGATTGCTGACTTTTCTCCTGATGGCTTTGTTCTCCTATGTTGTGCCCCGGCGTTTGTGAAGTGGTTGTTTTGTTTCTCCACCAATCTTCTATCTACGACACAGTCCTTTCAGCAGTTCCAAGATGGCTCTGGACCAGGGGTCTCCAACCTTGGCCCCTGGAAGCCTGGCGGACTTCAACTCCCAGAATTCCACAGCCAGCTTTGCTGGCTGTGGAATTCTGGGAGTTGAAGTCCGCCAGGCTTCCAGGGGCCAAGGTTGGAGACCCCTGCTCTAGACCCATTGGCACCACTCAGGTGATACCCCGAGGACACAGAAGGTGGCCTCAACGACTTTCTAAAAGGACGCAAATGATCAGCTGTCTGCAAGGACCAGAAATCCTTTTGTTCCCCAACATTCAGTCAGAGCTGAAGAAGCTCCTCGGATGAGAAGCGAAACGTCTTCAAAACAACAACAACAAGAAAGTCCACTTGCCTCTTGAATAAAAGCCCCTTTGGGACAACCGTGCCCTGGGTGACTGAGAATCTCCATAGACACACAATTGCTCCACACACTTCGCAACCAACGTGGCATTCTCCAGGGTCCCCTGATCAAAATTTGGACACTTGGCAACCAGTAGGGGCAATCCTCGACTTACAACCGTTTGTTTAGTGATTGTTTGAAGTTACAAGGGTACTGAAAGGGACTTAGGGTTGGTTTTCACACTTAGGACCATTGTAGCATCTCTGCAATTGCCTGATCAAAATTTGGGCATTTGGCAACCGGCATGTTACAGCGTCTTGGAGGGTCGTGCAATTGCTATTTGCAACCTTCCCACACGGCTTGCGACAAGCAAAGTCATGCAGGAAGCCAGATTCACTTAACGACTTCAAAAGGTTCTCTAAATGAATGATTGTCAGTCAAGGACTACCTGTATCTGCAATTAGAACCTGGTTTTGCCACAGCTCAATGATAATCTATCTATCCCTGTCGGTCTGTTTGTCTATGCACCCACTTACCCACCTCTATCCATCTATTAATCTATCCATCTATCCATCTCTCTCTCTCTCTCTCTCTCTCCCTCTCCCTTTCTCTCTCTCTATGTCTCTATCTCTATCTATCTATCTACCTATCTCTCTCTCTCTCTCTCTCTCTCTCTCTCTCTCTCTCTCTATCTATCTATCTATCTATCTATCTATCTATTTCATATTTCCCAACTGCCAATTTGGGCAGTGTACAAGTTTATGCTCCCTGATTGAAGAGGAGGAGGAGGAGGAGAAAGAGAAAGAGGAGCGAGGAGGAAGAGGAAGAGAAAAATGAGAAGGAGGAGGAGGAGGAGGAGGAAGAGAAAAGTGGTGGAGGAGGAAGAGACAGACAAAGGAGGAGGAAGAGGAGAAGGAAGAGCAAAAGGAGGAGGGAGGAGGAAGAGAAAGAGGAGGAGGAGGGAGAGGGAGAGGGAGAGGGAGAGGGGGAGGAAGTAGAGGAAGAGGAAGGAGGAAGAGGAAGAGAGGTGGAAGAGGACAAAGAGAAAGAGGAGGAGGAGGAGGAGGAGGAGGAGGAAAAATTTGCACAGCCTCTGCAATTTTTCAGTGGGTTTCCATCCCAGCAAAGCGATGGCTTTGTGATCCAACCAAAAACAACCACCCCACACAAGAACAGCAACAACATCAAGAACAATCCCTGAAATTGGAAGAATAGTTGGCAACCCTCTCGGTCAACACCGCCAAGGCCTCCTCCGGATGCATTCAATTTGTCTCCCACATTGACAAAAAAAAAAAAAAACACACAATATAAGTAGAGTTTTGATGAGCGGCTGTGTTTCTCAGATCGTAACAACCACACCCCAAACCACAAAGTCTATCCTGATTCTTGGAATGCAGAAGCTGTTCTCCTCCGGTTGGAGAAGGACCCTGGGCAAAGTTTTGGCAACAGGATTGGCCCAAAGGAAAGATCCTATCTTCACGGGAGGAATTGCCGAGGCCCGAAAGAGTAGTGTCAAAATGCACAAAAGCGTTGGCCTCGTGGTGAGATATTGAATGCATTCCAATTGTGGACAGAGTCCGCAGCTGTCCAATCTTTGCAGAGAACCCTTCCGCCCCTGCGTGCCTGCCAGATGTTTTGGCCAGGATCTCTTTTGGGAAGATCAGAGAGGGAGAACAATGCATCTGGAAGGCCTCCAGGAGAGGAAGAAAGGGTGGCCTGCTAGATTGTCTGAATGGCTGGCCCTCCAAAACCTCCAATGACTTTTTTATTTCAAGCTGCTCCATGAATTCTATTTTACGGTAGGGGTGTCCAATTTTGACGACTTTCAGACTTGTGATGCCCACAGGCCTTTAAAAGTGGCATAAGTTGGACGCCCCCTGCTTTATGACTTGGATTTGATTCTGATCTCAATGAACCAACCAATCAATCAGAATAGAGCTGGAAAGGTCCTTAGAGTTCTTCTAGTCCAGTGATGGTGAACCTTTTGGTGCCAAAGCGCGTGTGCACATACCCAAAATGCAAAGCGTCACCCTTGTGCATTTGTGCACCGCCCCACGCATGTGCCCATGCCCCCTGTGCATGCACCCCGCCCAGGAGTGGGATTCTACCAATTCGCACCTATTCGCCAGAACCGGTTGTTAACATTCTAAGCAGTTCGGAGAACCAGTTGTAAGAAATCACTGGCCTAATCCTGTAAGGGAGGCAGGAAGGAAACATTCTGGTGTTGCTTACAGAAACTGCCTTTCCATTAACCCTTATTACATTCTTGGCAGGACTAGACTTCCTGTCTCTGGAACTTCTCTGGAGTTTTTATCCCCTCCTTTGCTGGCACTTTGCTTGTGTGCAAGGACCATTTAAAGTTACAATGGCACTGAAAAAAGTGACTTATGTCCATTTTTCACACTTACGACTGTTGCAGCATCCCCACAGTCACGAGAGGCCAGGCGAGGAGATGCGTGCCTCGATGTGAGTGATATTGAGTTGGCCACACCCAATCAATCACATGACCACCAAGCCACACCCACCACCTAAGCCATGCCCACAGAACTGGTTGTTAAAACAAATTGAATCCCACCCCTAACCCCACTCCCGTGCATACGCAGCAGAGACCCGAAGGCCAGCTGGCCAGTGGGAGGTGCACACGCATGCATGGTGGAGCTGAGCTAGACTGACAGCACATGTGCCCACAGATAGGGCTCAGTTCTAGTCCAACTCCTTGCTCAAGCAGGAGACACTATACCATTTCAGAGAACTGGCTGTCCAGCCTCTTCTTAAAAACCTCCGGCGATGAAGCACCCACCACTTCTGCTGGCAGGCTGTCCCACTGGTTAATTGTCCCCACTGTTAGGAAGTTTCTTCTAAATCCCAGGTTGGAATTAAGCTAATCGATTAAGCTTTCGTTAAAATAATTTGATTTAATTAAGTTGGATCCAGCTGGTCTACCAGCTGAGCACAGCTAGAGTTTGTTCAACCCTCTGGGGTTATTTACCCATTCAAAATCCTGTCTTCAGAAAGCGTTCTTCTTTAACAGGGTTTGTTAACAAGGCATTTTATCTCAGCCGTGTCTCTCTTCCCCTAGGAAGTCCTGCTGAAGAGAGCAGCCGATCTGGTGGAGGCTTTGTATGGGATGCCCCACAATAACCAAGTAAGTCTCACCTCCTGCGCTCCCCTCCCCTCCCCCCCCCCCGCCCCGGCATTGGGGAAGAGCAGAGAGAGGCCACCAACGTCCTGCTTTGGTTTAACATCTGGTGAACATCTGGGCGAGATTGTCCATGGTCATTGATGGCCCTGGTCACCGGTGCACTGATGATCTTTGGTGGTCCGTCCCTGCCTTCCGACCCATCAAGCGTTACTGTCTCGATTCCATCTTAGATCTGGATGGGGGAAAAAAAACACTAGGCTCTGATTCAAACTTAGCAGGTCCACATATCTGGGGTTTCCACTCCCACCCCTTATAAAATTCTAGATTTTCAGGTTTTATTTACTTATTTATTTTTATTTTTATTCATTTTATTTATTTTCGTTTCGTTTTGTTTCATTTTAATTTATTTTATTTTAATTTAATTTATTATTTTTTTATTTCTATTGATTTATTTGCCATATGGCACACAACTCTTAAGTCATACAGAGACAGCCAGTTTGGTTTAGCGCTGAAGGCGCCAGCGCCAAAACCAGGAGACAGTGAGTTCTAGTCCTGCCTTAAACTCAAGCCAGCTGGGTGACTTTGGGCCAATCACCAGGAGATGGTGAGTTCTAGTCCCATTTTAGGGCATAAAGGCAGCTGGGTGACTTTGGGCCAATCGCCCAGAGAGACAGTGAGTTCTAGTTCTGCTTTAGGCACGAAAGGTACTCAAATGAGCAGTGGAAGCTTTCCAACCAAAAAGGAAAGAAATTTGGTTGCCGTGACTCAACTTCTAGACCATTCTTCCTGGTTTATCTAAGAATCTACATCAAGGTCTCTGGGTTTTTTCAGGTATAGCTGGTTGGTAAAGCTAAGGATGGAAGTAGGGCTGCCAGAGATGGCTTCAAAGACCTTTCAGGAATTATTTTTTCTGGATCTTTTTAAAGGCCACCTGAAGGTTGTTTTTGCAACCATACCTGGGAGCTCCCGATGAAACAGGCAAAGCTCCCAAGATGCCTCCTTGGGACGCAGAAGTCCCATCTTTCCCTACCCAAAACCCTCCACTGTGCTGGGCTTCAAATTCCCACGATGTCTCAAGTGGCACACCGGAGGGCCTCAGGTTGGAGAAGGAACCTGTGCAGCTCATATCCCAGCCTCCAGTTGGTTGCAGACACATGAAACTGTCCCAGCTTGCAAATCCAGCTGTGGACTTACAGATATGAAGACCTTTTTTGTTTTTTTGGGATGCAACATTCCAAGGTTCCCAAAAATCTAATACCTTGTTTAGCTGTGCAGACAATCATTTCCATTTCTTGGATCTTGCTTGCTACCCTCAATGCAGAGAGAGAGAGGGAGGGAGGGAGGGAGAGAGAGAGAGAGTTTGCCCCCCCCCCAACATCCCTGTACAAACATTTGGCTCCCAAGCCAACATCTGTTTGTCATCAGGGATTCCAGGGCGATTGTGTAACCGGCTTCGAACATCTCCCTGTTTCCCTACCCCTGTCCAAGGTCCAACCAGTGTTTTCACAGCTCTGTCATGGCTCACAACACCTGGGCGGATATAGCTGAGGTCCTGAGGAGGCGTCAGGTCAGGCCAAAGAGGTGGGAGGTGTTGGCTTTACAGGGCCAAAGTCCCCTGGACTTCCTTTTCCAGGGTATAAATCTTCCACACCCTTTTAGGGGTGACCAGCAACAGAACAGTGGGGCCGAATTCTCAGCCGCCCACCAAGGAGAAAGGGAAAACCAGCGTTGGGGCCCAGCTACATGTCACACCCCCATTGCTTGAGACGACGGAAGGGCCGGGCTGGGACACATCCTAAGCAGGGTTGGGTTCAAAGTGGGTAAGGTTGGCAGCACCAACTCACCGTTCGGTGCGGAAAAAGGCTTTCCGAAGAAGAGATTGCTGTGTTTTCCCTTTCAGCCATTTTAGAACAAAGAATGCTAGGGCTGGAAGGGCCCTCAGAGGTCTTCTAGTCCAACCCCCTGCTCAAAGCAGGAAACCCTATACATTCCAGACAAATGGCTGCCCAATCTCTTCTTAAAAACCTCCAGTGACGGAGCACCCACAACTTCTGGTGGCAAGCAGTTCCACTGGTTCATTATTTTTACTGTTTGGAAACTTCTCCTCAGTTCTAGGATGCTTCTCACCTTGATTAGTTTCCATCTGTTGCTTCTTGTCCTGCCTTCAGGCATTTTGGAGAATAGACTGACCCTGGTAACTGGCCCAAGGTCTCCCAATTGTCTTTCATGCCTAAGGTGGGACTAGAACTCACCATCTGGTGATTGGCCCAAAGTCACCCAGCCAGCTTTCATGGCTAAGGCGGGACTAGAACTCACCATCTCCTGGTGATTGGCCCCAAGCCACCCAGATAGCTTTCATTCCTAAGGCAGGACTAGAACTCACCATCTCCTGGTGATTGGAGATTTGCCCCCCCCCAAACATCCCTGGAGTTTGCCCCCCCAAACATCCCCGTACAAACATCTGGCTCCCAAGCCAACATCTGTTTGTCATCGGGGATTCCAGGGCGATTGTGTAACCGGCTTCGAACACCCAGCCAGCTTTCATGGCTAAGGCAGGACTAGAACTCATTGTCTATACCCTTTGCCAGGCCTCTGCTTGAGCCCGAAAGGATTATGCAGGACCGCTTCCCAGATATGCTGGGACTCCAATCCCCAGCATCCCCAGCCTGTGGCATTCCTGACACTTTGGAGGAGGGGCTGAAAGGCTGGGAAACGGAGTGTTCTGAGCAGCCTGATCTCTTGCACTCCAACAGGACATCATCTTGAAACGGGCAGCTGATATCGCCGAAGCTTTGTATAGCGTCCCACGCAACCCTAACCAGCTGACGTCCCTGGCCGGGAACCATGGGCATTCGGGCATGATGAGCGTCAACTCCTTTGGGAGCCAGCTGGCCATCAACATCAGCGAGTCCACCCAGGGCTCGGAACAAGGTAGGCCAAGGAAGTCCTCACTTAAAGACCCAACCTTCCACGAATGTTCGAAACGACAAGAGTGATGAACGAAGGAACTTAGGATAGGTACTCGAACTTGCGGCCATGGCGATCTGACTGCCTGGCAACTCAATCAAAGTTGTGGCAGGTTTGCCACGATCACCTGACCGCCATGTGCCATCCTCTCCGATGGCTTCAGTGGGGAGGAGAGCCAGGATTGCAGTCATTGAGTGAGGCGGTCACGTGGGCGTCTCGCTTAACGACCGCAATGACTTAAATTTGGGGCTCAATTGCAGTCATAGGTCAAAAATCACCTGTCCTTGAAGCCATCCCAATTGATGACACTCATCGCATGATCGTCCTAATCTGGCATTTGTGGAGAGTGAGGGGTAGACGATTCCTAAAGCTGGAGGCTCTGTTTGCCAGTCCATCCTAAGCGCCATCTCTTTCCCTTCCAGCTCCTTGTGGGTCAGAGGGTACAGATTGGTCCTCGAGCTGCAATCGCGACCAATCCTAAAATTTATGTTGCTGAATGAAACATTGGTGAAGCGAGTTTTACCTCATTTTACAACATTTCTTGCCACCATTGTTAAGCGAACCACTGCATTTGCTAAGTTAGTCACATGGTCGTTAAACGAATCAGGACTCCCTGTTGACTCGGCTCATCAGAAGGTTACAAAAGTGGATCACGTGAGCCCCGGGACCATCATAAATACCAGTCAGTTTGTGATGACCCAAAGGGGCGTGGCACAAAGGCAACACAGCCAGATAATCAGTAGGAGTCCCTCTATTAGCTCCCAACTTTGCCCCCAATATCCTGGTTTCATTCTGGGCTGGAGAAAAACTCTCCCAGGAACAGCCTTTGGCTGCAGAGAATCAAGTCCAAAACATAGCCAACAAAAACTGGAATTATAAGTCTAATCAAGGCAAGAGGAGATAATTAGTTTGGCAGGGTAGGAGAAGGAATTTCAGCCATGAAGGAAGGGCAGTAATTCAACATGGTTGGGAGGACACCAGGAATGCAAATAAGCAAAGTCAACACAAGATAGACTCATGTTTGTTCCCAGCAGCTGCCACACTCAGCATGCATTTCTTTTAAACTCTCTTCCCAGCTGTGGCTAATGAAGGGAATCAGGGCCCTTTCCTCCCCCGTAAGCCATGCAACCCATATTGCTCTCTTCTCCGTTCCTTCCTGCATGCCCTAGGATGAAGAGAGGGTGGGTATGGTTCTTCCTCTGAACTCCCTCTCCCTTGTTCTACCCCTCCCCTGCTCTGGCCAGCCGGACATTGCCCTTCCCCAGTTTCCTCCACAGCTAACAGAGCCACACTCCCACTCCCTGTCAGCTGTTTGTCTTCCTCCTCAGATTCAGACTCCGACAGGGGCATGACGCAGTTACCAATTTGATCATGGGGATGCTGCAATTGCACTGTGTGAAAAATAAGTCTCTTCTTGTCAGTGCCGTTGTAACCTGGAACGGTCACTAAACAAACTGCCGTAAATCGAGGACTGCTGGTATTTTGAATTTCTCTCTCTCTCTCTGTCTGTTTGTCTCCATCTGACTTCCAGGATACCCGCGCAGCACAAGCAGCGTCTCACCCCGGGGCTACGTGCCCAGCTCCACCCCGCAGCAGAGCAACTACAACACAATCACGTCCAGCATGAATGGTTACGCGGGGGCCACCATGACTGGCCTTGGGGTGCCAGGCTCGCCCAGTTTCCTCAACGGCTCCACTGCCAACTCCCCCTACGCCAGTGAGTATTGTGGCTGTTGGATTAGAGATCAGCAACTGGGCACTGGTCGGATTCATTCCTCGCCATGGCTTCACACAAATGTTTCTGTGCAAATTTGTTGTTTGTTTTGCGAGCTGGGGTTAATGTCGAACAGAGAAAAAAACCTTTGAAGGAGGGCTATCAATCTAAGAATCTGTTTTTCTGCTGAGCTGGATGGTTTGTTTATTATTTTCAAGAATAATTTGAGGCAGCAAACCTATCCCAATGTATCTTTCTCCTCCTATTATCCCAACAACAACAACAACAACAACCCAGTGAGGTGGGTTGGGAATGAGTGGCCCAAGGACACCCAGCTGGCTTTTCAGGGGCCATCCCCGACTCATACAAGGGAACAACCTTCTGAATGGACTTGATCCCTTCTGGGGGGAGACTCCCTGGGTCAGGAAATTTTCTTTCTAGCCCCCTGGAAGACTCCAGTCCATTCCCAAAACTAGACCCCATGGAAGACCTTGTGTAATGGTATAGAAGAGTGGAAGAGGAGGAGGAGGGAGGACTGAGGGGTCCTTGCTGCTCTCTGAGCCTGGTTGTTTTCTTGCAGATGTTTCATGGTCCAACTAGGTAACATCATCAATGCTAGAAGGCAGTGGGGTTTGTGGAGAGGAGGATGAAGGAAGGAGGGATGGAAGAAGGAAGGCAGGAAGGCAGGAAGGCAGGAAGGCAGGCAGGAAGGAAGGAAGGAAGGAAGGAAGGAAGGAAGGAAGGAAGGAAGGAAGGAAGGAAGGAAGGAAGGAAGGAAGGAAGGAGGAGGACAATGACTGTGAGGTCCTTGGCATTCTCTAAGCTTGATGGTTTTCTTGCAGATATTTCATGGTCCAACTAGGTAACATCATCAATGCTAGAAGGGAGTGGGGTTTGTGGAGAGGAGGATGAAGGAAGGAAGGAAGGAAGGAGAAGGACAATGACTGTGAGGTCCTTGGCATTCTCTAAGCGTGATGGTTTTCTTGCAGATGTTTCATGGCCCAACTAGGTAACACTATCAGTGCTAAGAGGGAGTGGGGTTAGGAGGAGGAGCAGGAAAGCATAAGAAGGGGGAAAGCAGCAACAGGAGCAGGAGGAGGACTGTGGGATCCTTGCTGCTCTCTGAGCTTGGTTATTTTCTTGGAGATGTTTCATGGCCCAACAAGGCAACATAATCAGTGCTAGAAAAGTGTGGGGTTTACAGAGGAGGAGGAGGAGGAGGCCAGCCATCTTCCTCCCTTCCCAGGACTTGAGCCACCCACCCACCCACCCACCCCATTTCTCTGCCCCACTGACCCTTATCCTTCTCTCCTCCCCACCCGCCAGTCATGCCATCCAGCCCACCCCTGGGGGCTTCCTCCACTCCAGCCGGCGTCTTCTCCTTCTCCCCGGTCAACATGATCTCTGCCGTCAAGCAGAAAAGCGCCTTTGCCCCGGTTGTGCGACCCCAGGCCTCCCCCCCCCCCAATTGCACCAGCACCAACGGGGCCGGCCTGCAAGGTAAGGGGGACTTTTGTCTTCAAACCAGGCTTACCATCCTGGTGACCGTCGCGAGCTCACCTTCCCCCACTCCACCCCCCCCCCCCGTGTAGAAGTAGTCCTCGACTTACGACGGTTCATTTAGCGACCGTTTGAAGCTACAAAGGCACTGGGGGAAAAAGAGAGGGGGGCTTATCGCCATGTTCCACATTTTTTTAATGACGGCTGTGGCATCCCCGTGGTCCTAATTCAGACGCTCGGCAACCGACTCGTATTTATGACGGTTACAGTGGGTCCCTGGGGGGGGGGTCACATGATCCCCTTTCGCGACCTTCCAAGAAGCCAAGTCAAGTGGGGAAGCCAGATTCATTTAACAGCCAGGTGACTGACTTCACAACTGTGGTGATTCGCTTAACAACTGTGGAAGAAAGAGTAAAACGAGGCAAAACTCACTCAAGGAATGTCTCACTTAATAACAGAAACTTGGGACTCCATGGTGGTCGTAAGTCGAGGACTATCTGCATAATCTAGGACAGGGATCTCCAACCTTGGCCCCTTTAAGACTTGTGGACCTCAACTCCCAGAATTCCTCAGCCAAATTCTGAGAGTTGAAGTCCACAAGTCTTAAAGCGGCCGAGGTTGGCTGGGGAATTCTGGGAGTTGAAGTCCACAAGTCTTAAAGCGGCCGAGGTTGGCTGGGGAATTCTGGGAGTTGAAGTCCACCCCTCTTCAAGTGGCTGAGGTTGAAAAACACTGATAGGATCTACCCTTGGCATGTTGTGAACCAGAAACATCTTTTCAGGGGATTTAAAATACTAAAAATTAAGAAATATTAGACGTCTAAGCAGAGAGCATTTCCGTGAAAGACAGTAGAATTTCCTTGGAGGCATCTTCTATCGTCCCCAAAGTGGTTTATGGGACCTAGAGGGAGAGAAATAAATCCGCTTTCGGGGAGAAACAGGCCTTGTTTTCACCCCAAAGGCTTGTTAGGCTGATGGAATTTAAATGTTCTTTCACATCCCCTAAAGCTAAAATTCTTGTTTTTTAAATAAAGAGCTTTCAGCCAAGCGGGCCTCAATGAGGACTAGTCTAAGGTCTGGGCTGATTGGTAACAGAGATTTGAATTTCCCCCAAACCCTCAGTGGACAATGTTGTTTCCAACTCAACAAAGTTGAGAGCTACCAGGCGAGGCGGCTTCTTCCCAGGGATTTCCTTGTGGTGCTTTTTCCCTTCTCCTCCTTACTCCCCTTCCTTATGGACCCCCTAGAAGGGTGCACCCCCTAAACCTCTCCTATTCGGAAAGGAAATGGGAAATCTGGATTATTCCATACGTGTCAAAGGCTCCTGGGGGCTCTTTGGTCGCTCCTTGTCTAAATCCAGGATCCGGTGTTTTATGGAGAGGAATCGGGGATCTTATATCTCTTGTCTTCCTAGATTCTCAAGTGTATCTTTCCTGCAGTTTTTGTGCTTCGCTAACTGTCTTTTTTTTATTTTTATTTCTTGGCCTTCCTCTTTTCTTGCTTTTTCCTTCTTTCTTTCTTTCCTTCCTTCTTCTCTTCCTTCCCTCCATCCCTCCTTTTCTGTTTCATTTCTCATCCTTCTTTTTTCTCTTTTCTCCTCCCTTCTTCCTTTCCCTCCCTCCCTCTCTTTCCCCTTCCTCCCTCCCTCTCTTTTTTCTTTCTCCTTCCTTCCTCTCCCCCCTCCCTCCGTCCTTCTTTGTTTCATCTCTCGTTCTACCTTCCTTTTTTTCTTTCCCCTTCTTTTCTTCCTTCTTTCCTCCCTTTTTCCCTCCCTTTCTCCCTCTTCCTCCCTCCTTCCATTTCACCCTTCCTCCCTCTCTCCTTTCCTTTTTCTCTTTACCTTCCTCCCTCCTCCACTTCTTCCTCCTTCCCTCTTCCCTCCCTCCTCTCTCTGTTTCATCTGTCTCATCCTTCTTTCCTTCTTTTTTCTCTTTTCCCTTCCTTCCTCCCTCCCTCCCTCCTTCCCTCGCTGCTTGCTCGATCCCACCAACCAGATCAACCCTTTGAGGATTCTGCAGACAAGTTTCAAACAGCGTCTCGGTCACTCCAAGGATTGGCTTACTCTTAATCACAGTATGTTCCTTCTCTCCTTCCGCTCGTTTGCCTTCTCCTCTCTCTCTCTTTCTCTCTCTCTGCTGCTCCTCCCACTTTGAATAATTCCTCTGCAACAGCCTCGTAAGCACCTACATTGTCCACCAGAATCAGGACAGATGAGGGTAGATATTTAGGTGGATGTAAATATGTATGTACAGGTATGAACAAACATTTGACTGGGATGGCATGAGGCTCCTGCCTTGAGTGAAGGGTTTGACTAGAAGACCTCCGAGGCCCCTTTCATCCCTATGTTTCTAAGAATTAGTTTGGTCTTGCCAAAGGCACACAAAGACAGCCAGGAATGACTGCAGGATGTAGTCCAAAATGAGAAATTAATGGCCTCAAGGAAGCAATCCAATCTCCTCCTAATTTTTCTTATGGGCCATGGGGTTGTGGCCCGCCGGCAGCTGACAGAGCTGGTAGCAGAGTCGGACAGTAGTGAGGAGGTTGGGGAGGAACATGGACAAGTCTTGGAAGCTGAGGAAGGTTCGGATGAGGGCTCTGCATCAGAGGCAGAGATGGGGGCCAGGGCAGGCTGGCAGTCTTCAGCTGCCTTCAGGCTCAGACAGCAGTGAGGTGGAGGAGCTTCTGGAATCGGTTCCCAGCCTGCTCATGCTCAGGGCTACCAGAAGGCAAGAACAATTGAAAAAGCAGGTTCAACTCAGGAGTAAGGCCACACCTCGGAGAGGATTGGCCCCTCCCATAGGACATAAAAGAGGAGCGAAGGGGACATGAGCCTTTGCAGGAAGCAATTAGATTGTCTGGTCGATTCGAGTTCTGTTTGACTCTGTGTCAAGTTTGGCCTTGAAGCTTCATCAGTTCTTGGATGAGATGAGAATGGAAATGTCTCCTTGTTCCTCAAGGAAAATAATAATAATCCAGTTGCCTTTTGAAAAAGCACCTTTGGGACAACTATGGTTTGGATGATGGAGAATTTTCCACAAACAAAGAGGGAACAGAACAAAATGGAATAAAATATTTAATTTGGCCGTGTGGTTAGACACACAAGGCATTTGACTCCGATACACAAGCACTCGATGTACTTGCAAAACAACAGAAAAATAATAATAATAATAATATTACAAAATACAGTGTGGCTCTGTAGCTTCTCAGTCAGCCAGCGACCTCCCCAGGCCTGCCAGTTGGCCCAAAAGAAGGTCCCTTCCAACCCTATTATTCTGTGTTGTAACTTTTAAGAATCCAATGCCTTAAAGTTAAACATTGTCACCATTAGCTCCTAAACTCTCTTCAGTGACCAGATCTGCAGGACTAGGGATGAAATAACAGCAGCCTTCCAATATTTGAGGGGGTGTCAATCTATTCTCCAAAGCACCTGAGGGTAGAACAAGAAGTGTTGGGTAGAAGCCAATCCAGGAGAGAAGCAACCTAGAATTAAGGAGAAATTTTCTGACACCTAGAACCATGAATCAGTGGAACAACTTGTCCTTCAGAAGTTGTGGCTGTTCCATCACTGGAGATTTTTAACAAGAGATTGGACAACCATTTGTCTGAAATGATGTAGGATCTCTTGCCTGAGCAGGAGTTTGGACTAGAAGACCTTCAAGGTCCCGTCTGACTCTGTTCTTCTATACTGAATTATACCCAGAGAACCAAGAACCATGAATTTCTGCATTGCTCCTTAGGAACAATGGAACCACTTGCCTGCAGAAGTTGTGGGTATTATTCTGGGGTGGTGTCTTTAAGGCGCGGCCAACTGAACTTCTCTAGGGGGGTTGATTGAGACCTTCTCTGTTTTCCAGGCCTGTCGGGGCTCATTGTCCCACCCATGTGAATCATGGGAAGAAGACAACGCAAACAGACTAGCACTTGGACTTTTGGAGACCCTCAAACGGTGCCTGGGCCCAGCCAGGGATGCAAGACCTGCCTTCCTGAATTCTCCTCGTCCCCGGTGACTTCCCATGTTGTCGGTTGGACCCCATCCCACAAGTTCCCCTCTCTTCGACCCAGGCTGCATCAGGGCTGAAGGAGGGTGACGATCGACCGATGCCCTCTTGGGAGATCTACAACAACTCTGGATTTGGGGAAGGGGGCTCCTTCCTGAAAGAGGAGGAGGAGGAGACAGCCAGGGAAGAGAGACCTAGCCAAAGCGATGGGAGCTCTACCATCTTCCACTAAGGGGTCCTTTGGCCGTTCCTGTCCCCCTCCTGGTTCAAGGATAACAAACAGACCGAGGGAGACCCTCACCACACCCAGACAGGGACCCTCACTCAGGTAGACTTGCTGATGGCCAAGAGGGAGGGGGGGTCTCCATTTTCCCAGCAGGTTTGCTTTTCTTAAAAGCTTAGGGGTCCCGTCTCCCACTCCCCCAATGGAAAAGACAAACCCCCCCCCATGTAAACCAGGCTCCAAGTGTCAACCCCCCACCCCACCCCAAGCTGGTTTGGATGAAATCTACCCACCCAGTCTACACCCCACACACACGCACCCTTTTTCATCCCGGCTAAAAGCTGGCTTGTCTGCAGCCCATCTTCTGTCTGCTCCATTTTTCTTTTCCAGGCCTTTTCCTCATCTTTGCTACAGGTTGGTCCTCTCCCTCGGTCTCAGTGGAAGCCAGGAAGCCAGGGGTCAGCAACCTGCAGCTCTGGAGCCGCATGTGACTCTTTCATCCCTCTTGCTGAGGCTCCCTGTCGCTGGTTGGCTCCACAAGTGATAGGGCTTTTGGTTAGGACAGGTAGAGGAAAAAGGACGCCGCTCTAGGAGGAGACTCTATGGTGGGGGAACCGCCATTGGAGTCTGATTGGCTCCAGAATTGAACGCGGGGGCTTCCGGCTAGGACCTTTGTGGCTCTTAGAGTGCTTAAGGTTGCCGACCCCTGGGTTAAGCGAATTGCTGCTTCAGTCCGTCCCACGGGGGTGAAGTGGATCTAATCTCCCCATCGACTTTGTCAGTAAGTCGCCAAAAGGGATCACGTGATCCCAGGATACCGCGACCGTCACCAATAGGAGCCAAGCGTTGACCAGCGTTCTGGATTTTGATCACGTAACCACGGGGTTGATGCTGCAACGGTCGTATGTGTGAGAAACAATCGTCAAGTCATTTTTTTTTCCAGTGCCGTTGTAACTTCAAGCGGTCACTAAACGAACTGTTGCACATCGAGGACTCCCCTATATTTAACAGGGAGAGACAGAGCCAATCCCATTTTTCCCTCCAGGTTTACAAAAGAGCCAGGCATTTAAACAACGACCACCACCACAACTATCCTAAAAGGCCTCCTTTTCCCTTTTCCACTTTCCAATGTTTTACTTTCTTTCATTCCCCACCTCCTCAAAACGATCCAGTTTTCCAAACTGGCCGGTACGCTGGCTCGGGTTCAAGCTTGTTTTTAAAATAATAATAATAATAATTTTTCATCCTGCTCTTCTTTTTTGAAACCAAAAAGAGAGAGAGAGAGAGGAGAGAGAGAGAGATTTTGTACCAAGCGCAACCAATTCTTTGTCACTCCTTTTCCATTTTGTCTCTTTTGCTTTTCGTTTTGCAAAACAACCATGACCACCACAACAAAAAAAGAGAGAAAATAGTGAGATCCAAGGGAGGGTGAAATCCAAACAAGCACCAGGTGTGTGTGTGTGTGTGTGTGTGTGTGTGTGTGGAGAAACGATTCCAGCTGGGTGGCAAGTCCCATTGAAAGCAACCTCTCCGCTCAGCAAACCCCTGGGGTTTTGGGTTCCTCTCTCCACCTCTTGCATTATTTTTCTAGCGTTATTTCCGAGCGACAAAGGGGGGAGGGGGAACTGGTGGGGGCATGAATATCTGTAAATAAAGACTGCAGAAACAAAATAACCACCCTTCCAAGTTGGGATCTTAATCTGTCTGGCCAGGTTCGGTTCGCTGTGTATTTATCTCTGTCTCATGTTTTCCCTGCTCTCTCTTTCTTTCTTTCTTTCTTTCTTTCTTTCTTTCTTTCTTTCTTTCTTTCTTTCTTTCTTTCTTTCTTTCTTTCTTCACGAAGAGCTCTTCTTCACTGTATGTTCTGTAATAACGTCCTGTTGTACGATACCCTATGTCGGTTAAACCCCTTGGCTGCATTGTTCTTTTTTGTTTTTTGTTTTTTTTTCCAGTGTAAGCACATGTAAATGAAGCATTAATGCAATTTCTTAGGAAAAAGCCCTAGAATATATATCAATATACCACTTTAATTGCCTCCTGCAGCAAATCCCTCTCTTAATTTGTAGCTGATTACTGTCTCGGGAAGT
The DNA here is from genome assembly GCA_033807585.1 of Hydrophis major. Lineage (NCBI taxonomy): Eukaryota > Metazoa > Chordata > Lepidosauria > Squamata > Elapidae > Hydrophis > Hydrophis major. The sequence continues at coordinate 5,426,927 of CM066333.1, read as the reverse complement.
GAAAGAAAATCTTGTCCTTTTAGTAGGTCTGGAACCGGTATGAAGACTCCTGCCTTGGTCAGGAGGCTGGACTAGATGACCTCCAAGGTCCCTTCCAGTTCTAGGATTCTATGATTCCCACTCAATGCTCTAAGCAGGGGGCTGGACTAGAAGACCTCCAAGGTGCCTTCCAACTCTGTTACTCAGTAAATTTTGGTCAATTTCTTCTGCATGATATTATCTCAAGCCTGATCCGTTGGAAGCCGAGAAAAGCTATCCTTGAGACCACCGAAATCCAGGTGAAATCTGTGACAGATCACGGCGGTTTTTCTGCAGCAGTTGCGAAGCATCGTTGAAAAGAGAAAAAGAAAAGAAAATCCAAGTTGTCCCTGGAAAATTGTATCAGTCAACCACCTATAGATTCTCCTTGGTGGGATGCAATTGAGCTTATTTTGACTTAAGGGGCCCTTGGTGCCCTCTGAGATTGGTTGCTTTCTTGCAGACGTTTCATCACCCAACTAGGTAATATCATTGGTAATGTTAAGCAGCTCAGGTGATGTTACCTAGTTTTACAGAAACGTCTGGAAAAAGAAAGCAGCCAAGCTCATGGTCAACTGGGGAATTCTGGGAGTTGAAGTCCACACATCTTAAAGTTGTCAAGGTTAAGAAACACTGCTGTTAGAAAACAAGAGAGGCTTTGATTCATGAGCTCTGAACTGTTTGTACCTCTGCTGGTTGGGGAACCCTTGGGAGCTGGGGGTGGATGCTGAGAGCTTTTCCTGAAAAGTTTCTGCTGGGTCAAGGGGCAGGCTGGAACCCAGGCATTTGGCCTGCCCTTCAGAATCCAGGCCTGGGCATATGCAGGGGGATCAGGGTTACAGCGCTTGAGTTGAGAATTGAGGCCCCGCAAAGAAGAGAGCATGGACGGACTAAAGCAAAGGCTCCGTTGCTCTTTCACAGAAATGCAGCTTTGTGAAATGCATGTAACCTTTTTTCTTAGTTGGGTTGCAGAGGGAAGGGAAGGGAAGAAAAAGAAAGAAGGGAGGGAGGGAGGGAGGGAGGGAGGAAGGAAGGAAGGAAGGAAGGAAGGAAAGACAGAGGAAGAGAAAGAAAGAAGGAAAAAAGAAGCCGGGAAGGGAAGGAATAGAAGGAACGAGCGAGGGAAAAGGGAGCTGAGAGGAAAGGGGAGAGGGAGGGAAGAAAGAAAAAGGTGGGAAGGAAGGAAGGAAGGAAGGAAGGAAGGAAGGAAGGAAGGAAGGAAGGAAGGAAGGAAAAGGGGAGCTGAGAAGTGAAGGAAGAGGGTGGGAGGAAAAACAAGGAAGGAAGTTCCATATTGGTTCCATCTCAAGCAGAGGTGGCATTCAGCAGGTTCTGACCCGTTCTGGAAAACTGGGAGTGGAAATTTGCAGTAGTTGGGAGAACCGGCCAATCCCACCTGTGACTGGACCCGCCAACCCCCATCGCTTCCCTGCCTCCCATCGAGTCCCAGCTGATCGTCTGGGTCTCCTTTGGTTGCCCTGCCCAGGAGAACGGAGCTGGAAAGCAGGTTACTGAGGTGGGGAGGGAAGGAGGATTTTGCAGTTTATTCTTCCCCTGCCACGCCCACCAAGCCCACAGAACTGGTCGTAAAAAATATTTTTGAATCCCACCACTGATCTCGAGCCTCTTTGCCAGACCCAGAAGCCTTTCTCCGTTTCCCAATGGGCTCTGCACGCTAGAGGAGTGTCTTTACAACCCTGTGTGGATTTCAACTCCCAAATTCCCCAGCCAGGTTGTGAAGAGGACGCAGAGCATCCCAAACAATCCTGCGGACCCTGCTGAAGCGTGTATATGTCATGTCCTGGGTAGAAGGAAGTGGACTTCCAGTGGTCTTTTTTTACTGTCCTGATCACTCTCTGCTCCGCCTTCTTGTCTGAAGCAGGACTGCTTCCAAACCAGACAGTAATGCCATATGACAGGATGCTCTTTATTGTCCCTCTATAGAAAGTGGTAAAGACAGTGGGAGGAGTAATAGATTCTTCAGATTCAAATCATATTTTACCCCTTTTGGGATGGGAGTGGATCCAGCCTCTCTCAGTCGATCCTCTCTTCCAAATTCTCTACAGAGGGCAGCCGAATGCTTGTGCTCATTTTTCTTCTTTAGTTTAGGATTTCTCAAAAGACAAGCCTTCAGACAGACCTTTTGTTGTGGCTTGTCAGCTGCTGGCCCCTCCAGCAGCCAAATGAGGAGGGCAAGGCAGGGGAGTCAGCGTCAGTATTAGGGCAACCTGGGACTTCCGAGAGGGAAGAGGGAATGGAGCTATCAGAGAGAGGGAGGGAGGGAAGCAGAGCTTGGGCCTTCCATCAGCCCTCAGAGGGAGAGTCAACAGCCCCCAGGTCTGGAGGTGGCTGATGAGGAAGAAAAGCAACAGTGGAGTCCAGTGCCTGACGCATGGATGTGCAGAAGGGAGAGGAGAGGAGAGCAGTGGAAATCTATGGGCCCGTCCTTGGGATGAAGAGCTACCGCTGCTAGTTGTTGCCCCACCCTAGCTGTGGGGATAAAAGGCAGGGGGTGGAGATGAATAAATGTGGTAGACAACTATTCATCTTCCAGCCAGATGGTTTGGTTAGCCTGTGGTGAGAGAGAAGGAGGGAGGGAAGGGAAGAGAGAGAGAGAGAGAGAGAGACTTTTGATGGGGCTGCCGGCATTCCTAATAGAGGAATCTTTTGAGTTCACTCCAGAGGGTTTGTCATATTTGGGGAGGTGGGTCAGAACACTGTTTATATATAAAGCCGGATACTCACCTCCCTTGTTCTGTGGACAGAGAAAACAAAAATCAAACATGAACTGTCGTAATTCAAGAACTATCTGTAGATATCGGAGAAGGAGAGGGGAAAGGAGGGGGCAGGCCAGGGAAAGGGGGGGGGGGGAAATGGCTTCCTGCAGCTGTGTTGTGTTTTCACAGCTGGCTCACCATCACAACATACTGGCCAATGGGCTTCCCTCAAGCCAAGGGGGACGTCATCCTTGGCCATTGCAACATATCCGGAGGACACCATGTGTGGGAAATGATAGTCTGGTGCAACTTTAAAGGACCTTACGGTCAGAATGACGGAGGGTGTTTTTGGCAGCTGCTCTGTGGAATTGGCTCACCCTTGCCTTCTCTGGGGATTAGAACAGACATGTGAGGATGCCTACATGGAGGGAAGTAAGCAGTGGGGTGCCACAAGGTTCCCTCTCAGGCCCAGGACTCTTCAATATCTTCATTAATGACTTAGATGGGGGAATAGAAGGGGAACTCACCAAATTTGCAGATGATACTGAGCTGGCAGGAATAGCTAACACCCAAGAAGATCCAGATGGATCTCGACAGACTAAAACACGGGGCAGTATCTAATAAAATGAAATTCAGTGTAGAGAAAAGTAAAGTCCTACACTTAGGCAAGAAAAACCCAAAGGACACCTGTAGACTGGGTGAAACCAGACCCAATGGGAGAGGGATCTTGGAGTCTTAGTGGACAACCAGCTAAATAGGAGCCAGCTGTGTGCAGCAGCAGCCAAAAAAGCCAATGCAATCCTAAGTTGCATTCACAGAGGGATACAATCAAGATCAAGGAAGATACTAATGCTACTCTATAAAGCCTTAGTAAGGCCACACCTCGAGTACGGCATCCAGTTTTGGTCACCACACTATAAAAAAAGATGTTGAGACTCTAGAAAAAGGGCAGAGAAGAGCAACCAAGATGATTAGGGGACTGGAGACTAAAACATATGAAGAATGTTTACAGGAACTGGGCATGGCTAGTCTAGGGAAGAGAAGGACCAGGGGAGACAGGAGAGCATCTTCCAATATTTGAGGGGCTGCCACAGAGAGGAGGAAGGGGGTCAAGCTATTTTCCAAAGCCCCCAAAGGCCAGATGAGGAATAATGGATGGAAACTGAACAAGGAGAGATTCAACCTGGAAATAAGGAAGAATTTCCTGACAGGGAGAACAATCCACCCATGGGACAGAAGTTGCCCTCAGAAGTTGTGGGAGTGCCATCACTGGCGGCTTTCAAGAAGAGATTGGACTCCCATTTGTCAGGAATGGTGTAGGGCAGGGGTCTCCAACCTTGGCTCCTGGAAGCCTGGCGGACTTCAACTCCCAGAATTCCACAGGCTGTGGAACTCTGGGAGTTGAAGTCCGCCAGGCTTCCAGGAGCCAAGGTTGGAGACCTCTGGTGTAGGGTTTCCTGCTTGGGCTAGATGACCTACAAGATCCCTTCCAACTCTCATTATCTGTTATCTGATGCTTCATGGTCTTCTGGGCATCCCCCAGAGGTGGTATATTCAGCAGGTTCTGACCAGTTCTGGAGAACCGGTAGCGGAAATTTTGAGTAGTTCAGAGAACCGGCAAATCCCATCTCTGACTGGAGATTTTACAGTCTCCTTCCCCTGCCACGTCCACTAAGCCACACCCACAGAACCAGGAGTAAAAAAAATTAGAATCCTACCACTGGGGTCCCTACATCCAATTCCTAATCAGTCCCACCAACTGCTTAGCTTTTTCAACTAAGTCAAGCTTCTTACACAATGTCAGGGGTCCCCAACCACCGGGCGCTGGACCGGTACCGGTCTGTGAATCATTTTGTACCAGGCCGCAAAGAATGAAAGTAGGGCCTACTTTGCTTGGGCGCCGCCATCTTGTTTCGACGGCGCTTGAGAAAGTGCTTCCGGGTGATCTTGTCGGTCGTCGGTTGGAAAGCAGCATTTGGGTGCTGAAGGAATCCTCGCGCCTTAATTTCATCGAAGGGGGGGGCAGCTTTGAACGAAGAGCCGTCCCGATGGTGGTGGAGTCTCGCGTTATTCAGGAGGAGATTAAGAAAGAGCCCAAAAAGCCCATCGACTACGAGAAGGTACAAAGGAGGAGTTGAAGGTGGCGGGGAGAAGTGGGGGACAGCTGGCTGGCCAGTCGCTCAGCTTGCCTTGCCTTGGTCATGCGTGCTGATGCCAGTACCAGTCCGTGGATCGGTCCGTGGATTGTACCAGTCCATGGTACAAAAAAGGTTGAGGACCACTGCACTAAGTAAAGTGTCATCAGCCGAGGACTACCTGTATTCTGTTAAAACTCAGCAAGATGGCATTGAGATGGCAACGGATATGGGGGTGGGAGGGAGTTTTCATAACCAGCCCCCTCTCTCCTTCCAGGTAAGGCCACAAAGCTACTTCCTTGACGTTGCTTTTAGTCGCCGCCTTGATGGGCCTCCGCTGGTACGTGAAATTAGCCAGATAGGCCTATAAAAAAACCGTGCCGTTCATGTCTGTCAGATCTAACAGCCCTCTTGGCCGCACTTTCTAAAACACCTGCAGACGTTGCCTGCTCTCACAACACAGGTGTGCAGACACGCACACCTCCGAGGGCCTCCCCCCGTGCATAGAAACCCTTCTCCTTTTGCAGACGGGAAGTGCCGTGCTCCAGAGGTGGTATATTAAGCTGGTTCGGACCGGTTCTTAAGAACCAGTAGTGGAAATTTTGAATAGTTTGGAGAACCGGCCAATCCCACCTCCGACTGGCCCCGCCAACCCCCTATCTCTTCTCTGCCTCCCATTGAGTCCCAGCTGATCAGCTGGGTCTCCTTTGGTTGCCCTGCCCAGGAGAACGAAGCTGGAAAGCAGGTTAGCAGGAAAGGGGGATTTTGCAGTATATCTTCCCTGGCCAGACTCATCAAGACACGCCCACCAAGACAAACACCACACCCACAGAACCGGTATTAAATTTTTCTAGATCCCACCACCTTCGTGCTGTTTTGGAGTGGGTAGGCGGTGCCTTGGAATGCATCCCTCCTTTGGTATTTCTGCCTCCCTCACCCACTCATCTCAGGCATGTAAATTCACTCGATCGATCAAATAAAATCCAGCCAGCCTCCTTGCCTTTAACTGTTGAGACCCTTCCTGGTGCACCTTGAGCACCTGAAATACAAGGCCTTGCCAACTGGGAACAGGAAGGAAAGAGGCACGGGGTTCGAGTCTGTGCCTCTCGGAGTGTTGCTTGGCCCCACCACCGAAATACTCCTCTGTACAAGTTGTGCAGCTTGAGGCTCCGTTGATGAGCCTCAGGCCGGCTTTCCCTGGGAGAAAAGAAGACATTTGTGCAAAGAGATTTGCACAATCACAATCACACAGCCACCCTCAGAGCATCGGCAGAAGTGGACATGAGTGAGACGCCAAGGAGAGGCGTCAGTGTAAATGCAACATCTGGCAGCTTCTCGGAGTTCTTTGTTTGGATGGTGAAAGAGGATAGATTTCATCTGCCAAGCTGGAAGCCTTGGGATGAATCCCAAGAGGGGAATTCAATTCCATCCATTCTGTCTCCTCCCTCCCTTCTTACTTATTTATCCATCATCATAAATCCTTCTTTCTTTCTTTCTTTCTTTCTTTCTTTCTTTCTTTCTTTCTTTCTTTCTTTCTTTCTTTCTTTCTTTTTTCCTTCCTTCCTTCCTTCTTTCCTTCCTTCCTTCCTTCCTTCCTTCCTTCCTTCCTTCCTTCCTTTATGCCTCTTTTTCCCCTTTCTTTCTTTCTTTCTTTCTTTCTTTCTTTCTTTCTTTCTTTCTTTCTTTCTTTCTTTCTTTTTTCCTTCCTTCCTTCCTTCCTTCTTTCCTTCCTTCCTTCCTTCCTTCCTTCCTTTATGCCTCTTTTTCCCTTTTCTTTCTTTCTTTCTTTCTTTCTTCCTTTCTTCCTTCCTTCCTTCCTCTCTTCCTTCTTTCCTTCCTTCCTTTCTTTTTCTTTCTTTCTTCCTGCCTTCTCTCCTCTCTCCCTCCCATGTTATTTCCTTCATTCCTTCCTTAGCACTTAGCAAGAGCATTTAGACTTACTGTATATACATACTGCTTCACAATGCTTTACAGCCCACTATAAGTGGTTTACAGAGTCAGCCTCTTGCCCCCCAAACAATCTGGGTCCTCATTTTACTGATCTTGGAAAGATGGAAAGCTGAGTCAATCTTGAATCGGTCACGATCAAACTTCTGGCAGTTGGCAGAGTCATCCTGCAGTGCTGCATTCGAACCACTGTGCCACCAGGAAGAAGAACGAGAAAGGGAATAAGGAAGGAAGGAAGTTAGCACCCACCCTCCTCCTAGAAGCATGAAATATTTTGACAAATATTTAAAAAGGCAGGATAAAATATTCCCCTGAAAAGAGAAATAAAAATCTTAAGGGAGACAGAAACTCAGGGGCCCAGCTCCCCCCCCCCCGCCAGCAGATATTTTGTGCCCATTGAGAAAGATTGGGCCAGTCTATCTACGAAACAAAAGACCTCCAGCTCCAAGATGATGGGATTAAGACGTGACTCCTCAAGACATAATGGGAGTAACCCTCTACTATCTAAGCAGCAGAGCTCGCTACATTGCACAATCTCCTAAGGACACTGCATCATCCTCCAAACTTCAGCCAAACTTAGCTCAGACAAACATGACCCTTACATGACCCCATAGGAAACTGACAACAGCTAATAGAATACATGTCCTTGCACAGGAACAGGACGTTCAAGAGAAGGTACAAAAGCCACCCACTTTCAACTCCATGTGGTCACATGCACCAGGACCTATGTGGTTTTATTTCATCATTAAACCATCTTTCCAATCAGTCTCCATGTTTTCAGCGTCTTTCTCCCAGCTTGGAACAGAACCAGATGGATATTTCTACTGAAGGGAGGGAGGGAGGGATAGCAATAGCACTTAGATTTATATACCGCTTCACAGGTTTTTCCAGCCCTCTCTAAGCATATCAACCCCAAACAATCTGGGTCCTCATTTTACCCACCTCAGAAGGATGGAAGGCTGAGTCAACCTTGAGCCCAATGAGATTCGAACTGCCAAATTGCAAGTCAGCCGGCAGTCAGCAGAAATAGCCTGCAGTCCTACACTCTAACCACTGCGGCTCATAAGAATAATCAATCTAGAAAAATAATCAATCAAAATAGAGTTGGAAGGGACCTTGGAGGTCGTCTAGTCAGAGATGGGATTCAATTTTTTTTAACAACCGGTTCTGTGGGTGTGGCTAGGTGGGCGTGGCCATGTGACTGGGTGGGTGTGGCTTTCTTTTTTTTTGCAGCACCCCTCATTTTTCTTTTGCCTTCCTGGGCCTCAGGCAAGCCTCCTGGGGGTGTGTTTTTGCTCCCAGAAGGCTTTCCTGGGGCCCAGGAAGGCAAAACATGGAGCTCAAGGGGGGAGCACAGCACACACACACACACACACACCCGCGCACCCCTTTTTGCCTCCTGGGCAAAGCAGTAAGACAGTGAGGGGGGGATCCCGGCACAGCTGATCATCAGAACAGCTGATCTTTGGGAGGGGGGAAAAAAAGAAATAATTTAAGGAGTGACTGGGCAGGAAAGAACACAGTCAGCGATGTCACGTATGCGCGATAAGGACTGACTGGTCAGGGAGGGAAGGGCCGGCAGAGCAGGGCGGGGCTAGCCAGGGACACGATTTGCCGGTTTTCCGAACTGCGCAGAATCATGACAACCGGTTCTATAGAACCGGTCCGAATCGGTAGAATCCTACCCCTGCTTCTAGTCCAACCCTTTGGTCAAGCAGGAGACTCTCTAACATTCCAGAAAAAAGGTCCTCCCATCCCTTCTTCAACCCCTCTGGCGATGGAGCATACACAACTTCTGGTGGCAAGCTGTTCCACAGATTAATTGTCCTCCCTGTTAGGGAGGACCCTTTCTCCTTAAATTCCAGGTTGCTTCTCTCCTAAGTTAGTTTCCATCCGTTGTTTTCTGTCCTGCCTTGGGGTGTTTTGGAAAAATAAGTTGGATTTCCCCTTCTTCTTTGTGGCAGCCCCTGTAAAACGGTATCTGAACATCCAGTTGCATCGAGCGGGCTAATTGTCCTGGGTGCAAAACCTTCCCTGGTGGGACTGTCTCAAGGGCTCCAACCTCAGAAGGAAAACTTTTCTCCTTCCAGGAAGAGTTTGAGCAGGGTGCTTAGGGCAGTTTTACCGGTGCTTTTATCCCACCACACCACACCGCACCTCGCACTTTAAAAACACATTTAAACTCTCCGGAAAAAGACCGAGGCTAATGCCAAAGAAGGCCATTTTCAAAGCGAAGGTGCTCTTAGGCTTTTCTGTGTCTGCCACCCACAGAAAATTCCAGAGCAGCAGCATTAAGGGTTAGGCCTCCTCTGGGATGAGAAATGGAGGGGAGTGGGCTTCCTTTGGTAATTGCCTGTCAAGGATCAGGGCGAGGCTCAGAAAAAAGCCGCTTTTAGCCATTCCTCTTTCCTGGCCCTCAAAAGTCCTTCAGGGCAGAGGCAAAAAACAACAACAACAACAGCAACCCAACAACAGATTCCTTTGTGATTGCTTCCATTTCCCAAACCCTTCCTCTCCCTCCCTCCCCCCCAAACCCCGAAAGAATGGCCCCAGCTATTAGCCATAATGGTAATGGGCCATTAAAGAACTGCCTCTCTCGAACATTAATGTCTGCTGAAGAGCCATCCAGGCCTCCCCTGCAAGCAATCAGGGTCAAAGGATCGCTTGGAGCCAAAGGAAGGCCCTTGCCATGATCCAGGGCAGGAGAAAGGAAGCAAAGCCACTTGGTACGTGGATGGGGGAGCACTAGGATAGCTTGGGGAGGTTGGTGGGGAGGAAGGAAGGAAGGAAGGAAGGAAGGAAGGAAGGAAGGAAGGAAGGAAGGAAGGAAGGAAGGAAGGAAGGAAGGAAGGAGACAGAGAGAGACAGAGGAAGAGGAAGGAAGAAAGAGAGAAAGAAAGGAAAGTGAAGGAAGGAAGGAAGGAAAGAAAGAAAGGGGGGAAGGAAGGAAGGAAGGAAGGAAGGAAGGAAGGAAGGAAGGGGAAGGAAGAAAGGAAGGAAGAAAGAAAGAGAGGGGGAGAGAGAGAAACAAAGAGAGAAAGGAAGGAAGGAAGAGAGAGAAACAAAGAAAGAAAGAGAGGAAGGAAGGAAGGAAGGAAGGAAGAGGGGGAGAGAGAGAAACAAAGAGGGAGAGAGGAAGGAAGGGAAGGAAGGAAGGAAGGAAGGAAGAGAGAAACAAAGAAAGAAAGAGGAAGGAAGGAAGGAAAGAAAGGAAGGAAGGAAGGAAGAGAAACAAAGAAAGAAAGAGAGGAAGGAAGGAAAGGAAGGAAGGAAGGAAGGAAGGAAGGAAGGAAGGAAGGAAGGAAGGAAGGAAGGAAGGAAGGAAAACAAAGAAAGAAAGAGAGGAAGGAAGGAAAGAAAGGAAGGAAGGAAGAGAAACAAAGAAAGAAAGAGAGGAAGGAAGGAAAGAAAGAAAGGAAGGAAGGAAGAGAAAGAGAGAGAGAAAGAGAGAAAGACAAGGAGAAAGATGAAATGGAGAAGAAGGGGGGAAGAGGATGACAAAAAGGAGGAGGAGGAAGAGGAGGAGGAGGAGGAAGAGGAGGAGGAGGAAAGGATGCTAAAGGATGTCGCCTCCTGGTGGGATTGACTCTGGTCAATCTCTTATAAGATCCAAACAGTGTGAAGGATTGATGGGGATTGTATTCTAAAACATCTGGAAGGCTGCTGTTTATTGTTTGTCTTGCAGTGAGCAACATCTCAATTGAGGAACTGCTAACTCTGAGAAACAATCAAGCTGTAAACAACAGTCTAGTCAAGGAACTAGCAAGAACACTCCCACTAGCACGGATGACATTACCTAGTTGGGTCATGAACCATCGCCAAGAAAAAAACCAGCGCAGAGCCCAAGGACCCCATAGTAATCCTCTTCCTCCTCCCTTTCCTCCTCCTTCTCCCCACAAACCCCACTCCCTTCTAGCCCTGATGATATTCCCTAGTTGGGTAATGAAATGTCTTCAAGAAAACCACCAAGCTTAGAGATTACCAAGAACCGCACAGACCGATGTTTTCCTCCCCCATCCACCCACTGTGCTAATAAACTGCAAGATGCTAAATGCTTGGACTTTTCTGTGGGTTAGTCCAACTAAGCCCAGCAGGAAAACCCCACAACATGCAATCCAGGTCGGGCAATCGCATTCTTATACCGTCTCACCAAAGTTCTTGTCCAGGCGGATTTTTTATTTTTTATTTTGGTCATTTCACCCTCTCATTTCAGGTCCAGCTTTTTCAATATTCCAGCTGTGAGCTCTATGTTAGGAAGGGCCAGGAAAGAACAATAAAATGGCCACCCCACCCACGTCCAGCTTGAATTAATTCTGCCCTGCTCCAAAAACTGCTGAAAATCCAAACAACTCAGAAGTAGGATCTGAGATGCCTTTGCCTATGATGGGGGTCCGCACATCGTCAATTTGCACCCGTGCACACACACACACACACACACACACACACACACAGAGTGTCGTGGCAGAGTCTTACAGAAAATTTGCCACTGACTTGCAATTTCGGCAGACCGGGTGGAGTGGAATTAATAAACTAGATGGAGAACAATACTAATTGTGTTGCGTTGCTTTTATTAAATACAATTTAATCTGATTTAATGTTTTGAAAAGGCCCACCCACAAATGCAAATCAGTTTTAATCAGCAGGGTGGCCATAGTGGTATTTTCGCAGGGGTGGAGGGAGGAATTTAAAGGGAGGAGGCAGGGTGCACCGTAACGGCAAGGAAAATAACTTCAGAATGTTTTCTTTATAAATAAATATGCATGTTCCCTCTTGGTCTTGGACTTGGTCCCCTAGAATTAATTTTCCCACTAAAGATAATTAAATATGATCTCTTCCAGAGTTTTTCAAACTTGGTAGGGGTTAAGATGGGTGGACTTCAACACCCAAAATTCCACTGGTTGGTTTAGCTCCTAGTAGAAGATCCATCAATCAAAATAGAGCTAGAAGGCACCTTAGAGATCTTCTAGTCCAACTCTCTGCTCAAGTAGGAGATCCTAAACCATCTCCAGACATACGGCTTGTTAAGCCTAGGTTCCCCAACCAGGGTTAAGGAGGCAAGCTAAACAGAATGTGCAGCGTTAGTCAGATAGGCATACAGATAAATGTGTGAGATAAGTTTGTATGTTTGTTAACATACAGTAAAAATAACAGATACGCTTGTGCTATCAAAAATATAGTTTATTCCATTTAGATTTATAGCATAGTCAAAATAACATCCATTATTCATGTATCATTTTAGTCAGTCCATTCAAGGATATTCGATTAGCAAAGTCCATGTAGAATATCCAATGTCAGTTCACTTACAATAAATCAGTCTTCTCACAGTTGATAAATCAACAGTTCTCTCCCGTTCCAGTAGGGAAAAATGCAGTCTTCAAACCAATGGCTAACGATATCTGCTGTGTACTCTTGGACATTTTAATAAAATTTTTGTTATCATTTGTTATACAGTGGGATGCTCCACTGTCAACCACCCATAAATTATTTTTTACAGCTCCGTTAGTATACATGGCTAACTCAAATTTTTTATTTTTATTTTGGTTACTTTTAGTATTTTGGCCAGCATTTTGGCGTTTTGCTTTTTTACAAAATCTTGCCAAATGTCCTCTTCCTCCACAATTAAAACACTTTTTAATTGCGTATGCAGTAGGAGATTCATTATCTTTTTTTTGAGGTTGCTCCCTCCTTAACTCATCTCTTTCAATTCTTCTTCTTGCCTCTTCAATCAATCTGCCAGTTATATCAGTTAAAGTTAAACTTTCCTTAGGCAAAATTTCAAGGGAAGTGACGTAGTTATCATAATTTTCATCTAGTGAAGATAGAATTATGTAGACTTGGTGTAGTTCAGAGAAAATAAGTTCTTTCTTGTGCAGTTCTTGAAAAATGCTTTTTATAGAATTCAAATGACTCAGCATATCACCATTTGTCTGGAGATGAGTTCTGAAAAGCTTCCGTGTTAGATTTATGTGAGCACCAACGTTATCTCAGACATAAATCCTCTTCAGCTTCTGCCAACACCCAACAGCCGTTTGCTCTCCACAGATATGAACAAGTTGCTGATCAGACAGTGTTAGTCCTATTATGCAAGGAGCTTGTTCATTTTTCAGTTTAAAATCTTCTATCTTTTGTCTATCTTCCTGAATCTCTGGATCCCATTCCTTTACATTTGGTGGATTTTCAATTATGTTCCACAGACCTTCTCTTCGTAGAAGTAGACTACATTTCATAGACCATGATACATAGTTTGTTCCATCCAACTTGGATATAAGGGACAAACTTTGTAGATTGACTTGTGCCATGTTTTCTTATATGGATATAAAACTATAATTAATAAAACACAGCTGTCTGTTTACTGTAATGTGTAACAACACAAACACTCACTTTTTACATAAATCTGTTTTATCCTAGTTAAACTGACTTTACAGCCTCTGGGCCCATAACCAGTGTTAAGCCTGGGTTCCCCAACCAGGGTTAAGGAGACAAGCTAAACAGAATGTGCAGTGTTAGTCAGATAGGCATACAGATAAATGTGTGAGATAAGTTTGTATGTTAGTTAACATACAGTAAAAATAACAGATACGCTTGTGTTATCAAAAATGTAGTTTATTCCATTTAGAGTTTTATAGCATAGTCAAAATAACAGTCCATTAGTCATGTATCGTTTTAGTCAGTCCATTCAAGGATATTCGATTAGCAAAGTCCGTGTAGAATATCCAATGTCAGTTCAATTACAATAAATCAGCCCTCTCACCGTTGATAAATCAACAGTCCTTTCTCTCTCCCGTTCCAGTAGGGGAAAAAACGCAGTCTTCAGTCTATCCAGTAATTAGGGATCATAAAGCCAGAGAGAGAGAGCAAGCTGCCATGCCTTGCTTCTTTTATGGTGCTTTTACAACCACTCCCTTAATTACAGTCTTACAGTTAAAGTTACAGACACTTTAACTAACAAACCATGATAACATATTTATTATTTTACCTAAACCAGTTAGGGTAAACAATGTTATCCCTAACACGGCTGTCCATTTTTTTCTTTAAAACCTCCAGTGATGAAGCACTCACAACTTCTGGTGGCAGGCTGTTCCATTGGTTAACCGTCCTCCCTGCTAGGAAGTTTCTCCTAAGTTCCAGGTTGCTTCTCTCCTTGGTTAGCTTCCATCCGTTGCTTCTTGTCCTGCCTTCAGGGGCTTTGGAAAACAGGTTGTCCCCTTGTCTTTGGGGCAGGCCCTCAAATATTGGAAGACTGCTATCATTATGTCCCCAATAGACCTTCTTTTCTCTAGACTGGCCAAACCCAAATCCTGCAGCCTTCTTTAGAGTAGAATAGAATAGAATAGAATAGAATAGAATAGAATAGGAATAGGAATAGGAATAGGAATAGGAATAGGAATAGGAATAGGAATAGGAATAGGAATAGGAATAGGAATGGAATAGGAATAGGAATAGGAATAGAATAGGAATGGAATAGGAATAGGAATAGGAATAGGAATAGGAATAGAATAGGAATAGAATAGGAATGGAATAGAATAGAATAGAATAGAATAGAATAGAATAGAATAGAATAGAATAGAACAGGAACAGGAACAGGAACAGGAACAGGAACAGGAACAGGAACAGGGACAGGGACAGGGACAGGGACAGAATGGAAAGGGATGGGATGGGATGGGATAGGATAGAACAGAAGAGAGAAAAAGAATGGGATTAGAATAGAATAGAATAGAATAGAATAGAATAGAATAGAATAGAATAGAATAGAATTCTTTATTGGCTAAGTGTAGTTGGACGCACAAGAAATTTGTCCTGGTGCAAATTCTCTCAGTGTACAAAAAAGAAAAGATACATTCATCAAGAGTCAAGAATCATAACATACAACATTTAATAATAGTCATAGAGTACAAATAAGCCATCAAATCATACTAGGAAACAGTCAATATAAATCATAAGTATACATATTCTTCGTATGTTTTTGTCTGCAGGCCTTTAATCATCTTAGTTGCCTTTCTCTGCACTTTTTCCAAAGTCTTTATTTTCCCCAAAAAATTATTTTTCCAGTGACTTAAAGCACCCAACTCTGCTACTTTTTTTTTTTTTTTTCTAAATCCCTATTTCTTCTCATTTGGCAAGAAAGAGCATGTTCACATCAATGGGTTTGTTCACAAGTGGTCAGATAGTTTCCAAGTCCTCAAGAATATCAGGGCTGGGCCTTCTTTTTTCAAGAGGCAACAAGGACTTCCTTGAAGACATTTTGCTTCTCTTCCAAGAAGCTTTTTCAGTTTGGACTGAATGGTGGCCAATGGATTTATATTCCTTGCAGTCCTCTTGGTCGTTAGCACACTCCCTGGGAGTTGTTGAGGCCACTTGGGAGTTCAGCAATGATGGTATTCCAATTCTTTTACTACCAGTTTTGTGGGCATGGCGTGGCTGAGTGGGAAGGATACTACAAAATCCCCCTTCCTTCCCCATCCCACTAACCTGCTTTCCAGCTCCGTTCTCACCCAACCAATCAATTGGGACTCAATGGGAGGCAGAGAAGAGATGGGGTTGGCGGGGCCAGTCAGAGGCGGGATTGGCCAGTTCTCCAGAACTACTCCAAATTTCTACTACCGGTTCTCCAGAAGTGGTCCGAACCTTCTGAATATACCACTTCTGCCTCAGGGTCACCTGAATAGCGCAAATGGGACTATGTTGTAAACAGGAAATGGCTGTCATCATATCCCTCCCCCTCCGTTAAGAAAGGGCTGTTCAATATTAACCTAGATGGCCTCTTTGACCCCTCTTTCAAACCAGCATTTACCACCTGATTATAGCACAGTCCTTTCAGCCGTTCTAAGGAGGTTTCACACCCATTTGCACTATTGAGATGACCCTCAGGGCACAGATAAACCGCCCAGTGGCCTCAGAGGTCTCGCAGATGTTTCATGACCTAACTAGGTAACAATATCAGTGTAAAGAGGAAATGGGATTTGCGAAGAGGAAGAGGAGGGGAGAGGAGGAGGAATTAACAATAGGATGGGTTACTGAAATATGCAAAAATGTTCTTTAACACAAGAATATAATGCTTGAAAAACAGAACATTTCCCCGCTTCCCTCCCAAACTTGCCCACTTTAAGGTGTGTGGATTTCAACTCCCAGAATTCTCCAGCTAGCAAGGCTGGCTGGGGAACTGGGAGTTGAAGTTCATCCATTTTCAAGGAACAAAGTTTGATTTAAAAAACAAACCAACCAACCCAGTGACAGGCTCGAAAATTCAATAAATCAAACGGAAACACTGAAAGCTGATTAAAAAAAAAAAAAACACAGAGGCTTCTGGCCAAGCAGATTTTTCAGAGAGAGGTTTCACTTCAAAAATATTTATCCCAGGGTTTGGTGTTTTTTTGTTTTTTTGTTTTTTGTTTTCTGAACTGGGGGAGGAACACTGGTGTGACTTTGGCAAGCAACCGGGGCCCAGCTGTCACTGCCAACTGTATAAAAAACTTGGGAGGGAGACAAAAATTCCCAAGATCTATCAATGGAACCACGTTGCTGGTGCCAACAGCAGGTGTTTATTGCCTGTTGCCTGCAAACTGAAGCTAAACAGCCCCAGAAATAAACAAACACACATACACACAATGACACACACCCGCAGAGGAGACTGGCTCGTTTTTAGCAAAATTCATGCTTTGTTCCAAATTTTATTCCAGAGAGGAGGATGCAAAATAATCCCAGGAACATCTAAAGGGAAAGGGAATGGTATGGGAATCCCAACCGGGAACTGAAGAAGTAAATGTGTCGCTTGCCCAAACATCGTAGGATAAACACACAAACAGAATTCACAACCGCATTGGAGGAGAAAGGTGTGGGGGGGGGGGGACTGTCATTCATGCTAACAAAGTGTTGACAGAATCCTGACGTGGCACAGATGTTGAGAACATCTGCTTTGAAACAGCATGAATATTAATTGGGCTAGACGTTTGCCTAGAACAGCGATGCAGTTGCAAATGGATGAGAGAGAGAGAGTACAAGAGAGAGAGAGAGAGTACAAGAGAAGGGAGAACAGAGAAGAAAGAGAGAGGTAGAAAAAGAGACACAAAGAGAGAGAAGAGAGAAGAGAGATAGAAAGAAAGACAAAGACAGAGAGCACAGAGTGAGAGAGAGAGAGAGAGAGATTGAGAGAGAGACACAGAAAGAGAGAGAGAGAAAGAGAGAGAGAGAAAGAGATTGAGAGAGAGAAAGAGAGAAAGAGAGAGAGAGATTGAGAGAGACACAGAGAGAGGGGGGACAAAAAGAGAAAGAGAGAGAGAGACAGAGACAGAGAGAGAGAATTGAGAGAGAAAGAGAGAGAGATTGAGAGAGAGACAGGGAGAGAGAGAGACAGACAGAGACAGATAGAGAGACAGAGAGAGAAAGAGAGAGAGGTTGAGAGAGAGACACAGAGAGAGAGATTGAGAGAAAGAGAGAAAGAGAGAGAGAGAGAGGTTGAGAGAGAGACAGAGAGAGAGATTGAGAGAAAGAGAGAGACAGAGAGACACAGAGACACAGAGAGAGAGACAGAGAGAGAGATTGAGAGAAAGAGAGAGAGAAAGAGAGAGAGAGAGAGAAAGAGAGAGAGAGAGGTTGAGAGAGAGACAGAGAGAGAGAGAAAGAGATTGAGAGAGAGAAAGAGAGAAAGAGAGAGAGAGAAAGATTGAGAGAAAGAGAGAGAGAGAGAGAGAGACAGAGACAGAGACACAGAGAGAGAGACAGAAAAAGCGAGACCCCACCCTATTTCCCAGGTAGAGGGGGTGTATGTGTCAGAGAGAGAGAGAGAGAGCAGACAGATGAGAGACAGAGAGAGAGGGAGGAAAGGAGGGAGGGAGAGGGGGTGAAGTACAGCTTTGTCTGGCCAAAAATATGGAAATGGCTTCGGACAGTGCTAGCTCAATGGCCTTGAAGAGATGAGCACTGAGCCCGAGAGTCCGACACGGCTGACAGGAAGATCTTTACCATTACCTTTTAATCTACCAGTAAATTTGGGGCAAGGTGGAAAACCTTCTTTGGGGTGTGTGAGGCACAACAGCTCAGTGGCTGAAGATGCTAAGCTTGTCAGCTGGAAAGCCAGCAGCCCAGGTTTGAGACTCAAGCGCCACGTGAAGGGGTGAGCTCCCATCCTGGCCTCTGCTCATGCCAACCTAGCAATTGCAGAAAGCATTGCACATGCAAGTAGATCAATAGATACCACTCCAGTGGGAAGGTCACAGCGCTCTCTTGTGACATCGTGCTGGCCACATGCCCGCATGAAACATCTTCGGTCAGTGCTGACTCCACGGCCTTGAAACGGGCAGCACCCCCCTAGAGTTGGAAACAACTAACGGAGCAAACTCCCCTTTTACCATAACTTTGAACAGTCACTAAATGAACGGCTGTAAGTCGAGGACTTCCTGTGGTTGAAGCAAGAGACATTAAGAAAGGAATTCCACCACACACACACACACACACACACACGGACCTTTGCAATATACAAGCAGGAAGCCCTGATGTACCCTGGAAATGATCTCCCCCTCTCCCCTTCCCTAGACACCCCCTTTTTCCTCTAGGGCACGGGTCACCAAACAGTGGGTCAGGGACCACTCGTGGTCTGTGAGAAAATTTTGGTGGTCCACAGAGAAATGTCACCCCCAAAGCACCCCCTTTTGGCTGTACGTAAGAAAAGCAGCAAAAGTCTTTCTTTCTCTCCCCCAAACTCCACCAGAAATGAGTCTTTGGGACCCTGCAAGTCCTCCTGCTCCAAGAGGCTGCGCCAACGGCGACAAGACTCACAAAGACTCCTTTCTGGCGGAGTTTGGGGGAGAGAAAGAAAGACTTTTGTGGCTACTGCTGTTTTCCTTGCATGAAGCCAAAAGTCTCTCTCTCTTTCTCTCTCTCTCTCTCTCTCCCTGAGAATGGACCTGGAGCTGGTCTCCTGCGATCCCAAATAAAGAACGATCGATCGGCAGGAAAACGGGATGGGGGATTTTGCTGCAGATTTTTTTTGGGGGGGGGATTTTCCCAGGGTCTCCTGTCCGTGGGATTTAAAATGATGAGTTTGGTGGTCCCTGAGGTCCAAAAGGTTGGCAACCCCCGCTCTAGGGAACCCCAAGGGTTAAATCCCTCTCTGATTTTTTCCGCTTCTTTTTTCCCTTCCTGGAAGGTGAGTCTGGCGACCCTGGAAAAGTGGGTCCCCTCCCTCGGTTCTCTGTCTGTGGGTGGGGGACGCCCTCTCCCACCTTCCCGGCCCTTGAGCCCCACTCAGTAGAGAAGCCTGTGATGTTTAAATTAAAGAATAATGTGCTGGAAATAATTGCCTTAATCAAGAAAGGTTAATTAAGCTGTCGGGGTGTTGCAGGCAGAGAGTGTTATCACAGTGCAGGATTCATGTGTGTGTGTAGTGGGAGGGGACTCATATCTTCACACTGGAAATTGGAGGCGTTTTTCCTAAACAGATCCCAAGTGGTCCTCTGTGGAATCCCCCTCCCCCAGCAACGGGGCGAGACCCCGAACATCCCCCAGTATCTCTTCTGAGGCTAGACCAGGAGGGAGGTGGCGGGAAAGAAATGGTTCACTGTACAAGTTTCCCCAGTCTGTTTTTTTTATTTTATTTTATGTATGTCTTTGTATCCTGCCATTATTATTATTATTATTATTATTATTATTATTATTATTATTATTATTATTATTATTATTGTTGCTGTTATTATTATTATTATTATTATTATTATTATTATTATTATTATTATTATTATTATTATTATTATTATTAATGCAAATAAGTTAAGGCAGGGAACTTATGCAACACATTTTCCTCCTCCTATTTTCCTCCAGAAGAACAATGACCCTGTGAGGTGAGCTAAGCTGAGGGAGGGAGGGAGGGAGGGAGGGAGGGAGGGAAGGAAGGAAGGAAGGAAGGAAGGAAGGAAGGAAGGAAGGAAAGTATAAATGGAGGGGGAAGGAAGGAAGGAAGGAAAAGAAGGAGAAGGATAAATGGAAGAAAGGAAGGATGGAAGGGAAGGATAAATGGAAGGGGGAAGGAAGGAAGGAAAGAAGGAAAGAAAGTATAAATGGAGGGGGAAGGAAGGAAGGAGGGAAGGAAAAGGAGAAGGATAAATGGAAGGAAGGAAGGAAAGAAGGGAAGCATAAATGGAAGGGGAAGGAAGGAAGGAAGGAAGGAAGGAAGGAAGGAAGGAAGGAAGGAAGGAAGGAAGGAAAGAAGGAAAGAAAGTATAAATGGAGGGGGAAGGAAGGAAGGAAGGAGAAGGATAAATGAAAGAAAGGAAGGATGGAAGGGAAGGATAAATGGAGGGGGGAAGGAAGGAAGGAAAGAAGGAAAGAAAGTATAAATGGAGGGGGAAGGAAGGAAGGAGGGAAGGAAAAGGAGATGGATAAATGGAAGGAAGGAAGGAAAGAAGGGAAGCATAAATGGAAGGGGAAGGAAGGAAGGAAGGAAGGAAGGAAGGAAGGAAAGAAGGAAAGAAAGTATAAATGGAGGGGGAAGGAAGGAAGGAAGGAGAAGGATAAATGAAAGAAAGGAAGGATGGAAGGGAAGGATAAATGGAAGGGGGAAGGAAGGAAGGAAAGAAGGAAAGAAAGTATAAATGGAGGGGGAAGGAAGGAAAGACGGAAGGAAAAAAAGGAGAAGGATAAATGGAAGGAAGGAAGGAAAGAAGGGAAGCATAAATGGAAGGGAAAGGAAGGAAGGAAGGACTGGCCCAAAATCAACAATCCAACTTTCATGGGTAAGGCAGGACTAGAACTCACTGTCTCCTGGTGATTGGCCCAAAGTCAAAATCCTTGTTGGGCCCTTTTCTGCCCTGGCCTACATGGAAGGGCCGACAACTTTCCTTTCTTTCAACATCACCTCCAGAATTGCAATGTGTGAAAAGATCTTGAGATTCTAGGACAGGGTCTTCAAACTTGACAGCTTTAAGACTTGTGGACTTCAACCCCCATAATTCCTCCTCCACTCATGTTACCTCAAGAATTCTGGGAGTTGAAGTCCACAAGTCTTAAACTTGCCAAATTTGAAGACCCTTGCTCTAGAAAGACTGCAGAGAAGACTTGATGACCCGGGGCATGGCACAAAGGCAACACAGCCAGATAATCCGCAGGAGTCCCTTTATTAGCTCCAACTTTGTCCCCAATGTCCTGGTTACCTTCTGGGCTAGAGAAAAACTCTCCCAGGAACAGCCTTTGGCTGCAGGGAATCAGGTCCAAAACATGGTCAACACAAACTGTAACTAGAAGTCCAATCAAGGCAAAAAGAGGTCATTAGTGTGGCAGAGCAAGAGAAGGAATTCCAGATGTGAAGGAACAGCAGTAATTCAACCTGGTTGGGAAGACATCAGGAACACAGATAACCACAGTCAACACAAGATAAACTCACATTTGTTCGCAGAAGACGCCGCACTCAGCATGTATCTCTTTTAAACTCTCTTTCCAGCTGTGGCTAATGAAGGGAATCAGGGCCCTTTCCTCCCCCCGTAAGCCATGCAACCCACGTTGCTCCCTTCTCCGTTCCTCCCTGCATGCCCTAGGATGAAGAGGAGGTGGGCCTGGGTCTTCCTCTGAACCTCCTCTCCCTTGTTCTACCTCTTCCCTGTTCTGCCCAGCCGGACTTTGCTCTTCCCCAGTTTCCTCCACAGCCAACGGAGTCACACTCCCGCTCCCTGTCGGCTGTTCGTCTTCCTCCTCGATTCAGACTCCATGACATAAGAGCAACAAGGATGATTAGGGCCCGGAGGCTAAAACATACAAAGGATGGTGTAAGAATTGGGTAGGTCTGGTCTAGTGAAAAGAAGAACTGGGGAGACATGACAGCACTGTTCCAAAATTTGAGGGGCTCCAACAAAACGAGGGGCTAAACCTATTCTCCAAAGCCCCTGAGGCTGGGCCAAAAGTAACAGATGGAAACTAATCAAGGAGAGAAGCAACTTTGAATTAAGGAGAAATTTCCTAACAGGGAGGACAATTAACGGGTGGAACAACTTGCCTCCAGAATTTGTGAATGCACCATCACTGGAGTTTTTTAGGAATAGATTGGACAGCCATTTGGCTAGAATGGTGTAGGGTTTCCTGCCTGAGCAGGAGGGTTGGACTAGATGACCTCCAAGGTCCCTTCGAACTCTATTATTCTATGTTGAGTTATAGGCAGAGATATCAAAGAACCATGAATTTCTGCATTGCTCATCAAGAAGAAGAGTTGATCCGTGGAACTGCTTGCCTCCAGAAGCTGTGGGTGCTCCATCACTGGAGGTATTCAAGAAGAAAGTGGGCAGCCATTTCTCGGAAATAGTCTGTGGTATCTTGCTTGAGGAGGGGGTTGGATTAGAACACCTCCAAGGTCCCCTCCAGGCTCTTCTCTTCAGGTCAAAGTCCTTGTAGGCTTTGATGAATTCCTCCCTTCTTCTTCTGCAGATTCCCGGAAACATCTGGCTCCTAAATCATTGAGGTTTGAAGAGGGAAGAGGGAACATGAAATAGTCCTGGGATGCTTTTCTTACAGGATGAAGGGAGGGAGGGAGGGAGGGAGAAAAAGGCAACTTTTTCTAGGAAATTCTTCCCTTCTTATCCTTCTCTTCTCTTTGTTCTTCCTTGGCCCAGCTGCCTTCACATTTCTCAGGGAAGAGAGCCACCTGCAGGCTTTTCTTGCCAGAGGTTTTGAGAAGTTTTATATCAAAATACATTTTATTCCTGTTTCCATCTTCCCTTCATCCTTAAGAGACTCCACCATGGATGTAAAGTCAACATCTTAGCTAGATTTTAAAAAATGGTAAATTTAGATAGATAGATAGATAGATAGATAGATAGATAGATAGATAGATAGATAGATAGATAGATAGATAGATAGACAGATATAGAGATATACAGATATTTATGTATGGTATTCAGTTTTGGAGATGAGATTCTGAAACATTGCTACAACTTTAAAAGCATAACTATAATGACATGGGAAAATACCCGAACAAAGCTGAATATCATACATACATACATACATATATGATATATATATATATATATACAACAAATCCATTTTATTTCAATCGTGCATTGATTAGGTACATATTTCAATTATTTAACCATTATTCATAATGTTCTTATCAAGTCTAACAATACAATAATCACATTCCCATGTAAATAATAATATCAAGTATATCTGTTACATTAATTTATCTAATTGCTCTAAAAATACATCCAATCCCTTTTAACTTGTTCTATTTTCTATCCATTGCTAAAACAGATTCCATACCATATAATTTTCAAATTCTTCTTTCCTTTGATTTCTAGTTTCAATCTATTCATTTCTGCACATTCAAATATTTTTTCAATTATTTTCCTCTCTATCGGTATCTTATCACTTTTCCATTTGGGGGCAAATACTAGCTGCTGTTAAAACATGTATAATTAAGTAATTCTTTTCTTTACTATAACCTTCTGGTACCATTCTTAATAGGAATATTTCAGGTTTCAAATCTATATGTTGTTTAATCATTTTCTCCAACCATGTGTGTATTTTAATCCAATACCTTTTAGCCTCTGTGCAACACATGGTAATATGTTTGATGACATTTCCAACATTTCATCGATTTATCTTTAAACATTTTTGTTAGCCTTGCTGGTGCTAAGTGCCACGCTATAGAATTGGATAAATGGCAGAAATTATGGGATAGGAATTATAAATTGACAATATCAACAGCAAACAAGGAAAATTTGTATAAAATCTTAGCTAGGTAATTGACGGTCAAGCTGAAACTAAGTTAAGCTTTCAAGAAGAGATTGGATGGCCAATTGTCTGAAATGGTATAGGTTCTTCTGCTTGACTGGACTGGATGACCTTCAGGGTCCCTTCCAGTTCTATTCTTTCTATTCTAAATTCTATATTTTAAATAGCAAATGGGGGGAATGTTTCACTCAAACTTCCTTAAACTCCCCCCCCCCAACAACAAAATCAGTTACCAAAACCTAATCCACATATCAAAGAAGAAGGGGATTGGAAGATAGAATACAAAGAATAGTTGCAGGAATTGGGTAGGTCTAGTTTAGTTTAATGAAACGAAGGACTAGGGGGGACATGATAGCAGTCTTCCAATATCTAAGGGGCTGCCACAAGAAGAGGGGATCAAGCTATTCTCCAAAGCACCTCAACATAAAACAAGAAGTAACGGATGGAAACTAAATCAGGAAGAGAAGCAAACTAGAACAATAAAGGAGAAATTTCATGGTGGTTAGAGCAGCGATGGGATTCAAATTCTTTTACGACCAGTTCTGTGGGCGTGGAGTGTCTTGGTGGGCATGGCAGGGGAAGGATGAAATCCCCCTTCCCTCCCCACCCCACTAACCTGCTTTCCAGCTCTGTTCTCCTGGGCAGGGCAACCAAAAGAGACCCAGCTGATCAGCTGGGACTCAATGGGAGGCAGAGAAGAGATGGGGTCAGAGGCAGGATTGGCCGGTTCTCCGAACTACTCCAGATTTCCGCTACCGGTTCTCCAGAACAGGTCCGAACCAGCTGAATCCCACCTCTGAGTTAGAACAATGAATCAGTGGAACTCCTTGTCACCAGAAGTTGTGGGTGCTTCATCATTGGAGGTTTTTAAAGAAGAGATTGGACAACCGTTTGTCTGAAATGGTGTAGTAGAGCAGGCCAGGGGTGTCCAACTGGATTCCTTCGAGGACTGGATCAGTATTGGAGTTCTCCTCTGCGGGCTGGGGCAAGGGGGGAGGGAGACGGGACAGACAGCACCCTGCAGGCCAAAATGGGGCATGGAGGAGCCATCCACGGCGACCATGCCCAGTTTGGGCTGGCAGAGTGCTGCAGGAGGCCGTCCATGCCAAAAACAGGTTTCCCCAGGCTGGATGTGTCCCTGTGTGCCTTCAGTTGGACACCCCATGTGTAGGGTTTCCTGCTGGAGCAGGGGTGGGACTAGAAGACCTCCAAAGTCCCTTTCAACTCTATTATTCTATTGTTCTCTTTTTCCCCCGTTGCCTTTTGTAATTGTCTCACCCCTTGACTTTTCAGTTCCATTATAACCAATAAAGAATGACTATATTTCTACTGTCAAGACCCTTAGCATTGGCACTCCACAAGGTTGTGTCCTTCGTCCACTTTTGTTCTCCATCTATTCATCTGATTGCACAAATAAACATCCCAACAATAGGATAATGAAATTTGCAGACGATACTACGCTTGTAGGACTTATTTCTGGGGATGATGAGTCTGCATATCGGGATGAGGTATTACAGCTATCCCGTTGGTGCAAAAATAATAACCTTCTATTTAATATTAAGAAGACCAAGGAGGTTATAGTGGACTATAGGAAAAAAAGAGCAGACATTCAGCCACTGTATATAGAGGGAATTCGTGTGGAACAGGTGGTTGAATGTAAGTTTCTCGGGACCATCATTACAAATAACCTGACCTGGAGTGCAAACACCACTGCTTGAATTAAGAAGGCACAACAATGGTTGTATTTACTAAGGATTCTTAGGAAACAACTGGCTGAGAGTCTATTGACTACTTTCTATCGGAGTTCAATTGAGAATTGAATTTATATTATCCTACTGTCTCTGTGTATGGTTCTTGAGCTGCACAGTGGCAGAGAAAAAGGCAATTCAGAGGGTGATTAAGACGGCCCAAAACATCATTGGCTGCTCACTTCCCTCTTTGGAAGAACTGTATAGGAATAGATGTAGGAGGAAGATACTTAATATATTGAATGACTCCTCTCATCCGGGACATCAGCTCTTTGAACTATTACCATCGAGAAGGAGATTTAGGGTATTAAGAACAAGGACGACCAGATTTAAGAACAGTTTTTATCCAAGTACAGTTTTGAGTTTGAATGCAGGATCATAAGATTTATGTGGAAGTGAATGGCTGAGAGTAATGGGGTTTTACATTTTTAAATTGCATAGAGATTATTGTATGGTCGGTTGTGTTTAGTTTTAATTTATTTATTTTTTTCTTTTAGTGGTGTTTGTCCATTTTTACTTGTGGAAGAGCACCTCATTTCGTTGCACCCGCTTGCGAGTGTAATGACAAATAAACTCTTATGTCTTATGTCTTATGAGTTGAGGATATCAGCTCAGCCAAGATGATCCCGGGAAAGGATTGGAAACATTCTTCCCTTTTAACTGTCCTTGTTTTTTTCCTTATTTCTTCTTCTCCTTTTTTTAAATTTTAAAAAGTCTTTATTAATCAAATTCTACAATTAAAAACATGTTTCCTTTCATTTCAGCATGTTTGTAATGGCGTTCACTCACATTGACCTATTCTTAAGTATGTAGACTATTACCAAATATTACTACAATTGTTTTACATTCGATTTATAGCATATTTTCAAATCTTTATGTAGTTTTTACATGATTATACATAGTTATACTTAGTCATACAATATTGTTTCATCTCACCACAACCTTTCATTCATTTCTCTATTTTATGTCTACCTTGCAGCCAATTATACCATAGAGTCTATGATCTGCACCTCTATAACTGTCTGGTTTGGTTCTGCAACCCAACAGGACAGACACAGACTTCAGAGGATAATTAGGACTGCAGAAAAAATAATTATTACCAACCTGCCTTCAATCGAGAACCTGTATACTGCACAAGTCAAAAAGAGGGCTGTGAAAATATTTACAGCCCCCTCACATCCTGGACATAAACTGTTTCAACTCCTTCCCTCAAAATGACGTTATAGAGCACTGCACACCAGAACAACTAGATACAAGGACTGTTTTTTCCCGAATGCCATCACTCTGCTAAACAAATAATTCCCTCAACACCGTCCAACTATTTACAAAGTCTGCACTACAATTACTATTAATCTTCTCATCACTCCTTATCACCCATCCCCTCCCACTTGTGACTGTATGACTGTAACTTTGTCGCTTGTATGCTTACAATTTATATGGACTGTTTCCTAGTATGATTTGATTACTTACTGTATCTTATGACTATCACTAAGTCATAGGATACAATACCTTATGATTCTCGACTCTTGATGAATGTATCTTTTCTTTTATGTATATTGAGAGTATTTACACCAAGACAAATTCCTTGTGTGTCCAATCACACTTGACCAATAAAGAATTCTATTCTATTCCACATTTCGTGGTACTCTGTCCCTTCTCTCTCCTTACTTCTAACAAGGCTCAAAATTTTCTCCCATCCACCTTGTGCTTCTTCTAATTAACCAAGGAAAAATATTTTGTGCTACTGTTTTTCTTAGCTCATCCTCCGGGGAGATTTAGTGCTTCAGGTAGAGAAGCATGGATCCATTACTCCGCTAATGAGCAAATTGGAGTCACCAAAACAAACCCTACACCATGACACCAAGAAATTGGCACCAGCGCTCTTACTACGTCTTCTCCACCAATCAAGGCCTGCTATGGGGCAACCATTACGCCTTGAGCATGAGTCCTGCCCATCCCTTGCAGGTGCCAAGGTGACACTTGACCCTTCTCAACTTGACTGCTACACCAGTGGCAAGTTACACAAAGGATGTGTGCAGAATCTGCTGTGGGGTCCTGGGTGCTTGCTCTCTGAGTTTGGTGGTTTTCTTTCTTTCTTTCTTTCTTTCTTTCTTTCTTTCTTTCTTTCTTTCTTTCTTTCTTTCTTTCTTTCTTTCTTTCTTTCTTTCTTCCTTCCTTCCTTCCTTCCTTCCTTCCTTCCTTCCTTCCTTCCTTCCTTCCTTCCTTCCTTCCTTCCTTCTTTTTGCATTTTAAATTCTTTATTATAAGTCAGTAACCCAATTTAAATAAATAAAATGACTAAATAAAATCTACAGCATACAGGTTAAAATAGAATGTGCAAAATACAACAAGACATGCCATATTTTAAAAAAAATACACAGTCATGCTTGCACTATTTTGCTATCAGCAATTTAGAAGTTTTACAAGCTGCAAAAACAAACTTTACAATAGTGAATTACTTTGCGGTCCTTAGCTGCTCAGTAAAATTAAACCTAAAATCCTCCGGCCTGTCCACAAACGAGATCAGAAGAATATTAGTAGCTCTTTACATTTTTCTTGTTATAATTTACAGTACAACAGAATATGAGTTAATATTTCAATAGTACCATCTTTACTATATGCGGAGCCTTTCTGCATATAGAATTTTATGAAATATTCCATCCAGCTGTGTTGATGGTACAACATTGAAATGTAATAGTGTAAATGTCTATCAAAAATGTGTCATTTGTAAGTTGATCTAGGTGCAATGGTGTTTTGAAATGTGCATTATCTTGCAGACGCTTCCTTACCCAGCTTCATCCCTGGAAGCTTTCAAGAAGAGACTGGACAGCCATCTGTCAGAAATAGTGTAGGGTCTCCTGCTTGGGCACCGGGGGGCGGGGGGGTTTGGACTGGATTACCTCCAAGGTCCCTTCCAACTCTTAATCTGTAAGTAAGTAAGCTAGGTGACATCATCAGTACTAGAAGGGAATGGAGTCCGTTCTCCTGATAGATTCTTAACAGAGTTAAAGGAACTCACTGGGAGAATATAACCTAGTTGGGACATGAAATGTCCGCAAGGACTACCAAACTCAGGGAAGCCCCAAGGATCCCACAGTTCAACCCTGAGTTACAAATGTTCTCTTTTCTTGGTAATTAACAGTCCTCCTCTCCCTCCTCCTCTGAGAGCTGTAGGATAAAAGGAAGGCATACAGACAGCAAGATGGATGGCATATTAATTTACTAATAAATATATATTCCTATGTAAGCTGCTCCTATGGATGGAACGATACAGGGTTTCCTGCCTGAGAAAGAGATTGGACGAGAAGAACTGTAAAGTCCCACTAACCTGATGGTTCTATCCTGTTCTGCTCTATCTATTAATTCTACACTATTCTATTCATTATCTTTCTATCCTCTGTCTTTTGACCGTATTATCTATCTGTCTGTCTGTCTGTCTGTCTGTCTGTCTGTCTGTCTATCTATCTATCTATCTATCTATCTGTCTGTCTGCCTGTCTGTCTGTCTGTCTGTCTGTCTATCTATCTATCTATCTATCTATCTATCTATCTATCTATCTATCTATCCATCTACCTAAACACCTATCTATCTATCTACCTACCTACCTACTTACCTTCCTACCCATCTATTGTCTATCTACCAACCTACTTACCTATCTACCTATCTACCTATCATCTATCTATCTATCCACCTACTTACCTACCTACCTATCATCTATCTACCTACCTACTCACCTATCTACCAATCATATATCTACCTACCTACTTACCTATCTACCTACTTACCTACCTACCTACCTACTTACTTACCTATCTACCTACCGTCTATCTACCTACCTACTTACCTACTTACCTATCTACCTATTTATCTATCTATCCATCTAGCTATTTACCGACCTACCTATCATCTATCTACCTACCTACTCACTTATCTACCTACCTATCATCTATCTATCCATCTACCTACTTACCTACCTACTTACCTACCTATCATCTATCTATCTACTTACTCACCTATCTACCAATCATATATCTACCTACCTACCTACCTACCTACCTATCTACTTACCTACCTACCTACCTACCATCTATCTACCTACCTACTTACCTATCTACCTATTTATCTATCTATCCATCTAGCTACTTACCTACCTACCTATCTATCATCTATCTACCTACCTACTCACTTATCTACCTATCTATCATCTATCTATCTACCTGCCTACTCACCTACCTATCTATACCTATCTATCATCTACCTACCTACCTACCTATCTACCTAGTTACCTAGTTACCTACCTACCTACCTACCTATCTAACATCTATCTATCTACCTATCTACTCACCTACCTACCTACCTACCTTTTCAGCTCTGTTCTCCAGTGTAGGGCAACCAAAGAAGACCCAGCCGATCAGCTGGGTCTCGATGGGAGGCAGAGAAGAGATGGGGTTGGCAGGGCCAATAAGAGGTGGGATTGCCTGGTTCTTCAAACTACTCAGAATTTCCGCTATCGGTTCTCCAGAAACCAGTGAGAACCGGCTGAATACCATCTCTGCTTAAATTTTATATTCCCGCATACAATATAAATCTAATGTCAAAGGCCCATAGTCACAAGCGACTTCCACAAGAAAATCAAACCCTTTCCCCCTCCCGAAACGTCTCTCTGCTTGGAGAGATTAACTTGATAGGGAATTCAAATTCTACTTAATTATATGTTGTCATAATCAAGTTTAATCAAGTCAACCTATTCCAAGACACAATCAGAATGCATAGTTTTTGGTTCATTTGCTGCACATGCATGCTTCCTTGAAGTTCATAAACTGTGCTCCTTTTGCAAAGGGGAGAAGCTATTATTCTTGGGGCTGGGGGTACAATTTATGTGTATGTTTCTTTCTTTCTTTCTTTTCATGTACATTTATTTTCTTTTTCTGTCTTGCCGACTTCTGCTTTGTTTTTGAATTTTATTTTATTCCTTTTTTGGGAATTTGTATTTTAACATTTGGAATATTTATTTTTAAAAAAAAAAATGTAGGGTGTTTTTTTGGTTCATTCATTTACACCACATATTTATTTATTTTATTTATATTGCTGCCTTTTCACCCATGGTGACTCGCGGTGTCTTACACAATGTAAAACCATATTAAAACAAAAAAATAATAAATTTAAAATTTAAAAAAACCCATAAAAGCTAACAAAAAGAATCAAATAAATTAATAAAGTACAATAAAACAAAATCTGGTAGATATATGTATATGTATATAATTTTATTTTATTTTTATTTTTTTACAGGGAGTGCTCAACATACAGCCAAATTGAGCCCAAAATTTCTGTTGCTAAGCAAAACATGTGTTGAGTGAATGTTCCTCTATTTTACGACCTTTCTTGCCACAGTTGTTAAGTGAATAGCTGCAGTGGTTAACTTAGGAACACGGTCGTTAAATGAATCTGGCTTCCCCGTTGCTTGTCGGAAGGTTGCAAAAGGGGATTGTGTGAGCCTGGGACACTATGACCGTCATAAATATGAATCAGTTTCTAAGTGTCTGAATTTTGATCATGTGACCATGCGGCTGCTGCAGTGGTTGTAAGTGCAAAAACTGGTCATAAGTCCCTTTTTTCAGTGCCATTGTAACTTTAAACAATCACTAAACGAACGGTTATAAGTCAAGGACTACTCTCATGCCCCTGTCGGAGTCTGAATCTGAGGAGGAAGATGAACAGGTGACAGGGAACGGGAATGTGGCTCTATTGGCTGTGGAGGAAACTGGGGAAGGGCAAAGTCCAGCTGGGCAGAGCAGGAGAGAGGGAGAACAAGGGAGAGGGAGTTCAGAGGAAGACCCAGGCCCACCCCTCTTCATCCTAGGGCACGCAGGGAGGAATGGAGAAGGGAGCAACGTGGGTTGCATGGCTTACGGGGGGAGGAAAGGGCCCTGATTCCCTTCATTAGCCACAGCTGGAAAGAGAGTTTAAAAGAGATACATGCTGAGTGAGGCATCTTCTGGGAACAAATGTGAGTTTGTTCTTGTGTTGACTTTGCTTATCTGCATTCCTGGTATCTTCCCAACTGGGTTGTGTTACTGCCATTCCTTCACATCTGGAATTGCTCTCCTGTCCTGCCAGATTAATTACATCCTCTTGCCTTGATTGGACTTCTAGTTACAGTTTTTGTTGATCACATTTTGGACTTGATTCTCTGCAGCCAAAAACTGTTCCTGGGAGAGTTTTTCTCCAGCCCAGAAGGTAACCAGGACATTGGGGACAAAGTTAGAGCTAATAAAGGGACTCCTACGGATTATCTGACTGTGTTGCCTTTGTGCCGCGCCCCTTTGGGTCATCACAACTACCTAGAGCCACACTGGGAAGAGAAAAACCAGCCCATGAGGTGTCCTTCTTCCTTAAGGCTTCCAGGAGGCACTGAAGTTGCTGAAGATTTGATAAACACCAGTTTTTAGTTGATGTTTTGTGGTGTTGTATAATAGTGGTGAATTAAATAACATAGTCATAGATTTGGGGATTCTGAACAAGTCTAGCTTAATGAAAAGAAGGACCAGGTGTGACATGATAGCAGTCTTCCGATATTTGAAGGCCTGTTACAAAGAAGAGGAAGTCAAATTATCTTTCAAAGGAAGATAAGAAACAATGGAGAGAACCAACCTGGAGGAGGAAATTCCTATTACAATTTTACCCAGGGGAACAGCTTGCCTCCAGAAGCTGTGGATGCTCCAACTCTGGAAGTTTTCAAGAAGAGACCGGACAGTCACTTGTCACAAAAGGGTATAGAATCTCCTGCTTGAGCAGTGGGTTGGACTACAGGACCTCCAAAGTCCCTTCCAGCTCAGTTCTGATTGATTTTCAATCTATTCTCCAAAGCAGAACAAGAACAAAAACTAATCAAGGAGAGAAGCAACCTAGAACGAAGGAGAAACTTCTAGACAATGAGAACAATGAACCAGTGGAACAACTTGCCACCAGAAGCTGTCAATGCTTCAACACTGGAGGTTTTTACTGGACAACCATTTGTCTCAATTGGTGTAGGGTCTCCTGCCGGAGCAGGGGGTTGGACTGGACCAGTGGTTGCCAACTGGTGGGCTAGGGACCACTGGCGGTCTGTGAAAAAAATTTGGTGGTCCACAGAGAAATGTCTCCCACAAAGCAATTAATCCAGGCTGTGCGGGAACACAAGACTGTGCTGCCCACATGGCCCACGGGAACACAAGGCTTGCGTCGCTTGCATTGTGAACAACAAGAGGTATAGGGAGGGGAGGGGGGAAAGGGCGGAGGGGGGGAACTTGACCCACTTGCCCCACTTGCCTGGCCAGGCCACCGGGCTACTTCTTTCCGCTTCTTTCTTCTTCTGCTTTTGGCTGCTGGCAAGGAAAGCAGCGGAAGTCTCTCTTTCTCTCCCCCAAACTCTGCCAGAAATGAGTCTTTGGGAGCCTGCAAGGCCTCCTGCTCCAAGAGGCTGCACCGGCAAAGACTCCTTTCTGGCGGAGTTTGGGGGAGAGAAAGAAAGACTTCTGCGGCTTCTGCTGCTTTCCTTGCATGAAGCCCAAAGTCTCTCTCTCTCTCTCTCTCCCTGAGAACGGAACTGGAGACGGTCTCCTGCGATCCCAAATCAAGAATGATCGATCGGTAGGAAAACGGGGTGGGGGATTTTCCTGCAGACTTTTTTTGGGATTTTCCCAGGGTCTCTGGTCCACAGGATTTAAAATGATGAGTTTGGTGGTACCTGAGGTCCAGAAGGTTGGCAACCCCTGGACTAGAAGACCTCGAAGGTCCCTTCTGCTATTCTGTAGAAAGATTTTTGATGCCGGAGACAAGAAACAGCTGCTGGGGAGGAGGAGGCAGACAGCTCTCCTTCCTCTTTCCCCTCTTCTGCTCTCTAGCCTCCCCCATCTGTTCACACTCAATTCCACACTGGAGTGGAATTAAAATCCATCTAAACTATCATCTCCAGGCATCTTCCCAATGCACTGAGATCCGACAGGCATCTGTGTCCCCAGATGTGCAAGGTTGCCACGAGGCATCAGGCAAGGATGTTGATTCGTTACCCCATCTGGGCTCTGTCCTTAACATATGAACAAAGTTGGAAGGGACCCCGGAAGTCATCTAGTCCAACCCTACACCCCCTCCCAAGCAGGAGACCCTACACCATTTATGATACATGGGCAGTCCAGTCTCTTCTTAAAAGCCTCCAGTGATGAAGCTCCCACAAATTCTTCTACTCAGTGGTGGGATTCAAATTTTTTTTACTACTGGTTCTGAGGGCATGGCTTGATGGGCATGGATTAATGGGTGGGGCTGGGTGGGCGTGGCAGGGGAAGGATATACTGCAAAATCCCCCTTCCCTCCCCTCCCCACTGACCTGCTTTCCAGCTCCGTTCTCCTGTGCAGGGCAACCAAAGGAGACCCAGCTGATCAGCTGGGACTCAATGGGAGGCAGAGAAGAGATGGGGTTGACGGGGCCAGTCAGAGGTGGCATTGGCCGGTTCTCCCAACGACTCAAAATTTCTGCTTCCGCTTCTCCAGAACTGGTCCGGACCTGTTGAAGATCACCTTGCTTCTGTTCCATTGGTGGATTGTTCTCACTGTCAGAAAGTTTCTCCTTATTTCTAAGTTGAATCACTTCTTGATCCGTTTCCATCCATTATTCCTAGTCTGGCCTTCCGATGCCTTGGAGAATAGCTTGACCCCTTCCTCCTCTCTGGGGCAGCCCCTCAGATATTGGAAGACTGCTATCCTGTCTCCCCTGGTCCTTCACTAGACCAGCCATGCCCAGTTCCTGCAACCGTTCATCATATGTTTTATCCTCCAGTCCCCTAATCCTCTTTCGTTGCTCTTCTCTGCACACTTTCTAGAGTCTCAACAACATTTTTATAGTGTGGTGAGCAAAACTGGAGGCAGGACTCTAGCGGTGGCCTTACTAAGCTTCCTCTCAAGTTGCACACTCATCGGCAAGGCGTTGTAGCCACTGGTGTCCTCGTGTGGCCGTGAAGCCTCTGGCAACCAAGTCGTGGAATTGGTGGGAAGAAGCCATTTCGCCTTTGCTGTTTCCAGGGTGGCCAAGCGGGCCAGATCTAAGCACTCCACAGGCTAGATCGGGCCCGTAGGCCTTGAATTTGATATTCCTAGACTAGAAGACCTCTACAGTCCCTTCTAACCCTGTGATGCTGGGGACAATACCTCCCCAATTTGGATCGATTACACCCGGTCTACCCTGTTTCCCCGAAAATACAACCTACCCTGAAAATAAGTCCTAGCTTGATTTTTACACACACGCCCAATATAAGCCCTACCCCCCCCCAAAAAAAATAAGCCCTTATTAAGATCCTGCCCACTCCAGAATGCACTGGTAAAAATTAAACTAGGGTGGGGATTGGGAAGGGTGAAGCTGCCCTACTATTTACAGTTTGGACAGTGGTAGCCAGTTGTAGCCAGGCCTTGCACACCCCTGAAACCTGCCTTGCCAGCCCATTTCTTTTGCAGCCAACAAGGCTGGCAAGGCTTTCCCGAAGGCCTCTGGAGCTGGTTGCAAAGCTCTGGATTGATCCAGAGTTCAATTATCAGCTGCAGAGGCCTTCAGAAAGTCTTGCCGGCCGCAGAAGAAGTTCCTGAAGGCCTGTGACAGCAAAAAGGAGGTCTCTCTCTCTCTCACACACACATATATACACCGTGTTTCTCCAACAATATGGCCTCGCCCAAGAGGAAGACCCAGCATGTTTTCTAGGCATAAAATGAAATTAATCCCCTCCCCCCAAATTTAGGCCTATTTTAAAACATGCGAAATGGGGGGAATGGTGGGGGGACTTGCCATTAGGAGCGCCCCATGGGCAGCCATGCCTCGCCACCAGCTGCTCCTAATGGGTGATCATGGCAGAGCACGGAGAGCTCCCTACTCCTGCCAAGCACCTTTGCTGTAGACCCAAGACCTTCAGCACCCGCTGCTGTTGATTTCCCTTCTGCCCATGACGCTGCTGTGTTTCGAGCTGCCTCTTCCACATTTGGAGCACTGCCGCCGTTTGGAGCTGCCGCTTCCGCATTTGGAGTGGCTCCACTGTTTGGAGCACTACTGCCATGTGGAGCTGCCGTGGCGTTTGGAGCACCACCACTGCGTTTGGAGCTGTTGCTTCTGCGTTTGGAGCACCACCACCGTTTGGAGTGCCGCCGCTGCTCCAAACACGCTCCAAACAGCGGCGGTACTCCAAACGTGGGGGCAGCTCCAAACGCAGAAGCGGCAGCTCCAAAAGTGGTGGCAGTGCTCCAAACACAGCAGCAGCTCCAAACATGGAAGTGGTAGCTACAAACACGGTGGCGGCATGGGCAGAACGGAAAGCAACAATGGCGGGCACCAAAGGTCTCAGGTTTGCAGCAAAGGAGTTTGGCGGGAATAGGGAGCTCTCTGCACTCCACCATGATCACCCGTTAGGAGCGGCTGGTGGCGAGGCTGCCTGCAGGATGCTCTAGACGAGGATGCAAGGGGGGGAATTAAGTCACTCCCAAAAAGACAGCCTCGACGTTTTTTCAGGGCTCATTTTCGGGGAAACAGGGGATATATTTAAAGTTGAGAGGCTGACATTTTCCTGGCCCGCAAAAGAAATTCCTAGCTAGTTTTGCCTCCTGCAGCCACTTTGTTGCTTGTTCCACGCAAGAGGGACGTTGGCGTTAATTGATTTAATTTATGAGCTTAAGGCTCAGGCCATGTGGCACTCAGCAACTTTATGGGGAACATATGGAGGTAATTTATCACCATTTGGTGCAGTGGGACAGGAGAAGAAGAAGAGGAGGAGGAGGAGGAGGAGGAGGAAAAGGGAGGCGCTAAAGACTTGATTAACTCAGCCATCAATCAGAAGTGGTATTCAGCTGTAGAATCGGTAGCGGAAATTTTGAGCAGTTCAGAGAATCCAGCCAATCCCATCTCTTCTCTGCCTCCCATCAAGTCCCAGCTGATTGTCTGGGTCTCCTTTGGTTGCCCTGCAGAGGAGAACAGAGCTGGAAAGCAGGTTAGTGGGGTGGGGAGGGAAGGGGGATTTTTTAGGATATCTTTCCCCTGCTATGCCCACCAAGCCACGCTCACCATGCCACACCCACAAAACCGGAAGTAAAAAAAATTGAATCCCACCACGGCCATCATTGTTATTTTTTTCGAATTGAGCCCCTGCCGTATGCACTGCCCTAGATCTGCACACACGTGCACACACACATACACACACACATATATGCATACATACATCATCCATCCATCCATCCATCATATATTTGTTTTCTTATATACATCATATATATATATACATATATATATACATATGTATGGCATTCAGCTTTGTTCGGGTATTTTCCCACGTCATAATAGTGGTGCTTTTAAAGTTGTAGCAACGTTTCAGCAGAATCTCATCTGCCATCATCAGGCTTTTGTATGGTGTTTGTCTGTGAGTCAAACTTTTACAGTGGTTTCAGATTTAAATTTGGGGCAGCCTATTGCTGTGTCAGAATGGTTTTTTCTTCCTCCTGATTGGTTGAGAGTCTTGGTCTGTGTTTATTGGTCTTGGAGTTTGCTGTGTTCTGCTTCTAATATCTTCTTTCTGGTTTTTTTGGCTCTTTTTGTATCTTGATTGGCTGGCAACATTGTGTTACTTTATTGGAGGCCTTTAGTGCAGCTTGGCTTCGGGTAAATGGACGGCTGTCATTAATTAGGAAGCTAGGTTTCATCTGGGTGCCTGGTTGGGGTGTGTTTGAGCTGGAGGTATCAGGGGGAATCTGTTTGTGCCCAGGTGTTTGCCTGGCTTGTGGTGTGGAGATTTGTTTGTTTGTGAGTGCAGGCTTCCAAATGATTGACAGCCTGGTGGAATCATCTCTTCTGTTCATGCTTTCTGGTCTTTTTTCAATCTCCATGGCTTCTCTGATGATTCTGTGGCTGGGATTTTCTATGGTGGCTAGGGTTTTGGTGCCATTGAAGTTGATGTTATGACCTGTGGCTTCCATGTTTTGGGCGAGTGAGGAAGTGTGTTCCAGCTTTTTGACTGCATTTTTGTGTTCTTCCAGGCGGGTACTTATTCTTCTATTGGTCTGTCCAATGTATGTGGCCGGGCATGATGCACAGGGGACTTCATATATGCCTTGGTTTTCCAGGTCAATTTTATCTTTGGGGTTTCTGAGGATGGCTGCTATTTTTCTGTCTGTTTTGAAGACAGTCTTGATGTGGTGTCTGTATAGTATCTTACTAATTTTGTCTGTAGTGCCTCTTATGTAGGGCAGGACAGCTGTTCCATGGGTCTGTTCATCTTCTGGCTCTCTATTATGTCTCAGTGTGTTTTTGTGGATCAAGTTGGTGATTTTGCTTTTGTGGAAGCCGTTGGCTGTCAATATTTTAGTCAGAGTGCACATACAAACCCATAAACACAGACCCAACCACATATCTGGAAAAATTAACCAAGAAGAAAATTATAACCAGCCACATAAGCAAAGAGATCCAACACACGATCATACCCAGAGAGAAATCTTCCAGATGCCCCAAACTATACGGCCTCCCAAAAATACACAAAGAAGGCATACCTCTCAGACCCATAGTCAGCTCCAGAGGAGCACCACTACAAAACCTAGCTAAACACCTAGCAAAAGAGCTACAGCCCCATGCTGAAACAGCAGCTTCTCATGTCCAAAACTCATACCACTTCTTGGAAATGATCAAAGATCTACACGTGGAGCAAGAAGATCTGCTTGTAAGTTTTGACGTGGTTTCACTATTCACTCAAGTCCCGATAAAAAAGACCCTTGAAATCATCAAAAATAAATACCAACCAGCTAAACACCTCATGGAACTAACAGAACACTTCTTAACCAACACATATTTCATATACAAAGATACAAACAAATTGAAGGAGCCCCCATGGGATCACCACTGTCACCTGTCATTGCAAACCTGTTCATGGAAGAATTCGAATCCAGAGCCCTGGCCAATGCCATCCTCAAACCCAAACTATGGTTGAGATATATCAATGACACATTTGTGATTTGGCCCCATGGACAAGAAAACCTAAACAATTTCCTAACACTCCTAAACAGCGCACACCCCAAAATCAAGTTCACCATGGAAACAGAAACCAAGGCATATACGAAGTCCCCTGTGCATCATGCCTGGCCACAAGATACAAAAAGAGCCAAAAAAACAGACAGAAGATATTAGAAGCAGAACACAGCAAACTCCAAGACCAATAAACACAAACCAAGACTCCCAACCAATCAGGATGAAGAAAAAACCATTCTGGCACAGCAATAGGCTGCCCCAAATTTAAATCTGAAACCACTGTAAAAGTCTGACTCACAGACAAACACTATACAGAAACCTGATGATGGCAGATGAGATTCTGCTGAAACGTTGCTACAACTTTAAAAGCACCACTACTACTATGATGTGGGAAAATACCCGAACAAAGCTGAATGCCATATATATATATATATATATATATATATATATATATATAGATAGATAGATAGATAGATAGATAGATAGATAGATAGATAGATAGAGAGAGAGAGAGAGAGAGAGAGAGAGAGAGAGAGAGAGAGAGAGCCTTCGCCCACTTGGCGCCCTCTGAAGTAGCTAGAACTACGACTCCCAGATTCTGGCTAGGAATTCTGGGTAACGGAGCCCCCTTACACCTCCTGAATGTCAGATTGGAGAGGACAGCATCGGTCCAGCTGATTTGGTCTATGTAGGGATGCTCAGCAGCTGTCCTCCCTCTCCAGCCATCGTTTCCCTCCTGGCCAATCTGCCAGGCCTTGTTTGGGGTTTCTGCAGTTTTTCCTCCTTTGGGAGGAATCCAGGAAAAAAACCCCTGGGAAAGGGGAAGGGGGAGGAGACAGGCTCCCCAGAGATTTCCTGGCTGCTTTTTCTTAAGTCCTTCCCCTCACCCCCTCCCCGGTCCCCAATTAGAGGGCTGTAACTTGATCTGTGGCTGATGAGACAGTGTTCTGTGTGTGTGTGTGTGTGTGTGAGAGAGAGAGAGAGAGAGGGAGAGAGATTAAGAGCAACTGCGTCCTCTTCGCTGATGATGTAAAGCTATTCAACACCACAGACAATACTGCTACCCTTCAAAAAGACCTCGATGATGTATCAGAATGGTCAAATAAAAGGCAACTTCAAATCTCAACAAATAAATGGTCTGTCCTACATATTGGCAAAAAATAAATAAATCAGAAAATATAATACAGGCTGAATAGTCAAGACCTTGTTGATGATCCAAACTCTTGGAGGACCTTGGAATACTCATCTCTAATGATCTAAGTGCTAGAGCCCACTGTAACTACATAGCCAAAAAGGCATTAAGAGTTGTTAACCTAATCCTATGTAGCTTTTTCTCTGGTAATATCACACTATTAACTAGAGCATACAAAACATTTGCTAGACCAATACTTGAATACAGCTCATCAGCCTGGAACCCACATTACGTATCTGATATTAAAACAATTGAGAAAGTCCAGAAATATTTCACAAGAAGAGTTCTCCACTCCTCTACTCGTTGCAGAATACCTTATGCCACCAGACTTGAAATTCTAGAGCTAGAAAATCTAGAATTATCCCGTCTTCGGTCCGATTTAAGTATGGGATATAAAATCATACATTGCAATGTCCTACCTTCAGCTTCAACTATAACAATACAAGAGCACACAATAGGTACAAACTCAAGGTTAATTGCACCAAACTTGATTGCAGGAAATATGACTTCAGCAACAGAGTGGTCAATGTCTGGAATCCTCTACCTGACTCTGTGGTTTCTTCCCCAAACCCCAAAACTTTAACCTTAGACTGTCTACTATTGACCTCCCCCCTTTCCTAAGAGGTCTGTAGGGTTCGTGCATAAGCGCACCAACGTGCCTACCGTCCCTATCCTATTGTTTCTTTTACTTTTGTTATATGTATCCATATGTTCATAACGATGTTTTTACTTATACCTACTAACTTGTAAGCAATTGACAAACCAAATAAAATAAAAGATAAAGAGAGAGAGAGAGAGAGGGAGGGAGGGAGGGAGAGAGGTTAGATCAGATCTCTCTCTCTCTCTCTCTCTCCCACACACACACACACACACACACACCATTTTGGCCAAGCGAGGCTGCTTGGAAGCAGTCGCTGGGGACCTCAGACAAAGCTCCAGCCTGCAAAGCGATTCGACGCTGTCCTCTACAGGCCGTGCCCAGAAAACAACGCCTGCTGAGCGGCCTCCGTTGCTTTTGGCTGGGGTGGGGGGCAAATCGTTGTTTTGGCACAGCTGCGTCCCCATCTCTGCCTGAGTCTTTGGGAGACAACCTAGATAACTGAATAACAGAGGTGGAAGGGACCTTTGGAGGTCTTCTAGCCCACCCCCCTGTTCAAGCAGTAGACCCTATACTGTTTCACAAGAATCCAACCTCCTCTTAAGAAGCTCCAATGTGGGAGCATTCACAACTGCTGGTGGCACTGGTTAATCTTTTTTTTTTTTTTTTCATTGTTCAGAAATTTCTCCTTAATTCCAGGTTGCTTTTCTCCTGGATTCGTTTGGAGGAGGCGAAGGAAAAGAGAGAGGGGGTCCTGGCTGCCCTCAAAGGCTTCAAGTGGCTATGCAGCCATTTCATTTTTTTCATTTTATGTGACTGTTTTACATTTTATTTTATTATTTTTACATTTAATTTTATTTTACTATTATTTTATATTTTTATTTTCATTTTATTCTAGCAAGGGCAATGGCAGCAGCCCTTAGACATAGATCATGCTGCTTCACAGCCTTCTGTCTCTAGAGTCAGCCTCTTGCCCCCACCCCTCCCCCACAGCAACAATCTGGGTCCTCATTTTACCCACCCCGGAAGGATGGAAGGCGATTGAATTGACAGCAGTCAGCAGAGTTAGCCTGCAAAACTGCACTTTAACCATTGCATCATTAGACTCCTATTTTTTATTTTATTTAATAATTTTAATTTTAATCTATTCTATGCATCTGTATTCTCTTCTCTCCTCTCCTCTCCTCTTCTGTTCTATTCTATTCCTATTTCTTATTCTATTCTGTTCGGTTCTATTCTATTACATTCCTGATTCTATTCTATTCTTTTCTGTTCAGTTCCATTCCATTCCATTCTATTCTATTCTATTCTTCCATATATTCTGTTGTTCTATTCTGTTCTATTCTGTTCTGTTCTATTTCCATATATTCTGTTCTGTTCTATTTCCATATATTCTGTTCTGTTCTATTCTGTATGCATATGCTATTCTGTTCTATTATTCTGTATTCCTATTCTATTCTGTTCCTGAATTCTATTCTATTCTATGTCCATATATTCTGTTCTGTTCTGTTCTGTATTCATATTCCATTCTGTTCTATTATTCTGTATTCCTATTTTATTCTATTCCTGAATTCTATTCTGTTCTATTATTCTGTATTCCTATTCTATTCTGTTCCTGAATTCTATTCTATTCTATGTCCATATATTCTGTTCTGTTCTGTTCTGTATTCATATTCCATTCTGTTCTATTATTCTGTATTCCTATTTTATTCTATTCCTGAATTCTATTCTGTTCTATTCTTCCGTGTTCCTATTCCTGTTCTGTTCTGTTCTATTCTATTCTATTTCCATACATCCTGTTCTATTCTATT
Organism: Hydrophis major; assembly: GCA_033807585.1. Taxonomy (NCBI): domain Eukaryota; kingdom Metazoa; phylum Chordata; class Lepidosauria; order Squamata; family Elapidae; genus Hydrophis; species Hydrophis major. The sequence goes on along the minus strand of CM066333.1, from coordinate 5,385,036 downwards.
CTATTCTGTTCTGTTCTGTTCTTTTCTTTTCTATTCTATTATTTCCATATATTCTGTTCTGTTCTATTCTATTCTATTCTATATTCTATTCTATTCTATTCTATTCTATATTCTATTCTTTTCCTCTCATTTTATTTTATTTTTTTATCCACAAATGGTTTGTTCCAACTTCTGTGGGTACCAGTTGATAGAAATAGGAATACTGTTTATTGGCCAAGTGTGATTGGACAGAAAAGGAATTTTTCTCCAGTGCAAAAGCTCTCCATGTACATACAATCCAAAACTGGGACAAAGCTCGCTTGCCACTGCCTGACTTAGCAACAGAAAGTTTGGCCTCAATTGTGGTTGTAAGTCAAGGACCATCTGTCTTTTTACTGTTGAGGCACTTAGCCAGGTTCTAACTCAGAAGCTAAGCAGGGTCCAGCTTGGTTAGTTATTTCGATGGGAGACACCTGAGGATATATGGAAAGTTTTTTAAAAAATATCCCAGAAGATGTTACAAAAAGGATTACATGGATAAGGTCACTCAAGGGAAACTCTTTTTAAACCTGGCTGACATGCATTAACAGCTAGAGATTGGGGCAGATGGCAACATCTGGCAAAATTGGCTTATCTCTTCCATGCCTTAGATCCAAACGTGGCCACTTTAAGACTTGTGGGCTTCAACTCCCAGAATTCCTCAGCATGGCTGGCTGGGGAATTCTGGGAATTGAAATTTACCAGTCTTTAAAACACAACTTTAAGACTTGTGGGTTTCAATTCCCAGAATCCTCAGCATGGCTGACTGGGGAATTCTGGGAATTGAAGTTTACCAGTCTTTAAAATGTAACTTTAAGACTTGTGGACTTCAATTCCCAGAATCTTCAGCATGGCTGGCTGGGGAATTCTGGGAATTTATTTATTTGTTTGTTTGTTTGTTTGTTTAGTCAAGCAATTATAAGATTACAGGTATAAGTATAGACATAGTTATGAATACATGAAATGTACATGAAATTGAAGTTCACCAGTCCTTAAAACGTAACTTTAAGACTTGTGGACTTCAACTCCCAGAATCCTCAGTATGGCTGGCTGGGGAATTCTGGGAATTGAAGTTTACCAGTCTTTAAAATGTAACATTAAGACTTGTGGACTTCAATTCCCAGAATTCCCCAGCCAGCCATGCTGAAGATTCTGAACTGAAGTTCACAAGTCTCTTAAGACTCAACTTTAAGGCTTATGGGCTTCAACTCCCAGAATCCTCAGCATGGCTGGCCAGGGAATTCTGGGAATTGAAGTTTACTGGGTTTTAAAACATAACTTTAAGACTTGTGGGCTTCAAATCCCAGAATTCCCCAGCCAGCCATGCTGAAGATTCTGAACTGAAGTTCACAAGTCTCTTAAGACTCAACTTTAAGGCTTATGGGCTTCAACTCCCAGAATCCTCAGCATGGCTGGCCAGGGAATTCTGGGAATTGAAGTTTACTGGGTTTTAAAACATAACTTTAAGACTTGTGGGCTTCAAATCCCAGAATCTTCAGCATGGCTGGCCGGGGAATTCTGGGAATTGAAGTTCACCAGGCTTTAAAACTTAACTTTAAGACTTGTGGACTTCAGCTCCCAGAATCCTCAGCCAGCCATGCTGGAGAATTCTGAGAGGAAGTCCAAAGTCTTTAAAAGTGGCCAAAGTTAGAGACTCCCTGCCTTAGATAAAACAGTCTTAAACCAGATCAGTACAGGTAATCCTTGTCTTATGACCACAACTGAGCCAAACTTTCTGCTGTTAAGTGAAACATTTGTTAAATAAGTCATACCCCATTTCACAAGCTTTCTCGCCTCCATTGTGACATGGTTGTTAAGTGAATCAGGATTCCCCATTGACTTTGCTTGCTGGAACGTCACAAAAGGGGACCATGTGATTCCCGGACACTGCGACCATCATAAATATTATGATTCAGTGGCCAAGGTTCTGAATTTTGATCAGATGACCACAGAGATACTATAACAGTCACATTGGTGAAAAACACCCTCAGTCACTTTGTTCAGGGCCATTGTAACTTCAAACGGTCGCTAAATGAACTGTCGTAAGTCAAGGACTACCTATAAATTGGGGGGGGAGTTTAATCCCAAAAGACCATAATTGGCAGCTTAACAACAAGAAAATATAAAAGAAATGACCAGGAGTTGAGTTTAATTAGGAGATTTTACTTTAAAAGAAGCATCATGGCAATTAGGGCATAGAGAAACACTACTCAAATTAGGATAAAATTAAGAGGTGTGGATTTAGGTCCTAGCCCACCAGGACTTCTGCAGGAGCAGCAGGTTCCCATGGGAAAACCTGCTGGATTTGGAAAACTCTTCCTGGTTCCCCTGAAAAGCATTGGGTGTTGTCTTCACCAAGTGAGTTGGAAGACTTTGATGGAAAAGGGCACCAAGATGTGCTTTGTGAAGAAGAAGAGGATGACCATGGTGAGCACGGATGGAAAGTTGCTTATTTGCTCATTCATTCATTCATTCAACCATCCAACCATCCAACCATCCAACCATCCAACCATCCAACCATCCAACCATCCAACCATCCAACCATCCAACCATCTATCCATCCATCCATATGACCATCCATCCATCTATCCATCCAACCATCCATCTGACCATCCATCCATCTGACCATCCAACCATCCATCCATTTGACTATCCATCTGACCATCCATCCAATCATCCATCCAACTATCCATCCATTTAACCATCCATCCACCCACCCGACTATCCATCCATCCATCTGACCATCCAACCATCCATCCATCCATCCAACCATCCATCCATCCAACAATCCCACCATCCATCCATCCGATCACCATTTGACTATCCATCCATCCATCCATCTATCCATCCATCCATCCAACAACTCAACCATCCATCCATCTCATCATCCATCCAACAATCCAATCATCCATCTATCCTTCCATCCAACAATCCAACCATCCACCCATCCATCCATCCAACCATCCGACCATCCATCGACCATCCAACCATACATCCAACCATACATCCATCTGACCATAAAACCATCCAACCATCTATCCTACCATCCAACCATCCAACCATCCCTCCATCCAACCATCCATCCATCTGACCATAAAACCATCCAACCTTCCAACCATCCATCCAACTATCCATTCTACCATCCATCCATCCATCCGACCATCTGACTATCCATCCATTGACCAGCCAACCATCCATCCCTCCATCCAACCATCCATCCATCTGACCATAAAACCATCCAACCTTCCAACCATCCATCCAACTATCCATTCTACCATCCATCCATCCATCCGACCATCCGACTATCCATCCATTGACCAGCCATCCACCCATCCATCCACCCAACCATCCATCCATCTGACCATAAAACCATCCAACCATCCATCCATTTGACCATAAAACCATCCAACTATCCATCCAACCATCCATTCTACCATCCAACCAACCATCCATCCAACCATCCATCCATCCATCCATCCATCCGTATAAATGAAATGACCAGGAGTTGAGTTTAATTAGGAGATTTTACCTTAAAAGGAGCATAATGGCAATTAGGGCGTAGAGAAACACCGCTCAAATTAGGATAAAATTAAGAGGCATGGATTTAGGTCCTAGCCCACCAGGACTTCTTCTGCAGTAGCAGCAGGTTCCCATGGGAAAACCTGCTGGATTTGGAAAACTCTTCCCGGTTCCCCTGAAAAGCGTTGGGGCGGCGTTTTCACCAAGTGAGCTGGAAGACTTTGATGGAAAGGGGCACCAAGATGTGCTTTGTGAAGAAGAAGATGATGACCGGTGGAATCAAGGACAGGATGAAGGCAAAGACTGAGGGCAGCAGGCGTCCGAAGAAAGCATCCACGATGGGCCGGATCGACTTGATGAAGAGGACGATGGAAGGGATCACGTGGTCATAGATGATGAAGAAAGGGAGGAGGATGAAGAAGAGAAGAACAAAACTGACCCGCAGGAGGATGTCACAGAAGAGGAGAGTGAAACCAATGGACAGCAGTTTGCGGAGACAGCGGAATAGGCCACTTAGGGTGATGTGAAGAGCCATGTTCTTGCTGGACGTCTCGCCGAGAAGGTTGGACTGGTTTCCCACCAACTGGTCCTGTTGGTTGATACAACGTCTCTGGAAAGAAGGAGCATGGATGGAAACTTGCTTGTTCATTCATTCATTCATTCAATCATTCATTCATCCATCCATCCATCCATCCATCCATCCAATCAGCCAGCCAGCCAGCCAACTATCCAACCATCCATCCATCCAACTATCTGTCCATCCAACCATCCAACCATCCAACCATCCAACCATCCAACCATCTAACCATCCAACCATCCAACCATCCAACCATCCATCCATCTAACCATCCAACCATCTAACCATCCATCCATCCAACTATTTAACTATCCAACCATCCAACCATCCATCCATCTAACCATCCAACCATCCAACCATCCAACCATCTAACCATCCAACCATCCAACCATCCATCCATCTAACCATCCAACCATCCAACCATCCAACCATCCAACCATCCAACCATCCAACCATCCATCCATCTAACCATCCAACCATCTAACCATCCAACCATCTAACCATCCAACCATCCAACCATCCAACCATCCATTCTATCCATTTATTTAACAAAATAAAAAAGTTGGAAGGGATCCATTTTTTGCACATTTTAACATGCTTTCAAACTGCTAGGTTGGCAGAAGCTGGGATCAGTTACGGGAGCTCACTCCATGATGCAGCACTCGGGATTCGAACCACTTGAACTGCCGACATTTCTGGTTGACAAGCTCAGCGCCTTAGCCCCTGTGCCACTGTGTTCCCCCATTTTAGATTAGGCCTCCCTAAATGTAAGAGGGAAAACTAAGGTCAAAGCTTTTGCCATTGCAGCTAAACCCACCTGTCTCTTGTCTGTCCCATCATCTGACCATCTCTTGTAGTTCCATTGGGCCATATGCCCAGGGTTACTTCTGCCCGCTATCTCTCCTCCAGAGGACAGCAGCCGCTTCTTTAGCCATGTCTTCTCACCAGCTGTGTACCATGGGGAGACAAGCTGGCTTTGCTTCCTTCTGGTGATGTCACAAACAGGAGTGGGTGGAGACTCCTGGCTCCGAGAGAGGAGAATATTTGCAGCTCAGGGTTGAAAGGAAGGGTCCTAGGCACTCTCTGAGTTTGGTGGTTCTCTTACAGACATTTCATGACACACCTAGGTAACATTATCAGTGCTAGAAGGGAGGAGGAGGAGGGAGAGGGAGAGGGAGGAGGAGGACTGTGGGGTCCTTGGTGCTCTCTGAGGTGGGTGGATTTCTTGCAGATGTTTCATGACCCACCTAGGTAACATCATCAGTGCTAGATGCTGCAATAGATAACTGCACCAACCCTCACTTCCTTTCCAGCACTGATGCTGTTACCTAATTGGGTAATGAAATGTCTGCAAAAATACAAGAAAAATCAGAGAGCACCAAGGACCTCCACAGTCTTCCTCCTCCTAAGCCTCACTCCATTCTAGCACTGATGATGTCTTGTAGTTGGGTAATGAAACATCTGCAAGAAAACAACCAAGGTCAGAGCACCAAGGACCTCACATTCTTCCTCCTCCTCTTTCTCCTTCTCCTCCTTCTCCTCCTCCTCTTTCCTCCTCCTCTTTCTCCCCCTTCTCCTCCTCCTCCTCCTCCCTCCTTTTCCTCCTCTTCCTCTTTCCTCCTCCTCTTTCTCCTCCTCCTCCTCTTCTCTCCTCCTATTCCTCCTCCTCTTCCACTTTCCTCCTCCTCTTTCTCCTCCTCCTCCTCCTCCCTCCTTTTCCTCCCCCCTCCTCCCTCCTCCTCCTCACTGCAAACCCTACTCCCTTCTAGCACTGATGATGTTCCTCAGTTGGGTCATGAAACGAGGAAACCACCAAGCTCAGAGACTATCAAGGACCCCACAACCTGCAACATTTCGATTCATTCATTTTTTCTGATCAGCCGTGCTCCCCTTGTGACCTCAAAGCATCAGGGGGAGAAACGTCCTTCTGTCTACCAAGGAGCCCAGCCCTTTTTGTGTTACCATGTGAGGAGAGGTGATGACTGAGGCCAAAAAGATCCCTTAGGAACAGCAAAGATGCCACATCTGTTTCACTGCTTCATTTTATTGGTAAGGAAGCCCCAAATGTTTTGGCAGGACTCCTGGATAGGGCGAAGAAAGTGGCCAGTGTTCTCCCACGTGGCATCCAAAGGAGGCGCTCATCTTTTGCGCTGCTTATTTGGGCCTGTTGCAAGCCATTCGAGTTTTGCTCCCATGACTCAACACAACTCTCTTTGGGGAAAAGCATGTCGGAAGGAGGGAAAAAAAAAAAACAGGGCTTGCTGAAGGTTGGAAGTATGACATCCCTTGTGCATCTTCGACAAAGCAGATGCTCTTCTGAAGACTATTCCAGCCATGGATCCAGGAGAGAAACATCCTAACTCGGAAGCCTGAAGCTTCAGGGAGAAGGAGGACAGATCTGCAATGGGGAACGTAGCCAAAAAACAAAAACCAACACCAACCGGGGACTCTGTTGCGTCTTTTCTACGGCCTCCACCTCTGCTCACCAGGTAAGCTTCACTAACTTGAAATAACTGGGGAAGAGGAAGAGATGCAAACAGCAGCCGGCCGTCAGAGGAAGGAGGAGAGCGCTGAAAAAAAGCAGCAGGCCCCCCAGGACATCGTTGTAAAAAATCTCGCTCGCCGGCGCTAAGGAGTCGAGGAAGATCAGCGATGCGGGTACCATGTGGTCCCGCAGGATGGCCAGAGGGATGGAGAAGGAGATGATGATGTGGAAAAGGATCTCAGCCAGGAAGATGCTATAGATCAAGACGGCCAACATCAGCACCGTCTGCTCCACCGCGCCGAGGCATTTGCTCACGATGGAACCCAGGGAAAAGACCAACCTGCGTTTTGGAGTCAGGGGTGACTTGGGGAGGGCCGTCTCCCCAAATCTTCCTTGGTGCCTGCAAAGGAGAAAGGGGAGACTGATGTTGAAGGACCTACTTGAGAGACGGTCTCTGTCAGTTTCGTTCACCACGTTATAAAAAAGAGCTTGAGACTCCAGAAAAACTACAGAGAAGAGCAACCAGGAGGATTAGGGGACTGGAGACTAAAACATTAAAGAACGGTTGCAGGAACTGGGCCTGGCTAAGTCTAGGGAAGAGAAAGACCAGGGGAGACAGGATAGAGGTCTTCCAATATTTGAAGGGCTGCCCCAGAGAGGAGGAGGGGGGGGGTCAAGCTATTTTCTAAAGCACCTGAAGGCCAGACAAGGACTAATGGATGGAAACTGAAGAAGGAGAGATTCAACCTGGAAATAAGGAGAAACTTTCTGACAGTGAGAACAATCAACCCATGGGACAGAAGTTGCCCTTGGAAGTTGTGGGAGCGCCATCACCTTCAAGAAGAGACTGGACTGCCATTTGTCAGAAATAGTGTAGGGTCTCCTGCTTGGGCAGGGGGTTGGACTAGGTGACCTACAAGGTCCCTTCCAACTCTGATTATCTGTTAGCTGTCGTCCCACTCACTCGCTCACTCACACAGAGGTGTCAACTCATAAAATATTTCTCTGGTCTTTTTTAGAGTTGTCAATAGAAAGGAAGGTGGTGGGGCAGTAGTGCAGCAGCTTGCAAAACCGAAAGCACATTCCATAAATGTTTTCAAAGATAGTCACTAGGTGACTGAAGTTTCTGCCATGCAAAATTCTAACTGGAGAGCATGATTGATGGCTCTTGGCTAGGGATGTGTCCCATTGGAGAATATGAGTTAGGATACACCTAGGGGGCTGCCGGGGGGGGAGGAACCACGGTCAAGGGAGACAATGAATGATGTGTCGCAGTCAGAGCTCTGGTAGTTACCCCCATTTAAATCATGAGTCTCTAGCCAGATTTTCAAAACTTAAAGATTTATTAGGAGTAAACACATTGGTGGCTCATGCAAGCCCTTGAAGAGTACAGGTAATCCTCCCCTTATGACCACAATTGAGACCCAAATGTCTGCTGCTAAGTGAGAGAGTTGTTAAGTGGGTTTTGCCCCATATTAATCTTTCTCACCACCGTTGTTATGGCAAGTGATTGGATTAGAAGACTTTCAAAGGTCCTTAGGATTTTATGATTTTGATAAAAGAGAGTTTTTGTAGCTCAGGGTTGAATTCTGGGGTCTTTTATGCTCTCTGAGCTTGGTTGTTTCCTTGCAGATGTTTCATGACCCAACTAGGTAACATCTGTACTAGCATGAAAACAATCATGCTAGCACAGTTGTCATTCTCATCCTAATAGTTCTCCATCTCCTCCTCCTCCTCTTCCTCTGTGATGACCCGGGGCGTGGCACAAAAATAACAAAATCACACAAAGAGGATAAATTCCCTTTAATGCCTCCAACTTAGCCTCTAATGTCCAGTTATCCTCGGCTGGAGATCAAACTCTTCCAAAAACAGTCTATGAAGGGCAGAAATGCAGTCCGAACCCAAAGTAAAGATAATTAGAAATTTTAAAAAACCAACACAAACCACACTGAAGTAATTAACATGACAGGCCAGGATAATAAATTGCAGACTTCCAAAAGATAATGAAGCACACCCAGTTGGGAGGACGCCAAAACCCAGATAATCCTCAACAAAGATAATGCACGCTTTGCTTCTAGCAAGGTGCTGTGTGCAAACACCCTTCTTATATCCTGTTCCCCAAGCTACAGACCACGAAGGGGATCAGGCCCCTTTTCTCTCTCATAAGCTACATTGCTCCCTTCTCCATTCCTCCCTGTGTACCCTTGGATGAAGAGGGGATGGCCCTGGGTCTTCCTCTGAATGCCTAGCCAGACTGTGCCCATCACCCGTTTCTTCCACAGCCAACGGAGCCAGACTCCCACTCCCTGTCAGCTGCTCAGTCTCCCACTCAGAATCAGACTCCAACAAGGACAAGACCTCCTCCTCCTCCTCCTCTTCCTCCGTTCTACAAACCTTCTAGCACAGATAAGGGGCATGCATAAGTGCACAATCGTGCCTACCGTCCCTGTCCTATTGTCCCTTTAGCTTGTACCTATTTCCTGTATTGTTACATGTTTATTCTTATACCTATTACCTTGTAAGCGATTGACAAATCAAATAAATAAATACATGTTAATTACAGGTCATGAAACATCTGCAAGAAACCATCTAAGTTTAATGAAAAGAAAGAGTAGGGTGTGACATGATAGCAGTCTTCCAAGATCTGAGGGGCTGCCCGAAAGAAGGAGTCCACCTAATTTTCCAAAGCACCTGAAGACAGGAAGCAACAGATAGAAACTAACCAAGGAGAGAAGCAACTTAGAACTGAGAAGGAGTCTCCTAACTATGAGAGCAGTTAACCAGTGGAACCACTTGTCACCAGAAGTTCATTGGATTTTTTTTTTAAAGAAGAGATTGGACAGCCTTTTGTTTGAAATGGTCTAGGGTTTTCCTGCCTGAGCAGGGGGTTGGACTAGAAGACCTCCAAGGACCCTCCAAACACCGTTATTTTGCTAAAATGACCAAGGCTCAGAGATCACCAAAGAGGCTCACAGCTCAACCCTTGAGCGACAAAAGATTCTCTCCCATTGGAAAGAACGGTCTAATTTTCTCAGATGTTGGCTTTCCCTGGCCTGATCCTTGTTTTTTTCAATCCCCTTTGGTTTTATTCATCCACCCAAGAGGTCTGACCAAAGTCAATGACTGGGGAGGAAGGACCCGTCTCACCACTTCACAAAGATCTGAACTCAGCACATCCAACCTTTGGACCTCCTGAATCTGTTGGGTTCCAATTGACCTCCCTAGGGATGAGGATGATGGGACCCCCTGAGCCCTCAAGAGCTCTTCCTCCATTTGGACAGCTTCACCCAAACACCTTCTCCAGATGTCAACAGAGAGCAAGAGCATGGAATAAGAGAGTGGGAAGGGACCTTGGAGTGCATCTAGCCCAACCCCCTGCTTGAGCAGGAGAATCCATTCCAAATATTAGGCTCCAATTCACAGCCTCCTGATTGTGAGGCAAGAGCTCCACCTCTAGGCCACCGCACTGATGGACTTGGACTTACTGGCTGCTCTCCATGTTTGTCCTCAGGAGCTGCCCTTCTACTCCGCTTCTGTCTTCATTCCTTCTCCCAGATGTTCTCCCTATTGGTGACCCCCCCCCCAGCTGTTGATATCCAAAGAGTTGTGGCCTTGTAAGGCCCACCAACCTGAGGGACAGGAAGTTGTGACCTCATGTTGTGGCCACTGATGTCACAAATTAGCTTGGCCATCAACCGAGCAGCATCTCTTAGGAGCAAAACCTCTTCATTAGCTCCAAACAATATCTCCCTCTCCTTCTCCCTCTCTCTCTCTCTCTCTCTCTATCGATTTGTCTCAATCTCTCTCTCTCTCTCTCTTTCTGTCTCTCTCTATCCCTCTTTCCATCTCCTTCTTTTTCTCTCTCTCTCTCTCTCTCAATCCCTCTTCTTTCTTTCTCTCTCTGTCTTTCTCAATCTTCTCTGTCTTGGCCTCTGTCTCTTTGTCTCCCTGTCTCTCTCTCTGTATCTCTTTCCCTACTTCTCTTTCTCCCTCTCTCTCTCCCTACCTCTATCCTTCTTTACCTCTCCTTCTCTTTTTTCTCCCTTTCTCTCTCTTTCTGTCTCTCTCAATCTCTCTCTCAATCTCTCTCTCTCTTTCTGTCTCTCTCTCTCTGTCTCTTTCTGTCTGTCTGTCTCTGTCTGTCTCTCTGTCTCTCTCTCCCCCTCTCTTTCTGTCTCTCTCTATCCCTCTTTCCATCTCCTTCTTTTTCTCTCTCTCATTCCCTCTTCTTTCTTTCTCTCTCTGTCTCTCTCAAACTCTCTTCTCTGTCTTGGTCTCTCTCTGTCTCTATGTGTGTGTATCTCTCTCCCTCCCTCTCTTTCTCCCTCTCTCTCTCTCTCCCTACCTCTATCCTTCTTTCCCTCTCTTTCCCTTTCTCTCCCTCTCTCTCTCTTTCTGTCTCTCTCAATCTCTCTCTCTCTGTCTCTCTCTCTCTCTCTCTGTCTCTGTCTCTTTCTGTCTGTCTCTCTGTCTCTCTCTTTCTCTCTCTCTCCACCGGTTACTTCTTAGAACTCTTCTTTAGCTCCCATTTTTCTTCCTCTCTCTTTATTCATGAGTTGAATAAAAGCAAAAATAGCTTGATAAAAGAGGTGGGATGCTATAAAAGGGGAGCGGGTGGTACCAGCTTCCAACTCTTGGTTTGTGGATAGTCCAAGACTAGGGTTCCTCAACGGAGTGTGTTGGACCCAACAAGTATAGTGCCAATAGAGTGCTGGGAATTATGGAGCCATAGATTTATAGACAAAAAGCATTGGAAAAGACTTTGGAGATTATCTAGGTCAATATTTCTCAACCTTCAGAATTTTAAGATGGGTGGACTTCCAGAATTCTCAGCCAGCTTATAAAAAAGAATAGAGCTGCAAGGGACCTTGGAGGTCTTCTAGTCCAGCCCCCTGCTGAAGTAGGACATACCATTTCAGATCAGTGGCTGTCTAATCTCTTCTTAAAAACCTCCAGTAATGGAGCATCCACAACTTCTGGTGGCAGGCTGTTCCACTTGGCAATTGTAATAGGAAATTACCATTTATTAATTGTCTGATTAATTGTTCTCACTGTCAGGATGTTTCTCCTTAATTCCAGTTGCTTCTCTCTTTGATTAGGTTTCCAACCATGGTTTCCTGTCCTGCCTTCAGGTGCTTTGGAGAATAAGTTAACCCAGGGGTGGGGTTCTAATTTCTTAACATCCGGTTCTGTGAGCATAGCCTAATTTGTGGTTGTGGCTTGGTGGTCATACGACTGGGCATGGCTTGGTGGTCACATGACAGGCTGGGCGTGGCTTGTATGTAAATATTGTAAATACTTATGTAAATATTGAATTTTTTTTATTAAAAAATGCAACTTTTACCCCAAAGCAGGCAAAGCAGACAGGTTCATTGAGTAGTTCACAGAATCATACATTCACTCAGAGATCTATCTTTCTGCAATCTATTACCTGAGTCTATCACATAAAATTTGCTAGCAAGCAAAATTAACTCACAATACACCATGTATGTAAATATTGAATTTTTTATTTTTAAAAAAGAGCACCTTTTACCCAAAATCAGGCAAAGCAGGCAGGCAGATTGAGTTGCTTGCAGAATCATAGATTCACTCAGAGATCTACCTTTCTGCAATCTGCTACTTGAGTCTGCACTGAAAAATAGAAGCTAGGAAGGTTCAGCTCTGATTTTAGATTATCTAGAAAGCATGAAATCCAATGATTTCCTGCTTTCTAGCTAATCTAAATATCCCATCACAGCTGATAGTCGGAACAGCTGGTGGTCGGGGGAAAAAAATGAAAAATAGGAACTTATCAAAAATTAGGCAAAGGCACAAAGCAGGCATGCCAGGTAAGGAGTGAGTGGGCAGGGAGGGGAAGGGAGGGGCCAGGCAGTGGAGCAATTTGCTGATTCTCCGAACTGTGCAGAATCATAACAACTGGTTCTATAGAACCGGTCCAACCAGGTCGAATCCCACCCAAGTTAACCCCCTCTTCTTTGTGGTAACCCGTCAAGTACTGGAATACTGTTCTCATGTCACCCCTAATTTTTCTTTTCTTTAAACTAGCCAAAGCCAAAAACTGCAGCCGTCCTTCATATGTTTTGGTCTCCAGGCCTTTGATCCTCTTAGTTGCTTTTCTCTGAACTTTTTCCAAAGTCTCAACATCTTTTTTTGCAATATGGTGACCAAAATTGGTGGCACCATTCCAGGTGTGGTCTCACATGCTAGTAATATTTATTAGATGATACAACAGTGGTGGGGCTCATCTCCAGGTGGATAAGTCTGTCTACCGAGATGAGGTGGACCAACGGTTGCCTTTGTGGTGCGGAGACAATAACTTGGTCCTCAACACCAAGAAGACCAAGGAGATGATCGTGGACTATAGAAGGATCAGATCAGACCTCCAGCCCTTGCTTATCAAGGGAAACTGAATGGAGCAAGTGGCCAATTTTAAGTTTCTGGGTGTTACCCTAAAATAGGACCTGACCTGGGGGGATCACATTGCAGCCCTGGTCAAAAGGGCTCAGCAGAGATTAGATGACCTGAGGCTTCTCAGGAAACAACAACTGAATGAAAAACTGCTGGTGACCTTCTACCGTTGCACCAGAGAACGTATCTTAACTTACTGCACCTGTGTATGGTTTGCCAATTGCACAGGGGCAGATAGGACGGTGCTCCAGAGGGTTAACATCATTGCCCAGAGGATCCATTAGTTGCCCTCTCCCCTCTTTGGAAGGGCTTTATAGTTCCTGCTGCCTTAAGAAAGTTCAAAACATTCTCAAAGATCCATCTCATCCTTGGGAACCCTTTTTTTTTTTGAACTATTACCATCTGGCAGATGGTATAGAATAATAAAAACAAGGATAAATAGGCTGAAAAACAGCTTCTATCCCAGGGCAGTAACTCTATTGAATTCTGTTGTATAGTGCAGTGTTGGTGTGGTGTCGGGGGTTTTCGGTTCAATGTGTGGAGTGTGAAGGATGTGTGTTTGTGTTTATTTTCATGGTCATGATATGCACTAAAGATGGTGTTTGATTTCATTGTACGAGGTGGAATGACAATAAAGTAAGGTAAACTAAACTAAAGTAGGGTTTTGTAAAGCGGCAGCACTACTTCACGCGATCTTGACTCAATGCCTCTGTTTATACAACCCAGGATTGCATTGGCTTTTTTGGCTGCTGCCTCACATGGCTGGCTCATGTTTAAGTAGAATTCCAAGGTCTCTTTCACAGGGACTGTTTTTCAGCCAGGGGGCACCTAATCTGTACTTATACCTTTGGTTTTTTTCCTCTACCTAAAGGTTTTCTACACATTAAAATTCATTTTGGGAATGGTGGGAATTGAAAGTCATCCATCTTAAAGGATGAGAAGCAGTGGTTCAGCCCATCTTCTTCCAACGCAGGAATCTATGACAACAACATCCTGGACTATCCAGGCTCTAATGGACCTCTAAGGAAGTATACACAACTTCTGAGATAGTTTATTCCATTGTTCAACAGCTCCTTGACTGATTAATTGATTAGGTGCTTCCAATGTCAGAACAGCCATCATACACTCAAACTTTGCATTCAATAGCTGCCAGCCTGCCATGATTTTTTTTTTGAAAAATAATTTTTATTGAATTTTACACAATTAAAAACAACACATACAAAACAACACAATAACACAAATACAGACTTTTGGTTTGAGCTTCTTCGGTGACAGACCGAAACCTCGTCTCTCCGAGGATTCAATCCATGCTCGCCGCTGGAGCACCCCAAGCCAGCTGGTTTTGGGGCTAAGCCACCCCGTAGAAGTGGTGAAGAGGGGGAGACTGCCTGCAGGATTGAGGAGAGCCGCATCTCTCCTCCCCAGCTGGCCATTACTCCCTTTCCCGAAGGCGGTTGTAGCGGTGGGCAGAAATGGCCTCCACAAAGAAGAACTCAACCGGAAAAGAATGTGCAGGAGGAAGATAAGAAGAGAAAATTTTGGTTGACTGGGTTGTTGCAAAAGCAACAAATAAGGTACCCTGGAATTTAAACTTAACAACATTGTTCCAAGATTTTGAAGCTGCAAAGGAGAGAGAGAGAGAAGGGAAAGGATTAGGGTTTGTTTTTCTTCCTTTTCTTATACTGATTGCTAAATGACTTAAGCAAGAAATTGAAAAAAATCCACTTTGACATTAATAGGCATCTAAGCTGAAAATAAAAGTCAAAGGGATAATAAAGATTTCTGGACATTTAAAAGTTTTTAAAAGCAGGAAAGGAGAAAAAAAAAAGAATAAAAGGGCAGGATCTGGAAAAATGGAGGAGACTGCCTGGAACTAAGGAATGGAACTGTAATTAAAAGGAACTTACAGTGAAATTTTAACAAGATTCCTCAAAGATACATTTTAATTGAAACTTGGTAACAAAATAATAGAACCCCAGGAAGAGAAAGTGGAAAAAAGAAGCAAGTAGAAACAGCCTTGGATTATTTGGATTATTTGGTGATTTTTGGTTTTTGCATCTAGATGACTAAAATTAACCGGGTGGTTGTTTAAAAGTTTTGGGTTTTTTTTGAAAGAGATTTTATTAATTTTCTACAAACAAACAAGACAAACAAAACATTAAAATATCAACTCTCATATGTACATCCAGTGTGTCAGTTGGTTCATCAGTTTTGTGCATTCCTTTTGTAGTCTCAATTACAATTGTTACATAACAACTCATATTGTCATTCCAAACTTATATATCCTAATATCACTAAGAAAAAAGAAATTTTATATACTTTTAATCATTCATGCTTTATGAGATAATAATACTTTAACCAGTTTATTCTGTAACAAATCATATAATCATACCAAATCAATCCTCTAACGATCATCGACAGAGACAGGCCTAGTTTGTTGGGCCTCCAATGGTTCGCGCCACTTGGCATCGAAGTAGCCGGCGTGAACCGAATCGGTGATTGTGAGTGGGAGGAGGACCTTATTTCTGAGTTCAGCGATGTCTTCGCAGATCATTTAGGCGAGTATAAAGGGACCCCAATCTCATTTAGCCTAGATCCAAAAGTAGCCCCAATCCGTTTGAAGCCCCGTCAAGTTCCCTTCGCTCTTAAAGCTAAGATAGATGAACAACTCGACAAACTAATTGCACAGGGGGTGTTGAAGCCCATTGATCATTCTTCATGGAAGACTCCTATTGTAACCCCCATTAAGCCAGATGGATCAATTCGAATTTGTGGGGACTACCGAGCCACTCTAAACCACGCCCTGCAGCAGAACACGTATCCAGTTCCGGTGGTGCAGCACCTCCTCCATTCCTTGGGGGGCGGAAAGGTTTTTGCTAATTAGATTTAGCTCAAGCTTATCAACAGTTACCAGTGGACCAATTGTAACGCACAGGGGTGCTTTTAAATGTACTCGATTGCAATTCGGGGTGAGTGTGGCCCCAGGGATATTCCAAAGCCTAATGGAAAGGTTGTTACAGGGAATCAAGGGCGTGGTTCCGTATTTTGATGACGTATTAATTGCAGCCCCAACAAAAAAAAATTTGCAGGATCGTTTGAAATGTGTTCTTAAAAAATTCCAAGAGGCAGGACTTAAAGTAAAAAAGGACAAGTGTCACTTATATACTGACAGTGTTGAGTTTCTAGGGTATCGCATTGATAGCCAGGGCATTCACCCTACCGAAAGTAAATTAAAGGCGATAAAAAATGCTCCCAGGCCCCGTAACAAGACCGATCTCCAGGCATTCTTAGGCCTCATAAATTTCTATAATGTGTTTTTACCGTACAAGGCGACTGTTGCTGAACCGTTACACCAGTTATTAGATAAAAAAGCATTGTGGGTTTGGGGTTACCAGGAAGAACAAGCGTTTCGGAATGTAAAAAAATTGCTTACATCTGACTCTGTGCTTATGCAGTATAACGAGACATTACCATTAGTTATAACCTGCGATGCCTCACCCTTTGGGGTGGGCGCCATTTTGAGTCATGTACTGCCTAATGGGAACGAGGCCCCTGTTGCATACTTTTCGAAGACTCTTTCACATGCAGAGTGGAACTATGGACAAATTGATAAGGAGGCTCTTGCAATTGTTTCAGCTATAAAGAAATTTCATGAATATGTGTATGGAAGGACATTTACCATTGTAACTGACCACAAACTGTTGCTTGGGATAATAGCCGGGGACAAGCCAACCCCCTACATATTATTCCTGAGAATGACTCGATGGTCAGAATTTCTTGCTGCTTATAATTATCGCCTGCAATATCGCCCAGGGAAAGCCATTCCCCATGCTGACGCATTAAGTAGAACGCCGCTTCCAGAGACTCTCAATGATCCGGCACCAACGGCAACTACGTTGCAGATCGAAACACTCAACTCGCCGCCTATGACCGCCCGAGACATCGCGAGAGAAACCAAACGAGACCACACCCTAGCTCGAGTCCTAGGCTGGGTGGAACACGGATGGCCATTGGACCGAATCCCAGATGACTTCACGCCATTTAAAGCAAGACAAACTGAACTGTTTTCTCAAAAAGGCTATGTCATCTGGAGCGATAGAGTCGTTGTCCCAGAGCGACTCCAAAAGACGCTACTACAAATCCTGCACGAGGGCCACCCCGGGATCGTGCGGATGAAAGCACTTGCACAAAGCTACGCATGGTGGCCAGGCATGGACCGACAAATCGAGCAATGGGTCAAGGCCTGTACCAAGTGCCAACAGACTAGCAATGCCCCACCAAAAGCCATGCCTACAGAATGGGAGATGCCACGTGGACCCTGGTCCAGAATCCACCTGGACTTCGCAGGGCCGACCAAAGGACATGCCTTCTTATTGACTGTCGATGCATACTCCAATTGGTTAGAAATTCATCGAATGACGGCCACAACTTCCGAAGCAGTGATTAAAGTCCTCAATAGACTCTTTGCAACCCACGGTTTGCCGGATGTCCTGGTGTCCGATAATGGGCCACAATTTACAGTGCTAATATTTGAACAGTACCTCGCTGACCAAGGCATCCGCCATGCGCTCACCTCGCCTGTGCACCCTGCGACCAATGGCCGAGCGGAACGCATGGTCCAATTTGTTAAAAAGACTTTACAGAAATTGGACTATGATAATATCGATGATAAAGTCAACCAAATTCTTCTATTGCAACACATCACTCCACATAGCGTCACTGGCAGAACTCCCGCAGAACTACTAATGGGGCGAAAACTCCGTTCCCGCCTCGACCGTTTGCACTCTGCTTACGAACCGGAAAAGCCTATAGGATCCAGTGGACGCTATCGCACTTTCCAGGTAGGCGACAACGTTTATGCACGGAATTTATTGGGCGACCCCGTATGGATAGAAGCAACGGTAGTACGTGTAACCGGGCCCAAATCCTATATAGTAAAATGCTGTGACAATAGACTGTGGAAATGGCATATCGACCAATTATGGTCACGACTCGCAACGGCCAATCAACAACTCCCCCATGACCAAACCGAGGGGGGGGAGGAACAGAAGAAGACGACGTTCCAGGAAACCTGTTAGAAGCAAGCGATGAATCAAGCGAGACTCAGAAAATGGAACAGGAAGAAGAATTATTTGCACCGTTGGAAATTGCACCCGAGCGAGAAGCAGAACCACTGCCAAACAACATTCTACCTCAAGAAGACTGCACTCAACCAGTCCAGTGAAAATCAGAAAGAATCAAAAGACAACCATCCTATTTAAAGGATTATATAACCACACCATAGTTTAAGAAGCCAGGGGGAAGGGTGTTATGTATGTATATAGTTGAAATAAAGTGTGAGCTTGGGGTAAAGTGTAGGGTTCTGGCCCTGCACTTCTGATTGGTTGATAAGCGGCCAGATCGGATTGGTCAGTTCTAAAGAATCCGATTGGCCCTTAACGGAGGTTTGTTATTGGTTTAAGAGCTAGCGTTCCTAGCTCTCTATTGGTCAATTTTCACAAGAGTTGCCTATATAAGGCAGAGTTTGCTGTTATGTTCAGAAGTCACTATGTAATAAAGAGCAGTAACTTCACCAACAAGGACTGTCTCCAAATTACTTCAACCCATGTCAGAATACTTAATAAGAACCACTCCTCTTTTCTTACATTGAGTCAAAGAAGTAAATATTTTCTCCAATTTTGGCTGTACTAACAATTGTTCATGTTGTTTTTTAATATGAACTTCTTGTAGACAAATTATATCAAATTTTAATTTCTCTAATTTATGAAAAATTTTCCTTATTTTAACAGCTGAATTAAGTCCATTTATATTCATTGTAATCAGTTTTTTTTTCTTCCGTGATTATGCTTTATATTTAGGTCTAAAAGCTCTCGTGGATCTCACTTCACGCTGTTCTTTACTATCCACCTGTCCACCTACAGCTCCTTTCTCTTTTTCAGTCTCCAGTTGTTCCTCTTGAAACTCAATTAATGAGACCTCTTTCTCTGCCTCCTCTCTTCTTCTTCCAAAAAATTCTGCATGGAAAAGTTCTGCTTTCTCAATTGAATCAATTCTATATCTTTGCTCTTGCCACCCAAACACTAGTCCTTCTGGAATCAGCCATCTATAATTCACTTCGTTTTCCAGTAGCATTTTGGTCAGAAATCGATATTCTCTTCTCATCTCTCTCACTCTTCTGGGTATTTGTTTTAAAACCACAATCACTTTACCTTTGTATTTCAATGTTTTCTCTCTTACCACTTGTAATATTTGTGTTTTAATGGATTTTTTGGTAAATCTAATATGGACTTCCTTTGGTAATTTATTTCTCATCGCATATCTTGTATAAACTTGATATATCTCATCTACTCCATCCATCATCTTTTCCTCTGTAATTTCCAAAGCATCTGCCAAAATTTCTATCATTATCGCAGCCAAGTTTTGTCCTTTTTCCTCTTCTATATTTTGAAATCTGAGATAAAATTCTGACCTTTCCATCTCCCACCTCAACATCCCACTTTTTTCTTGTTCAACCACTGTTAATCTGCTGTCAATATTTCCAATCTTCTCCTCTCTTTGTTTTCCTTCTTCCTCATTTTTTTGGAATCTCTCCTCATACTTCCCCATCATTTGTTTAATATTTTCCACTTTTTCATCAGTCTTCTCTGTTCTTTGTTCAATGTTCTCTATTCTTTGTTCAATGGTGTCTGATTTTGTCTTGAGATCATGGATTCCTTGGATAATCATCTGTAAAGTTACTTTTTCTTGTTCTTTATCTTGCTTCAACATTGTCTGAATTAAACGTTGTCCTCCAGCTGGTGGGGAAGCAGAGGTAGAAATGCCAGATGGTATTGGTTTCCTGCTCATTTTAATGCTTCCAAAGCTTCAAATTCTTTTCAACTTTTAATCCAACTGGTAGAGTAGCCAATTATAATCCAAAATGGAAAAATCCAATAGTAAAAGGCCCAAAACCAAAGAAGAAAAAGGAAAAAAGGAAGAAGAAAGATCTTCAAGTTCTTCTAGACCCTAATCCAATTAGGAAGTAGTCCACCATAAAAAAGGAAAAATAGAAAGGAAAAAAAACAAACAAACCCCAAAATAATAATATTGATTAAGAGCAAAAAAAAAAAAGCAAAAAGAAAAGAAGAAATTCCTTCAGGTTCTTCACACCTTAATCCAGTTGAGAAGTCTCAATAATCAAAAAAGAAAAACAAAGTGGTCCAAAAAGATGGATAGAAAGAGCAAAGAAGTCCCAATAAAAATAAGGAGAAAAAAAGAAAAATAAAGAAAAAACTCTGAGGCTTTCCCTTTAAAATAAAAAGCAAAAATAAGAATATTACTAGAATTGAAATTTACAAAAAGACTGGTGAGTAGGGATATCACAAGTAGAATATATATATATATATATTTGTTTTCTTAGGTTCTTGCGGGTATTTGTATGTGGATACAAATAAGACTAACCTGAGCACAATCAAGCCCCCACCTGAACAGAACACGCCTCCAGCCAATCAGAACACAACCAACCCCCCAACCAATCAGAACACAGCCAAACCCCCAACCAATGAGAACACACCTCCACCCAATCAGAACACAGCCAAGCCCCCACCCAATCAAGTCACACCCCCAGGAGCAGTTAAAAGGAAGAAGCAGCTGCAAGCTCACATCACTCTGAGAAGCACAGAGCTGAAGACCAAGCCTGAAGATGATGAATGAGACTTCATCAAAACGTTGCCTAGATACTTCCAATCTTACACGGGAGAAAACCCGAATAACCAAAGATATATATATATATATATATATATATATATATATATATATATATATATATATATATATATATATGCACACTGCACTTTATTTATTTATTCAAGTCTCTTATTATGACTCTCTTCTCCAGCAGCTTCAAAGCCAAGCCTCAAGTGTTGAAATATTGATAAGAGTCCAGGAAAACACCTATAATAATATTTTGCTGTGCTCTCCCTCTATCTTATCACGTTGAAATGTCCTTGAGAAGGAGTCTTTTTACAGTTCTCTCCAATTCAAATAAAATATTTTCAAGCCTCTAGTTGGCAGTGTTGCAAAGTTTCTTAATTCTCTTTCCCCCCCCCCAGCCAGAAAAAAGGAGTAATGTATACAAAAAAAAGGAAAAAAAATAGCCAAAGGGAGCCTCTATCCTAAAGAAAAATCAAAAATCAAAAGGAGCATAAAAATATATATAGGAGAAAATTCAATTCGGTTACCTATAAAGTCACACTAAAGTCCCCAGAAAAAAAGTAAGAAAAAAAAGAAAAAAAATCCAAGCCTCAATTTGACATCACTTTAAAAAACGCCGCTCAAACAGTTTTGGTCAAAAAAAAATCTCATAGGTTTCTTCTTTGTTCAAAGTTAAAAGTTTTTAAAATGGTATCACTCTTAGAAGAACTGAAAACGGAACTTTAAAAATGGAAAGAAGATGCACAAGAAGGGAGAAGTTCTTTTGGATTTGTGTTTCAATTCTTAGAAATGGAGATCTGGAACTATGAGAAGCAACAAGAAACACTTACAGAACAAGAAGATTGGGACAAAGAAGAAGCCATCTTTAATGATCAAATAATTTTAAGTGGGGGGGAAAAGAAAAGGGGGGAAAGAAAGTGAAAGGTTTAAGATTAGAAAGAACAACTGAAAAGAAGAACAATTTGAAAGATAAGTATAATATTAGAAAGCAACAGAAGAGGGGATTACAGATGAGAGAGTTAGAAGTAGAGAGATGAGGGGGTAGAAAGGGGAGGGAGAAGAAGAGGGGGAAGAAGGCAAGGAGAAGAAGTTGTAAAAGAAAGAAACAAGAAATGGAGAAACAGGGAAAAGATATAAGGATTGTAACCATAAGTTTGTTTAGAAATAATGGGTGAAAATTTAATTGTAAAAGGGATTCTGCAAAGGTACATAAGATAGCATTGTTATATTACAAATAGAAATAACTTTAGAAAATATGATGATGGATAAAATATTTACTGTAATGCAGTGGGATGTTTGTTAATAAATAAATGAATTAAAATGATTGAGAGAATTAAAATGGAACATTTTTAATAATTAGTAATGATTTATAAAAATATAAGTGAGAAATATGGAAAAAAAAGAATTAACTATGGAAAGTTTATAAGTGTTCCCAAGGAAGTATGATATTTAATTGAAAAGAAATGTTAAAGATGTTAAGATTTTAATGCATATTAATGATAGAATTGAATTGGAATGGAATGTGTGTTTTATTTACATATATAAATATTTTTTTCTTTTTAAGAATATAATCTCTATTTTAAGAATGTACCAAGCAGAACTCAATTTGAAGTTATGTATTATATTGAATGCTATAATCTTAAAGGTATACACTGAAGCTTAAATAAGAGTTTGAATGGATAAAATTAAAGGATATAAAGGTGTCATACTCTAATTGGTAACTACAGCAAAAAAAAATTGCTTAATAAGAAAAGATAATGTGAAATTGAAACAGGACAGACAAAAGTATAAATATAATGATTTGAATTGAGATGAGATAATTAAAACAAAGTTGAGAAAATTAAAAGAGGGGAAAAACTATGTAGAAAATATAAAATGGTAATAAGATATGGAATAGAATATAAAAATGAGCATGAAATTGAGTTTTGTGTCTGTATGAAGTGATAACCTTGGACCATGCTATTTTCAAAAAAGATGTTTTATTTGTATTTTGTTTTTGTGAAAACCCAAATAAAATTTTCAAAAAACAACAACACAAATACAATTTTTAAAATGTTGTGACATTTACTTTCCCAATTTTTGTTAACTATCTACCTATATATTTATATATACATTTATTTGTTTATATTATTTTTATTCTTGCTGTCCTATTGTAAGAGGAAAACATCAATAAAATCCATCGTGTATTGTGTAACTGTGACTCAAACTTCAAAACTGCAAGTTGATACTTTTCTACTGCAAAAGGGACATTGAAACATTGAACAATCGCACGTTGTACTCTGGGAAAATCTGGGAAAATGTGTACGTGTTAGGGAACATCTAACTTCCTGATGTCCCATATTTGGTGATGAATTGTATACTGAAATTCAATAGGTAGATTGTAAACCAAGCTATCCTAGGATGGGTAGGTTAGGGTATAAAATAGAATGCAAACTTTGCTCTGGGTTCCTCCCACCTGCCAGGGCAGGAACCCATTTCTGCAGAAATGCTACAATAAAGCTGTTTTCCTTGGATTAATATCGAATCTTTGGTGGTTTTTCAAGCCCCCACCCCACAATTTGGTGAGCCAAGCCAGGAGCCTCAACGGTGGTCTTCCGGAAGCCGGGGACTAGGTGAGTAGTAGCCACGACCTCCCATTGAGAGGTGCCTCCTCCCCGAATTCTGGTCGGCTCCAGAGGCAACTGGAAATCCAGACGATCCTTAGAAACAGCGTTTTGCCGGCTGATAATCTGCGACTATCAAAAAGAGAATAGAGGAAAGCCTGAGTTGGGGACGTCCACACATCCACTACCTCAGAGGTCTGGAGTGATCAGGTAAAACTTTGTTCCTTTCATTTGCAGTCAGAAAAAGAAAAGGGGGGGAAGAAGTCCTTAAACTCCCTGGGAGAATCCAGCGTCTGCTGGAGGACTGGAGTGGTGAGTCAAGGCTCTGGGAGTCTGGAAGAGTAGAGCTGGGAAAGGCACAAAGCAAGGGTCTTGGAGACCAGGAAGAAGCCTGTCCAGGACAGGGAAAAACTGACAATGGCAGGAAATCAATTCCGGTAGATTCGCCCCTGGGACAGCTACTCCAGCAGTAGGTTCTCCTCGAATCTAAAGGAATTCACCAAACATCTTGAAAAGAAAAACATGATTTATCTTTGTCGAGACCGATGGCCAAAATATCCTCTGATTGATCCTAAATTTCCATATCACTGGAGTCCTGAGGGGAAACCAGTACCTATTGGATAACCAAATTGAGAGACTATATTCTCCAACACAAAATGACCACTCAAATTGCATACATAGATGTATGGTTTCATGTGAAATTTGGAGGTCCCGTCCCTCCAATCGAGGGTCAATACATGTCTCAACAAGAAGACAATGAGAGTGAGACGGACGATTGGCTGCAGAGTCTGCTGCCCGCAAATCCTAATTTGAATAACGCGCCTGCCAACGTTCCTATGGCACCACCGCCATTGCCGGTGGCACAACCCCCTCCTCAGCCGCCTCCCTATCTGCGACTGAGAAAAGAAGTGGAACAGTTGAGAAGAGAAGTGTTCAAAATTTTCCCTTCAGAGAAAAACCTGAAGTGGATGCATTTCCTCTTTGGGAAGTTCCTAATGGGATCAATGCTGCAGGCAACCCAGTGACAGTCTTTGTGGCTGCCCCCATAAAACCAGACGAGTTGCGAGAATTGAAAAAGACTCTTCCAAAACTTCATGAGAATGCTCATGAGGTGGTTGAACAGTTAGAACTACAGAGACACTGTAAAAAAAAAAACCAGACAGAAGTCACAGATGATGGTTGCAGCTGTGCAGGCTGCAGCTAAGAATGAGGTGAAGAAAAGTGTGGATTGTGTAAGGGGGGCAATGGGAGGCCAGGGTGAGAGAAGGTGAGGCAGAATGCAAGGAAGTTTCAGAGGAAGAGGTTTCAGAGGGATGGGAATGAGACATCCTGGAATGGACAGAAGTTGCTTCAGATATGGGAAGGAAGGACACTTTGCGTGTGAGTGTCCTACCAACCAAAGGGAGAGGAGTTATGCATTGTATGATGATTAGGGATGTTTCGGCTCCTTTAAGAGGACCTGCGGGGAGCCATTGGTAAACATTTCAGTGGGTCCTGACCATCAGGAGTGGCTGTTCCTGATAGACACCGGCGCAAGCCGGACTTCTGTGTGTGACTCGATAAAGGGTGCACATAGATCAAGGAAAATGATAAAAGTAGTGGGGGTGAGTGGAAAATCACAGGATGTGAGGGTGTTTGAACAAATCAGACTGGAAATTAATGAAGTGGTGACTGAGGCTGCTGGAGTGAATTTGCTAGGGAGAGATCTGTTGCCTGTGTTTGGTATCCAGCTGTGGGATACTGGGAAGGGAGTAAGGATGTGGAAGATGACTGTGGAAGATGAGAGGGCAATTTCGGATGAGGTTTGGGCAGGAGATGAGAAGGTAGGGCGAATGAACATTCAGCCTATCAAGATTCAAGTGCAGCCTGGGGTGACAAAGCTTTGGACATCACAATATCCAATGAGTAGAAAGGGGAGAGAAGGGTTGAAGCCTGTGATTGATAAATTGTTGAAACAGGGCATGCTGAGCCTACTATGTCACCTTTTAATTCTTCAATACTTGCTGTGTTAAAGAAGGATGGGAAACATAGATTGGTTTTGGACTTGAGGAGGATCAATAGCATAGTGGTTCCCAGATTCCCGGTGGTTCCTGACCCCTATACTATCTTGGGACGAATCCCTCCCAAAGACAAAGGTTTACTGTGATAGATCTGAAGGATGCCTTCTGGGCATGCCCCCTTGAGGAGGGAAGTAGAGACCTGTTTGCATTTGAATGGGATGATCCTGAGAGTGGAAGAAAACAGCAGTTCCTTTTGTTGTTTGGACAGGCTTTGAAAAGTTAGTGTCTTTTGAGAAAAGGAAGGGAATTACGTTGATTCAATATGTGGATGATTTGTTGCTGACTGGGGAGAAAGAGAACGAGGTCAGAGCAGCATCTGTGGCTTTGTTAAATTGGCTGAAGGAGCAAAGATTGACAGTTTCAAGGGAAAAGATCCAATTTGTGGAAAGGAAGGTGAAATATTTGGGGCATTATATTCAGCAGGGGGTGAGGTCCCTGGATCCTGAGAGGGTGAAAGGGATCATGAGCTTGGCTCCTCCCAGAAATAAGACAGAAGTCAGGAAAGCCCTTGGATTGCTGGGGTATTGCAGAGCTTGAGTGGACCAATACACTGTGTTAGCCCAATTCCTGCACAGGAAGTTGGTAGGAAAAGGAGAGAGTATAGAATGGCTAGAAGGAGATGATGAGAAGTGGGAGGATTTAAAGAAGGCACTGTCATCTGCACTGGTTTTGGCTTTGCCTAATTTGAAGCTCCCATTTCATCTGTATGTGTCAGCAGCACAGGGAACGGCACTAGGAGTGTTGGCACAGAAAAGGGGGGGCAAGTATCAGCCCATTGCCTTTCTGAGCAAAACTCTGGAGCCAGTAGTAAGGGGATGGCCAATCTGTGTGCAGGCTGTGGCAGCTACAGCTATGTTGGTAGTAGAGAGCAAGAAATTAACCTTTGGAGGGGCCCTGGTGGTACATTCTCCTCATCAGGTTACTTCTGTGCTAAGTCAGTTGGGAAAAACTTGGATGACAGAAGGACGGATTCTCAAATATGAGACCATTTTGAGAACTAGCCCTGATGTAATGATTGGGACAGATAGAAATTTGAACGCAGCCAAATTTTTAGAAGGAAGAAGGCAGGAATGGGAGGCTGAAGACCATGATTGTTTGTTGCAAGTAAATTTGATGACAAAGGTGAGGGAGGATCTGGAAGAGACTCCTTTGAAAGATGGGGAGAGATGGTTTGTGGATGGATCAAGTAGGGTTGAGGAAGGAAAAAGGAAGTCAGGATTTGCAGTCGTGACAGGAGAAGGGGAGGTCATAGAAAAAGGCTCCCTTCCTTCATGGTCTGCACAAAAGTGTGAGTTGTTTGCTTTGAAGAGAGCCTTGGAATTGGCTGAAGGAATTGATGTGACAATTTGGACTGATTCCAAATATGCCTGGGGTGTGGTCCATACCTTTGGTAAGATCTGGCAGGAGAGGGGTTTTATCAGGGCTGATGGGAAACAAGTTGAACAATTACAGCTTGTGGAACAGGTTTTGGGGGCCCTGCAACTGCCAAATCAAGTGTCAATAGTACATGTGAATGCTCATCAGAAAGGGAATACCCCAGAGGTAGTTGGAAACAGATGGGCAGACAAATGGGCAAAAGAAGCAGCAGGGGAGCTGGAGCTGGTAATGGTATCAATTCCCTTGTTGAAAGTAGAAGAGGATGAGAATGGAAGCCAGAAGGGAAAGAGAAAGACGAGTTGGAAGGAGAAGGTGCACACTAACAGAGGATGGGTAGAAAACATCAGAAGGGGTGAAAGTCGTCCCCAGGGATGTAATGAGGGGAATTCTAGAAAAAGTACATGAAGGGGGACACTGGGGAACAGAAGCACTGGTAACAGCTGTGAAACCACATTTTTGGAGCCCAAAGATGTGGACACTAGCCCAGAGTATCTGTTGGAAATACTTATTGGTGATTAAAGATCAATTGACAGGATGGGTAGAGGCCTATCCGACTAGAAGAGCCACAGCATCCACAGTAACCAAGATCCTATTAGAACAAATCATTCCACAATATGGGATGATGGAAGCTATTGATTCTGACAGGGGGACACATTTTACACAAAAAGTGTGATGGGAGCTGTTGGGGTGAAATGGGATTTGCACACCCCTTGGCAATGCAAAAGTGGAAAGGGCAAACGGGGAATTGAAGAGACATTTGACCAAACTACAGTTAGAAAATGGGTTACCATGGACAAAGAACTTATCCTTGGCACTACTCAGAATCAGAACATGTCCAAGGAAAGACACTGGGCTCTCCCCTTTTGAAATGTTAATGGGGCGGCCCTACTTGGCAAAAATAGGGAATCCAATTCCTGAATTTAAAGATTTGTTTCTGAGAAAATATTTGCAGGTACTGTCCAGGTCTTTGTTTTCTCTTTATAAACAGGGATTGTTAGCACAATGAGCACCACTTGCGGGAAACCAACGCCCCTATGAAACTGGAGATTGGGTCCTGATAAAGACTTGGAGAAGTGAGAAGCTGTAACTTAGCTGGGAAGGCCCGTACCAGGTGCTGTTGACAACTGAATCTGCAGTTCGCACTCGAGAAGGAGGCTGGACGCATTACAGCAGAGTCAAGAAGGCACCAGATCCAAATTCTACGTGGAGGGCAGTTCCAGTGGACAGTCAGCCGCTGAAGCTCACCTTAAAAAGATGAAGAAGATTGGACCCTGGACTGAGCTAACCACCTTGATGATAGTACTGATGATTGCATCAGGAGGACAGATTCCATATATTGGACCAGTTGGAGACTTGGGGACAGATTTATGGGAAGACAATACATACATGAAGGATTTGAAGAAGGTATCACAAGCATTGAACATAACTAACTGCTGGATGTGCATGCGCATGCCAGAGAAGACAGGGGAGGGTTTAACATTACATGCAATCCCACTAAGTCAACAGGATTTGAGACCAAAGGGAAATAAATTTGAACAGGCTCCTATGAAAAGAAACCTATCCAGGAAGGTATTTGTCCATTTGAGAGAAAAAACATACGTGTGTTTCAAGAGAAATGTATCCAAAGGAGTGGATTTGGGTGATTGGGAAAAATGCAACAAAACTTTTGATATGCCTTTATCTTGTAGTAACCACAGTTATTCTAACACTCATCATCAATTGAGTTATTTTAATCACGACCAATACCAGATGTGTATGTATTTTGAAGATATAATCAATTGGACTTGGACTTCGAATCAAACGTATGCCATGGAAAATTTTAGGTGGGTGTTGTGTGGGAAACATGCGTATAGAGAAATGCCACCACGTTGGAGTGGGATTTGTACCATGGGATACGTGATACCAGTAATATATAAATTGAATACCTTACCCCAGGGACGGATTCGGAATAAAAGAGAAATCAGTTCAGGACTAACGCTGGGAGGGGGGGAAGGTTGAAAACACAGATAGCATGGGGAGTGCTGGCACCGTTGGGAGCAGCCATGAATTATAGAGATTGACATATCCTGAATAACTTTACAGTAGCCATGTTTAATGATACTATCAAGACAATCAAAATGCTCAACACGGAACTTTCTGAAGTTAGAAAAGTGGCTTTGCAAAATAGATATGTATTAGACATTGTATTAGTTGCAAAAGGATGTGTGTGTGCTTTGATTAATTCACATTGCTGGGTATATATCCATGATTTCCAACCCAATATTACAAAAACAGTGCAAACGATGGAGGAACGCATTCGTTCTAATCCATTATTACAAAGAGGTGATTCCTCATTTCCAGATTTGTGGGGGGACATTATGGTCTTGGCTTCCCAGCACTGCTTGGTTGAGATCTACAATCATGGGAATTATATTAATTATTATATGCTGTGTGATGTTGTGTTGTTATGTTCAGTGTTTCCCTGGTGTAATAGCAATGTGTGGAAGACTAGGGAAAACTTTAGGTTCAAGATCCGGGAAGCAGGAGGAAGAACCTCTGATGATGTTTCAGAAGGAGATGGCTCTGAAAGAGGCTGGGGATCTGTTGCGTGAGTTTGAGTCAAGAATGTAAGCAGAAAAGGGGGGAATTGTAAGAGGAAAACATGAATAAAATCCATTGTGTATTGTGTAACTGTGACTCAAACTTCAAAACTGCAAGTTGATACTTTTCTACTGCAAAAGGAACATTGAAACATTGAACAACAAACAAACGTTGTGCTCTGGGAAAATCTGGGAAAATGTGTACGTGCTAGGGAACATCTAACTTCCTGATGTCCCATATTTGGTGATGAATTGGATACTGAAATTCAATAGAATGCAAACTTTGCTCTGGGTTCCTCCCACCTGCCAGGGCAGGAACCCGTTTCTGCAGAAATGCTACAATAAAGCTGTTTCCCTTGGATTAATATCGAATCTTTGGTGGTTTTTCAAGCCCCCACCCCACACTATCATCCAACCAATTGTACCATTTTTTTCAGACTGCATAATATCCCTTCTCTTCCCTCCCTTGTAATTCCAAGGTGAGTTTTGCCATTTCTGCACAATCCATAATTTTTCATACTGTCTGTGGGAGTGCTATCTAATTTCCACCTTTGGGCACAAGTTATTCTTGCCGCTGTTAGAATGTGTATTATGAGGTGTTATGTCTCACTTATATTCACAAGTGAGAACAAGGAGTTCCACAGTTCAAAATATTCAAACAAAACAGAGCCAGACTAAAAAAGGGTTAACAGTATTATATTCCAGTCCTTGGCAGACTTCCCGGAATCTGTCTGGTAATTCAGAATGTCCATAAATTACAAAAGCCGCTCCACACATCAAACACTTTGCTTCCAAGCAAAGTTTGAGACTCAGCAATCCTCCTTAAATCACCTGGATGGGCGTGTCAGTCTCTCTAATCAATGTCTGGCTTGACGCCTCCCTTCAACTTGGCATTTCATTCTTCTCCTGATTCTAGCATCAATCCACGATCTGTCAGTTTCCCCGTTAGAAGCCTCTGACTCATTTTGTGGATCAGTTGCTGGCATGAGTGAATTCAAAGGCTCTGGCGAGGATTGTCTGTCTGACAATCTCTCATCCTCCTGGCTCACATCTGTGTCCTCTGATAATTCAGACTCCACATTCACAGCAGGCTCCACCCTTTCATCTTCAGAGTCATCAGAGTCAAAACTCACAGCAGGATCGATCCTTTCAGTCACAACAATGAGGTATTCCATTTCTTTCTTAAATGTTCCCCTGATTATCCCTAGCAAAAACATTTCAGGCTTCAATTCTATTTGAAATCCAGTCATTTCTTGCAACCATGTTCTTATTTTATCCCAGTATTCTTTTGCTTTGCAGCAGGACACACCGTGAATTATAGCGGGTAGGGAGTCGGTAGGGAATGGGGGGGCTGATTACTCCTCATACCTTCCAGAGACACCATCTCAAGGTGAAAGCTCTGCAAATGGAAGTGTTGTGGCCTGTCAGATGCTGGCCCTTCCAGCAGCCAAATTGGAAGTGGGGGAGATGAGGGAGTCAGGGCCAGCATCAAGGCAACCTGGGAGTGGGGAGAGAGAATGGAGCTGGCAGAAAGAGAGAGAGGCAGAGGCAGAGGCAGAGCCTGGGGCATCACTCAGCCCTCAAAGGGGGAGTCAACACCCCCCAGGTCTGGAGGTGGCTGATAAGGAAGAGGAGGAACACTTGGGTCCAGTGCCTGATGTGCAGAAGCACAGAAGGCAGATGAGAAGAGAGCAGTGGAAATCTATGGGCTGGTCTTTGGGACGGAAGAGCCACCACTGCTACCCTAGCTCTGGCGATAAGCATAGAAGGCAGAGGAGAGGAGAGCAGTGGAAATCTATGGGCTGGTCTTTGGGACGGAAGAGGCACCACTGCTACCCTAGCTCTGGGCATAAGTATAGAAGGCAGAGGAGAGGAGAGCAGTGGAAATCTATAGGCTGGTCTTTGGGACAGAAGAGCCATTACTGCTATCCTAGCTCTGGTGATAAGCATAGAAGGCAGAGGAGAGGAGAGCAGTGGAAATCTATGGGCTGGTCTTTGGGACAGAAGAGCCACCACTGCTACACTAGCTCTGGGGATAAGCATAGAAGCAGAGGAGAGGAGAGCAGTGGAAATCTATAGGCTGGTCTTTGGGACGGAAGAGCCACCACTGCTACCCTAGCTCTGGGGATAAGCATAGAAGGCAGAAGAGAAGAGAGCAGTGGAAATCTATGGGCTGGTCTTTGGGACGGAAGAGCCACCACTGCTACCCTAGCTCTGGGCATAAGCATAGAAGGCAGAGGAGAAGAGAGCAGTGGAAATCTATGGGCTGGTCTTTGGGATGGAAGAGCCACCACTGCTACCCTAGCTCTGGGCATAAGCATAGAAGGCAGAGGAGAGGAGAGCAGTGGAAATCTATAGGCTGGTCTTTGGGACGGAAGAGCCACCACTGCTACCCTAGCTCTGGGCATAAGCATAGAAGGCAGAAGAGAAGAGAGCAGTGGAAATCTATGGGCTGGTCTTTGGGACGGAAGAGCCACCACTGCTACCCTAGCTCTGGGCATAAGCATAGAAGGCAGAGGAGAGGAGAGCAGTGGAAATCTATGGGCTGGTCTTTGGGACGGAAGAGCCACCACTGCTACCCTAGCTCTGGGCATAAGCATAGAAGGCAGAAGAGAAGAGAGCAGTGGAAATCTATGGGCTGGTCTTTGGGACGGAAGAGCCACCACTGCTACCCTAGCTCTGGGCATAAGCATAGAAGGCAGAGGAGAGGAGAGCAGTGGAAATCTATAGGCTGGTCTTTGGGACAGAAGAGCCACCACTGGTACCCTAGCTCTGGGCATAAGCATAGAAGGCAGAGGAGAGGAGAGCAGTGGAAATCTATAGGCTGGTCTTTGGGACAGAAGAGCCACCACTGCTACCCTAGCTCTGGGGATAAAAGGCAGGGGTTGGAGATGAATAGATGTGGCAGACAACTATTTATCTCCCTGCCAGACAGACTTATTAGCCTGCAAGGAGAAACTTTTTGCCGGGACTGTCAGCATTCCTAATAAAGGTATAATTTGCTTCAATTACAGAGGATTTATCCTGTTTGGGGAGTTGGATCAGAACAGGGATGCAATAGCACATCAACCAGCCCGCTGTCGAAGAGATAGTTCCCAAAACATTTTATTCAAATAGAATTGGACAATAAGGGATCAGCAAAGGGGAAAGAACGGGGTGGGGAAAGTTAAACCAGAAAGTTTGGCACACAAACTTCAGTTCTGGCTTTGTTATTCAGGCAATCCTCATTTCACAGTTCCAACAGCACTGAAAAAAACCTTGGCTTATGGACCTTTTTCACAGTTATGATCTTTGAACACGAATATGTGTTTCTTTTCCAAATCTGAGCTCTATGTCAAAATTGAACTTTTTCTGGCTTGAGTTCTACCTACCATTTTGAGATATGCCTTGGGCCAACTCCTCAGGGGAAGCTCAGATCTGAAAACGAAGTGGTTTTTCAGCATTTCCAACCCAGGGGAGCATGGATACATGTTTCTTTTCCAAATCTGAGCTCTGTGTCAAAAGCGATCGCGTGATTCAAAATTCAGGTGCTTGGCAACTGGTGTCAGGACTCCAAGAAATCCATCCCCATTCGAATCATAAGGCTCTAGCCGCATGTCTCAGCGTAAAAATAATTGTTTTATTTGAAATGGCCATGTTGATGTTAGCTAGATGCAGCCGACACTAAAATACATCATTCATTTCTCCCTTGACCCTGGTCTTCTTTCCACTCTCTGGATGTATATTCTCCAATGGGACACATCCATAGCCAAGAGTCATCAATCAGGCTCTCCAATAATATTTTAGTGCATCGACAGCTTTGGGCTACCAAGGTAATTATCTGAGGCAAGGTCTCTTCCAACTCTGTTATACTCTATCCAGACAAGGGGTGACATGACAGCAATCTTCCAATATTTGAGGGGCTGCCACAAAGAAGAAGGGGTCAACTTATTTTCCAGAGCATGGAAAACAAGGAGCAATGGTTGGAAACTAATCTAGGAGAGAAGTAACCAGGAATGAAGGAGAAACTTCTGACAGTGAGGACAATTATGCCAGTGGAACTGCTTGCCACCAGAAGCTGTGGTTGCTCCATCACTGGAGGTCTTTAAGAAGAGACTGGACAACCATTTACAGGGGGTTAGACTAGAAGACCTCCAAGATCCCTCTCAACTCTGCTATTCTGTCATTCTAAACCGCCTCCTGAACCCCACCCATGGGGGGGGGGTTGCCCAAGCTGGGAGCCTGCCTACCTTCCCTTCCCTTCCCAAGAAATTCAGCCTAGGACTCTGTCCTTCAAGGTATTCTATTCAAGTATGGCTCATCCAAGAGGGTCATTGCAGCGGAACTGTAGCGTCAAAATCTCTCTCATCCACTGCAGGCAGAAGAGGAGAAGCAGGGCGCAGAGCAAGAACTGGAAAATGAGGAGTGCCGATGGGAGGAGGGTGCTGAAGAAGACCTGGAGGGCGGCAAAGAAGAGTATGGTGCAGAGCAGAGCTACGTAGGCGGTGAAAGCACAAAGCCCCAGGAACACGATCATGCTTATAAGCATCCGGAGGCCACTGAGGAGGGCCTCCAGAAACCCACCGTCACCTCTCGGTGCTGCCTTGATTTGGCTACCAGAAGATGACAGGATCGGGGACAATGGCGGTGATGACCGTAGAGGTGTCTCCAGGTAATCCATGGTGGTGGCCCTGGAAGGGAACAGAAACAGGGTGCATGTTCTACAGTGGCACCAGTGAGACGCAGAGGTGCAGCTGGCCCTGAGCAAAAGACCATTCAGAAGGTATGTGGAAACTCGGGTCTATGACAGTTTGCCACAACCAACTCACCACAATCAACTCACCATGGCCAACCTGCCATGGTCAACTTACCACAGTCAACTTGCCATGGCCAGCTCATCATGGTAAAATCACCACAGTCAACTGAACACGGCCAACTCACCATGGTCAACTCACCATGGCCAACTCACCATGGCCAATTCATCTTGGCCAACTCACCATGGCCAACTCACCTTGGCCAATTCACCATGGTCAACTCGCCATAGTCAACTCACCATGACCAACGTGCCATGGTCAACTCACCATGGCCAACTCACCATGGCCAATTCATCTTGGCCAACTCACCATGGCCAACTCACCTTGGCCAATTCACCATGGTCAACTTACCACAGTCAACTTGCCATGGCCAGCTCATCATGGTAAAATCACCACAGTCAACTGAACATGGCCAACTCACCATGGTCAACTCACCATGGTCAACTCACCATGGTCAACTCACCATGGTCAACTCACCATGGTCAACTTGCCATGGTCAACTCATTGTAAGACAACTCACCCTGGCCATCTTGCTGCAAGACAACTCAATTCAGGATAAGAGTTATACGACTATCAAAGATATGGTGGAATAGAATCATTAAAGAAAGGATGCAAAAGGAGGGAAAGAATGTGAGGTGAATGGCAAAAATTTAAATAATTTTTATTTGTTTTCAAGAATGAAATAGAATTGTTAAATTATCCCACGGTGAGTTATCCCATGGAAAGTTGTCTCATAGTGAGTTGGCCACAACAAGTTGGCCATAGTGAGTTGTCCCATTCCCTGGAAACCTGTGATGGCCTGGGGCGTGGCACAAAGGCAACACAGTCAGATAATGAATAAAAGTCCCTTTAATGGCTCCAACTTTGCCCCCAATATCCAGGTTACCTTCTAGCTGGAGAAAAACTCTCCCAGGAACAGCCTTTGGATGCAGAAAATCAAGTCCAAAACATGGTCAACAAAAACTGTATCTTTAAGTCCAATCAAGGCAAAATGAGGTAATTAGTTTGGCAGGGAAGGAGCAAGAATTCTGGACATGAAGGCACAGCAAAACTCACACAGTTAGAAAGATGTCAGGAACACAGATAACCAAAGTCAACGTAGGATAAAGTCACGTTTGCTCCCAGCAGCTGCCGCAGTCAGCATTCAGTTCTTTTAAACTTTCATTCCCAGGTGTGGCTAATGAAAGGGAATCAGGGCCCTTTCCTCCCCATAAGCCATGCAACCCATTGTTGTTCCCTTCTCCATTTCTCCTTGCGTACCCTAGGATGAAGAGGGGGTGGGCCTGGGTCTTCCTCTGAACTCCCTCTCCCTTGTTCTACCTCTTCCCTGCTCTGCCCAGCTGGACTTTGCCCTTCCCCAGTTTCCTCCACAGCCAACGAAGTCACACTCTCGTTCCCTGTCGGCTGTTGGTTTTCCTCCTCAAATTCAGACTCTGATAGGAGCATGACAAAACCCATCTAAGATGGCTTCCTCTCTGCAAGTCCGCCATCGGCTTCAGAGCTCCAACTTTCAGGAGCCAAGAGAGACAATTGTTTGACTCAGTCCCCCTTCCATGTGGCTCAGACCCTAGCAAATTTTGATGGATCTTGGGAAAAGCTTAACTGGGTCAAATCTAGACAACTTGGATGACAAGTTCTCAAGAAATCTCAGGACTGTTCCCTTGAAGACGTTTCACTTCTTCTGCTAAAAGTTTCAGCAGTTCCAAGAAGGTTCCACCCACCCCATTTTGCAATGACTCAGGTGACCCTGAAGGCACAGATTAACCTCCAAGTTGCCTCAACGACTTTCAGAGAGAGTGCAAACAATCAGACGACTGTGTAAGGCATATACATCTTTCCATTCTCTGCCATTCAGGCAGAATTGAGGAAGCTTCCTGGATGAGCAGCAAAACGTCTTCAAGGAAAAACAAAGAAAGCCCAGTTGCCTCTTGAACAAGCACCTTTGGGACAACCAGGACCTGGATGACCAAGACTCTCTATAGACAAAAATTTCCGGATTATTAGCTGGACTTGGGGACTGACAAAATTCTTCAGAAGTAGTCCATATCTGCCTTGGGAGTTGGGAGCAAAAAAAATCCCCCATTCAAAGTAGAGCTAGAGTTAAGCGTTCAATTTTATTCTGCTTTTGCTTCATTTTTAAATCTCTCAGAAAAGGATCTCCCATTCCTACGCTGTCCTGGCTAGCTGTCCGGATTCCAGCAATCGCCCTAATTAAATCATGACCTTTGAGCCAAACTTCAAAAAACTTCAAAACATTTATTAGGAGCAACATGCTGGCATGACCTTTGTGTAGCCAACTCTGGCATGCGTAATTTGCAGTCACCTGTGACCTTGTTTCCCCCCTTCCCCCTGGGTGTATCATCAATCAGATTCTCCAATTAAGCATGTTCACTCCCCAGCTAGGTGTCATCAATCACATTCTCCAATTAAAGATGTTCATGGGCAAAAGCTCCGGTAGCTTAGCTACAATCTTTTTGAGATAAGGTTGGAATGTGCTTCTAAATTCATTTGCTGTATGCTCCTTCAGGTGTGTCCCCCCTCCGCTCTTTCTTATGGCAACTCGGAAACAGATGTAGGAATGTTATATAAGTTGACATTCTTCACTAGTAAAGACCAGTGATTTAGCACAAGAAATATCACTTAGGATCAAAAGATATTGATCCAAAAGATCTCTCTTTTTGCTAATAATAACAACTCTCTGATGAGTGGCATATATCCCCTCATTGCCACCCAATCTAAAGTATCACCCCAAGTTGGTGTTTTCTGAATAGAGGGGCACCTTGGTACCCAACTGCTTCTCCAGAAATGGAAGAAGCTTCTTGGATGAGAAGGGAAACATCTTCAAGCAAAAACAAAGAACGTTAAAAAGCATGGCTGGCTGGCTCTTCTGGTTTGAGTTTCTTTGGTGACAGACCAAAACCTCATCTCTGCGAGGCTTCGATCCGTGCTCACCGCTGGAGTGCCCCGAGCCAGCTGGGTTCAGGGCTAAGCCACCCCGTAGAGGTGGTGAAGAAGGGGGAGACTGCTTGCAGGGTTGAGGAGAGCCGCATCTCTCCTCCTCAGCTGGCCATTACTCCCTTTCCCAAAGGCGGTTGTAGCAGTGGTCAGAAATGGCCACTACAAAGAAGAACTCAACCAGAAAAGAATGTGCAGGAGGAAGATAAGAAGAGAAAGTTTTGGTTGACCAGGTCAAAAGCAACAAATAAGGTACCCTGGAATTGAAACTATTAAAAAACAATAACATTGTTCCCTAAGAAGATTTCTAAGCTGCGAAGGAGAGAGAAAAGGGGAAAGATTTGGGGGTTTTTTCTCCTTTTCCTATACTGACAGCTAAGAGACTTAAGCAAGAAATTGGGGAAAAAATCCACTTTGACATTAATAGGCATTTAATGCTGAAAATAAAAAGTCAAAGAGATAATAAAGATTTCTGGATAATTAAAAGCTTTTGAAAACAGGAAAGGAGAGAAAAAGAATAAAAGGGCAGGATCTGGAAGGGAGTTGACTGCCTGGAATTAAAAAAACTTACAGCAAAATCTCAACAAGACTTCCAAAAGATACATTTTAACTGAAACATTGCAACAAAAACCCCAAGAAGAGAAAGTGGAAAAAGAAATAAGAAGAAACAGCTTGGGACTGTTTGGATTACTTCATCTCTGGATTTTTGGTTAGTGTATTTGAATGATTAAATCAATCGGGTGGTTGTTTAAAACTGTTTAAAATGGCTCCACTTTTAGAAGAACTGAAAATGGAACTTAAAAAGTACAAAGAAGATGCACAAGAAGGGAGAGGTTCTTTTGGCTTCGTATTTCAGTTCTTAGAAATGGAGATTTGGAACTATGAGAAACAACAAGAAATGCCTGCAGAACAAGAAGATTGAGACAAAGAAGCCATCTTTAATGAACAAGTAATCTTAGGTGGGGGGAAAAAAGGAAAGGAGGGAAAGAGAATGGAAAGTTTAAGATTGGGAAAAACAACCTACCCACCCCAAAAAATAGAGTGAAAAATAAGTATAAAATCAGAAAGCAACAGAAGAGGGAAATGCAGAAGAGAGAATTAGAAGTAGAGAGACAAGGGGGTAAAAAGGGGAGGGAGAAGAAGAGAGGGAAGAAAGAAAGAAAAAGAAGTTATAAAGGACAGGAACAAAATATAGAGAAACAGGGTCTATTTAGAGATAATGGGTGAAAATTTAATGGAAAAAGGGATTCTGCAAAGGTACACAAGATAGTATTGTTATATTAGAAATAGAAATAATTTTAGAAAATATGAAACAATGTATGATTAAAATGTTTGATAAAATAGCTATCATAATTCAGTGGAATGCTTGTCAATAAATAAATGTAACAAAATGAATATTTAATGATTTATAAAACATATGTGAAGAGAAATAAAGGAAAGTTATTTATGGAGATTATACTTGTCTTTAAGGAAGTATGATATTTAATTGAAAAGAAATGTTAAGATTTTAATGATTATTAATGATTGAATTGGAATGGAATGAGGGTTTATAATTACATATATTTATAATCTTTTTTTTTAAGAATATAGTGTGTATTATAAAAATGTACCAAGCAGAATTCGAATGGAAGTTATGTATTATGTATTATATTGAAGGTCATAACCTTAAGGTAAATATTGAAGTTTAAATAAGAGTTGAATTGATGTAATTAAAAGATATAAAGGTGTCATACTCCAATTAGTAACTACAGGGAAAAATTTGTTTAATGAGAAAAGATAATATGAAATTGAAACAGAACAGACAAAAGTATAAATATAATGATTTGAATTGAGATGAGATAATCAAAATAAAATGGAGAAAATTAAAAGAGGGAAAAAACTATATAGAAAATGTAGAATAGTATAAGATACGGAATAGAACACAAAAAGGAGCATGAAATTGAGTTTTGTGTCTGTATAAAGAAGTTCAACCCAGGACCATGCTATTTTCAAAAAAGATGTTTTACTTGAATTTTGTATGTGTGAAAATCCAAATAAAACTTCATTAAAAAAAAAAACAGCATGGCTGGCTGAGGAAACCTGGGAGTTGAAGTCCACCCATCCTGGAGTATCTAAGGTTGAGAAACAGATCTTAGGCCAGATTGGCTGGGGAATTCTGGGAGTTGTCCCCCCCCCCCATCTTAAAGTTGCTGGGTTGAGAAATACAGCTGTAGAAATACAGATTTTCTCTCATTTTAACACTTGAAACCAAGCACAGCTTACCTTCGGCCCAGCCAATGGTCTAATTACGTACAAACTGAGGTTGGAGCTTTAACCCTGATTCCAATTCCCCCCAATATCTGGGTGCACAAAAGCACAATGGGTGGGTGTGACGTACCCCACAAGCACATCTCTTGAAGACAGCCGAGCATTTTGGTCAACTATAAACCATCCCGTTCAATAATTGGGCGACAACCATCAAGCTCAACAAAGTTTCAACTAAGCTCAACCACCCAGCTCAACAGAGTTTTTGGATGGAATTTTCTGAAGGCCCCTGAAAGCAGCCGAAAACCATCACAGCTGGATGGCCTGTCCTTGGACCTACCTGAGACCTACCTGTTTTGTAAAGTCAGTTCAGCATTTGATGTTTACTTCTTGTCCAGTCTTGTGCGTGAACCTTGGACCCATTCATGGGGTGAGGTATCTCCCCTTCCCCATCCCAGCCAAAGGTAAACTGCCCACTTTAGGAGGGGGCACCTCTGCTTGACCACTGATGTCACAAACCCAGCAAGGTCCCTACAACTCAAGTTGAGAGTTGTTGGTTGCAGCCAGGTGGAGAATGGTCAGATTGCAAAAAAAAAAGAAAAGAAAAAAAAACAAGAAAAGATTTGAATATTTTCATTTTGTGAGAAAGGCAGGTAACGCTTGACTTTTTACACATAATTACAGATAATCAGAGTTGGAAGTGTAGGTCTAGATGTAGATGTAGGTCATCTAGTCTAAACCCCTCCCCAAGCAGGAGACCCTGCACCATTTCTGACAGATAGGAGTCCAGTCTCTTCTTGAAAGGCTCCAGGGATGAAGCTCCTTCCGAAGGCCACTTCTGTTCCATTGGCTGATTGTTCTCACTGTCAGAAAATGTCTCCTTATTGGTTGAATCTTTCCTTGTTCAGTTTCCATCCATTGTTCCTTGTCTGGCCTTCAGGTACTTTAGAAAATAGGTTGACCCCTTCCTCCTCCCTGTGGCAGCCCCTCAAATAGTGGAAGACTGCTATCGTGTCTCCCCTGGTCCTTCTCTTCACTAGACTAGCCAGGCCCAGTTCCTGCGATTGTTCTTCGTATGTTTATATGTTTTAGACTTAATGACCAGGGGATGGGATTCAGCCGTTACAGACCCATTGAGGCAAACCGGGTATTAAATTTACATCTGTTTTCCCAAACCGGTAGTTGAACTGGCTGGCTGGCCCCACCCACTCCGCCCTGCCCCTCCCAGGAGGTTCCACCTGGCCCGTTTTGGATGCAGGCAGAGGTCTGCGTGGAGGCTCTGGGAGGGGGGAAAAACAGACCGAACTGGAAGTTCTGGAAATTTGAAAATGCGCCTGTTTCTGGCTTCCGGAGGGCCTTTGGAGCTGTTTTTGCCCTCCCAGAGGCCCGAGGGAAGCCTCCAGACTCCGGGGAGGGTGAAAAACGACCCTACTGGAAGTTCTGGTAGACCACGCCCACCTAACCGGCAAGAGAACCGGTTGCTGGGATTTTTGAACCCTGCCCCTGCTTACGACCACAACTGAGTCCAAAATTGATGTTGCTTAAGAGAAAAATGTGTTATTTTTTACAACCTTTCTTGCCTCGATTGTGAAGGGAATCCCTGCAAGTTGATCAGTTAGTAACCCGGTCATTAAGTGAATCTGGTCTGTCCATTTGACTTTGATTGTCGGAAGGTTGCAAAAGGGGATGGCGTGACCTTGGGACACACTGCGACCGTCGTAAACGTGAGTTAGTGGGTCAAGCGCTCGAATGTAAATATCGTGACCATGGGATGTTGCAACAGTCATGTGTGTGAAAAATGGCCATACGTCACTTTTTCCAGGGCCGTTGTAACTTTGAACAGTCACTAAATGAATTGTCGACTACTCGTCTATTAGGAAACAGCTCTAATGGAAAAATTGACCCCAAAAATGAAATTGATATGAAAATAACGCAAATCATCTTTTTTTATCCCACGAGGTTTAAACTCGTGAATTATGCGGAACCAAAACATGATTGCTTTACTACCGGTTTCTACATTCCTCATTAATTTAATTCAAAAAAGGTTACATGCATTTTGCCTCTGTATTCTTTTCACTGCATTGCAAATGAAATTAAATAATAGTGTTCTGTTCCCTAAACCATGGAATTTGTCACATCAGGAACAGTTTAGGGTTATCAAGCCTTCAGTACGGCAAACGGGATTTATATGTATCTTATATGTGTATATGGGTGTATGTGTATTTTCTTTTGAGAGAGGGTAACAGAATTTCATTTTTAATGTGGACCAGTGTGCTCTCAGAAAAAAATGACAATAAAGATTATCTTATTTTATCTCTTATGTCTTATTTCATATCTTATCTCATCCTATATCTTATATCATATATCTACCTTATCTTATATCTTGTATCTATATTATATCTTATTTCTTGTATCATATCTTATATATCTTATGTTATATCTTTCTTATGTCTTATATCTTCTACTTTTCTTATATCATATCTCTCATATCTTATATCATAACATATATCTATCTCATGTCTTATATCTATCTCCCTTATCATATCTATCTTATATCTTGTATCTATATATCTTATATCTTGTATATCTAATATCTACCTTATATCTTTTTTATTATATCTTTCTTATATCTTATAACATATATCATATCTTATACCTTATACCTCTTATGTTATATCTTTCTTATATCATACCTTTCTTATATCTTATATCTCATATCTTTTATATCATATCTTATATCTATCTTATGTTATATCTTTCTTATATCTTATATCTCTCATATCTTTTATATCATATCTTATATCTATCTTGTTATATTTTTCTTATATCTTATAATATATCTTATATCATATTTTATATCTTATACCTCTTCTGTTACATCTTT
Source organism: Hydrophis major (assembly GCA_033807585.1). Taxonomy (NCBI): domain Eukaryota; kingdom Metazoa; phylum Chordata; class Lepidosauria; order Squamata; family Elapidae; genus Hydrophis; species Hydrophis major. Next base: position 5,342,842 of record CM066333.1, on the reverse strand, counting down.
CTTATATTTTATACCTTTCTTATATTTTATATCTCTCATATATCTTATATCATATCTTGAGAAGTGCTCCCTAAATTCTATCAGCATGTTAAGTGTGCTACTAGAGGAGCAAACATATTGGACAAAGTATATACCAACATCAAACATGGCTATAAGGTTATACAATTAGCACATTTGGGACAATCAGACCATATGTCAATGCTTTTAGCACCAGCTTAAATCCCTCTTAGGAGACGGGCTCTGCCTATAATAAAGGCAGTGAAATCTTGGCCAGAAGATGCTTCCCAACAACGTCAGGATTGTTTTGAGAAAACAAATTGGGATATCTTTTACCACCCTGACCTAGGGGTGCACACTGCAACTGCTCTGTGCTATATCAAACACTGCACAGATACTCTCACTGTGGATAAGCGTATTAGGATCTATCCCAATCAGAAACCCTGGATGACCAAGGAAGTCCAGCGCCTCTTGCGTGACAGGACCAAGGCCTTTAGGTCCGGTGATGGGGCAAGATACAGTGTTGCCAGAGCTAATCTGAAGAAAGGTATTCGGAAGGCCAAGACTGATTATAAGAGGAAGGTTGAGGATAATTTTTATAGCAATAACATGAGGCAGGTGTGGCAAGGGATTTAACAAATTACAAACCATCAACCGACCAGTGTCATCCCTGCTGAGGGGGATGCTTCATTGGCAGAGGAACTGAATCATTTCTTTGCTCGCTTTGAAGTGGAGATATCAGAGACAAATAAAACACAACTACCAGCCAACTGTAGCCCCCACCTCATTGTGGAGGAACAGGAGGTAAGGAGCATTCTGAGGGCTGTAGACCCTAGAAAGGATGCCGGTTCTGATGGTATCTCTGGCTGAATGCTTAAAGACTATGCTGATCAGTTGGCTGGAGTCTTTACCAGGGTCTTCAATCAGTCTTTATCCCAGTCCACTATTCCATCTTGTTTGAAGGCTTCCACCATTGTTCCGCTGCCAAAGAAGTTCCCTATCAATAACCGCAATGATTACAGACCAGTGGCACTCACTTCCATCATCATGAAGTGCTTTGAGAAATTGGTCTGCCGGCACATCATTTCTGGTCTTCCGCATACATTTGACAAACACCAGTTTGCATAGAGAAAAAATAGATCTACAGAGGACACTATAGCCATCACTCTTCACACTGCTCTGACTCATCTGGAATAGCAGGAGGGCTATGTGAGGATGCTTTTTGTGGATTTTAGTTCTGCATTTAACACAATTCTTCCACATAGACTAGCATCTAAACTTCTGGATCATGGGCTTTCTAATTCAATCTGCCTTTGGATTATGGATTTCCTGTCTGGCCACTCACAGAGGGTCAGATTAGGTAATCATACCTCTTCAGCCCTTATTCTTAACACTGGTACACCACAGGGTTGCGTGTTGAGTCCCTTACTCTATACTCTTTATGTGCATGACTGCACTCCCACTCATGTTAGTAATATTATTGCTAAATTTGCAGATGATACAACAGTGGTGAGACTCATCTCCAGAGGGCAGGATGAGTCTGCCTACTCAGATGAGGTGGACCAGTTGCTTTCATGGTGTGGAGACAACAACTTGGTCCTCAACACCAAAAAGACCAAGGAGCTTATAATGGATTACAGAAGGAACAGATCAGACATCCAGCCCTTGCTTATCCATGGAGACCGAGGGGAGCAAGTGGCCAGTTTGAAGTTTCTGGGTGTTACCCTAAAAGAGGACCTGACCTGGGGGGCTCACATTGCAGCCCTGGTCAAAAGGGCCCAGCAGAGATTATACAACCTGAGACTTCTAGGAAAAAAACAACTGAATGAAAAAATGCTGGTGACCTTCTACTGCTGCACCATAGAGAGCATTTTAACATACTGCGCCTGTGGATGGTTTGCCATTTGCACAGTGGCAGATAGGAAAGTGTTCTGTACGGTCATTAACATACTTGTAAACGCCACATAGCGATTGGTCAAGCACACGGCGATCTGATTGGTCGAGCGAGCTGCACTGATTGGCCCGCCGTGAATCCCCCGCGATTGGTGGAAACTAATCATGGAAGATTCAAAGTGGTGCCATTGGCCGCGGCCGCCGCGGCCAAAGAATAGAAGCCACTGTTTTTCCTTTGGAAGCTGAGTCGATCTCGGGACCAAATAAAGAACTGAAACTGAGTCACTGGCTCCGAGTCTCCTTTCCCGCGACGGACGCAACACTGGTGACGAGGGTGGGATTTCAAGACTAATCCCCATCAAGCATGTGTCCTGAGGAAGCAAGACCGACAAGATGGCCAGCATCGCACCGCCCACACCTTTTAATCCTGCTACCGAGGATTAGGAATCATACGCAGACCGATTTCTAATGTTCCTCGAAAGTAGCAACTTAAAGGATGCAACCGGGCAGAAGAAAAGAGCCGTCTTTCTAACATACTGCGGGCCCGCAGTGTTCAAGATGGCAAAAGCTCTCGCAAAACCCGAGGACATGAAGGCGATGGACTGGGCTGATCTCGAGCCGTTGCTCCGAAACCAGTATGCCCCTGCCGTGCCCACCCTCATCAGGTGGCACGATTTCTACCGGTGGGACCAGAGATCGGGTGAGAGCATCAGCGACTTTGTGGCTAATCTATGGAGCCAAGGGGGCATATGCAGGTTCACGGACATGGACGAGGCTCTGCGAGACCGTGTCATCCTCGGGCTCAGAGACCCAGTCCTGAAAAGCCGACTGATGGCAAAAGGCGACATCGCCCTCACCGACGCCCTCGCCAAGGCCACCGCAGCCAAAGCAACCTGGAAATCGGTGGCTCAAATGCGGAGACTGGACACCGGGGACCGCACGGTGACCACCAAGATGGGCACGGTGACTGAGGCACGCCCCGAAGCAAGCTGCCGAGAGACCACCGCCCACCAAGGCAACTTCAACTCCGCCTCCGATACCATGGACAAGGAAGAGGACATTCCTCAACTCCAGATGGGATGAGACCAGCGCGACCAGTGGAGTCATAAGTCGGGACCCCAATGTGCTGTGTGCAGAGGAAACCACCTTCAATTGGAGTGCCGGTTTTTTGATGCGATCTGCCAACACTGCAATAAAAGAGGCCACATCGCCCGAGTCTGCAGACTTAAGAAAGCCTACAGCCCCCAACGGTGAGATCACAGCAACTGGAGACAAGGCGGCACCCCCCAGGCCCAGAGACCGCCAAGCCGAAAATTGCTGGAACCGAGACGGACGGGGCCGATGGAACGGCGAGAACCGACAGAGAGAGGAAACCCACCAGACGGTCGTCATTGGCCACTCATCCAGCGCAGACGCCCAAAAGGTATACGTGGAAGTGGGTATCGAGGGCAAACCATGCAAGATGGAGGTGGACTCCGGGTCCTACCTCTCCATGGTTGCATGGCAGGAAATCAAGCATTTGGTGCCTGCGATCCACGAAAGGGGACTGGAAACCCAGAAATTAATCCTTAAAGACTACCAGGGGAATCGCATTCCGGTAGTCAGAACAGGACATTTCGAAGTAACCTTCAAAGGGTGCACAGCAAGGCTTCCCCTGACGATCGTGGACCGAGATCGCCCCAGCCTTTTGGGACTACAGTGGTTCATGCCACTCGGGATCGAAATTATGGGCGTCGATCACATCGCAGATGCCGACTGGGAAGAGCAACTCGCAAGGGACTTCCAGGAAGTGTTCGACGGCACCCTAGGCAAGTACCGAGGGCCCCATTTCTTTCAGCCTAGACCCCAGTGTTCCCCCGATACGCCTAAAACCACGGCGGGTACCTTTTGCACTCTGGCCCAAGATCGATGAGCAAATAGACAAACTCATCAAACAAGGGGTCCTAGAGCCAATCGATCACGCCCGGTGGGAGACCCCCATAGTCACCTCAGTCAAGCCCGATGGGTCGGTGAGAATCTGCGGGGACTATAAGGCCACCTTAAATTGCACCTTACAACAAAGCGCCTACCCCTCCCAGTAGTGCAGCACCTCCTATACTCACTGGGGGGAGGCAAGGTTTTTGTGAAGCTTGACCTGGCGCAAGCCTATCAACAGCTGCTGGTTGACGCAGAAACCACAGAGGCGCAGACCGTAGTAACCCACCAGGTAGCATTTCACTGTAAGAGACTCCAGTTTGGAGTCAGCGTGGCTCCGGGAATTTTCCAGAGCGTCATGGAGAGACTCTTGCAAGGAATTAAGGGGGTGGTGCTCTACTTCGACTACGTACTGGTGTCAGCAGCCAACCAACAAGAATTAGAGGGTTGTCTAAGGGAGGTACTAACCAAATTCAAGGAGGCTGGATGTTCACCATCATCACCGACCACAAGCCGCTGCTGGGAATCCTTGCAGGGAACAGGGCCACCCCGAACATTCTATCTCCTAGAATGACAAGGTGGTCCAAATTCCTTGCCGCCTACAGCTACCGGCTCACACACCGACCTGGTAAGACGATCACCCACGCAGACATCCTGAGCCACACGCCGCTACCGGACCTAGACACCGACCCAGCACCCATGACAGCCACCCTTAGCATGGAGACTCTGCCCGATCTACCCATAACCACATCAGACATTGCCCGTGAAACTAATAAAGACAAGCGTCTGGCATGGGTGTTACATTGGGTAGAGAAAGGGTGGCCGGAAAAAGACGACGACGAATCATTCAGGACATTTCGGAATCGGCAAACAGAACTGTCGTTACAAAAAGGTTGTATACTTTGGGGGGATAGGGTTGTTATTGCGGAAAAATTACAAGGGAAAATATTGGAGTTATTACACGAGGGGCACCCGAGCATAGTTAGAACAAAAGCCCTGGCCAGGAGTTACGCCTGGTGGCCAGGGATGGACAAACAGATCGAGACTTGGGTGGCAGCATGCAAACGTTGCCAAGAAACCAGGCCGAACCCTCCCGCCGCACCAATCCTGGAATGGGAAAACCCCAGGGGACCATGGTCCAGGATTCACATAGATTTTGCCAGGCCCACGAAGGGACACATATTCCTTATCATGGTAGATGCTTACTCCAATTGGTTGGAGGTAAGCAACATGAAAACCACCACCACGGAGGCCGTGACCAAGGAACTCAGCAAGCGGTTCACAACCAACTCCCAGATGTCATCGTGTCGGACAACGGGCCCCAATTTACCTCGCTGGAATTCGAAAAATTCCTAGCGGAATGGGGAATACGGCATGCACTGACAACGCCAGCACATCCGGTGGCAAATGGGAGAGTGGAACGAATGGTTCAATTTACGAAAAAAACAATCCAAAAATTGAACATGGGGAAATCCAAGAAAAAATAAACAAAATGCTTTTTATACAACACATAACCCTGAACACGACAACCAACAAAAGCCCGGCAGAACTATTAATGGCAAGGAAATTAAGGTCCCCACTCGACAGGCTGCACCCCACATACAACCCAGAAAAAAACCCCAAACTCCTCAAGCAAACACCAAACATTTACACCAGGCGATGCAGTCTACATGAAGAACCTTACCAGGGATCCACTTTGGGTGCCAGCAACCATAACCCAAGTGACAGGTCCCCGCTTGTACCAGCTGCAAACAACCGACAGACGAGCATGGAAACGACACATCAATCAATTAAGATCGAGAACAACCACGGGAAACAACCGACATACAAACAGACACAGACAGACACCCAGAGAGAGAAGGGAACCCACATAACACAAACCAAGAGGGGAGGGAAGACCCCAGGAACCAACCACCAACAGAAAGAAACCAGCAACACTTACCGACCGACAGCCAGCTCGAAGCCTCACCAGGGAGAAGCAGCCAGGCCAACTCAACCAGCCCAGAAAGACCAGGCGGGAGCAGCAACAACCGCAGCTCAACCAGCCCAGGTAGACCGGGAGGGAGCTGCGACAAAAGGCCTGGCGAAACCTTCCAGGCGGTTCCATTGACGAGGCAGAGAGCAACACAGAACCCGACCGAACCAGCCAGGAGCCAAGCACCAACTAACCTGCGCAAGTACAAAGCCCCGCCTACTTACGGGACTACGTTACGTAGGACCATACCAAGAGGGGAGGGGTGTTCTGTACGGTCATTAACATACTTGTAAATGCCGCGTAGCGATTGGTCAAGCGCATGGCGATCTGATTGGTCAAGTGAGCCGCACTGATTGGCCCGCCGCGAATCCCCCGCAATTGGTGGAAACTAATCGTGGGAGATTCAAAGCGGTGCCATTGGCCGCGGCCGCCGCGGCCAAAGAATAAAAGCTGCTGTTTTTCCTTTGGAGCCCGAGCCGATCTCGGGACCAAATAAAGAGCTGAAACTGAGTCACTGGCTCCGAGTCTCCTTTCCCGTGATGGATGTGACAGAAAGCACTCCAGAGGGTTAATGTCATTGCCCGAGGATCCTGGGTTGCCCTCTCCCCTCTTTGGAAGAGCTTTATAGCTCCTGGTGCCTTAAGAAGGTTCAAAACATCCTCAAAGATCCATCTCATCCTGGGCAACCCCCTTTTTTTTAACTATTACCACCTGGCAGACGATACAGGATAATAAAAACAAGGGCAAACAGGCTGAAAAACAGCTTCTCTCCCAGGGTGGTAGCTCTTTTGAATTCAACTATATAGTGCAGTGTTGGTGTGGTGTCAGGGGTTTTTTGGGTTCGATGTGTGGAGTGTGAAGGATGTGTGTTTGTGTTTATTTTCATGGTCATGATGTGCACTGAAGATGGTATTTGATTCCGTTGTACAAGGTGCAATGACAATGAAGTAAACTAAATGTTATATCTTTCTTATATCTTATATCTTACATCTATCTTATACCTTATCTTTTATCTCATCTCATCTTATCATGTGACCATTTCTAGCCTTCCCAATTGGCTTCCAAGTCAACGTAGGAAGCCAGATCCACGTAACGTCCATATGATTCACCTAACAACTACATTGATTCACTTAACAACTCTGCCAAAGAAGGTCATAAAATGTGGCAAACTTCACTTCACAAATGCCCCACTTAGCGACAACAACTGTGGGCTCGATCATGATCATGGATCAAGGACTTCCTGTAGCCAGCTGTTTTTCCTTTCTCTTTCCCTGTCTTTTACTCCCTATCAGGTTGTTTTTCTTGTTCTTACACAGTATAAATTCCATTTATCTTTTTTTGGGGGGACTGGACCTGGTTACATGCCTTTTTTCCTTTTCTTTTTAATCTGAAAAATGTAAATTTAAACCAGGGGGAAAGGGGGAAGAGGACCACGAAAGCGTCTGGTGACTTTTATTACCACACGTGGCGCAAGTTCAGAGTTTCTCTCTCTGGGTTGTCCCTGAGGGGCAGCTGATGTCCCATCAGGATCCCAGGATTTCACCTTCTAGACCCAGGAGAAGATGGCTGAGAGGAAGAGAAGGAGCAAAGCTGAGATGACGTAGTAGTAGATACGGAGTCGAAGGTGAGAGCTGAACCGGAGCACATCCACAAAAGGGAAGGCCAGGGGGTCCATCCCGACATTGATGAAGAACTCTTCGTGCGCCCTCTCAGTCCCCAAGAAGTAGTAGACGGACCAGATCAGGAGGCAAAAGTTGAAGCTGCTCATTAATGTTTCCCACATGCTGTTGCTCCTTCTGGGCTCCTAAGATGGACCACACCCATGGTGGGGGACGGAACAGCTGCTGCCCTAGAAAAGGCCAGAATTGACTGGAGACAGTGGTGGGATTCAATAAAAGTTTGCTACTGGTTCTGTGGGTGTGGTGTTGCTTGGTGGGTGTGGCAGGGGAAAGGATACTGCAAAATCCCCCTCCCCTCCCCTCCCCTCCCCACTAACCTGCTTTCCAGCTCCATTCTCCTGGGCAGGGCAACCAAAGAAGACCCAGCCGATCAGCTGAGACTCAGGAGGCAGAGAATAAATGGTGTTGGTGGGGCCAGTCAGAGGTGGGATTGGCCGGTTCTCCAAACTATTCAAAATTTCCTCTACCGGTTCTCCAGAACTGGTCAGAACCAGCTGAATATACCACCTCTGGGTGGAGGGCTCAGAAAGCCATGAAGTTAGAAGTGGTCTGGAGGGAATAGGGACAGGATAGTTCAGGGGTTTGCAACCTTAAACACTCAAAGAGCCATTTGGACCTCTTTCACACCGAAAAGAAAACACCGGGAGCCAATAATTTAGCAACCAGTGTGACTGGGTGGGTGTGGCCAACTTGATGTCACTCCCTCCCACCCAGTCACCTATCCTGGAACATGGAGCAAGTCTCCATCCCCCGCCATCACTCTTACTTTCTCAGGCCAGGTGAGGAGTGACGAGGAGGGGAGAGGCAGGGCCAGCCAGTGGTGGAATCAGCCAACAAGGAGCCACAGCAGAGGGCCAAAAGAGCCACATGTGGCTCCAGAGCTGCAAGTTGCAGGCCCCTGGGATAAATGGATGGATGGGTGAATTGATAAATAAATGAATTGCTGGATAGATGATGAATTAATGGCTGGCCATCTGGATGGATGGGAAGGTGGATGGACTGATGGATAGATGAATTGATGAATAGATGAATGAATGAATGAATGAATGAATGAATGAACAGATGGATGGATGAATTGATGGATGCATACATAGACGAGAGAGAGAGAGATGAATTGATCAATGAATTTCTGGTGGGCAGATGGGCAGGAGGGGGGGAAGGACAGACTGATGGACTGATGGATGAACTGATGAATGGATGGATGGATGGATTGAAGTAGTGTTTTTCAATCTTGGCAACTTTAAGATCTGTTGACTTTAACTCCCAGAGCTTCCTGGCCATCAAGCTGATTAGGAAATTCTATGAGTTGAAGTCAGATTGATTGATAGTTGGATTGATAATTGACTGACTGACTATTGATTGATTGAAGCCGTGTTTCCCAAACTTGGCATCTCTAAAATGTGCAGATGTCAAGTCAAAGACTGCCTGTATTCTTTTGTAAAAATAAAACATTGAGATTGTACGTTGTTATTTTATTCTGCTGCACTCAAAAGAGTTGAAAGTCAACGCTTTCTCTCCCCACCCCCTTTTTCCTTTTATCCTATGCTTTTTCCTTTTCCCCTTGTCATTCCCTATTTTCCTATTGCTCTCCTTTTTTTCTTTGTATTTTTGCATTTTAATGCAAACTAATAAAAATTTTATCAGGGAAAAAAATCCCACAGCATTCTAAGCTCAGGTAAAATGTTACCCTTGGCAAGATACGGGCATAGAAGAAGCAAAGTGTCTCAATCCAGTCTGTAGGGTTAATTAATGCACTGCACGTACCTAGAAAGTGGATGAGTATAGTAGCCAAATCAAGAGTTGTGTCTAAACAGATCGACATTAAAGTCATTGAAAACAAAGCCAAGATCTAGCCAAACTTACCATACTGTGTGAATGTAGTTCTTTACAGTTTTGTACTGATCTGGTTCAGTCTGTGGTGTCAGTTGAGCCTCTTGTTTGAAATCTCTTAGGATTTCAAGAAGTGACCCATAGACTAAAGTTGACTGAAATAACTGAACAACAGAGTTGGAAGGGACCTTGGAGGTCTTCTAGTCCTACCCTTTCCTCAAGCAGGAGACCCGACACCATTCCAGACAAATGGTTATCCAATCTCTCTTTAAAATTTCCAGTGTTGGAGCATCCACAACTTCTGAAGGCCACCCCTACCGCTGGTGAATTGTCCTCACTGTCAGGAAATTTCTCCTTACTTCTAGGTTGTCTCTCCTTGATGAGTTTCCATCCATCATGGCTACTTCTCTTGCCTTCAGGTGCTTTGGAGAATAGCTTGACTCCCCCCCACTCTCCCTTGGGGGAGCCATTCAGATATCTTAGCCTTTGATCCGTGGGGTCCACACATCTCAACAAGCAGGCCCAAATCTCACCTGTAAAATGAAGAAGCTGAAAGCTGAACAGGAGCCAAAGCTCCCTCCAGCTGATTTGCTGGTCCTCAACGGAACCATCTTCCACTTCCTAACTTCTCTCTGAGAAGCTCCATTGTGAAGCGGAGAGCAAAGCCCCCACCCATTGAGGTCACTGACCAATCAAGCGGAATCTTCTGTGTCATGCACATCTCCTGTCACAGGGAGACAAGCTTGGCCTCCTCTGCTCAACCCATTCCATGAGGTGAGAATGAACTGATGGGCTACAGAAGATGATATTCCAGTGCAGAGGTCTCCAAACTTAGCAACTTTCAGACTTGGTGGGCTTCAATGCCCAGAATTCTGCAGCTAGCCATGGCTGGCTGAGGAATTCTGGGAGTTGAAGTTGCCAAGTCTTAAAGTCGCTAAATTTGGAGACCCCTGTTCTAGTGGCTTGGCCCCAAGAAATATAAACCAAGAACAAACCCTACTCCCTTCTAGCATTGATGATGTTCTCTGGTTGGGTCATGAAACATCTGCAAGAAAACCACCAAGCTCTGAGAGGACCAAGGACCTCATAGACATAGTCCTCCTTCTCCTCCTCCTCCTCCTCCTCCTCCTCTCTGCAAACCCTCCTCCCTTCTAACACTGATGATGTTCTCTAGTTGGGTCATGAAACATCCGCAAGAAAACCACCCAGCTCAGAGAGCACCAAGGACCCCATAGACATAGTCCTCCTCCTCCTCCTCCTCCTCCTCCTCCTCCTCCTCCTCCTCCTCCTCCTCCTCCTCCTCCTCCTCCTCCTCCTCCTCCTCCTTCTCCTCCTCCTCCTGCTCTTCTCTGCAAACTCCACTCTCTTCTAGCACCGATGATGTTATTTAGTTGGGTCACAAAACATGTGCAAAAAAACCCCCCAAGCTTGGAGAGCACCAAGGACCCCTCAGTCCTCCTCCTCCTCATCTTCCTCTTCTTCCTCCTCCATTCCAGAAACCCCACTCCGTTCTAGCATTGATAATATTACCTAGTGGGGTCATGAAACATCTGCAAGAAAACAACCAAGCTTAGAGAGCACCAAAGACCCTTCAGTCCTTCTCCTCCTCTTCTTCCTCCATTCCACAAAACCCTCCTCCCTTCTACCACTGATGATGTTACCTAGTTGGGTCATGAAATATCTGCAAGGAAACCACCCAGCTCAGAGAGCACCAAGGATCCCTCATTTGCCCTGAGCAACAAATATTCTCCTTTCATCAGTGCAGAAAACCATTCCACTTCCAAAAGCATAGAGGGAGGTCAATCAATCAATCAATCAATCAATCAATCAATCATTCATCCATTCATTCATTCAGCCACTGTGTATAGCTCCCCATCCCACAAATGTAACTGGGCACCTTTGCTCTTCACAGTGAGGACTTCACTGAAGAAATTGGTGTGCAGCTGTTGGAACCTCAATATTGGGTTGCAAGAATGTCTGGGGAGATTTGTCGTAACCATGGCTAAGGAACCGGCCGTTAAGTGAGAACTACTTGCGCCACCTTGATTGTTCCTTCAAAGGCAGAAACTACCTTTCTGTGGCTACATGAGATGTTCGTTAAGTGCTAAGGTCCCACTGTCTTCCTGGTGTGTCAAACAGAGACTGTAATACCTGCTCAGAGTTTTCCAGAGTTTTCCTTTTATTCATGGCTGGTCCTCAAGGACAACTGAGATCCTTGAGGAAGAAGATCAGGGGTAGGATGAAGATAAGGTTGCAGAAGATGAGCCCAGCACGGACCAGGAAGTAAGAAATTGCCATGGAAATGAGGATGTCCTCGACTCCTTGGAGATAAGGGAGAATGGCCGCAGGCTGAGCATTCTCTCCGGCCCCTTGACCCAAGGGATGTCCTACTTGCAGTTGGGTAGAAGAATTGGGAGTCACGGTGTTCCCCCTAGAATGGAAATGAGAGGTTGGGTGGAGTTTGGAAGCTCAAAAGTGAAAGGATAGGCTGGAAATGGTGGGTTTTGAGATGGAGTGGGATCTGTGATCACTCACTTCTCATTACTTTCACAGAATAATAGAGTCAGAAGGGACTTTGGAGGTCCTCTAGTCCAACCCCTTGCTCAAGCAAGAGACCCTATACCATATCAGACAACTGGTTGTCCAGTCTCTTCTTAAAAACCTCCAGTGATGGAGCATCCACAGCTTCTGGTGGCAAGCAGTTCCACTGGTTAATTGTCCTCCCTGTTAGGAAGTTTTCTCCTTTAATTCCAAGTTGCTTCCCTCCTTGATTAATTTCCATCCATTGCTTCTTGACCTCCCATCTGGTGCTTTGGAGAATAGGTTGAGTCCCTCTCTGTTGGGGCAGTCAGTGGGATTCAAAACAAAATTACTACCGGTTCTGTGGGCTTGATGGGAATTGTAGGGGAAGGATATACTGCAAAATCCCATTCCCTCCCCACTCCACTAACCTGCTTTCCAGCTCCGTTCTCCTGGGCAGGGCAATGAAAGACACAGCTAATCAGCTGGGACTTGGGAGGCAGAGAATAGATGGGGTTGGTGGGGCCAGTCAGAGGTGGGATTGGCCGGTTCTCCGAACTACTGAAAATTTCCGCTACCGGTTCTCCAGAACTGGTCAGAACCTCCTGAATATCATCTCTAGAGGGAGGGCTCAGAAAGCCATGGTCTGGAGGGAATCGGGACCAGATAGATGGATGGATGAATTGATAGATGAATGAATGGCTGAATTGCTGCTACCGGTTCTCCAGAACTGGTCAGAACCTGCTGAATACCACCTCTGGGTGGAGGGCTCAGAAAGCCATGGTCTGGAGGGAATAGGGACTGGATAGATGGATGGATGGACTGATGGATGGATGAATTGATGGATAGATGAATGGATGGATGGATGGATGGATGCATGGATGCATGGATGGATGCATGATTGTATGGATGGATGGATGCATGCATGGATGCATGATTGTACGGATGGATGGATGGTTGGATGGATGAATGGATGGATGCATGATTGTACGGATGGATGAAATGATGGATAGATGAATGAATGAATGGATGGATGGATGGATGGATGGATGGATGGATGGATGAATAGATGGATGCATGATTGTATGGATGGATGGATGGATGGATAGGTGAATTGATAGATGAATGAATTTCCGGATAGCTGGATGGCTCACTGGATAAGTGGGTGATGGACTGATGGATGGATGAATTGATGGATAGATGAATGAATGGATGGATGGATGGATGAATTGATAGATGCATGATTGTACAGATGGATGGATGGATGGATGGATGGATGGATGGATGGATGGATGGATAGGTGAATTGATAGATGAATGAATTTCTGGATAGCTGGATGGCTCACTGGATAGGTGGGTGGGTGGGTGATGGACTGATGGATGGATGAATTGATGGATAGATGAATGATGGATGGGTGGATTAACTGATGGATACATAGATGGACAGAAGGATGAATGGATAGGTGAATTGATAGATGAATGAATTCCTGGATGGATGGATGGCTCACTGGATGGATGGTTGGATGGTTGAGGGATGGACTGATGGATGGATGAATTGATAGATGAATGAATTGCTGAATTGCTGCTACCTGTTCTCCAGAACTGGTCAGAACCTTCTGAATACCACCTCTGGGCAGCCCCTCAAATACTGGAAGACTGCTATCATGTCCCACCTAGTCCTTCTTTTCATTAGAATAGACATACCCAATTTTCAAGGGTGGAGAAAGCCACACCAGGGGTCCCAAACCCATGGGCTGTGGCCAACTCCCAGGTGGTGGCCTATTTAAAACTGAGCCATGTCAGAGGCAGGCCAGTGTGAACATGTGTGCAGAACTCCGCATGTGCATGCACAGCGGCCCACTACTCACACAAGTAGAGCTGCGTGAGTGTGCATGCACGGCAGCCTGGCCCAGTTCCCCTCTCCCCGACCCCTCCAGCCAGGCTGTCTGTCTGGTCCCAAAGTTTGGGGACCACTGCCCCATGCCAGAGCCGGTTGTGCAAGGTCCCTGGAGTCTTCTTGACTTGCAACCTACCCCGTGATGACGTTGGAGAAGGCGCAACTCATGGGAAGGATGACGAAGAGGCAGGAGAGGTAGAGAGCCGTCTGGAGGAGGAAGTGGATAGTGGCAAGGAGCAAGAGGATATTCAGCAGGTGCTCCATTTTGGGAGCGATGTCCGGTCGGACCAGGGCATCGCCGGCTCCCTGGATGTGGCGCGGCTTCTGCATCATTGTGGATGCCTGTGGGGAATCAAATGCCCTGTCAGAGACAGGGACCCTTAGGGGTCCTCATTTTGATAGCTTCCAGGATGTGCTGAACACTTTCCATGAGGCCTTGCTTGGAAAGAACTATATGCATTTACAGAAACCACAACTCCGTTATCCCTCCGGGAGGCAAAAGTGAGCCTCCAGCTATAGAGACAGGATATCTTTGACTATAGAAAGACAATTTGGTGCAGTGGTTAAGGAAGCAGGATAGAAGCCGGGAGATGGTAAGTTCTATTCCTGCCTTAGGCATGAAAGCCAGCTGTACGACTTTGGGCCAATCACCAGGAGATGGTGAGTTCTAGTCCTGCCTTAGGCATGAAAGCCAGCTGTACGACTTTGGGCCAATCACCAGGAGATGGTGAGTTCTAGTCCTGCCTTAGGCATGAAAGCCAGCTGTACGACTTTGGGCCAATCACCAGGAGATGGTGAGTTCTAGTCCTGCCTTAGGCATGAAAGCCAGCTGTACGACTTTGGGCCAATCACCAGGAGATGGTGAGTTCTAGTCCTGCCTTAGGCATGAAAGCCAGCTGGGTGACTTTGGGCCAATCACTAGGAGACACTGAGTTCTAGTCCCACCTTAGGCATGAAAGCCAGCTGGATACTTTGTGCCAATCACCAGGAGACACTGAGCTCTTGTCCCACCTTAGGCACGAAAGCCAGCTGAGTGACTTGGGCCAATCACCAGGAGATGGTGAGTTCTAGTCCCACTTTATGCACGAAAGCCAGTTGAGTGACTTTGGGGCAATCACCAGGAGACCGGGAGTTCTAGTGCTTCCTGCACTCCTGGATTACCTTGGCTACTTCCAAAGTTGATGGTTCATGACAGGACAGGTCTTCTGAAGGGTGGCAAGGCAATCATGCTGCAGTCCCAACAGATAATGGATGAGGTCCACGAACCTCCAGAGATCCCTCCAAAGCTCAGCTGGGTGAGACCTTTGCTACACACCTAGCTTTTCACCACATGGCTCCTAGCAAGTGGTGGTGGTGTCCTGCCCAGTCCTGCCTTCCAACCCAGATCTCCCCCTTCTGCCCACTGATGGTTGTGTGTTGCTCTTCCTTGACCTGCTCTGAACCTCATCTTAGTTGGTGTCTGGTTGGCTTTTGATGTCATAAATGGAGCAAGGAGGAGTCATGGGTATCTAAAGCCCAGCTGTCAATGCAGAAGCCAGATTCGCTTCACAACCATGTTATTCACAACACAGAGGTCTCCAAACTTAGCAGCCTTAAGACTTGTGGACTTCAACACCAAGAATTCCTCAGTGTTGGGTTCCGGATGCTTTCCGACCTGTTCCAGAAGCATGACAAATCAGTGAATTGCGTGGGGATACCACCGGCAGGCTGCAGCCACCCAGCAGCTCGGGACTAGAAGTCCCTGGTGACCCAGCATGCTTCACTGCAGAAACCGACAGAGCTGCTGTGACATGGCGGGGTGGCTGCGGATCCCAAGACGGTGACACACACACAACCCGACTGAACTGCATGGGGGCTGCGCGTGGCTGTGGCTGTGACCGTGGGGTTTGCGAAGCTTGAATGGTGCAGGGAAGTACAGGAATGACAGATTGAGAAGTAGGTTATGAGGGTTGGAGTGGTTTGGATGGCGTAGGGGAGCACAGAGGGGTAGGATAGGAGAAGGAGGATGGCAGGGGATATGAGGAGGGCACGATATTGGGTGGATGTTGGATAACCCGAGACCGAATTATGGAAGAGGGTATTTAAAGCACTGAGAGACATTAGCTCTCAGCACTGGCTTTTCACTGGTTTCCCATTCTTGCTGTTGTTAATCTTGATTTCTCAAAATAAAGCTGAGATGTGGCTGCATCCAAGAATGAGTAACTGTCTGCATTGTGTGAGCAGCTGTTCAGGGGTTCAGAGGCAGTTGAGATTCATCTTAAAGTTGCCAAGTTTGGGGGGGCCCTGACTTAACACTGATCATGGCTAGAGAAGCAGTGATGGGATTCAGGCGGTTTGCACCGGTTTGGGAGAGTCGGTTGTTAAACTTTCTGAGTGGTTTGGTCCACTGGTTGTAGGAAGAAATCATTAGGGGCAAAGAACCGGTTGTTAAATTATTTGAATCCCACCACTGTAGAGAAGCGTGATCAGCTCCCAGCAAGAAATCATCTAAAACAAAACAGGGAAACGGGTTCAAGTTCCCCGTCCAGGCCTTTTACATCAGGACCATATCACCTTCACTTTGATTTTTAAAAAAAAAAACAGTTGTGCAGCTGGCCAGCTGCAAAAGAGCTGCCACATCTGTACAGGCACTGCCCAACTTGACGCAGCTCCTTTAGTGACCGTTTAAAGTTACAATGGCACTGAAAAAAGGACCGTGTAACAGCAGCCCGGGGTGGGATTCAATTTTTTTAACAACCAGTTTTGTGGGCATGGCTAGGTGGGGATGGCCATGTGACTGGGTGGGCATGGCTTCTTTTTTGGCAGCAAACCTCCCCATTTTTTTGCCTTCTTGCCCTCAGGGAAGCCTCTTGGAGGGGTGTTTTTGCTCCCAGAAGGCTTCCCTGGGGCCCAGGAAGGGGAAAAATGGAGCCTGGGGGGCCGTGCTCTGTTCATGGGTCTCCTGGACATCAGGGAAGCCTCCTGGGTGGAGCAGTAAGACAGCGAGGGGGATCCTGGAACAGCTGATTGTTGGAACAGCTAATTTTCCTCTCCTTCTTTCCTCCTCCTTCCTTCCTTCTTTCCTTCCTTCCTTCCTTCCTTCTTTCCTTCCTTCCTCCCTCCTGGGCGAAGCAGTAAGTAAGGGGATCCCGGCACAGCTGATCATCAGAACAGCTGATCATCGGGAGGGGTAAAAAAAGAAATACCTTAAGACTGGGCAGAGGAGAATGCAGTCAGTGATATTGGACATTGTTAGGAATATAAATCACCTAACAGGTATTTGGGTTAGAAATATATAAACCAGGATAAACATTTTAAAACTGTAACTTTAAGAAAATGCAAAACTGTAATTGGGTGTGGTTTCTCAAACAGCCATAAGATGGAGCCAGAAACCTGGGTTGTTTAGTCTTAGTCTCAGAAGAAGTGAGTCTCTTTTTCCTTCTATTGGAGAGTATTGTCATTCCTTCTAATTGACTGATATTCATGGATTTGATGTAAGTCTGATACTGAACTGTTTTTGACACTGGACTTTGTTATTGGATTATTCCTGGATTGCAGAACTGACTGGTTTACCTGTGAATGACTTTGGACTGCTTGTTTTGAATGTTGCTTAAACCTTTCTGGAAGTAAAAACCTACATTTACTGTACAGTGTATCTGTGCTGTCTGTGTGTATTGTTCAAACACTGCTCTCAAATACGTCTCCCTGTATGCGCTCATTCTCCTAACGGGGAATTTCCTCAACAGACATGCATGCAATTTGACGAATGCACGATAAGGACTGACCAGGCAGAGAGGGGAGGGGCAGGTGGAGAGGGGCAAGGCCAGCCAGGGGCACAATTTGCCACAATTCTCCAAACTGTGCAGAATCATAACAACCGATTCTATAGAACCTGCCCAAATCGGAAGAATCCCACCCCTACGGCAGCCCCAGGGTCACATGATTGAAATTCAGATGCTTGGTTCAATGGGGTCATACTTATGACAGTCGGCAGCAACCCAAACGGGTCACACGCCCTCCCCTTTTTGGTGACCTTCCAACCGGATTTGTTTAACAACCGGGTTGCTAACTTATCAACTGTGGCGATTCTGCATAACAATGGGGGGGGGCAAAGCTCACTTCCCAAATGTCTCATTTAGCGACAAGAAATTTGGGGCTCGTTTGTGATCATCAGTCGAGGACTGCCTGTATGAGGCGGTCGAGAGTCCTTCTCTTTTCTGGACAACTGGTGAAGCACTTCTACTGGAGCACCGGATTCTCTTCCCCCTCTCCCAAATCATGCAAGGGGAGCAGTTGGGATCCAGTCAGTAGCCAGGTGGGGCAAGGAGGACCACTGAAAATGGAGCATGGAGGTAGCCAGAAAGGATTGGAATACAAAACCCAACACATCACAAGAGGTTCCACTGCCTTGTTTATTGAGCTTCAGGTATAGATTTTTCCGCCTCTCCATCTTCCTCCTCCACTTCTTCCTCCTCCTTCTCCTCTTCCTTGAACACAAAGGCCAGGGGTAACAGGAAGTACAAATACAGAAGGAAGAGAGAACTCTGGGAGAGGACGTAGAGCAGGGCCAGGCACACCACCACGTCCAGGAGCTCCTCAAACCTCTCAAAGAGATCCATGGTGGAGAAGACAACAGCAGCAGGGCGATGGAGCTTCTCCCAAGGCCAGGGGACGGCTCTGGAGGAGAGAGAATACCTCTTAAAGCATGCTGGCTGGGGGATTCTGGGAGTTGAAGTCCACCCTGGGAGTTGAAGTGCCTGTTTTCAATTCAGTCTCAACTCCTAAGCAGCTCCTGCCTTCAGTTCCAGCCAAAAGCCCAAATTGAAGGTTGTTAAAGCATGCTGGCTGGGGGATTCTGGGAGTTGAATTCCACCCCACTTCAAGCATGCCAGCTGGGGGATTCTGGGAGTAAAAGTTCACCCCTCTTAAATCATGCTGGCTGGGGAATTCTGGGAGTGGAAATCCACCCTCCTCAAAGCATGCCAGCTGGGGGATTCTGGGAGTTAGGTCCACTCATCATCTTAAAGCATGCTGGCTGGAGAATTCTGGGAGGTGAAGTCCACCCTGGCGATTGAAGTGCCTGTTTTCAATTCAGTCTCAACTCCTAAGCCATTCCTGCCTTCAGTTCCACCTGAAAGCCCCAACCGATGGTTGTTTAGGAAAGGTAGCCATGGCTCCATTCCTTTACCTTCATCTTCTGGAGCCCAGCCAATCCTCTCTCTTGTCTTTCATCCCTTCCTCCTTTCCTTTGATTGCATGTGTTGTCAGGATCGGACAGGCAGAGCGTTGGGGTTCCTGTTTCCCATTCAGCCTCCAGGTTTGGTTGAACCTGCCAGAAAGGGACAGAATGGGAGGTCAAGTCATTTTCCACAGGGGTCATCACTTTTTAGGGCCATTTGGAGCCTGTATGGACACAGATCTTCACTCTTCCTCCCTCCCTGCCTCTTAAGGTCATCCCATACTTCTGATGTCATAAATCATATTGATGGCATCACAAGCAGGAGGTTCCCCTTGCTTCCTATCAAAGTATGGTTCCATAGAATCGTGGAATCCAAGAGCCGGATGGAAGGGACCTTGGAGGTCTTCTAGGCCAAGCCCCCTCCCCAAGGCAGCCGTCTTTCTACCCACCCAGAAGAAATGATTGCCGCAATCTTTTCTTGAAGGCCTCCAGCGATAGAGCATCTCCAGTATCAACTCATAAAATATTTCTCTGGTCTTTTTAGAGTTGTCAACAGAAAGGGAGGGGGAAGGAGTGTGGTAGCTTGCAAACCGAAAGTGCATTCCATAAATAGTTTTCAAAGATAGTAACTAAGTGAGTGAAGTTTCTGCCAGAGCAAAATTCTAACCGGAGAGTATGATTTATGACTTTTGACTACGGATGTGTCTGTCATGCCCCTGTTGGAGACTGACTCCAAGGGAGAGGAGGAACAGCTGACAGAGAGTGGAAGTGTGGCTCTGGAGGCTGTGGAGGAGGCTGGGGAAGGGCAGGGCCCAGCTGGGCAGTCAGAGGAAGACCCATCCTAGGGCACACAGGGAGGAGAGGATAAGGGAGAGACGTGAATGGTGTGGTCTATGGGAGAGGAAAGGGCCTTGAACTTCTTCATGGGCTGCAGCTGTGAGAACTGGTTAAAAGAACAGGCATGTATATGGGCCAGTGCTGGAAACAAAGCGTGGAAATATCTCTAGTTTGTCATTCCAATCTGAGTTTGGCGTCCTTCCCAGTGTGTATTCCGATATCTGTGGACGTCTTCAAGCCCTTATCTTGCCTGGTTCCCTTAATTGCTTCAGTGTAGTTTGTGTTGTTTTTACTCTTTGTAATTTATAGCCATTTTTAGTTTAAATGTGGCATTTCCTCCTTTTCGTAACTGCTTGTGTGGGATTTTTTTGTCTCCAGTCAAGGATATTTGGAGTTTGGAAGCAAAGTGAAGGAATAAAAGAGGCTTCACCTGTTTTCGTGACTTTGTTGTTTTTGTAACCCACCTTGGGTCATCACAGTATCCCATTGGAGAATATGAATTATGATACATCCAGAGAGGTGGGGAAAACCAGGGGGTCAAGGGTGACAGTGAATTACGTGTCTCAGAGTCGGCTACACCCAGCAGTGCTGACATGTTAATTCCCAATAAATCTTTTTTAAATTTTGGAAGTTTGGCTCGAGACTCATGATTTAAATGGGGGTAATTGCTGGAATCCTGACATCCAGGTTCTGGAGACCAGTAATTCAGATTAACAGAGCTGGAAGGGACCTTGTGAGTCATCTAGTGTGTCCTGACCTAGGCTTCCCCCAACAACACGAAGCTGAGTCCTTGTTCCGATAAACCCCTTTTATTTGATTTACAATGAATTTCCTCCCCAGCAAATTCCCGGCCAATCGTCTTTCAAGATAGTTCCCAATTACAGACCTTTATCAGGCTTGGAGAGCAACCAGGCCGATATCTTTCAGACGTTGCAATACTTGGCAAGGATGCCGGAATGAACTGTATCCTGCAAAGCCCCACTTCCATTTCGCTCCTCTTTTATTCTCAATGGGAGGGGCCATTCACTGTCCACCTGAGCCTTTACTCCTGAATCGACCCTTGTTCTTTAAGTATTCCCTTCTCCTGGCAGCTCTGTGCATGTGCACATTGGAACAGGCTCCAACTGTTCTTCTTCCTTACTGATCTCTGACTCCAAAGGCAGCTGATAACTGTCAGACTGCTCTGGTCCCATTTCTGCCTCCGACTGCAAAGCACTTGTCAGAGCCTTCCCCAGACTCCAGGATTGGCCCAGGCTCCTCCCCAACCTCCTCACCATCCAAGTCTGCTGCCAGCTCCGCTGGCCACTGTTGGGCCACAACATAGTGAGTACTCGCTGCTCCCCATTCCCACCTGATCTCACATGGAACTCCCATTAAGTTCTCAGAGTTTGACCACATCGGGAATTACTGCATCCCGTTTTCATCACCATATTATGAAAAAGATGTTGAGGCTCAGGAAAGAGCGTGAGGGGTACGGTGGCCTAAAGGTGGAGCTTTCGCCTCACAATCAGGAGGCTGTGAGATCGATCCTAGGTAAGGGCAGATATTTCTCTCTCTGGGCACACTGAGAATATATGTCAGAAAAAAAACTCCACATTGGTGACAGGAAGGGCATCCGACCATTAAAATGCTCTGGTGGCTCCATTCAGTTGCCCCAACTCCACCCCGCAAGTGATTATAGGGTCGTTAAATGAAGATGCTGACTCAGGAAAGAGTGCAGAGAATGACAAAGATGATTTGGGGACTGGAGGCTAAAACTTATGAATGGATGCAGTTATGTCTATGTGAGATATAAGACCCTCCCCAATAAATTTATACCCACAATACGAAGACAAGTCTGGTGCACGATTTCAAAGGTTTATTGAAGAAAAATAGAAAGCGGTTGTAAGCGCGGCCTCCAAGACCCTCCCAAGTGGATCGAGTACAAGGTGAGCAAGACTCCATATTCAAACAATGCACAAAACACGCCACGCCTAAGAGCTCCCCCTATACCCCCTTTAGGTTCTACATTCTAAGAAGAGATTACTATAAGCTTAAGGGTCAACATGACATTGTTTCCTGTGTCTCAGTGCCTTATCTGGTCTCACTGTTAGGCTTCACCTTGGGAGGATGTTCCTTATCTTATTTACTTGCTGTCTAGCAAATCTTCCTGTTTTCCTGGAAGATCGTAATAATGCATCACGTCCTTGTAACTGAACACATTTTAGGGTTCAGGGTGGGGATTCTATAGGTAAGAAGAAAGAGAAGCAATGGATGGAAACTCATCCAGCAGATTAGATTTCCTGACAGTTAGAACAATTTTTTTTTTAATTTTTATTCTTTAAAAACAAAAAAAATACAAACATCTCATTTCCGTTAACAGTTATTGTGTCATTGTATAGACATGTTTCTTATTTTGCGACTATACATTATTTTTATCCTTATCCTTCACCCATTCGTACCACCTCTCCCATGTCGTATAGTATTCTCGATCCTCTTTGCCTTTCAGTTCCATAGTGAATTTATCTAGTTCAGCACAGTCCATTATTTTTTGAATCAAAACTTCATCTGGTGGTATTTGATCACTCTTCCAATTTTGTGCCGCTGTGATTCTTGCTGTAGTTAAGATGTGTGCAATAAGGTATCTTTTAAATTCCCTTTGATCATACCCAATAAAAATGTTTCAGATTCCAAATTCAATTTATATTGAACCATCTCTGTATTTTCTTCCAGTATTTTTTGACCTCTATACATGGCCACCACATATGGAAAAACGTTCCTTTCTTTTGTTTGCACTTCCGGCATTCTGGTTTCAAGGTTGGATACATTTTCGCCAGTCGTGCCAGCGCTAAGTGCCATCTATAAAACATTTTATATTGATTTTCTTTGAATGCCATCAACAAAGCCAGCTTCCAGTTCTCGGTCCAAGTCTTTTCCCACTCATCCAAATTTATATTATGACCCACGTTTCTCGCCCAGGCAATCACTGGTTCCTTAACAATTTCCTCCTCTAGTTCTACCTCCAGTAAATAATTATATGTTCGTGTTATAAATGTTATATCCTTGCCTGTCAAGATTTGGTCCAACTTTTGTAAATCTTTATCTATCCATCACTTCTTTACATCTTTCTTAAATTTAGTTTGAATTTGCAAATATACCCACGTCTAATATTATCCCTTGTTCTTTTAGTTTATCCAGTGTTTTTAATTCCCCCTGTTCATTCTTTATATCTAATCATTTTTTAAATGTCCCTTGTATTTGGATATAATATAGCTTCCATTGGTGAGATCCAGTTTGGTCTTTTCAAATTATGCTTTTTTTATTTTCTCCCATGTTTGTAAAAGTGAGTCCCTTATCAAATGTCTATGGAAATAGGAGTGGATCTTATTCTTTTTATCCCATAGAAAGGCATGCCACGCAATTTGGAGGTCATGACCTTCTGTCGCTGAAATTCTTTTATTTTTTAAGTTTATCCACTCCTTAACCTATAGTAAAATTGCTGCTTGATAATATGTTTCCCATTTTGGGAGTCCAAGGCCGCCTCTGGTTCTACTATCTTGTAACATTTTCAATTTTATTCGTGCTTTTTTCCCCATCCATATAAATTTCATTACCGTCCTATCTAATTCCTGAGAAAATTTCTTATCCAATTTTATAGGATTTGTTTGAAAACAGTATAATAGTTTCAGTAGTATGTTCATTTTTATGGCTGCTATTCGGCCTAATAGTGATAGTTGTAATTTTCCCTAATTGGCCAGATCTTTCTTTATCTGTGAAAGTAATTTCATATAATTATTCTCTTTTATGGAAGAGCATCTTCCTGTTTACCAAATTCCTAGATATTTAAGTTTTTTGACACTGTAATCCCAATTTCCTTTCCAATTTTTTTTGACTTTCTATCAAGTTTTTGGTTATTACTTTTCTTTTATCTTTATTAATTTTTAGTCCTGCTACCCGCCCCATATTCTTCTAATTCTTAAATTAGATAGGTCCCTGACTCCATTGGATCTTCCACAAAAAACACTAAGTCGTCTGCAAACGCCTGTACTTTATATTCTTCTTTTTTGCTCTTCAGTCCAATTATCTCCTTTCTTTGTCTAATCTGATTTTAAAAGCCCTTCGTTGTCAAGATAAAAAGCAGAGGTGACATTGGACATCCCTGCCTAACACCTTTCATAATCTTAAAGTTTTCAGTAATCTCCCCATTTATAATTACCCTAGCTTTTGGATTCGAATAAATTGTGCCAGTCGTTTTCCTGAATTTAGATCCAAATCCCATATTTTCGACCTGTTGGATCAAGAACTGCCAGCTGAGATTGTTGAAGGCCTCCTGAGCATCCAAGAAAATCAATACTGCCTTCTTTCCCAGGTGGGCCTCATAGTATTCTAATACATTTAATACTATCCTTATTTTGTTCCTTATCTGTATAGAAGGTAGAAAATCGTTAGAACGATTAACGAGTGGAACTGCCTGCCACCAGAAGTTGTGGGTGTTCCATCACTGGAGGCTTTTAAGAAAAGACTGTGGACAGCCATTTGTCTGAAATGGGATAGGGTGTCCTGCTTGAATAAGGGTTGGACTAGAAGACCTTCAAGGTTCCTTCTAACTCTGTTATTCTGTTAACCAGGGGTCCTGCTGAAAAGTTTGAAGAACCGTGGGCCAAATCTTTGTGGCTTTTCCAACCTATCCATCCGGTGCTTACAGTCAGAATCCAGACAGGCCATGCAGAGCTCAGAAGCCTCCTGTCATGCCCCTGTCAGAGTCTGAATCCAAGGAGGAAAACGAACAGCCGGTAGGGAGCGGGAGTGTGGCTCCGTTGGCTGTGGAGGAATCAGGGGAAGGGCAAAGTCCAGCTGGCCAGAGCAGGGGTGAGATAGAACAAGGGAGAGGGAGTTCAGAGGAAGACCCAGGCTCACCCCCTCTTCATCCTAGGGCACGCGGGGAGGAATGGAGAAGGGAGCAACGTGGGTGGCGTGGCTTACAGGGGAGGAAAGGGCCCTGATTTCCTTCATTAGCCACACCTGGGAAGAGAGTTTAAAGAAGATGCAAGCTGAGAGTGGCATCTGCTGGGAACAAACATGAGTTTATCTTGTGTTGACTTTGGTTATCTGTGTTCCTAGCATCCTCCCAATTGGGTTGAGTTACTGCCTTCACATCTGGGATTCCTTCTCTTGCCCTGCTGGACTAATTACCTCCTCTTGCCTTGCTTGGACTTATAGTTCCAGTTTTTGTTGACCAAATTTTGGACTTAATTCTTTGCAGCCAAAGGCTGTTCCTGGGAGAGTATTTCTCTAGCTTGAAGGTAACCAGGACTTTGGGGGCAAAGTTGGAGCTAATAAAGGGACTCCTACGAATTATCTGACTCTGTTACTTTGGTGCCACGCCCCTTTGGGTCTTCACACCTCCCTTTGGCCACTGACTGCAAATTGCCCATTGATCTCAACCTGGTTCTGTCCCTCCTTGTAGTTCCAGAATTAAGTCTGACAAATTGTTTCTCCGGCACATTTAGCAATTTCAGCCACCAGGTGGCGCCAATGTTCTGCTCATCCTTCTCTAGGACTATGGTCATCCTTACAGGTAGACCTTGACTTACAACAGTTTATTTAGTGACCTGTTCAAAGTTACAATGGCACTGGAAAAAAAGGTGACGTGGCTGTGTTTCACACATACGGCAATTGCAGCATTCTCTCAGTCGCGTGATCAAAATTCAGACGCTTGGAAACTAACTCATATTTACGACGGTTGCAGTGTGTCCTGGGGGTCATGTGATCCCCTTTGGCGACCTTTGGACAATCCATGGGGAAGCCAGATTCATTTAATAGCCATGTTATGAACTTTAAAAGCTGTAGTTACACTTAATGACTGAGGCAGGAAAGTTTGTAAAACAGGGCAAAACTCACTGAATAAATGTCTTAGTTAATAACAGAAATGTTGGGCTCAGTTGGCGTCATAAGTCGAAGGGACTACCTATACTTCAACATCGGCATGGCTCAAGATATCAGGGGAGAAGGAAGGGAGAAAGAGGGGGAGGGGAAAGATTGGAGGAAGGAAAAATAAAAGAAAAGGAAGGGAAGAGAGAGAAGGGTGAGAGGGAGGGAGAAGGAAGGGAAAAATGAGAGCAAGGGAAAATAAAAGAGAAGGAAGGGAGAGAAGGGAGGGAGGGAGAAGGAAGTGGGAAATGAGAGGAAGGAAAAATAAAAGTGAAGGAAGGGAGAAAAGGGTGGGAGGGAGAAAGAAGGAATGGGAAAATGAGAGGAAGGGAAAATAAAAGTGAAGGAAGGGAGAGAAGGGAGAGAAGGGAGGGAGGGAGAAGGAAGGGGAAAATGAGAGGAAGGAAAAATAAAAGTGAAGGAAGGGAGAGAAGGGTGGGAGGGAGGGAGGGAGAAGGAAGGGGAAAATGAGAGGAAGGAAAAATAAAAGTGAAGGAAGGGGGAGAAGGGTGGGAGGGAGGGAGAAGGAAGGGGAAAATTAGAGGAAGGAAGAATAAAAGTGGAGAAAGGGAGAGAAGGGTGGGAGGGAGGGAGAAGGAAGGGGAAAATTAGAGGAAGGAAAAATAAAAGAGAAGGAAGGGAGAGAAGGGAGAGAAGGGAGGGAGGGAGAAGGAAGGGGAAAATGAGAGGAAGGAAAAATGATAGTGAAGGAAGGGAGAAAAGGGTGGGAGGGAGGGAGGGAGAAGGAAGGGGAAAATTAAAGGAAGGAAAAATAAAGGTGAAGGAAGGGAGAGGAGGGAGGGAGGGAGGGAGGGAGGGAGGAAAGAAGGAAGGAAGGGAAAAATTAGAGGTTGGAAAAATGAAAAAGAAGAGAAGGAGGGAGTGAGGAAGAAAAGGGAAAGATTGGAGGTAGGAAAAATGAAAGAGAAGGGAGAGACTGAGGGAGGGAGGGGGGAGGAAGGAAGGAAGGAAATGAAACAGATTTGGAGAGAAGGAATCCTGGTTAATGGAGCCCTCCTCCTCCTTCCATGGTTGTCCTCCCTCAAGAGCAGAGCTGGCAGGCCCTGTCTGGGCAGTCTGCCTTGGTGGTCACCAGGCCTGCCACCCCCATGTTTGGTTTAGAGAGGAGACAGCAGCCTCTGAGGTCTCCCTGACACCCTCCCTCCTGGCTCCTTTCACAGTCACAAAGCTGAGTGGTTGGCAGAAGATTCCCTCACGCCTACTACTATTACTACTACTACTACTACTACTACTACTACTACTACTATTACTACTACTAGAAAGAGCCGTTTGAAAGTTAATGAGGGATGAAGGATAAACGTTCACCTGAAACCTGCTTCTATCTCCTACAACATGGGATTGGACTAGAAGACCTGCAAGGTCCCTTTCAACTCTGCTATTCTATTCTATTCTGTTCTGTTCTGTTCTGTACTTGTTCTACTCTATTCTATTCTATTCTATTTGCAAAGATGGCCGGACCTGGAAAAATTACGGAGGGCTCACTACACACCAACCGTTTCCTGCTTAATCAAAAGACATGAATTTTATCGATATGACCAAAAAGAAGGCAAGAGCATCGGCGATTTCGTTGCAATGCTGCAGGACATCACCGGAGCATGCGAATTCCTAAACTTGGATGAAGCCATGAGGGACCGAGTGGTCCTGGGACTGAGAGACCTTACACTCCAGGGCCGACTATTAACAAAGCCCAAAATAACGTTAAAAGAAGCAATAGAGGAAGCTACCGCAGCAGAAGCAATGCAGAAATTGGCGGCCGCCATGTGGAAGATGAACAAAGCGATACTGGAGACTCCCAAAAATACTGCCACAACCAACCAGGAGGACATTGAGTCCCCATCGGAAGACGATGTGGAAGAAGAAAGGGGAAATCAACTCCGGGAAGAACAGGGCAGGAAGGACCGGAATGGAAAAAGGTGAGAATTTCATGGTACCAGTTGCGAGGGGAACCATCCACGTTCCGAGTGCCGTTGTCCTAGATGCCATCTGCAAACATTGTGAACGGCGGGGACATGTTGCTAGGGCATGCCGAGCAAGAAAGAACTACGGCCCTAGAGAAAGATGGAACATCCCCCACCAGAGAGAGAGAAAGACAAACAGGGAGCCGTTGGAACCAAGACAACAGAAGCAGGCAAGGGAAAGAAACAAACGACAGAAAGGAAGAAACACCCCAGACGGTGACCATAGGACACTCCAACACGACAAACAGTGGTGGGATTCAAATTTTTTTACTACTGGTTCTGTGGGCATGGCTTGGTGGGGGTGGCAGGGCAAG
This sequence comes from Hydrophis major, assembly GCA_033807585.1. Lineage (NCBI taxonomy): Eukaryota > Metazoa > Chordata > Lepidosauria > Squamata > Elapidae > Hydrophis > Hydrophis major. The sequence goes on along the minus strand of CM066333.1, from coordinate 5,314,940 downwards.
GATACTGAAAAATCTCCAATCAGAGGTGGGATTTGCTGGTTCTCTGAACTACTCAAAATTTCCACTACCAGTTGTCCAGAACTGGTCAGAACCTGCTGAATACCACCTCTGACAACAAATGCTAAGAAAGTATGTGCCAGATGGAAGTGGATTCAGGCTCATACTTGTCATCAATGGTATCGTGGGGCACCATAAAAAGATTGATATCAAACATGAGCCAGGAAGAACTCGAAAAACAAACGCTAACACTGAAAGACTACCAAGGGAACACAATCCCCGTAGTAGGTACCAAAAAATTCAAGGTAACATTCAAAAAATACACCAAAATTCTTCCATTAACCATAGTCTACCGGAATCGACCCAGCCTTTTGGGACTCAAATGCTTTGCACCATTAGGAATCAAGGTCACAGGGATAAACAGCATAACCGAAACAGAGTGGAAGGATGACCTGATGGAAGAATTCCAAGACGTATTCGACGGAAAACTGAGCAAGTACTAGGGGTCCTCAATTTCCTTTAGTCTAAACCCAAATATAGCCCCAATAAGACTAAAAGCGAGGCTTTTGCACTAAAATAAAAAATCGATGAGCAATTGGATAAACTCATCGCACAAGGGGTTTTAGAACCAATTGACCACGCCAAGCGGGAAACCCCAATTGTTACACCAATTAAACTGGATGGGTCGGTGCGCATCTGCGGGGACTACAAAGCAACCCTTAACCATGTGCTACAACAAAGCGCATAGCTGGTTCCAGTGGTACAGTTTCTATTACATTCCCTGGGGGGGAGGGAAAATCTTCGCAAAACTAGACCTCGCACAAGTGTACCAACAGTTGCCCGTTGACCCCAAAACAGCAGAAGCCCAGACAATTGTGACACACAGGGGGGCATTCAAATGTAACAGACAACAATTTGGTGTCAGCGTCGCCACAGAGGTGTTCCAAAGCTTAATGGAATGCCTATTGCAAGGGATAAAAGTGGTGGTACCATACTTTGATGATGTCTTGGTATCTGCCAGGAACAAAGAACAACTACGTAACCACCTAAGGGAAGTCCTAAGCAAATTCAAGGAGGCGGGACTAAAAGTAATTAGCCGCCAGCAAAGTTGAATTCCTAGGATACCTTATAGACAGCGAAGGAATCCACCCCACTGAAAATAAAGTCAGAGCAATCAAGGAAGCCCCCAGACCCACTAATAAAACCAATCTACAAGCTTTCTTAGGACTCATTAACTTTTATAATATATCCCTACCGCAGAAAGCAACCATTGTGGAACCACTACACAGGTTGCTTTACAAGAAGGCTACCTGGTCCTGGGTGCAACGAGAAGAAACAGCATAAAAAAACAGATAAGAAACTTGATCACATCAGACTGTGTACTAATACAATGCAGCGAAACACTTCCAATAACACTAATCTGCAATGCATCACCTTTCGGCGTTGGCGCTGTACTCAGCCACGTACTACCCAATGGGAAAGAAGTACCCATAGCCTTCTATTCAAAGACTCTGTCAAAGCCGAAGCGGAACTACAGTCAACTAGACAAAGAGGCACTGGCCGCTGTCACCGGAATAAAACATTTCCACGAATATATCTACGGGAGAACCTTCATACTAATCACAGACCACAAGCCACTCCTGGGCATAATTGCAGGAAACAAAGCGACACCTAATATATTATCACCACGAATGACAAGGTGGTCGGAATTCCTGGCTGCCTATAACTACAAACTGACCTATCGACCCGGAAAAGACATAAATCATGCTGACACACTTAGCCGTTGCCCTCTACCTGACACAGAAGACGATCCAGCACCAACCACATCCACACTACAAATAGAGACATTAGAAAACTACCCGTGACGGCAGCAGACATTGCTAGGGAAACAGCTAGAGACCAAAACCTGGCGCGGATTTTAAATTGGGTAGGAAAAGGATGGCCAGAAACTGAGAGTGACGAGACTGCCAAACCGTTCCGGAATAGACGAACAGAACTCTCAATGCTAAAAGGGTGCGTACTATGGGGGATCGGGTGGTCATACCGGATGTTTTAAGGAAATGCATACTTGAATTGTTACATGAGGGACACCTGGGTATTGTAAAGATGAAATCCCTGGCAAGAAGTTATATATTTATGTGGCCAGGGATAGATAAGGAAATAGGGGACTGGGTGACAACGTGTAAATGCTGCCAGGAATCTAGGCCCCCACAGCACCAAAACACGAATGGGAAACATCAAGAGGACCATGGTCAAGACTACACATTGATTTGGCAGGCCCAACCAAAGGACATACATTCTTAATAGTCGTAGACACTTATTCCAAATGGCTAGAGGTAAGCATCATGCACTCTATTACAACAGAAGCCGTCATTAGACAGCTCAGGAAACTTTTTGCAACACATGGTTTGCCAGATCTAATTGTATCTGACAACGGGCCACAATTCACGGCAACAACATTTGAGGAGTTTTTAGCACAACATGGGATAAGGCATGCACTGACAGTGCCGGGACACCCAGCCACGAATGGATGGCCAGAATGTATAGTACGTTACACAAAGGAAATGCTACAAAAGCTGGGGCCTGGGGACACACAAGAAAAGATAGATAAGCTACTAAGCATTCAACACATGACACCCAGTGCCACAACAAATAAAAGTCCAGCAGAGTTACTAATGGGGAGGAAACTAAGATCACACATAGACAGGCTACATCCCACATATAGCCCAGAAAAACCAGCAGACTCCTCCAGTAATTGCCGCACATTTCAAACAGGGGACCCAGTGTACACAAAAAATCTCATGGGGGAACCATTGTGGATACCAGCAAAAGTGACCCAGATAACCGGACCCCGTTCATACAGGGTAGACACCGAGGACAAGAGGAGCCAGAGGAGACACATAGACCAGCTCAGAAATAGAACCATGAAGGGAAACCTAAACAGACCCATGGAGGAGTGGGGAGACCCCTCAAGCAAACAAAACACTACCAGAGAAGAGGGGGGAGACCCCTCAAACAGACAAAACACAAGTAGAAAAGGAGGGGGAGACCCTCCACAAACAAGAGAAATAACAGAACAAACCCTGACAACAACCACTACTAACACTAGCCCCGGTCGGGAAACACAAACACGAACCTGAGGCCAAGGAAGAAGGCAGGTCGGGGAGACAGGAACAGGTCCAGAAGGATAGCGGGAAAGCAGACCCTGGAGGGAGCAGCCACACCAACTCAACCAGCCAGGAAATTCCTGGTGGGAGTAGCATGGCCGACTCAATCTTCCAGGAGGTTCCAAGAAGACGGATGGGAGGAACAACAGATCCGTCTAAACAGTAAAGAGGCCAACCCACAACTGAGTTGCACACATCCAGTCGAACCCACAAAAGCCACTACCCATACGGTAGGCGAGGCTCAGATGGGTTGGACTGGACCAGATGGGGAGGGGTGTTATATATTAGCATACTTACCTGCAATTGGTCGGTCCATGGCGGAGGGAATTTGAAGAGCCACCACTGGCCACAGCCGCGAGCAGCCCAACTATAACAAGGGCTGCCACGGTTTTTTCGGAGTTCAGTCCTATGCGGAAGTAAAACAGATTGAAATCATGCTGGTGTCCTGAGTCTCATTCCCACGACTTAACACAATTGAGATCAAGGAAAGTACTAATACCACTCTACAAAGCCTTAGTAAGTCCACACCTAGAGTATTGCATCCAGTTTTGGTCAACACAGTATAAAAAAGATGTAGAAAAAGTGCAGAGAAAAGCAACCAGGATGATTAGTGGACTGGAAGCTAAAAAACACGATGAACGCTTGCAGGAACTGGGCCTGGCTAGTCTATGGAAGGACCAGGCGAGATAGGATAGCAGGGTTCAAATATTTGAGGGGCTGCCACAGAGAGGAGGAAGGGGGTCAAGCTATTCTCCAAAGCCCCCGAAGGCCAGACAAGGAATAATGGATGGAAACTGAACCAGGAGAGATTCAACCTGGAAATAAGGAGAATTTTTCTGATAGTGAGAACAATCCACCCATGGAACAGAAGTTGCCCTCGGAAGGTCATCACTGGAAGCTTTCAAGAAGAGACTGGACAGCCAACAGTCAGAAATGTTGTAGGGTCTACTTGGGTGGGGGGTGGGGGTTGGACTAGATAACCTCCAAAGCCCCTTCCAACTCTCTTATTCCATTCTGATCTCATCTCTTACTAATTGTGATTCTAATTGACTAAGATTCCCAAGAAGCTGGCAACTATTACGGGGTCTTTGAGGTCTGTTCAGCTCCCACTGACTCCTTTTTAAGCAATTTGCAGTGGTTAGAGGGGAAACTTGGGGACAAATAATGAGAATTGTATGGAAAATCCTACCATAAATCAAATTGCTCCAAGGGGGGAAGGAGGGGGAAAATGTTTTGCATTGGGAAGGGAGGGTGATAAAACAAAAATGCTCACTCAGATTAACTCCAGATGGTCTTTGTCTTTGTTATCTGCTGGAATAACTCTGAGGACAAGAAGGGATAATAATAACCCCTTCCTTTCCGAAAATCTGGAATCTCCTTCAGGATCCGACAAGACATGGATTTATGGATAAACTACCCTCCTTCTGAAATCATCAAAAGTCAACACATTTGAACCCTTTCCATGTTTGCAGCTGCCAAATTAAGGTACAAACTTTGAAACCCCAAAAGCTTGGAGTTTTGGGTTTCCTAACTCCTATTAATCCTGGTTTAGCCACAGTGGTGGGATTCAAATTTTTTTACTACTGGTTCTGTGGGCGTGGCTTGATGGGTGTGGCAGGGGAAGGATACTGTAAAATCTCCAATCAGAGGTGGGATTTGCTGGTTCTCTGAACTACTCAAAATTTCCGCTACCGGTTCTCCAGAACTGGTCAGAACCTGGTGAATACCACCTCTTTTAGCCAGCTGGGCTGCTAAACTGTGGTTTATTAACAGATTAACAGAGTTGGAAGGGACCTTGTAGATCATCTAGCTCAACCCCTGTCCCAAGCAGGCCCTACACCATTTTTGACCGATGGCAGCCCAGTCTCTTCTTGAAAGCTTCCAGGGAAGAAGCTCCCACAATGTCTGAAGGCAACTTCTTTCTTTTTTTTTTTTTTTAATTTTATTGGTTTTTAAAAAAAACATAGACAAACAAAACATAAAAATATCAAGCTATCTTCCATAGGTGTACATACAGTGTGCCAGTTGGTTTACAAATTGTTTTGTGCTTCCATTTCGTAGTCTTCAATTACAATTACATTACATATAATCTCATATTGTCAATCAAAAATTAAATACCTTAGTATCATTATTAATCAATCATTTGACTATACTTTTATTCATTCATGTTTTACAAGATAACCATAATTTGCTTAGTTTATTTTATAACAGTTCATATTATCACCCCAAATCTATCTTAAAATCATTTTGTAGATTGTTGTAACTATGTATCATTGCAACTATGTATCATTGCAACTATGTATCATTCATGTGTTTGCAACATTGTATCATTCACGTGTAATCATTAACTTCTGTCTCTTCAGTGACCTTTGCAAGGCACGTACAAGGGACAAGGAGCTAGACGGTTGTTAATAAGCTTATCCACACTGTAAATGATCTGTCCGGTATGCAGCTTTGTAAACATACACATCCTGATGAGATTATCATGTTTGACTTGAGCTTTGATTAAATCATTTTCTTGTAAAAAAGCACAATAAAAGAGCGTGTGCCAAGACATTCGGGGCGCGCTCATCCAGAGGAAACCTCGCTTCCTGTCGTTTCTCTCCCCTTCGCTCCCTATCATGAGCCGCCCATCTGATGCGGGATAGCAGATACCACATTCTGGTGACCCCGACGTGATTCCCTAAGGGGGATATGTTGCGACGCGCCCATATCTTATCAGCTCGATGGGAGCTGTGCATCGCCAGGCCTGAAGCGAATTGCACATCATCGGATCTGAAACACGGTCTCGACTTTCGTAAGTATGGGTGGAAACTTTTCTCAACAACAGACGCAGCATCTGAAGGAATTGAGGGAGTTAGTCGCTTCTTCTTCTAAATACTCTGCTAATTTAAAGGGCTCGCCTGTAAAAATGAAACCTATTGCTACATTATTGGCTTATGTGTGGCAACATTGTCCCAATTATTCAGAGGAAGGGTCCTTAAAAGTTTCCACTTGGCAAAAAATTGGTGAACATCTCCATAGTCTTCCTCGTGCACCTATTGGCATTTTGGTCACTTGGAGGAAAATTATGGAGGCTTTAAAAGTCCATTATAAAATAGAAGCAGGGAGTGTGTTTGAATCTCCCCCGCCAAGTTATGATAACTTTTCAATTTGCTCTAACTCAGGCAGAAGCTGCTGCCATTATTCAACAATGCCCCACATGTAGTAAGCAAGGACATTCCATTCCCATAGGAGTAAATCCTAGAGGATTAAAAGCTTGTGAAATTTGGCAAATGGATGTAACTCAGTATCCATCTTTTGCCCCTTGGAAATATTTGCACGTTTCCATCGATACATATTCAGGGTTTATTCTGGCTACTCCTCAAAGGGGAGAAACTGTAAAACATGTCATCAATCATTCAATTCGTACCTTTGCCTCGCTGGGACGTCCAAAAGAAATCAAAACTGACAATGGACCTGCCTATACAAGTTCTGCTTTCCAGGACTTCTGTAACAGATGGGATGTAACCCACAAGTTTGGGATTCCCTACAACAGCCAAAGGCAGGCTATTGTGGAATGAGCAAACTTATCTCTGAAACATGCTCTTGATCGATATTCGTTGCGGGAAAAACCCCGAACCTCCCAGCATTGCAAAATTCTCTTAACATTTGTCTTTACACTTTAAACTTTCTCAATCTGACTGGCATTCCTCCCACTTCTGCTGCTTCGCGTCATTTTTCCTCCCCCTCACCCCCGCCTAACAGACTTCTGGTATATTATCGCAGATTGCCAGATCCCGCCTGGCAGGGTCCCGCTGAGCTTCTCACTTGGGGACGAGGCTACGCTGCGATTTTACTACCAGACAAAACCACTTGCTGGATCCCTGGCAGGGCGGTTAGACCCTATCATGGGAATTCCTCTGCTACATCTGTATCTTAAAACTCTTCCTGATATTCTTGCCTATATCTTCTTCGCAATTTCTACCTTACTTCAACAAAACCTATGCTTCCTGTCAAAAGACTATTCGTGTTAAAACCATTTCATTAACAGAAGGCTATTATACTTGTTCCATGTGGGTACGTCATGAAAATGCTACCCATAGTTTTCACTCTGTCACTTCTGTTTTGTTTAAAGAACACTCTACCACTCGCTCTTTTGTTCCTTCTTTACTCTTCCTATGGAAAGGAACCTTAAAATCTTTTCCTCTATTCAATCTAAAACATAGGGGGACCTAGATGTCCTTCTATTGTATTATGGGTTCCCCCACCCCAACTAACATCCTTGATGAATTACCAAATTAATCTTTATTGTCATTATTGTAATTATTATCCTTTTTCTACTAATTGAATTCCCTCCTCATCTCGTAAATGTTCTACAACTAACTTGTCCATAGCCCTCTCTCCTACTTGTCATGCTTTTATATACCCGAACTTTGATCCTGTCAACAAACGACGCTTCAAAAGAACTGTCCATGACGATCCGCAGAAGCCTCATAGAAGAGATAATATTGCTTGGACTATAACTGACTTTCAAGGCGTTCATTTAAGTTCTACAACCAATTTTTCTCGCATAGAAGACTTCTACCCACCACTTCAATTCGATTTGGCAGACGCACCCACACAACCAGGGGATATCCTGCAATCTACACCACTTCAGGAGGAACTTTAACATCACGCCTGAAAGGAATGTATTTTATCCCTGGCAATAATTTTGTTTGGACTTGTTCCACCGGTTTCATGGCATGTGTCCACGGGGATGAAATTGTTAAATCCAAATCATTTTGCATTCAAGTATGGCTTGTGTGTATAACTCTGATGATTTTATATCCCTACAGGTACCCATGGAATACCCCCTCTTGCAAAATCGTAAAGATTTAGATCTGTTATTTTTTTAAAAAAAAAAAAAACAAGAGGGATTGTGTGCTATGCTTAAAGAAGAATGTTGTCTTTATGCTGATGGCAGGGGGGGGTTCGTTTTCTATTTCGCCATGGTTTACAACCTTTTTAACTGCATTGGCAGGATCATTAATAATCATTATATTGATATGTATTATAGGACCTTGTTGTTTTAATAGAATATTGCAATTTTTTAAAAATCAATTATCCTCCATAACTGCTGATGTTAATGTGCTATTGCAAGCTCATGTTATATCCTCAACACCGGACGAAAAAATGTCATTGCTGAGTTACCGCTCCTTGGACAACCCTGATGCTGACGGGTCGCACTCTTGCCTAGATGACGGGGACGGCGAACATTTCATAAAAATGGTTCCTGTCTTCTCGGACAAGGAAGAAGACTCGTCATAAATAATAAAAACAGAGGAGATGTTGTAACTATGTATCATTGCAACTATGTATCATTGCAACTATGTATCATTGCAACTATGTATCATTCATGTGTTTGCAACATTGTATCATTCACGTGTAATCATTAACTTCTGTCTCTTCAGTGACCTTTGCAAGGCACGTACAAGGGACAAGGAGCTAGATGGTTGTTAATAAGCTTATCCACACTGTAAATGATCTGTCTGGTATGCAGCTTTGTAAACATACACATCCTGATGAGATTATCATGTTTGACTTGAGCTTTGATTAAATCATTTTCTTGTAAAAAAGCACAATAAAAGAGCATGTGCCAAGACATTCGGGGCGCGCTCATCCAGAGGAAACCTCGCTTCCTGTCATTTCTCTCCCCTTCGCTCCCTATCATGAGCCGCCCATCTGATGTGGGATAGCAGATACCACAGTAGATATAATAAGAAAGAAGTACATCTTTATATATTTATTATTTTCTAAAAGTCTACATATTTCATTACTGTACTTTATTGTCTAACCATTGATAGAAAAGATCCCAAATTTTATGAAATTGTTTATCCTCTTGTTCTCTAATTTCAAATGTCAATCTACTCATTTCAGCACATTCCAATATTTTCTTCATGATTTCCTCCTGTGATGGTATTTTCTCATTTTTCCAGTTTTTAGCAAATACAATCCTAACTGCTGTTAATGCATTTACAATCAGGTATTTCAAGTCTTTACTATATATTTCAGGTAAAATTCCCAATAAGAATATCTCTGGTTCCAAGTCTATATGTTTTTTTGTCATTTTTTCCAACCACATGTGGATTTTAGTCCAGTATTTTTTAGCATCTGCACAAGTCCACCACATCTGGTAATATGAGCCAGGTGTCTAATGACATTTCCAACATTTTTCAGATTTATTCTTGAACATTCTTGCTATTCTTGTCGAGGGAAAGTGCCACCTGTAAAACATCTTATACAAATTTTCTTTATATGCTGTTGACATTGTCATTTTATAATTTTGAGACCACAATTTTTGCCATTTCTCTAAATCAATCCCATATCCAAAATGCTTCCCCCAAGCAATCATAGTTTCTTTAACTTGTTCTTCTTCTAGTTTAATTTCTAATAAATATCCATACAATTTTTTAATCACCTTTTCATCAGTACCTGTCAAAATCTTATCTAAGTCAGTCAGTTTATCATAGAAACCTTCTGTTTTAGAATCTTTATCATACCTTGAATGTATTTGCACAGATGAAAACCAATTCATCTTTATACCTTGTTCCTCTAGTTTTTGCATAGATTTAAGTTCACCCTTTTTATTCAATATTTTACCATATCTAACTGTTTGTTCCTTTTTGTATATTATAGGATAAGAAAATGCTTCAATAGTCGATAACCAGACTGGAATTTTCAAATAACATTGTCTTTTAATCTTCTCCCAGTTTAACCACAGAGACTCCCATATGTAATGTCTTCTAAAATACTCCTGTGTTTTAGTTCCTTTGTACCATAAAAAAGCATGCCACCCCAACAACAGATCATGTCATTCTAATGTCAACAATCTAGTATTTCTTAGTGTTATCCATTCCTTAACCCAATCAGATTTTTAGCTTGGTAGTACAACTCCCAAGTAGGCAAACCAAATCCTCCTCTAATTCTAGCATCTTGCAAAAGTTTTAACTTTATTCTTGCTTTCTAACTTTGCCATATATATTTCAACACGAAGGGCGGAGCTGGCATCGCGATGATACGGCATGCGACCTTGGAGGTCTGAGATCGCTGCCAATATCTTTGCTCCTGGACGGTCCTATCGGATCTAAACTGTCCCGAAGAGATGGCGATAGTGAGGAGCGCATCCTGTCGATCCCAGGGATACCGCAAAGTCCCTGGTAGATCCAGGAGAAGCTCTTCTTGCCAGCGGCAAAGAGGCAGTCATTAAAGCTGCTGAAGTTGGGACAGCTCTGAAACGGAAGAGAGCAGAAAGAGAGAGTGTGCCGGTTTGGTGAGAACTTTTTTTATTCTAAGATCTGAAAGGACACCCTAAGGAAAAGAAAGAATCTGTAAAAGTTTTGACAGAAGTGATTAAGCGGCGATTTTAAACAGGAATGTCAAAGTAATGATTTTGGGTTTTTTTTTTTTTTTGTTTTCTCATTGTTGGATTTTCTATATATATGATCTTGCAATTTAGGATTGCATTGGCTTTTTTTGGCTCATATTTAGCTGGTTGTCCACTAAGACTCCAAGATCCCTCTCACAGTTACTGCTATCAACAACTGCAGTCATTCACTTAACAATTATGGCATAAAATGGGCAAAATGCACTCAACCCTTGCTTGTTTAGCAATGGAAATGTTAATCTCCATTGTGGTTGCATGCTGAGGACTATCTATAAAACCTTGATACAATTGTAGGAAGGCCGTCCCCTCCCCAGATTAAAATATCTTTATTCTTCATATTAAAAAGAGGCAGGATAGAATATTTCCCTCCGAGGAGAAGAAAAAATCTTAACCAAGGCAGAGAGCAGCCTCAGTCTTCCTGCCATAGGAAAACAGCCTCAAGCAGAAACATGAAGAGGTCGGTCTTCAGGAATAGAGATTTTGCACCCATTCGGAAAGATTGGGCCAACCTATTCAAAAGCAAAGAGACTCTGTGATGACCCGTAGTCTCTCAAAATAACCCAAAACCCAAAATATACATTAAAGTCTGGTCAGGCCGCCAACTTAACTTCCCTGTTTTATTAGGCACAGTTTAAAGTCACAAAAGTAAATAATGAGGCAAAAAGAAAACCAAAACAAACCGCATTGATGAGAGTTCCGAAGCAAGCCAAGATAACTAATCATAAACTCTAGGAAAATAACCGAGGAGAGTCCATGGGAAGAACGCCAGCAAAGATAAACCTCTTTCAAAGTAAACACTAAACTTTGACTCCAGCAATTCTAACTGTGTAGTTACAAACTTATATACATAGCTCCCAGCTGCAAGCCACGAGGAGGATCATGGTAATCTCCTCTTGAGTAGACCTCGCTTTTCCCTGATCCTCTCCTCCCTGCGTGCCCTAGGATGGAGAGGGGATGGGCCTCTGACTGCTCAGCAGGCCTCTGCCCTTCCCCAGCCTCCTCCACTACCTCTGGAGCCACCAGGGGCATGACAGACTCCAAATAAGCAACACAATCAGGCAAGCCGAAGCTGACAAGATTAGCTCAGACAAACACGTAGGATTTGCATTTCCCCTGTTGCCTGTAGAGCCAGCCATGACCCCTACATGACCCCATGGGAATCTGGCAATAGCTATGAAAATAATAAAGAACATGTTCTTACACAGGAACGGGCGTCTCAACCAGAAAGCTCCAAAGAATGTATACAAAACCCACCTACTCTCAACCTTGTTTTGTCAGCTACCCCAGAAACATGCTGCTGTCACTGACTTTTCTGGCTACCAAATAAACAGAGAACTTCCTTTCCTGCAGCCTGCCTCCATTTTATTTCCAGTGTCTTTCCCGCGGACTTGATTTTTCTTCCAACACAATCCACAATTGTCTGCAAGTGACATTTAGTGCATTGGTTGAGATGGATGCAAATGAATTCACTGGCATAATTGGAGGGTATTCTGCCTGTACAAATACTGTACAAAGGCAGATAGATAAACTCCACAAAGCACCCATACAAAGTCTCTTTTATTGGTTCATCAGGCATCCTGTCAACTCACATTTATGATGAGGTTCTTCTTAATGTCCAATCCTTTGCATATCTGAATTGTGGTGTAGGAAGATAATAAGGCCTCAACCCTATGATGATTGAAGCAGCCGCATGGTAATGGCTTCAGGCAAGAGTGAGGGAGACCTCCCCCAACCCACCAAGGGTCAATTTAGTGACCAATCTGGATTACAGATGTGGCCACATGACATGGACTACATTTCCCAGGATACCTTAACTACATTTACCATGATGCATTCCCTTAAGGGGACAGCTCACAATTCCTAACTAACTATCCCAACTCTCATTAACTCTAAGCTGTCTGGACAGCACAGAGGGCAGGAGGCATCTAGTGGATTCTAATAGAGGCCTGATGGAGTAATTAACAATAGATTCCAGTTAACGTAGGGGTATCCAACCTTGGCAATTTTTAAGGCCTGTGGACTTTAACTCCCAGAATTCCTCAGCCAGCTGGCTGGGGAATTCTAGGAGTTGAAGTCCACAAGTTACCAAGGTTGGACCTTTTGGTGTAAAGAAACTAGAACCTCAATTCATTTCCAATTCTCCAATGCGATTCTTCATCCAAATCCTGTTACCTTAAGCCCAAAGTTGTAATATAAAGTATATAAAAATTGCCCATCGATGCTTATTTCTGTATTTTTCATAAATCCTTTCATCCAGGCCATCCAATCCAGCTTTTTCCTTCCATGCCTGGTTCTCCCAAATCCCACAAGCCAGTTTGCCAGAAGGCCTGCCCCCTTTAGACACTCAGCTCAAAAGAACCTCAAAAAAACAGAGTTTATTTTTTTCTGTTCCAAAGAAATCCATTCCCTGGGGCAAAAATGCAAAACAGAGGGTGTGTTCATCCCCTAATAAAATGATACCTAAACACTTTGGCTGTCTAGATTTTTTTCTTTGTTTGCAAAATCTTTTTATCTGTGCTACCAACCTCCAAAGGGATAAAATAAATCAAAACAGAAACAGCTGTCCCTCTAAAACAATAGCAGTGACTCAAAACTTAGGAAGAGAATGTAGACTTAATTATTTATGTACTAACTGCAGCTAGAATTGTATTTGCACAAATTGGAAAAGCGAAGAGATCCCAAATGAAGAAAATGTGATTAGAAAAATACTAGACTGTGCAGAAATGAATAGGTTTAACATTAGCCATCCAAGAGAAGGAACAAACGGAATATTATATGATATGGGATTCATTTTATCAATGGTTGGAAAATAAATATGGAAGTTAGAAACTAAAGAAGACTAGCATAAAATAATAAATACGTGATAATTAAAAATGTTAAGATGGGGAATGTTAGGAGAATTAGGTATATGATGAAGATTAGCATGATGTAAGTATAGAATATTAAAGTAAAAGTAATGAATATGGATAAACTATAATGGTAATTGCACAAAATATGAATACTCAGATGACACACTGTTCAAACGAAAGATGAAATGTTTGTACAAATAAAATAAAAAAAAGAATACAAAAAAAGAAAGAAAGAAAGAAACAGAATTTTGCATGGTCCTTTAACCAAAAGCAGCTCCATTTTCTGGAATCTGATCTTGGATCTCCCCGAGTTGTTGACAATTTTATTCCCAAAGAAGCTGAAGCCGTGAAGCCTAAAGAAGCTACCATGCTCAGTCCAGGAAGTGCTCAGATCAGGAACATCTGGGGAAGGTCCCTGTCCTTTTAGAAGAACGCTGTGACCAAGAAAAGAGAAAATCTGTAGCACAGAGTTAAACTGTGGGGGCCCTTGACGCGCTCTGACATTGGTGGTTTTCTTCTGCAGACGTTTCCTGACCCATCTAGGTAACATCATCAGTGCTAGGAAGAAGAGGGGGTTGTGGGGAGGAGAAGGAGGTGGACTGTGGAGTCCTTGGTGCTCTCTGAGCTTGGTTGTTTCCTTGCAGACTTTTAATTACCCAACCTGGAAACATCATTAATACTGTAATAACAGTACAGTAACATCACTAAGCATGGATGATATTACATTCTTGGGTAATGAAACATCTCCAAGAAAGCCACCAAGCTCCAAGGGGCACCACAGTCCTCCTCCTCCTCCCTGAAAACCCCACTGCCTTCTATCACTGATGATGTTAAATAGACAGGTAATGAAATATCTGTATCAAAGACTCCAAAACGATCCTGAACTCTTGTAGAGTAGGGAACATCTGCTTTCCACATTGAATGATGTTTTGTCCAGAGGGGAGCGGAGGAGATTGGAGAGGATGGAAGTGGAAGAGGAGTGGAGAGGAGAGAGAGGGGGGGGGGAAGGGGAAGAGAAAGAGAAAGAGAAAAAGAAGAGAAGAGAAGAAGGGGAAGGGGAAGGGGGAGAGAAGAGAAGGAGGGAAGAGAAGAGAAGGAGGGAAGGGAAAGGGAAAGGAAAAGAAGAGAGAAGAGAAAAGGAGAGGAGAGAGAGAGAGAGGAAGGGGAAGAGAAAGAGAAAGAGAAAAAGAAGAGAAGAGAAGAATGGGGAGAGAAGAGAAGGAGGGAAGCGAAAGGGAAGGGAAGAGAGGAGAGGAGAGGAGAGGAAAGGAGAGGAGAGGAGAGGAGAGGAGAGGAGAGAAGAGAAGAGAAGAGAAGAGAAGAGAAGAGAAGAGAAGAGAAGAGAAGAGAAGAGAAGAGAAGAGAAGAGAAGGAGAGAGAGAGGAAGGGGAAGAGAAAGAGAAAGAGAAAAAGAAGAGAAGAGAAGCAGGGGAAGGGGAGAGAAGAGAAGGAGAGAAAAGAAGGGGAAGAGGGAGAGAAGAGAAGAGAAGAGAAGGGGAGAGAGAGGGGGGAAGGGGAAGAGAAAAAGAAGAAGAGGAGAAGAGAAGAGAAGGAAAGAAAGAGGAAGGGGAAGAGAAAGAGAAAAAGAAGAGAAGAGAAGCAGGGGAAAGGGAGAGAAGAGAAGAGAAGGAGAGAAGAGAAGGGGAAGAGGGAGAGAAGAGAAGGGGAGAGAAGGGGAGGGGGGGAAGGGGAAGAGAAAAAGAAGAAGAGAGAGAAGAGAAGAGAAGAGAAGAGAAGAGAAGAGAAGAGAGAAGAGAAGAAAAAGAGAGGAAGAGGAAGAGAAAGAGAAAAGAGAAGAGAAGAAAGGGAAGGGGAGAGAAGAGAAGAGGAAAGGGAAGGGAAGAGGAGAGAGAAGAGAAGAGAAGGAGGGAAGCGAAAGGGAAGGGAAGAGAGAAGAGAAGGGAAGAGAAGAGAAGAGAAGAGAAAGAGAAAGAGAAAGAGAAGAGGAGAAGAAGGGGAAAGGGAGAGAAGAGAGAAGAGAAGAGACTCCAAGCCAAATCTCTAATGCCAATTCCCAAAACCCGACGTGCAAAAGGCCGGGGCGGGGGGATCCGCAGGGAGAACAGCTCCAAAGGGGATCCCGCCAGGCTGGGAGAAAACCCAGTGACTCCATTTGGAGAACAAAATGGAAGAAGTCCAGCGAAGCCCAGGAAAGCTGAGGGGCAGGTTGTGCCTGGATGTGTGTCTGTCTGGGTGTGTGGGAGGCGCGGGGGGCGGGGCGGGCGTTGTTTTTCATGGGTCCCGGCTATTCCCGACAATGCGGTAGGCGTATGGCAATCGCCAGGAATGCGAGAGAGCGAGCAGAGGAGGAGGATGCTCCTTCTTCTCCGCTTCCCAGGCAGAGGAAGCTGCAGAAGACTCGGGAGGACCAAGGCTGCAGACCGCGGGGTTCAGCTCGCCCGACATGCTGCCGTGGGTCTCCGTCGCGCTCCTGGCCCTTTCCTCCCTCGGTTGGGCGCCCCCCTCTGTGGTGGGACGCTCCCTTTCGGGGACACCTGGACTCTCCCAGGAGATGCTCGGGGACCCCAGAGCCAACTGGACCACGGCTCTGCCCCAGTTGGCCTCGCCTCTGGTTTCCACAGCCGGAGCCAGAGAAGAAAAGGACCCGAGCCGCACGGAGCCCCCCAAAATCTCCACAACTCTTCCCAGGGCTCCAGAGGTTCCAGAGGTGCCACCGTCCACCAGCAGCTCCACCACTGAGACCCCAAGGGACAGCAAAGGTACCTGACTAGCATTTGGGATTCAGAGAAAAACTGGGGGAGGGATAGATAGGGGTGGAAAAGGGGAGGGGGTGATGTGGTTTTGGGGTGGAGGGCATCGGCTGTTCCCCCCCCTTTTTGGGGGGGGGGAGGGAAGCAGGATGCAGGCAGGAAGGGGGGGAAAGTATCACGGGGATGTTCTTAGGAGATCAGAAATGTGACGCCTGCTGGGGACAGACTGTGAGGATGGGACTTGTAGTCCCTTGCATCAGTGGTGGTGGGGGAATCTCAGGTTTTGAGAAGGGTGGTCTGATTGGTAGCAGGACAAAAAGGGGTCGGTGTGGGGAGGGGCTGATGAAATGTGTGCCTCTGTTTTCCCAAAGATGACCCCAAATCAATTTTTTGTTTTGTTCTGGAATATGATAGATGGAGAAAAGGGGAATGTTTTTAGCTCAGAATTGAAATGGGTGGGGGGTGTCCTTGGTGCTCTCTGGGCTGGGTGGTTTTTCTTGCAGACGTTTCATGACCCAACTAGGTAATATAATCAGTGTGAGAAGGGAGAGGAGGAGGAGGAGGAGGAGGAGGAGGAGGAGGAGGAGGAGGAGGAGGAGGAGGAGGAGGAATCCTTGGTGCTCTCTGAGCTGGGTGGTTTTTCTTGCAGACGTTTCATGACCCAACTAGGGAACATCATCATTGCTAGGAAGGCTGGGGGGGGAGGGGGGGTTGCAGGGAGGAGGGGGAGGAGGATGTGGGTGCTCTCTGAAATTGGTTGCTTTCTTTCATGACGTTTCCTGTTTCCTAATGCTGTGTGTGTCTCCATCTATTTATCTATCTGTCATCTATCATTATCTACCATCTATCAATCAATATCTATCTAGTTATCTATGATCTATCATTATCTACCATCTATCTGCCTTCTATCTATCTCATCTAACACCCATCCATCTATACCTATCCCTATATGAGAGAGAGAGAGACAGAGAGAACCTCACATATTTATATACCTTCAACCTATATTTACATATATTTACAAAAGTAGCTAACAGTTACTGTTCCACAGCTTCATTCAATAAGGATCTATTGCAGGTTACAATAGCTAGCAGGTAATGTCAACAACCACCTAATAAAGGTCAGGAATTCGTGTGACTATAATCCAGCTGCCATCTAATGTGTAAGGAGCAATTTCTGAATCTGATAGATGATAGAGAAAGTGGTTGAGAGAGAGTGAGAGATAGATTAGAGAGGGATGGATGGATGGATGGATGGATGGATGGATGGATGGATGGATGGATAGATAGATAGATAGATAGATAGATAGATAGATAGATAGATAAATGGATGGATAGATAGATAGATAGATGTAGATAGATAGATAGATAGATAGATAGATAGATAGATAGATAGATAGACGCACAGATAGATACACAGATAGACAGATATAGATTAGATAGATAGATAGACAGACAGATAGATAGACAGACATAGATAGACAGACAGACAGATAGATAGACAGACATAGATAGACAGACAGACAGATAGATACACAGATAGATATAGATTAGATAGATATAGATTAGATAGATAGATAGATAGATAGATAGATAGATAGATAGATAGATAAGATATAGATTAGATAGATAGATACACAGATATAGATTAAATAGATATAGATTAGATAGATAGATAGATAGATAGATAGATAGATAGATAAGATATAGATTAGATAGATAGATACACAGATATAGATTAAATAGATATAGATTAGATAGATAGATAGATAGATAGATAGATAGATACACAGATAGACAGATATAGATTAGATAGATAGACAGACAGACAAACAGATAGACAGACAGACAGATAGATGCACAGATAGACAGATATAGATTAGATAGATAGACAGACAGACAAACAGATAGACAGACAGACAGATAGATACACAGATAGACAGATATAGATTAGATAGATAGATAGATAGATAGATAGACAGACAGACAGACAGATAGATACACAGATAGATATAGATTAGATAGATATAGATTAGATTAGATTGATAGATAGATAGATAGATAGATAGATAGATAGATAGATAGATAGAGTAGATAGATAGATAGATGGATGGATGATAGATAGAGATAGAAATACAGAGAGAGAAAGAGGGAGAGATTAATGGTTGAAAGAACTGAGCCGCTGTGTGGTTTTCCCCAGCTCCGAAAAAGCCTCTCCGGGTCAAAATAGTCAAGAAAAAGATTTTGAAGAAAAAGATCCAAAAGCTGCTAAATCCGGAAACGGCCTCCCAAGAGGCATCAGGTAGGTCCTTTTTGGTCCCCTTTTGCCTTTCCTCCTCAGCCAGGGATGTTGCGTAGTAGGCAGGTTGTGGTCACCCAAAGGTCCCCTTTCAGGAAGCTGGACTGCAACATCCATCATCCCTTTGGGGTGGGACAAACAGTCCAGAGGTGGTATATTCAGCCGATTCTGGCCAGTTCTGGAGAACCGGTAGCGAAAATTTTTAGTTCGGAAAAGCCTCCAATCCCACCTCTGGCTGGAGACTTGGCAGTCTCCTTCCCCTGCCAGGCCCACCAAGCCACGCCCAGAGAACCGGTAGTTTAAAAAAAATTGAATCCCACCACTGGAGCAGTCCATTTCCTCTGGAGCAGGGGTCTCCAACCTTGGCTACTTTAAGACTTGTGGACTTGTACCCTATGACTCCCAGAATTCCTCAGAGTAGAACAGAATAGAATTTAAAAATAGAATAAAATAGAATTTGAAAATAGAATAGAATTTGAAAATAGAATAGAATAGAAGTTGGAATATAGAATGGAATAGGATAGGATAGGAATAAAGAATAGAGAAGAGTAGAGTAGAGTAGAGTAGAATAGAATAGAATAGAATAGAATAGAATAGAATAGAATAGAATAGAATAGAATAGAATAGAATAGAATAGAATAGAATAAATATTGGAATGTAGAATAGAATAGAACAGAATTTGAAAATAGAATAGAATAGAATAAATATTGGAATGTAGAATAGAATAGAACAGAATTTGAAAATAGAATAGAATAGAATAGAATAGAACAGAATTTGAAAATAATTAGAATAGAATAGAATAGAATTCTTTATTGACCAAGTATGATTGAACATACAAGGAATTTGTCTCGGTCCAAATGCTCTCGTGTACATAAAAGAAAAGATCCATTCGTCAAGAATCATCAGGTAAAACACTTAATAATAGTCACAAGGTACAATAAGCCATCAAATCCTACTAGGAAACAGTCAATAAAAATTGTTAGGATGCAAGCAGCATATTACAGGATATTACAGTAATACAGTCATACGTGGGAGGGGAGGGGTGATAAGGAGGGATGAGAAGATTAATAGTAATAGTAGTGCGGACTTACTATTCGGTGTAATGGGTGGGACCGAAAGGGAGTAACTGGCCCAAAAATCACCCAGCTGGATTTCATGTCTAAGCCAGGACTAAAAACTTAACAACTGCAGCGATTCCTTGGGATTGTTCTTGGAAAGCCGGCTCTGGAGTTTTTCTCCCCCCCTTCCCCCTGCTTTGGCTTTCCAGGCTTCCGGTGGCATAGAGTTGTTGAGTTTGGCTACAGCTCTGCCCGTTGAAAAGCTCCGGCAGTTCCAGAAATCTGGAAGTCTTCAGCCTGCCAGCGGTGGGAGGGGGCAGCCGGTTCTCGTCTTTCACCGAAGAAAACAAAACAAAAAAATGGCAAAAGCAACAGTGAGGACAACCGCAGGAGCAGGGAGGACAAGAGGCCAAGAGGATCCCATCCCATCCCTTGCATCCTGTGGTGTTTATTTTTTTTAATGAGGGGGGGGAACAGACTTTCTGTTGTACTTATTTTCAATTGACTCAAAAAAATGGTGCATTTCCTGGAAGCCGATGGATGCAGATGCCAGGCCCAACACTGGGGACTAGCAACTTGCATGGATGGTCAACCCCTTGAGCGTGCTTTGGGAGGACAATGGCGGCTGAAGGAAATGGGGAGTTGGGGCTCCCTTTAATCCTAGCAACTTGACTTCAATTCCCAGAATTCCCTACCCAGGCATGGTGCAATGATGGGGAGGGAAGGACAAGGAGCAATGAATACTTCCTTCCTTTATTTTTATTCTTCTCCTTCCTTCCCCCTTCTATTTAACCTTCCCTTCCCTCCTTCCTTTTTATCCTTCTCCTTCCTTCCTTCCCCTTTTCCTTCCCTTCTTCCTTCCTCCCTGCCTTCTCCTCTTCCATTTATCCTTCCTTCCTTCCTTCCTTCCTTCCTTCCTTCCTTCCTTCCTTCCTTCCTTCCTTCCTTCCTTCCTTCCTTCCTTCCTTCCTCCCTTGCCTTCCTCTCTCCCCTCCCTCCCTCCCTCCAATCCTTCCTTCCCAGTTCTCTATTTCCAAGCTCCAATTCTGGATCTGTCCCCTGCAAAATTAAATGCAAATTCTGCAGCATGTCCTGGATTGACATCAATGGCTCCAAGAAAAGATGATGGGCTTTTGGCATCCCTGCATCAGTGGCACAATGGATTTTGACAGTTGACAATTATTATTTTTTTGCCGGTGGCAAGCAAAGCTTTGCATATTTTGGCTTGTACTGCAGTTTTATAATCCTGGGGACTGGACAAAGAGGGGAGGGGAGGGGAGGAAAGGGAAGAGAGGGGAAGGGGAGAGAAGGGAAGAAAAGGGAAGGGGAGAAAAGGGGAGAAGATGAGAAGGGCAGGAAAGGAGGGAAGGGAGAGAGCAGGAGAGAAGGGGAGGGGGAGTCAAGGAGTGGGGGAAGGAAGGAAAAAAGAAAGGGAGGGAGGGGGAAGGAAGGAAGGAAAGAGGAAGGAAGAAAAAGAGGAAGGAAAGAAGGAAGAAAAGAAAAGGAGGGGGAGGAAGGAGGAAGGAGGAAGAAAGAAATGAAGAAAAGGAAGAGACAGAAGGAAGGAAAGAAAGAGAAAGAAAGAATACAGGAAGTGGAGGAAGGGAGGGAAGGGAGAGAGCAGAAGAGAAGGGGAGTGGAGGCAAGGAGTGGGGGAAGGAAGGAAAAAGGAAGGAAAAAAGGAAGAAAGGGAGGGAGGGAGGAAGGGAGAAAGAAAGAAGGAGGAAGGAAGAAAAAAGAAGAGGAAGGAAAATAAGAAAGGGAGGGAAAGGAACGAAGAAGAAAGAAAAGAAGAAAAGGAAGAGATGGAAGGAAAGAAAGAAAGAAAAAAAAGCATCAAGTCAAAGTGCTTGCTCTGCATAATTCTTCTGGCACTTGCAGAGAGGACAAGAGGCCCAAAGGGGGCTAACTCCGTTCTCCTAAAAATTGTGGTTGGACTCATCACATTTCTGCCTGGATTTTTTTTTTTTTAATCTTGATTTTTCCCCCCCCTCAGGGTTGTTGACTCAGCTGTGGCTCCTGCAAGAAATAGTTGTGTAATTATACACTGCTCAAAAAAATAAAGGGAACACTTAAACACAATGTAACTCAAGTCAATCACACTTCTGTGAAATCAAACTGTCCACTTAGGTAGCAGCACTGATTGACAATCAATTTCACATGCTGTTGTGCAAATGGAAGAGACCAGAGGTGGAAAGCAGAGGCAGTTAGCAAGACATCCCCAATAAAGGAGTGGTTCTTCAGGTGGTGACCACAGACCACTTCTCAGTTTCTATGCTTTCTGGTTGATGGTTTGGTCACTTTTGAATGCTAGCGGTGCTTTCACTCTAGTGGCAGCATAAGACGGAGTCTGCAACCCACACAAGTGGCTCAGGTAGTGCAGCTCATCCAGGACAGCACATCAATGCGAGCTGTGGCAAGAAGGTTTGCTGTGTCTGTCAGCGTAGTGTCCAGAGCATGGAGGCACTAGCAGGAGACAGGCCAGTACATCAGAAGACGTGGAGGAGGCCGTAGGAGGGCAACAACCCAGCATCAGGACCGCTACCTCCGCCTTTGTGCAAGGAGGGACAGGAGAAGCACTGCCAGAGCCCTGCAAAATGACCTCCAGTGGGCCACAAATGTGCATGTGGCTGCTCAAATGGTCAGAAACAGACTCCATGAGGGTGGTATGAGGGCCCAATGTCCACAGGTGGGGGTTGTGCTTACAGCCCAACACCGTGCAGGACGTTTGGCATTTGCCAGAGAACACCAAGATTGGCAAATTCACCACTGGCGCCCTGTGCTCTTCACAGATGAAAGCAGGTTTACCCCTGAGCACATGTGACAGACATGACAGGGTCTGGAGACACCGTGGAGAACGTTCTGCTGCCTGCAACATCCTCCAGCATGACCGGTTTGGCAGTAGGTCAGTAATGGTGTGGGGTGGCATTTCTTTCAGGGGCCGCACAGCCCTCCATGTGCTCACCAGAGGTAGCCTGACTGCCATTAAGTACCAAGATGAGAATCCTCCGACCCATTGTGAGACCATATGCTGGTGCAGTTGGCCCTGGGTTCCTCCTAATGCACAACAATGCTAGGCCTCATGTGGCTGGAGTGTGTCAGCAGTTCCTGCAAGACAAAGGCATTGATGCTGTGGACTGGCCCGCCCGTTCCCCAGTCCTGAATCCAATTGAGCACATCTGGGACATCATGTCTCACTCCATCCCCCAAATGCCACGTTGCACCACAGGACTGTCCAGGAGTTGGGGGATGCTTTAGTCCAGGTGTGGGAGGAGATCCCTCAGGAGACCATCCACCACCTCATCAGGAGCATGCCCAGGCATTGTGGGGAGGTCATACAGGCACGTGGAGGCCACACATACTACTGAGCCTCATTTTTGACTTGTTTTAAAGACATTTCATCAAAGTTGGATCAGCCTATAGTCTTTTTTTCCACTTTAATTTTGAGTGTAACTCCAAATCCAGACCTCCACGGGTTGCTAAATTTGATTTTCATTGATAATTTTTGGTGTGATTTTGTTGTCAGCACATTCAACTTTGCAATGAACAAAGTATTTAATAAAAATATTTCATTCATTCAGATCTGGGATGTCTTATTTTTGTGTTCCCTTTATTTTTTTGAGCAGTGTAATTAAAAGCAAGCAGACAAAAGGCCCGGCCACTCACACTGCACCGGAGTCTCTTCATGGGGGGAGGGCTTGAAATAAACTCCATTTTTTCCGTATTTATCTCTATCCCACCCTTTATAGTTTTTGCAAATAACGTAACCTAGCAATCCACTTTCCCTCTCTTTTCCCCCGTGAGTTGGGCTGAAAGAGCGTTGGGATTCAAAGGCTTTTTACTTACCTGTTCTGTGGGCATGGCTTGGTAGGTGTGGCTTGGTGGGCGTGGCAGGGGAAGGTCACTGCAAAGTCTTCATTTCCTCCCCACCCCACTAACCTGCTTTCCAGCTCCCTTCTCCTGTGCAGGGCTGTCAGAGTATATTCATGAACTGGAATAGAGCATGGTAACAAGGTCAGCCAATGAAGAGGCATAGCAACTAAGTCAGCCAATGAGGACTGTTTGGAAACTGAAACTAGAAGTAGCGTAGGCGTGGCTCTATATTAAGCTCTGGGGCTATGTTTAAGCTCTGAGTCCGTCTATTGAAAATGAAACTGCTTCTCTCCTCTGCTGTGTGTCTTGCTTGCCTGCTGAACTGAAGTGAAACATACCTGTTTCTGAGCTCCTGAGTTGCTGTTTTGCTCTGAACCTGTGACAAATCTGCTTGTTTGAGTTTGCTTCATGTTGGAGAAATCTACAACTGGTATTGTAAATTTGACTTTACATATTTATAAAGAAGTTAAAGATAAAGAAGTTAAATGAAGCCTCAGCCATCTGTGTTTATTTTTCTGGGGCTGAATTAATGCTGCAAAACATTAATAAAGGGAATAAAGGGAACCAAAGGAGACCCAGCCGAACAGCTGGGACTCAACGGGAGGCAGAGAAGAGATGGGGTTGGCGGGGTGAATCAGAGGTGGGATTGGCCGGTTCTCTGAACTACTCAACATTTCCACTACCGGTTCTGTAGAACCGGTCCAAACCAGCTGAATACTTCTGGATGGGCTCAAAATCACCCAGCTGGCTTTCATGCCTAAGGCAAGGAGGGGGGGGGGTCTCAGGGGAAGAGGCTTTCACTGACCTGATTTGGTCTCCTGTTCACCGCCCCACAATTCCCTTCCTTCTTCCCCAACCAGAATGCCCTCCGCTGGGACTCGAGTCTCTGAAAGTCCGGGACTCCCAACTGCGAGCTTCCAGTTCCAAGCGGGATGGACTCGGGGCCCACCGTGGGCGCCTCAACATCCAGGTAAGGCTCCACCTTTGAAGGCCACCATTGTTGGAGTTCACCCTACAGGTGCTGCGGGATCCAACGTGGTCTTTGCCTGAAGAAGGAAGGAACAAAAGCACCATAATCGGGGGGGTGGGGGGGGTGTTAAAGAATAATGGAGTTGGAAAGGGACCTTGGAGGTCTTCTAGTCCAGTGGTCGCCAAGCAGTGAGCCAGGGACTATTGGTGGGCTGCAAGAAAATTTTGGTGGTCCGCAGAGAAATGTCATCCCCAAAGGAATTTAATCCAGGCTGCACAGGAACACAAGGCTTGCATCGCTTGCATTGCAGACAACACGAGGTAGTGAGGGAATGGGGGTAAGGGCGGAGGGAGGGAAGTTGCCCAATCACGTGGCCACCAGGATGCTTCTTTCCGCTTCCTCCTCCTCCTCCTCCTTCTCCTCCTCCTTCTCTCTTCTTCTTCTTCTTCTTCTTCTTCTTCTTCTTCTTCTTCTTCTTCTTCTTCTTCTCCTCCTCCTCCTTCTCTCTTCTTCTTCTTCTTCTTCTTCTTCTTCTTCTTCTTCTTCTTCTTCTTCTTCTTCTTCTTCTTCTTCTTCTCCTCCTCCTCCTCCTCCTCCTCCTCCTTCTCTCTTCTTCTTCTTCTTCTTCTTCTTCTTCTTCTTCTTCTTCTTCTTCTTCTTCTTCTTCTTCTTCTTCTCCTCCTCCTCCTCCTCCTCCTCCTCCTCCTCCTCCTCCTCCTCCTCCTCCTCCTTCTTTTGGCTGCATGCAAGGAAAGCAGCGGAAGTCTCTCTTTCTCTCCCCCAAACTCCGCCAGAAACGAGTCTTTGGGACCCTGCAAGGCATCCTGCTCCAAGAGGCTGAGCTAGTAAAGACTCCTTTCTGGCGGAGTTTGGGGGAGAGAAAGACTTCTGCTGCTTCTGCTGTTTTCCTTGCAGGAAGCCAAAAGTCTCTCTCTCTCTCTCCCACTGAGAACGGAGCTGGAGTTGGTATCCAGCGATCCCAAATAAAAGAACGATCGATCGGTAGGAAAACGGGGTGGGGGATTTTCCTGCAGACTTTTTTTTTTGGGGGGGGGGATTTTCCCAGGGTCTCTGGTCCACGGGATTTAAAATGATGAGTTTGGTGGTCCCTGAGGTCCAAAAGGTTGGCGACCCCCTGGACTAGAAAACCTCCGAGGTCCCGCCTAGCTCTAGTCTGATTGATAGATAGTTGCAAAGGGAGGCCAGTCAACTTCTTCCTGGGGGCTGGACGTGAGGCAGAGGAAGATGGTTTCACACTACTCTCCTGCCGCCCCTTCCTTTCTTCATCCTGGTTGCAAGGGCTTGTCCCAGTAGGCAGAGAAAATCTTACCACGTTCCTCCAACCAGCCACTTCCAGAAGAAGGGCATCTGGCCAGCACTGTGAAAGTGGGAGAAATGGGAAGGGGAAGCCATGGGGTG
Organism: Hydrophis major; assembly: GCA_033807585.1. Lineage (NCBI taxonomy): Eukaryota > Metazoa > Chordata > Lepidosauria > Squamata > Elapidae > Hydrophis > Hydrophis major. The sequence goes on along the minus strand of CM066333.1, from coordinate 5,289,196 downwards.
AAATGGATTGCAGGATGGAGGAGGAACTTCTAGGAAGAGAGGAGGATAAAGCCCCTGCCAGATGGAAACTATGGTACCCACCCGCAAAGCTCCAGTGGGCATTGCAAATCTTTGCAAATCTCAGTATCTCTCTCCCTCCCTCCCTCTTCCCCCCTCTCCCTTTCTCTGTCTTTCTCTCCTTCTTTCTCCCTCTCTCCTCTTTCTTTCTCTCTTTCCCTCTTTCTCTCTCTCTCTTTCTGTCGTTCTCTCTTTCTCTCCCTGGAAAAGGGATGAGTTGGTCATTAAGCAGCTCCCGCTTCAAAAGTCCTGGCCCTGGTCCCAGGGTGAGGACCTCAGAGAGTGAATTCCTCCTCTACATAATGAAGACCAAATGGCTGTAACAGAGATGTCCCTTGGGGCCTCCAGGAGAGGAGTTCAAGCCTTACGTGTTCCCTTTGCCCTCCAAGTTCTCTTTTAAGCAGGAAGATAAAGCAGAGCCAAAATGAAGAAGGCCCCCCTCCTCCTCCTTTTTCTTCTCCCCCTTTCTCCTCCATCCCTTTCTTCTTCTCCATTTTCTTCTTCCCCTTCTTCCTTCAGCCCCTCCTTCTCCTCCTCCTTCATCTTTTTTTTCCTTCTCCATTTTCTTCTTCCCCTTCCTCCATCCCTTTCTTCTCCTCCATCCCCTCTTCCTCGTGCATTTTCTTCTCTCCCCCTTTCTCCTCCATCCTCCATTTTCTTCTTCCCCTTCTTCCTCCCTCCCTTCTCCTCCTTCCTCCCTTTCCCCTCCTCCTCCATTTTTTCCCCTTCCTCCATCCCTTTCTTCTTCTCCATTTTCTTCTTCCTCCCTCCCTCCCTCCCTTCTGCTTCTCCACCCCCTCCTCTTCCTGCATTTTCTTCTCCCCTTCTGTTCCCTCCCTCTTTCCCTTCCTTCTCCATTTTCTTTTTCCCCTTCTTCAATCCCTTTCTTCTCCTCCATTCCCTCTTCGTCCTGCATTTTCTTCTCTGCCTTTCTCCTCTGTCTCTCTCTGTCTCTCTTAATCTCTGTCTCTCTCTCTCTCTCTCAATCTCTTTCTCTCTCTCAATCTCTCTCTCCCTCTCTGTCTCTATCTCAATCTCTCTCAATCACTTTTTCTTTCTCTCAATCTCCTTCTAAATCTTTGTCTCTCTCTCACTCTTTCTTTCTCTCAATCTTTCTCCCTCTATCTCTTTCTGTCTCTTTCTCAATCTTTTTCTGTCTGTCTCTCAAACTGTCTCTCAATCTGTCTCTCTCTATCAATCACTCTTTTTCTTTCTCTCTCTCAATCTCTTTCTCTTCTCTGTCTATTTCTGTCTCTCTCAATCTTTCTGTGTGTGTGTTTGTCTCTATCTCAATCTCTGTCTCTCAATCTCTGTGTGTCCTTCTCAATCTCTCTGTCTCTCCCTCTCTCAATCTTTCTCTCTCCCAATCTCTGTCTCTTTCAATCTCTTTCTCTGTGTGTGTGTGTCTATCTCAATCTCTCTCTGTCTCTCTCAATCGTTTTCTTTCTCTCAATCTGTCTCTTTCTCTCTCTCAATCACTTTGTCTCTTTCTCAATCTCTTTGTCTCTCTCTCAATCTCTTTCCCTGTCTCTCTCAATCTGTCTCTCTCTGTCACTTTTTCTTTCTCTCTCTCAATCTTTCTCTCTGTCTCTCTCATTCTTTCTCTCCCAATCTCTCTCTCTCTGTCTCTTTCAATCTCTTTCTCTGTGTGTGTCTCTATCTCAATCTTTCTCTGTCTCTCTCAATCTTTTTCTCTCTCAATCTGTCTCTCTCTTTCTCTCTCTCAACCACTGTGTGTGTGTGTGTGTGTGTGTGTGTCTCAATCTCTTTCTCTCTCTCTCAATCTCTTTCTCTCTGTCTCTGTCTGTCTCTCAATCTTTCTCTCTCTGCCTCTTTTTCTTTCTCTCTCTCTCTCAATCTATCTTTCTCTCTTTCTCTCTGTCTCTCTCTTTCTCCCTTCCTCTCTTTCTCTCTCTCTCTCTCACACACACACACACACTCACACACAGGTATATCCAAGTCTTCCTGCCTTCTTTAACATCGCTTTTTGCTCTGCTCTGCTTTGCTTCTTGCCAGTCTGGAATTTATGACGACGATTTGTACGACGGAGGTTGGTGCGCTGGATACAACGACAAGGACCAGTGGCTAGAAATTGATGCCAGGCGTCTGACACGTTTCACTGGCGTGATCACACAAGGCCTGAATTCCATCTGGACGTAAGTGTTGCACAGAGGCTGGGAGGAGCAAAACCGTCTCCCGCAGGTCCAGCTTTTCCAAATGTTGAGACACCAAACCCCAAAAAGTTTGCTATCACTGGTTTAGGCTGGGATGGAAACCGATCAAGGCCAAACACCAACCTAGAACTAAGGAGGAATTTCCTGACACTGAAAACAATTAACCAGTGGAACAGCCTGCCACCAAAAGTTGTGGGAGCTCCATCACTGGAGGTTTTCAAGAAGAGACTGGACAGCCATTTGTCTGCATTGATAGAGGATTTCCTACCTGAGCAGGGGGTTGGACTAGAAGACCTCCAAGGTCCCTTCCAAGTCTTGTTATTCTCTCTAACAAAGAGAAGCATGAGGACTGACACAATAGATGTGTACCAGTACTTGGGGGGGTTATCACAGAGAAGAGGGAGTCAACCAGAGATGTTATTCAGCCGGTTCAGACCGGTTCTGAAGAACCAGTAGTGGAAATTTTGAGTAGTTCGAAGAACCGGCCAATCCCACCTGACTGGCCCCGCCAAGCTCATCTCTTCTCCACCTCCCATTGAATCCCAGCTGATCGGCTGGATCTTCTTTGGTTGCCCTGCACAGGAGAACGGAGCTGGAAAGCAGGTTAGTGGAGTGTGGAGGGAAATGGGGATTTCGCAACATCCTTCCCCTGCTACGCCCACCAAGCTGAACTGGTAGTAAAAATTGAATCCCACCACTGGATGGATGGATGGATACATGAATGGATGATAGGGGAGGGAAAGGGGATTTTACAGTAATTTTCCCCTGCCATGCCCACCAAGCCACGCCCACAGAACCGGTAGTAAAAAAAAATTGAATCCCACCACTGGGGTCAACCTATTTTCCAAAGCACCAGAACATGAGACAAA